>JBAIAC010000032.1:8157500-9357500 GCA_037349315.1 Chelydra serpentina
TTAATTTGTTAAATCATTATTTATTTGTTGAGTGACTGAATGATTGCTTTCAGGGGCTGTGTGGAGTTCCTTAAACCAGTGGAAGTTTGGTTCAGATTTACAGGGGAAAGGAGTTTGCAGGAGGAGTATACATTAAACCATAAAGGGTTATTTGTTTGAGGTTTGTGTGTAGGGTTTGTTTTTTGCAGAATTTGTCTTGTTTTGGAGAAAAATTACAATAAAAATCTTTTAAAAAAGAAGAAAATAAAACTGAGTTCACACTCTTGTAGAAGACATTAAGCCCCGTTACTTGCAGGTCTTTTCTTCAGCATGTGTGGATGAGATAATGTAAATTGTATAAAGAGGTCATGAATAGACAGCTTGAAACCACTTTAGGGTTGGTAGGATTTACAATGAAAGATTAGGGGAGCTAAGGTCCTAAACCAACATCCGCTGAGTCAATAAGAGTCTGCTCATTGATTTCAGTAGCCTTTGGATTGGACCTTTAGCCCTGATCCTGAAAAGACTTAAACACATGCTTAACTTTCTGCACTTTGGGCAGCCCAGCTGAAGTCATAAAATTAAGCATGTACTTAATTCTTCATAGGACTGGACCCTTAATCTGTGTAGGTTGGCTAATCTATCACAAGGTGCCAGAAGCTACAATTATTGCATGTAAAACTCCCACTGATTTTTTTAAAAATGTGTAACGCCTTAATCCTGTAGACACACATGCAGGATTTAAGCATTTGAGTAGACCCATTGAGTCAATGGAACTAATGCTCATGCTTAAGCAAATGTGTTTGCAAGATCTGGACCTATGTCACCATCTCAGATGGCTCCCTGTGTGACCTCAGTAAGGTTAAGTATAATGACAAAGAAAACACAGGACAACATTTCAGTTTGTGATGCTTCCACCACAAAAATTGTCAAAAAACTACAACAACGAGAAGCTTATAACAGTACATTCTTTGACTGTTTCAGTAAACAAAAGATCAACAATATAATATTGCACCTATTAGCACTTTACTTTCCTCTCAGATTATTAAGTAATTTAAAATAAAAATAGCAGTGCAGTATTCATTTTCCAATGGACCCATTCCTATTCCCCTTGAATTTTGCCTTTGACTTTAATGGGAAAAGGGTGGGACCCAAACTCACCGTTATGCTCCTTATGTCTTGGTGCTCACCTTGAGAAGATGCCAGTAAAGTGAAGAAAAGAGAGGACATCTGTGCCTCTAAAATGGTTGGGTTTAAAGAAAGGACAAGTGACACGTGTTCTTCAAAAAGGCAAACACAAGAACTGGTGCAAAAATTGGCAGAATATTCAAGAAAACAAAATAGTGAAAACCCTACCAGCGATAGGGCTGCTTGGAAAAACTCAGCATTTTTCCCCCTGTTTCAACACATTTTTCAAACAGCTCTAGTATAAAACGAGAAAACTGATAGTATATGGCCTGAATCCTGTAACCCTGAATTATGTGTGAAAGGGTTGAAGGATTGAATAGTTAATATGGTTTCCCTGGACTTCTAGGTTATGCAAAACGTTTTCACATTTCAAGATGTTGGCCATGCTATCTGATGTGCATGAGTGGCCCATAATCTAGAAAATAGTAGGCAGGTCCTAAAAATGTTCTTCGACACCCATTGAGCAGGTATAAAGGTCCACCTAAATGAAACAGATTGGAGGATCACAGCCTGGAGGCTTGATTCAAAGCCCATTGAAGTCAACAGGAATAGATCAGATGCTAGATTTGTAATTTACAGGGCTGGACCCAATTTACAGATGGTGTAAACTGTGTAGTTTCATTCATTTCAACAGTGCTAGGCTGATTTATACTGAGAATCTGCCCTGCACTATCTATATTACTGAGAAGAAAATGATATACAATTCTATAACCCAATTAATTATACAACATGATTTACATCCAGATCCAAAGCCCAGCAAAGTCAGTGAGAGTCTTTCCATTGATTTCAATGAAATGTAGACACAAACACCGAGGGCCAAATTCTGCTTACATGTCTGTGTAAATCCAGAACAATTCCATTTATTTCAGTGGCATTGCTGTGGCTTTACACCAGTGTAACTGAGAACAGAATGTGGCCTAGAGCACCGAGAATAAGGAGACAGGTCAGAGAGCTCATCTCCCACCTATAGAAAATGCAAAAATAATGAGAAATTCTTAACAAAGGCATAATTGTGTTGAAATAAGCATCAGGATATTCCAGGTATGCACACATGCTTAATAAAAGGTTGATAAATCACCACCTCTAAAATCTGTATAGCCAAATGTACTAGCCAAACAAAATAAACTGTTATATTTCTTACTATTTGCTATAAGAAAAGGAGCTCTTGATAATTTTATTTTCTCAAGCTGCATGAAGGTAAAGAGGAAAAATAAGTAATAAAGAGAGAGACAGTTAAATTAAAAGTCCAGAATTATAGAATTCCTCATCAAATCCTCTTCTGGGTCTAATGAATCATTCAATTCCTTTCCATACATCTTTTCTAGTTCTCTCCTCCGGGCATTTAAAATTGCTTTGCATCATCGTAGCCGTAAAAAAGAAATTTATGCCCCTCAGTAAGGATACGCAGTTTTGCAGGAAATAATATAGACATGTCCAATTTAAGATCAGCATAGTCCACCTTTAAAGAAATAAGTCTTTTCCTGGGAGCCTGAATGGCTTTAGCAATATCTGGATAGATCGATATATGCTTAGATGGATACAAAATTCCCTCTTGCCTCCATATCAGGCTTTGTCGCTCATCTTTGTCGCTCATATTACGGAAAATACATGATCAAAATAAAGGAGTGCGTTTTTGTGGTGTTCTTCACCCTTCCTGGGAATTTGAGAAGAAATATGAAGTGTCCACACTAGTCTTGGGGGAGGTGAGGATCAGATGTAGTCTCTGGTATAATCTCGAGGTAGATTCCTAGGAAAGAGTCCCTTCAGCGGGGCCAGCTCTAGGCACCAGCCTAGGAAGCACATGCTTGGGGCGGCACATCGTAAGGGGAGGCATTCAGGCCAATCTTAGGGCAGCAAATTCCGCTCCTCCTTTCCCCCTCCCCCCATTCAGCGGTGCTCCAGAATGTTTTTTTTTCCCCTTTGGCAGCCCATTTTTGTTTGGTTTTTTTGCCTGGGGCGGCAAAAAAGCCAGAGCCGGCCCTGCCCTTCAGAGACCCTAAAGTTTTACGGTAGGGTCCTTGCTGGAATTTTCTAGATTTGAAATTGTTGGTGTTTATGCATTATTTTCTATAGAAACTTCTGGGTTGAGGCTCTAAAGCTATCCAAGTCCATTTGTATGATATCAAATCGTATCTTTAAAAATGATCTTGATTCAGTATAAAAAGAATACTTTTCACGTGTATGGCACTTTTCACCCTAACAGCCACATTTCTGAGTTGGGGAAAATTGGGCACTGTGAAGTAAAAGACAGTGTGGGGTGCGTGAACTTTTGGGTGCTCAGCTTGAGAAGTGTGTCCGATTGAGAACCCAAAAATTGAGGCACCCAAAACTGATGGACATTTTTCAAAATGTAGGCCTACGTTTACGGTCATCAATAGCAGTGTTGGGAATATAACTCAGGTCCTAGTTCTATGCTCTAACCGTCAACCAATGCTGCCTCTTTCCATATGTAACATTTCTAATCCATTGTAAGTATGCCAGGGGAATAAGTATATAACTAAGGTAAATGTATACCCACATATACCCACCGCACCTCTCATGTTTGGGTGGTCTGTAGAACGGTATCCATGTAAGCACTGAAGCCCTTTGGGTCTCTTCACAGTTGAGGGTGCTTTTTTAGGAAATCAGATGTCATTTTATTTGCTGCCATGCTATCACTACTGCTGAGACCCTTACTGAGGTGGGGAAGGGAGCAGACTGCGAACAGAGACCCAAACTCAGGTCTCATTTACAGCAGTATCACTCTGGAAGCCAGTGGAGTCATTTTTGTTTACACTAATATTCTTCTCTTCCTCCTATCCCACATGCTCTGCAACAGCAGAGAAATTAGATAATGTTCCAGAGATCCTGAATGAGCTCTGCGGAGATCAAATATTCCTGGACATAGGAACAGTAGCGCAGCCAGGTCTGGAGCGCAGGGGGAGCAGCGCTATAAAAAGGCGCCTCCCCCTGTACTCACCCAGCGACGCTCCGGGTCTTCGGCGGCACTTCGGTGGCGGGTCCTCACTCACTCCGGGTCTTCGGTGGTACCCGCCGCCGAAATGCCGCCGAAGACCCGGCGCGCCGCCGGGTGAGTGCAAGAAGCGGCGCTTAAAAAGAAGTAGCGCCTTTTTTTAGTGCTGCTAAAAAAAAGGCGCCGCTTCCGCCGCTTCTGCTCACAGGAGGAGCGGCCGCTCCCCTTGCTCCCCCCCTGGCTATGCTACTGCATAGGAAGGTGAAAATTAAAGAACACTCTTACATTACATAGATCAGTAAGAGATGACAAAAAGGGATTAGTATGACTGATCTATGTTTTAATTTCCTCGTATCCCCACATGATTTTGACTAATACTGCACGTGGATACTATAGCAATTAGTACATAATCTCAAAGTTTGTTGAAATTAGGATTTGTTTGATGAACAGACTGGTTTGTAGCAAAGGATTCAAACCATTAGACCACAGGACTGAAACATATCTGCTGACTGACACTATTTTGGCATGTTCTCTCTACATTATGCCATTCTCACTGATAGGGAGTGCTATGAAGATTCCAAAAGTTTCAGTTCTTTGACACTAAAGTAGACCCAGTCTCAAAAACAAGACAAAAACTCAGTAGTCTTGCAGCAATGCAAATATATGTAAAAGTCCAGGATACACAATTATTTAAAAGATTCATTTGGTTATGCGGAAAAAGGGAAACACTGATTTTCAACAAAACAATTTAATCTGAACTAATCCTTACTCAAAAGTATAATAAGTCTTTAAAATGTATTTTCATTTGAGCTGGTTGTTAATGACCATCCACTTTTTAATAAAATGACTCTTCTGCATTTTCAAGAATCTTTATTTAAAAAGGCATTGACAACTTGGGAGGAGTTTAAGAAAGGGAATATGAAAGTGATTTAAAGGGTTGGAGGTACTGATTTATGACAAAAGATTAAAAGAATTGAATGTGTGAGTCCTTGTTACATAATCCCTATAACCATATAGTCTTGAAACAATTTCTTAGCAAAATAAATACTTGATTTATTTTTAATCAATTTATTTAGGAAATTTCCAAATCAAGATTTAAAATTTAGAAAATTGGAATAGTTGCAAAATGAATAATTTTCAATCTGAAGACTGTTAGGGCCCAGTTTTACTGTCTTTACTTGTATTGAGAAATACCTTGCTCCTTGAGTAGGAGCACTACTGGAATTAGTGGGGTTACGTGCAAAGTAAGGTTAATGTTAGTAAAGGTTGCAGAACTTGGCCTGTAGAAATTGGAGATGGGTAAAACAATTTTGGGGGAGTTATGATCTGGATCCAGAGCTGAACTTCCATACTTGTGCCTGTCATTAAGGTATGTCTACACTTAGAACTGGGGGTGTGATTGCCAGCTCACGGAGACATACTTGTGCTAGAGGGTAGCAACGGCAGCACAAGCAAGCTGCCCAGAGTACGTAACCATCAGAGATGCTGGGCACATACTTGGGGAAGTTAGCCCCTCCCGCCACTGCTATGCTGTATTTTCAGCATGCTAGCTTGATTGGAGTTAGTGTGGGTATGTCTCGTGAATTTGGGAATTATACCTCTAGCTCGAAGTGTAGACATAGCCTATAAGATGCTGAACATGAAACTAAAACGCCATTTTGATTTTTGGGATAGTTTGGATTTGAAGTTAAGAAAAAAAAATTATGCTGTGCTGCTGCAAAACCGGCCAAGATAGTGCAAACTGAGGATGTTATCCTGCAACTGGATCTGTGCTCTTTGCTTTATTTCAGTGGGGCTCTGCATGGGTGCAGGCGTGAGCCCAGGAGGATTCATTTGCAGAGTCGAACCACCTAAGTAAGATGCCTTATCATTGAAGCAGAGGACTTTTTCATAGTGCTCGTGGAAGTCACGGAATCCTGACTTCCAATGACCTTTGTGACTTCAGCCCACGGCAGCCAGGAGCTGCAGGGTCCCCCCGCCGCCCACAGTGCCAGGAGCTGCGGGGTACCCCCACTGCCCAGTGGGGGTATCCTACAGCTCCCAGCTGCTGCAGGGGGCCCCCACACCTCCCAGACCGCCGCAGGTGGCGGGGGCCCCTCATGGTTCTTCATAGCTCCCCGCGGGCAGCAGGGGACCCTGCATCTCTGAGCGGGCCCCTTTGACTGCCTAGCCACTGTGGGAGGTGTGGGGACCTTGCAGTTGAGTTCCCCATTTTGTCATGGATATTATTAGTAAAAGTCATGGACAGGTCACGGGCTTCAGTAAATTTTTCTTTATTGCCCATGACCTTTCCGTGACTTTTACTAAAAATGTCCATGACAAAATCTTAGCCTTACTTATTAGCTCTGATATAATCAGTGACAACAGTGGTGTTGATGCCATTGATAATACCACTGGTGCATAAAAAACAAAGTAAATAAAATAGATCAATGAGGAGTAAAGGGGACAAAAATCAGACTTTATTTTTTTTCAATTTTTATATTTAAAATATTTTAATATATTTCATATTATATATATGATACATATAGTTAATACTATATTATAAACTCAAAACTAGTTAATCAAAGTAATAGCATTGAAATGAAATGTTTCAACACTGTTGCAAACGTTTCAATGGTCCTGAATCAAAAAACTTTGGAATTTTCATTCTGTGGGAAATTTCCAAATCTCAGCTATTCTTTTTGATTTGGAACAATTTTTTTAAAATGTCAGAATTTCCCACAGCTTAGAAATTGAACCCACAGCAGGTTCCCAACCCCAAAATCGAAATAGTCAAGACAAACAATGTAACGGTCTAATGTATGTATGCTTTTCATGTAGCATAGAGTTCTCAACATAAGATAAAACATTTGAAAAGAAATTCACCTTTTGATTTTATTTAACCCCCTGGAAGTTGTTCTCCTCTTCTCTTCTCCTTCTCTCTTCTTCTCCTACCATAGTCCAGTCCTGTGGGACCTAGTCGAGAATGCTAGATAGCCCTCAAGTCCTATCCTCTTGTGATAGGCATAGTAACATATATTCAGCCCCTGCCTTCTTTCATTTCTATCCTCTAGCAATAATTTGTCTTTAAAGAAAAGCATACACACCCCCAAAGAACTGAAGTAGAAAGTTATATATATTAATATTCAAATGAATTAATCATAAGCCACATATATTGTTCTTTCACTGTTGTAATCCTCACCCTCCATGCCTCTTTTCATTGTTTGTTGTCATCTTTCATTGTATGTCCAATTTAGATTGTAAGCACCTCAGGGCAGTGACCTGTCATTTTATTTCTCTATAAAGCATCTGGGTCACCTGTTCTGCTGTATAAATAATAATAAAAATAATATAATACAACATCACTCAACCAGGAAACATGTCAAAATAGATCCAAACTAGCGTCTTTGATTAATAACACCAGTACCTCTTATTTGCTTTAAAAGGATTGTGGAGGTGCATTTCCATAAAAATGTTGGGAAAAGAACATGAGAACTTAAATGAACAGAGGAGTTGGGGGGCGGGGGGGAAGGTGGTTCAAGCTATGGCACTACAGGGCTTTGGGGCCCCTTCAGGACTGGCCCTACCTATTGTACTAGAGTCTTTTTCTATCAGTATTTACTTTTTAAATAAACTCTTTCATCACATGTTTCAGCCTCCTTCCTGAGAGTCATCATTGTCATCCTATGTATATCTTTAAGAGAGGAAACTTGATTAAGAGCCAAGTGGTTCAGTTCTGCTCCCTGAAAAATCTAGGAGTTATAAAATAAAGTAGGATTGTCTTATTCTGTTTGTTTCCCCAGGAAATTTCACTTTCTTCTCATCTTAGACAATAGCCAGAAGTCATAATTAAAATTAAATTGACATGCAAATGATAATTGGGAGTTAAATTTTACCAGATGTCCAAAACCCCAAATTCTACTAGTGTAAAAGGAGGCTTTATTAGTTAAAAAAATCATCCTGGTTCAAAAGTAAAGTTAAAGTGCCAATAAATACATTTTTAAAAATGGAGTAACAAGTAAAAAAGGCAAAAGTTGGCAATAATGACTGTACCCTAGAACTAATGAGATGGTGACAGTTGATAAGGGAAGCTAAAGGTTTCATTGAAACATCTGTGGCTGGCAGCATTAAGGGCAATAAAACAGATATTTTTAAATATACAGCAGGAACAAAATAAATCTTAGCAATGTATCTGTACTAGACAGGGATGGTAAAATTCTCAATAACGATGCAGAAAACACAGGAAGTGTTCAATACATATTTTTGTTCTGATTTCAGAAAGAAGCTTGAGACCATATTCACAACTGACAGTGATAATGAAATACTTTCAGTAATTAGGGAGGATGTTAATCAGCAACTACTAAAAGTTTACATATTTACATCTCCAGGACCAGATGACTTGAGCCTAAGAGTTTTAGAGGAATTGGCTGAAGAACTCTGAGCCACTGATGTTGATATTTAGAAAATGTTAAAATACTGGGGAAGTTCCAAAGGACTGGAAAAAAACAAATGTTATGCCAATATTTGAAAAAGGTAAACAGATTACCTAGATAACTATATAGGACAATTCATTTGACATCAACCTGGGCAAAATCATTAAAAGGCTGATACATGATGCAGTCAGTAAAGAGCAGCATAATTAATACCAATCAATGTAGTTTTTATGGACAATAGGCCTTGTAAAACAATCTTGGTGTCGTTTTTGATGAGGTTACAAGTTTGGTTGACAAAGGTAATTCTTCGATATAATATGCACAGACTTTGCATTCACTGCCAAAAAAGATGTGTTTTTTACAATGAGATAACTGTCAGTGTTAGGTGTCTCAATGTAAAATCCAAGTGGAGACAAAGCTCTGTACTTTTTACCGTGCTGTAGCTATGAGGTCAAACATGGGTGAAGAGGTGCACATTTTTAACAGTGATGGTAATTACCACTGAAACAACATACATAGGGATGTGGTGGGTTCTCCAACACTTGAAGTCTTCAAATCAAGATTGAATGTCTTTCTAAAAGCTATCTTCTAATTCAGTGGTTCTCAACCAGGGATACATATACCTCTGGGGGTACACAGAGGTCTTCTGGGGGTACATCAACTCATCGAGATATTTGCCTGGTTTTACAACAGGCTACATCAAAAGCACTAGCTCAGTACAAACTAAAATTTCATACAGACAATAACTTGTTTATACTGCTCTATATACTATACGTTGAAATATAATTACAATATTTATATTCAAATTGATTTATTTTATAATTATATGGTAAAAATGAGAAAGTAAGCAATATTTCAGTAGTAATGTGCTGTGACACTTTTGTATTTTTATGTCTGATTTTGTAAGCAAGTTTTTTGTAAGTGAGGTGAAACTTGGGGGTATACAAGACAATCAGACTCCTGAAAGGAGTACTCTGGAAAGGCTGAGAGCCACTGTTCTAATTCAAACAGAGCTCATGGCTTGATGCAAAAATTAGTGAGTAACGTTCTTTGGCCTGTGTTATGTAGGGGTCAGACTTGATCACCATTGACCCTTCTGGCCTTAAAATCTATGAAATTATAAAAATATTATCAATCTTTTACCGATCTGATTCTTATTTATTTATTTGTATTGCCATTATTGCTGGTGAATAACTGATTTTTTTCATTTTCTTGCAAGTTCAAAAAAATTGGATAGGCTCAAATTGAATCAAAAAATCCTCAGATTTGTCACCTAAAAAAAGAATGCCTCAGATGTGGGACTCTCAGTCATAATGAAGACCGATGCAAAGAATTCATTTAGTTTCTCTGAAATGGCCTGGTCTTCCTTGAGTGCCCCTTTAGCACCTTTGATAGTCCAGCGACCCCACTAATTGTTTGGCAGGCCTCCTGCTTCTGATGTACTTCAAAAAAATGCTGATAATTTGTGTCTTTTGCTAGTTGTTCTTCAAACTCTTTTTTGGCCTGCCTAATTATACTTTTACACTTGATTTGCCAGAGTTTATGCTCCTTCCAGTTTTCCTCACTAGACTTGACTATGACGCAAAGAAGGCAGTGACCTAGGGGAGAGCTGTCTATTAATTACATTTAAGATTCCCAAATGATCCAAAACCTCCGTTATCCAAATGTATTTGAAGTCCCTCATGTCTCCACGAAAATCAAGGTTGTACTATAGTAAATCTTTTGCTTTCAGTTTATGAAATGTACATATAAATGCAGCTATCTATCTATTTGCTGGTAATTTCAGCTGGTAGGAAATATTTCCTATCATAGGTCAATCTGATTTCCCATATAGTCTGATTCAGTAGCACTCTGGTTGATTGCTAATTCTTTCATCTCAACCTCATGATTACATGTGATCTTGAGCTCAAATTATCGTTAACAGCTTTTGACATTTTGGAGGTGAATAGCTACAAATTGTTTTCTGGCTGATTTGTGTATCTTGTACTTTGGGTAGAGAAAAGGAAATTTGTAATGTCATAAAATAGTCTAGGTGTGCAGAAAGCCATAGTGACAGCTGTAACCATCTTGCTACAAATTTTATACGCACAATGAGGCAACGTACCAAGAGAAAGGACTGGAAAATAACTGAGCTACTTAAGGTAATTGTACTATTTGTAGAAAAAAGTAATTTATAGTATTTATAGTATTTGTAGCCATTCAGAAAATGTAAATTTATTGTTCTTGACCTAACTTTAGCACGCTATTCAAATATTTTTATTATGCCATTTGAAGGAGAAACTCATTATTCACCTAAATTACTCCAGTGCTTCAAGACCCATGAAATTTGCTTAATCAGGATAGTTGTTTGATAGCAATATCTGGTAATCGCTTTATCAAACAACGATTACCCAGATGCAGTATTAAACAGGGACGTTGAGGGAGTAGTATAGCTTGATAAAAACAGAGGTGTTCATTATTACACTAATTTCTGTGGATTGCATCAGCAGTAAAATGGCAGGCTTTTTTTCAAAATAGAAATATTTGGTTCGTACACTTGAGTATAATATTGCAGATATGTTTCCTTAAAAAGCAAGCTCTGCAGGCCATAACTTTGCCACTTTTTCCTCCAAAATAAAATACAAAATTCTTTGCCATTTGTTTGGTTAAGGAGTCAGCTTAATGGCCACTGTGTTTTCAGTGTAAAAATGTAATGATTGGCTAGAGTTTATATCTGCAGCAGAAATTGGAGATCTGATGAGAGAGAGAGAGAGAGAGAGAGAGAGAGAGAGGCATATACCCTATTATGGAGAGGTGGTAGCTTCTCAATAGTTAGGATTGAAACTTGCATTCCTTTGTAAACTTGATGTTACCCCCATCTCTTAGCTATCACCACCTAAAATCTTTTTTTAAAAAGGTTCCTTCTGCTTCAAATTTTGTATGGAGTCCATCTGAGCTGGGTCTCCTTCAGGCATTTCTGCATGCTTAGGAAATGAATCTTTGTCCTATGCCACAAATTTGGGGAAGAAACTGACTCTCTCTTCACCTTATTCTCCTGGGTTTGAGGCACCCAGGCAGCAGATTCTTTACCAGCATCACAAAAACCCTGCTTGGGGAGGCCACTCACAACTGTACCGTCACACTTTCCTATGTAAGATGTATGTAGTGTCATAGAATATCAGGGTTGGAAGGGACCTTAGGAGGTCATCTAGTCCAACCCCCTACTCAAAGCAGGACCAATCCCCAATTTTTGTCCCAGATCCCTAAATGGCCCCCTCAAGGATTGAACTCACAACCCTGGGTTTAGCAGGCCATTGCTCAAACCACTGAGCTATCCCTCCCCCCCTTTACATGCAAATAGTAGTAATGTAAAATGGTATCTTTCCCCATGGCAATAGTACTTCTTTGATACCAGTGGAAGGAGAAGGAGATAGAAAGTTAGAGCTATGGGATGTTAGAATATACTGACAACCACATATGGAGTGGACATTCTTGGGAAAAGTGTGTGTGTGTAAGCCAGGGTTTATAATAAAAGGCAAGCCTCAGCTATAACTATACATAGATGACCACCTCACCATAGTATGGTGTGTGCAATAAAGTGGGAGTGATACCACACTAAAAGATGTAATGTAGACATGTCCTCAAAGGAAACGAAGGAATTTGGAATTGTAAGGATTCAGACAGAAATAACTCGCATTAAAAGCCGCACAGGTCGGCTCGCGTAGATAATACTCAGCTGTGCTGCCAGTGTGGCTGCACTCTGTGTTACCCCCTGACTGAGTGAAAATTACATTTTCTGAAAGAAATGTGGAGGAATCCATTCAAGTTCGCAGTCTATTTGGAGATGAAATATCCTGTTCAAATCTTTTGAGCAAGGCAGGATTTTCAGATTCCAAATACATCTTCCTATCAAACCCAGAAACCACTCTGAGAATTTAGAGTTGAGGATCAAACATCCAGTGTCGGCTGAGACTGGATAGAGTTGATCGTGTTAAAGCAATCAGCCCACTGGAGTTTTGATCTTTAATTATGATGGTTTATACTTGGAAATTATTGTAGTCTTTTGAGGTGAGTTTCTGTTGGTTTAGCTGATTACATACTATCAGTAGTGAAATATTCAGTTGCATACTGAGGACTAGCCTTGAGAGGTGTTGAGTACCTACAGCTCCTTCAGTGAGGAGTTGCAGGTGTTTGGTGCTTCTCACTATCACGCTATTCACTGACATAGATCAGAGGTTCTCAAACTGTGGTTCGCAGACCACTCCATTCACGTGGTCCGCGGATAGTTCCCTCTAAGGTGCCCGCCTGGGCAGCCACACACAAAACAATGAAGGGCCACCCACCTAATTAGTGGAGCCATGCAGGCGTGGCTCCACTGATTGGGTGCCTGGACCCTGGAGAAGATGCACATGTAAGGTGAGGTGGTGGCCTTGTGGGGAATGGCGGGTAGGTGGGAGGGGGCAGTGGGGTGAGAAGAGGGGGTGGGGGGAATTTGGGACGTGCAGGGTTGCAGTGGCCAGAGAAAGAGGTGACTTTCCCCAGCTCCAGGGCTGCGGCTGTCGGGGAGAGACCCCCTTCCTTCCCAGTCCCAGCTCGGGGGCTGCCGCAGTGGGGGGGAGAGAGGGCACATCCATCGCGTTAGAAAGGTAAGACTACTGGTATTAAAATATGAGTTGTGTGCTTTTATTTGTAGAACAAAAAAAGGTAATTATTATTAAGGGTTTTTTATCTAGCGCTTTTATCCAAAGCACTTTACAGTAGTTAGCTAACAGTACAAACAACATTTGGAAAGATCATTAAGTGGGCCGCCAAGACCCTCAGCAATTTTCAAGCGGTCCACGAAAATAAAAGTTTGAGAACCACTGACACAGATAAACCGAGTGGATGGTCTCGGGGACAGTTGTCTAAACAGTATTAAACTGGCACTCTTGTTAGCAGTCTGAATGGCCTTGGAGATTGAAGTATCATTGCTCCCTTAAAGATTGGTACCATTGAAACAAGGTAGAAGCACACTGGTGGGGGTTAGCGTGGGGCAGCTTTCAGTGCTGCTGTCCATTCTGTAACTGCTAAGGTGGATAAACCAGGTATTATAGTCTCCAGCACTGTGAGTGTAACATCTTGAACAACTATAGAATAAAGAGAATAGAAACACAAAAAAATAAAAAATAAATTTGTATTTGGGAGAATCTTTAAAAGGCCCTTTAAGAATTATATAAAATTTCTATACCTGCTTTCAAGGGAGGAAGTATTGTCTTGTGATCAAGGCTCTGGGTTTCAGAGATTTGGGTTCTGTTTCCTGCTCTGTCGCAGACTTCCTGTGTGACATTGGGCTAGTTGCTTAATCATCTTCTGCGTAAGTTTTCCTGTCAGTAAAATTGAGATAATACTTCCCTGCATGTAGGGAAAATGAATTCATTAATATTTACAGGATGCTGAGATAATATGGTGATGGTTCATAGAAATGCCTATAAATAAATAAAATAAATATCAAAATCTCTTTTTGTCCATTTTCTTACATTTTATAACTTTTAACTTTGTGTTTTGCTTACGCTATGTTAGTCATTTCTTTCCAGCCAGGGAGAGCCTGACAACATTTTTTGTATATTATAAACTGCAGCGAAGAACATATACTTAACAAAATTACCCAGTCCATTTGCTCTGAGCAGTAGCCAATTCCTATTCACTTCTGTTATGACAAGAAGAACGCTATACCCAAGAAAATCACCGACCTCCATTTCCACCTTACTTTTACTTGGCAAAAAACAGTAAAGTTTGCCAGTGGCTTCCTCCAGTCCATTGTTCAGCTCATATGGTATGAGATCACATTAAAGAAGATTGTGGCAATTTGTCTCATCTTGTTGTGAAAGCACATATAGTCCCTACAACTCAAGCTGTACTTTAGGAATGGAGCCTTGAGTGGACTTAAAGTAGGCTGAGTAAATATGTTGTTGCAATTAGGGCTCAATAATAAAATGCATTCAGTATTTTCTGTCCCTTTAGTATTTGAGTTTAAAAAGTAATTTCCTCCCCATAAAATCAAACCCTATGAGGTAAAATAGAGTGAAAATGTTTATCCCATAAGGGGCCATATTCTTGTACTGATTTACACCCTGTGCAATTGTACTAAAGTCATTGGCTATAAGTCAGTACAGAATTTGTCCCATGAACTTTAAAACTATTACTCATACACCAAGGGGTGCTACCATGGTATTACTCTTGTGGATCTTCTGCACAATAATTCAGGTGTATCAACTAGTCTAGCAAAATATGCTTCAAAATGAGAACTCCCATTTCTTTCCCTGCAATTGTAGCAATAATGATTTTACATTTATAAATAGTACTTTCTTGCATTTCTATAGCACCTTCCATCCAAGGACCTCAAAGGATTTTACAGATTTTAATGACTTTAGCCTCATGACACCCCTGTGAAAATGCTAAGTATGCTTATCTACACTTGTACAGGTAAAGAAACTGAGGCACAGACTTTTCCAAATGGACACTAATTTGTGGTGCCTCAATTTTGGGGTACCAGACTTAAGACACTTTGGGCTTGATGGTCAGAGGTGCTGAGCACCTGCAGGTCCTGTTGACTTTATCTAAAGTTGTGGGTGCTCAGAACCTGTGAAAATTAGACCCAAGTTGTCTCATGTTAGTCACCCATCAACTGAGACATCCAAATGCAGTGGATGCTTTTGAAAATGTTGACCTTTGTGACTTGCCCAAAGTCACATAGCTTGTCAGTGGCATATATGGGAATAGAAACCAGCACTCCTGACCTCAGTCTCCCACTTTAATTACTATATCACTCTTCTCCCTAAAACAACCTGAAAGGTCGCTTCATGCTGTATGTTTTGTGACAAAGCCATACACTCTGTGTTGCCTTTTTAAACGCTGACAATTGTAACTATCAATTACTAACAGAACTATGGAAATTCAAAACCACAGTGAACACACAGCAGTCAAATTGTCTAAAGCAACAGTCATAAAATTCCAGTTATCCAGTCTGTGTTTTTAAGTGGTAAGCTGCAGTGGCAGATTGCTATCTGCAGAGTATTAGTTTTGATTTCTTGGTACTTTGGGACTTCAAGGAGTTGCAAAGGGCTGTTTGCAAGTATGTTGCTACTGATGCAATTGGAAGGGTGGCCATTGGGTTAATTGCACTGAGTTCTAATGGACAAGAATATTAAGCTCTTTGCATTTGTGCATTTAGAATCTGATGCTGCACCAATGACGCCAATAGGAGTTTTGCCGTTGACATCCACGGGTGCAGGGGTCACGCCCTTGCTACATATCACATGTACACATATTGTACAATGAGGATCTACTATAGGTTGATTACCAAGGCGCCAACAATCAGAATGGCTAAAAACCATTTTAAAAACACCAAGAGACTGTTAGTGATTTATGAGGAATGATTTTATTCTGCAGTGTCTCTTATTTAACTGGATGCCTCTGGAGACAGTACCTTAGTGTTTAAAGCCTATTTTAGACTAGTATGCTAGATTTTCATCTCACTTCAACTCCATTAAAGTAAGCTTCCATAAACAGACATCAATTACAACCAGTTTTAAGGGGTTTAAAATGTAATCCAACAGTGCTGCTTAACTAAATGAATCCTGAGAACTGATCTCCAGTGAATTAATAGAGTGATATCTGGAGAGCTCACTATGAATCTGAGTTAATGACTAGAAAAGATCAAATTAATTACAACTGTCTCTGAGGACCTGCGGGGAAGAACTCTCCCTCATCAGCTAAAGTTTGATTAACTCTTCGGGTACCAAATCTGGAGTTTCCACACATTATTTTTTAAGCAAATACAATGAGACCGTGGAAATATATGGCCTGATTTTCAGAGGTGATGAGCAACTACAGTGGGAGCTGGAGGTGTCTCTGAAAGTCAAGCCAGTTTAAAAAAAATGAGGCTACCTCACTGTTATTCCCATGGACTGTATGTTTGTCAAATGGGACAAAAATTAATATCCAGCTAAGGGTATCACAAAGGCAACATGATTCACCATTATTTGTTAACAGGGGAGCCATCAGAGTTACTGGGTCCACATTTTGGCTAATCATACAGGATTCCACAACTTATTGAGAGGAGTCCCCCTGAGTCTTTGAACGAGCTTCTTTCTCCGCCCAAAATAAATCAGTCTGCAAATAAATGTATGTAATTTTTTTTAAGTGCCAGAGGAAACAGGATTGCTAAAATGATCAGTAGTAGGATATTAAGTCTGGGCTAACTGTTTGAAACACGCCTAGGTTGGTAAACATATTTCAGTCTGATAGCTGTTTACTGGCCTATGTGAAAAAGGTGCACCTGTTCTGAGTTGGGAAGTGTCCAGATCACAAACACCAGAGTCACAATTTATAATAATCGGCTGTCTCAGAAGAGAGAGAAGGTACTGTTTCACCATGGGCTTTATTTAGTTATGGCACCTCCTTGAACTTCCATTCCCTATGCTCTTTGGATAAATGCTTCATTTTGCAGGGCTGTCAAGCCAGTATCCTTTATGAGCACTGAAACTAACAACCCAAAATGTAAATAAAGTCAGTGGAGCTTACAACCTACAATAACCCAAACAGGCATAGTATGCACAAGAATCCTTCATTGTTGCAGAGCCTTTTAAGTTTTGATGTAAAGACTGAGCAGACGGCACAACTGGGAAGGGCCATTTGCCTTCTCTAAACACATACATGCTTGTGTCTCAGTAAACAGATAAGCCATACTTTGGGCCTATCAACGAAGACAATGGCCCCATGGTGTTGCAGACTTAAAGCTGTTCCTTTTAACATACCTTTCCGTTATTTTGAGGTTTAGACAGCACTCAGCCTGCTTCAGATTCAGCAGCTATTTTCTTCAGTCCTTGGTTGTTCCTGTTGTCTAAAACAGAAAAAAAAATTGCTATGCATTTTTCCTTATATTGCACTAGAGAGCTGGGGTGTTTTTCTGTCAAGCAGGAGACCTGGTCTTAAGGGCTAACCAATGGAAAACTAAGCCTATTGAATAGAGGATGCATTTATTCTAAGGAGAAAAGATGCTACCAGCTACCAAACTGCTAAACAGCATTTATAGAAGGTTAAAGAGGAAGGCTTACACTCAGTTAAGTGGAAGATGCATGCACAGTTTCAGGAAACCGATCCAGTCCAGTTTCAGGTCCAGGGGCTCAGGTTAAGGGGCCGTTTAATTGAAGGGTAGACGTTCTGGCTGGAACTGGAGCCCAGGCTCTAGGACCTTGTGAGGTGATTATATAATGTAGTCTGACCTATATAACATTGGCCATTACATTTCTCCCAATTACCCCTGTATCGAGTCCAATAAACCTGTGTTTGGCTAAAGCATCTGTTCCTGAAAGGCATCCAGCCTTGATTTGAAGACATCAAGATGAAGAATCCACCACTTTGCTTGGTAGTTTTTTCCAATGTTTAATCACTGTGAAATTTCTGCTTTATTTCTCATTTAAATTTGTCTGGGTTCAGCTTCCTGCCACTGGTTCTTGTTGTGCCTTTCTCCACTAGATTAAAGAGCCTTTTAGTACCTGGTATTTTGCTCCCCATGAAGGTACACTGTAATCAAGTCATTTTTCACTCTTCTTTTTGATAGGCTAAACAGATTGAGCTCTCTAAATCTCTCACAGTAAGGCATTTTCTCTGGCCCTCATATCATTTTTAGAGCTTTTTTTCCTGCATCTTCTCCAGTTTTTCAACATCCTTTAAAAACGTGAACACTGGAAGTCTATTCCACTATTGGTCTCACCAATGACAGATACAGAGCAACTCCATATTCATACCCACTAATCCCCAAGGACTGCATGACCCCTTTTTCCACAGCATTGCACATGAAGCTCATGCTGAGTTGCTTGTCCACTTAGCCTCTAAATCCTTTTCAGAGTCACTGCTTTCCAGGATACAGCCCTCTATTCTGTAGGTATTGCCTGCATTCCTTGTCCCTGGAAATATAACTTTGTGTTTGGCTGTTTTCAAACACATTTTGTGTAAATAGGCCCAGCTCACCAAGCGATCCAGATTGCTCTGTCTGACTGCCCTGTCATCATTATTTACCGCGTCCCCAATCTTTGTCTCATTCACAAATTTTATCAGTAGTGGCTTTATATTTACATCCAGATCCGTGATGAACATGTTGTATAGCATCAGGCCTAGTACCAGTCTAGTTCCACCTCTCCACAGACAGAAGAATTCAGAGGAAACTCTGTGATTTGAAATTCTTGGACTTTCCCATTCCCTCCTGCCAGTTATTCCCAGCTAGGGGTGAATGAGGCCCACAGCTCTAGTGAACTCTAATAATAGTGGTAAAACCTACAGCTTCCCTAGCACATTACCCATGAGGGGCTGTGCACAGTATGCTTAGAGCTGTGTAGTGACGTCTATGGGAGTTCCACTTGTGAGTCAGAGACAATATGTGACCTTTAGTTTGCATATCCCTGCACCAAAACAAGGAGAGGTTCAGGAACACAATTCTGGGTCATTCCACCATCATTTAATCTTAGACTAATAGAAATGTTGGACTGTAAGGGACCTCAAGAGGTCATCCAGTCTGGGCCCCTGTGCTGAGGCAGGATCAAGTGAACCTAGATGAGCCCTGACGGGTTTTTCTCCAACTTGTTCTTAAAAAACGTCCAGTGATGGGGATGCCACAACTTCCAATAGAAGCCTATTCCAGAGCTTAACTACCCTTATAGTTAGACAGTTTTTCCTAATATCTAACCTCAGTCTCCCTTTCTGTAGATTAAGCCCCTGACTCCATGTCCTACCTTCAATGGACATGGAGAACAATTCATAGACTATCAGGGTTGGAAGGGACCTTAGGAGGACCAATCCCCAATGTTTGCCCCACATCCCTAAATGGCCCCCTCAAGGATTGAACTCACAACCCTGGGTTTAGTAGGCCAATGCTCAAACCACTGAGTTATCCCTCCCTCTCCCTGAGAATTTATCACAGTCCTCTTTATAACAGCCCTTAACATAGTTGAATATTGTTATCTGGTCCCCCCTCAGTTTTCTTTTCTCAAGACTAAACATGCTCAGATTTGTTAACCTTTCCTCGTAGGTCTAAACCTTTAATAATTTGCATTGCTTTTCTCTGGGCTCTCTCCAGTTTGTCCAAATCTTTCCTAAAGTTTGGGGCACAGTATTGGACACGGCACTCCAGCTGAGACCTTACCAGTGCTGGGTAGAGTGGGACAGTTATTTCCTATGTCTTATATATGACACTCCTGTTAATGCACCCCAAAATCATGTTAGCCTTTTTTGCAGCTGCATCACATTGTTGACTTATACTCTATTTTTGATCGACTATAACTCCGAGATCCTTTTCAGCAACACTACCACTTAGCCAGTTATTCCCCATTTTGTAGCTGTGCATTTGATTTTTCCTTCCTAAGATAAAGTACTTTACACTTATCTTTACTGAATTTAATTTTGTTGAATTTAGACCAATTCTCCAATCACTGCTTGCTCTTCCAAAAGGATATGAATCACACTACTAAAATTGAGAAAATTTTGTCAAAGTGCTTTAACAAGTATTCCTTCCCTTATGACACTCATCTCCTTTTGGCTGTCATTATTAGTTAGTTTTATGGCATTGTACAGCAATGTACACAGCACTTTACAAGCAGTAAAATATATGAAATAAAAAAGTGGGTTATGAGTCTATTAATTTGAATGGAAGATGTGTCGAAAACCCCTGGACTGGAGATAATATCGAAGTAAAACCAGTATGATTTTGCTGAGAGAGAGGACAAATATGACAACAAATCTGGGTAATGTGGAGGACGGTCATGTTGTCAATGTTGATAGAGAGTGAATGGAATTTGGCGGGGAATAAAGCTCATTTTTAGATTGTAAGGGCCTCAAGGCTGAGGCTTGTCATGTGTATTTCTCTGGCAAGCATCATGCCTACCTATGGTTCTGTATAAATAATACATTTTACACGTGGTGATACTGAACTGGCAATGAGGCCTTTAAACGGAGGAGACATTGGAAAGGCAGAC
The DNA here is from genome assembly GCA_037349315.1 of Chelydra serpentina. Taxonomy (NCBI): domain Eukaryota; kingdom Metazoa; phylum Chordata; order Testudines; family Chelydridae; genus Chelydra; species Chelydra serpentina. The sequence goes on from JBAIAC010000032.1 coordinate 8,178,020, forward strand.
AAAAATGCATGATTGATGAAGGGGAGGGGAGAAGAACTCTCTGGGAGCCATCAGTGTAGAAATAATAGCTGAATTCAAAGCAGCGAATGAGAACACCCAAAAAGATGATAAAGGAATGCTGGAGATGATGCAGAAACAAGGAGGAAAGGAAAAAGATTCCATGAAAAGTGGTCGGTCAGATAAGAGAGGATCCTGGAAGTAGAAAGTGATGGAAGACCCAAGGAAAAGTGTGTAGAGAAGAAGAGATCGATCAAATGCATCAAACAGATCAAGATCTTTGATCTTTTGCTTACAACCACCCTGAGTGGTGATCTAAGATAGATCACTCTTGTTCACTGTTACCATACGATAATGTGACTAATGCAGCAAGTGTTTCCACCAGTTGCCACTTCATTACCAGGATTGACTATAAACAAAAAAAAATAGTTTCAGGCTGTGGAGGGTCAGTTGCAACATGACATGCAAACTACATGTTGTCTTCCACCTGCCGAATACCTAATGTGTCTCAGCATCAGCCAGGTGATGTATCATTTGTGCTAGTCTAAACAAACAGAAGAGAATCCTCCTACATGGATTTAAGAGGCTGGGCTACGCTTTGTGTCCAGCTGGTGGTATGAATAATTTTTATAGCCAGGGAATGATTCTATAGTCAAAAATTATATAAAATGCCTCAGCTCTTAGTATTCTGCCAGCTAAGGGGACGCTTCTGATGCAACTCTGTAGGCCGCTACGGTTTATCACAGCAGCAAAATCACTACAGTAGCCACTTAATCTCGCTGGAGAAGCCTGCATGAAGTGCCACAGAATTCCTATCAGTATCATACCCGGAGTTCTCAATTCAAAAGCATTGTCTCTGATAGAAGGCAATAATATACTATAATAATAGAGGTAAGAAGTTCAGGAAATTCCATCTTTGATTTTTACTGGACATTTCTTGGAATATAACTGTTTTCCAGGTTTATTTCTTAAAGAAAAGCAATGATTACATTGATAATTTATTAACAGTACTGTTATGTCTGAAATGGAAACAATAAGTCTTTCTGTCACTCTTGAAGTTAGTTAGTCTAGTGAGTAGAACAGAACTGCTGAGACTGCATGTGGTGTATGTGACACCCATTATTGCTATTTAGCTAGCATGCTAAGTGCTTTTCACATAAATTCAGTAGGAAGGCAAGATCCCTGACTCAGAGTCAGTAATCTTAAGGTTCCAGTCCTGCAAACACTTGTGGCAGTAAGCACTATGCCTGGGGATGAGGGGTCCCATGGAGTCATAAAAACATAGGAAATGCCATACTGGATCAGACCCGAGATCTATCCAGTCAGTGATTGGTACCAGATGCATCAGAGAAAGGTGCAAGAAACCCTGCATTAGACAGATATTCATCACAGTAAACACTGCATCCAGGATGTATTTGCAGAATCAGGCCCTAAGTAAAGAAGGCACAGATGAATGACAGGAATGAGATGCAACAAAAGACCACAATTTTGAGTGGTGGTGTTTAACATGTGTCTTGTCACTTCCATGAATTTTATTTAGAAGTGTGTTCTCTTTATTAGTGTTTCTGACGTTTATTTTGCGTACCCGTCTTTAAGGGGAACACCAGCTCCTATAGGCCCCATGGAGGAAGTGTCCACTGAGGAGAGAATTAATGGAGGAGAGAAGGGAGGCATGGTAGACAAGAGCAGGAAGGATTTTCTCTGCAGAAGGAGCTGTTGGAAGAGGATACAGAGATCAGCGTGAGAGGAGGAAAAAATCATATTGGGCACAGTTAGTCATGCAGCTTGGGACAATTGGAGGGGGTGAATAGTGAGCTGAAAGGGTTAAACTATAGAAGACTGCTGCTGCTTCTACAAGCAGATAGCAAGTTTCAAGCCGTCCAGGTTGAAGTAGGTTTATTTTGTTTAAATAATCGCATCAGCCACTTTCCAGTAATTTTCAACATTTTTAAACCTTACTGCACCCCATCATTATTCCTTTGGTACAAGGCACCATGAAATAGATTGACCTTTACACTAACTTTAGATGTGTGAACCCTACATTTAATCAAACCAACAGCTACACTGAGAACAACAAAATATAAAAAACAAGAAGAAACAATTGCTGTATAAGGGCTTGATGTCCTCCGTTCTACTTGTAGTCTCTATGGGCAGAGTCAATGAGATTGTGTTGAATAGTCCTCGAGACATGCAATACAAATACAATGTATGCTGTTGCACAAGAGGAACAGAAGGTTCATCAATACAGCACATCCGATGACCTCCCAGAATAATTACCAACATGGTTCTGTTCTCCCATCCAGTATCTTGTAAAGAAACTGTTGATACTGCTGGGTTGTTTTTAATTTTGGAAATATTCAGTATTGGAGGCATAGCCATGTTAGTCTGTATCCACAAAAACAATGAGGAGTCCGGTGGCACCTTAAACACTAACAGATTTATTTGGACATAAGCTTTTGTGGGTAAAAAACCCACTTCTTCAGATGCACGATCACTCCATGCATCTGATGAAGTGGGTTTTTTACCCACGAAAGCTTATGTCCAAATAAATCTGTTAGTCTTTAAGGTGCCACTGGACTCCTCGTTGTTTTTTGGGGGAAATATTCAGCTACATTCTATCTTGCTGTAGCACATCCTTCTTGTTCCGATGTCTATCTTGTGAGAGATGGATATCACTCTGGTCATCAGTTAAATACTGTATACAATTTAATATGCCAATGAGATAGAACTGGAAGACACACTAATGGAGTTTTGTATTGATTTAGTTCTGTTCTGTAAAGACCCAAACTTCAATATTAAAAGTTATGCCAATCATAGTGTTGAAACTTGCAAAAAAAAGAAAATTACAGTTACATATTGGTAAAAACAGTAATTATGACTATATTTTACAACTATACATTTAGTACATTCATAACTATTAATTAAAAGGGTCTGTTCTTCCTTGAAAAACTAACTGAACTACATAATTGAGCAACAGAACGGGAGATTAAATGAAATGTAGACAAGTGCAAGATAATGTACACTGGCAGGAACTATCTAAACTATACATATTTAATGACAGCTTCTAAATTAGATGTAACCTATCAGTTAAAATGTTCAGGAATTGTTAAGGATTGCTCAAAGGATATGTCCGCTTATTACACAGTGCAAGCCAAAAAGGTGAATAAGATAGAGGCTGTATGAAGAAGGGAATAACATAAAATATTAAGCGTTAAATCCTTCAGTCCTTAGGCAAAATTCCCATTTTGAGGCCTTTGGGAGTTTTGCTTGAGTAAGAACTAAGGCCAACATTTTCATACTTGGGTGTTTAAAAGACTCTAATACTGACATATTTTAAGCATGCACCTAACTTTAAACATGTGATTAGTCCCATTGAAATCAGTGGGGCTACTCAAGTAGTGCTAAAGTTTAGGTATGTCCCTAAGTACCTTTTTGAATCAGGGCCAAAAATCCAAATCCATATTTAGGCAACTAGATAAGCAAGTTGAATTCCAGGGGTGCTGAGCAAACACAACTCCCAGTTACTTCAGTGGGAATCTTAGCTCTAGCTTTAGATCCACTATAAGGTCTGTCACTCTTTCCTAGCACAAGAAAACTCCAGCTGCGGTTAGAACAAAATGTCCTCCATGGCACAGCTTAATTGGCCAGGTGCATTCTGAGAGTTTTACACCTTCCTTTGAAGCACCTATATCATTGGCCACCACTTAAAAAAAGAAAAAAGCAAGAAGTAGAGATGGGGCATTCAGCACATAATAGATTTTAAATTAAAGCTTAAATTAAAAATGATGTCCTTTCAAAGTCATCTTGGTTAGCTGAGCTACTCTGTGATACCCCAGAATGCATTGTTTTGTGACAGTATAGCTACTGCTCAGTCCTACTGGGTTTTAGAGCTAGCCTTTTCAGTATCAGATAAGTGGCGGTATTTTATGGTGTGGTGCAATTTGTAAAATGTTTTATCCCAGGTGGGATAAGGAATTTAAAAATCTTGTCATCATCATCATCAAAAAGATGCTGCTTCCCTGCCCCCTTCCAAAAGCCATTTCCATAGCCCTGTGGGACAAATGGTAGCTGTGGTATAGCAGAGTAAGTCTGGAGTTCTGGAGCATGACATACAGGGAGTAAATGAGGATTATTTCAAAGGAGCCGTGTGCTGAATATTCCTTGCACTTGTGTCAACGAGCACATAAAAATACAGTTACTTCATTTTTGTTAAAATATTAGCAGGTAACTTTCCCTTTATTAATACGAAACAGTTTTAGCTGGAATAACTAGGTCAGATTCTTCCCTGGTATAATGAAGTGAAGTTCCATTACCTTAATGTGAATTTAACCTGCTTTCACCAGGGCTGAATCTAACCTATCATGCAATGGTTCCGGTCCATTCTGAATGTATGTGGTGTGCTGTGTAGATTAAGGGTCAAATTCTTCCCTCAGAAACATGTCCAAAACTCCTGAAGTAGTCCATGGGAGTTATGCCTGGGTATATGACAACCCTCTCTTAATATCCCAATGAATAACAGCTCACAGCAAAAGGGTTCAAAGCAAAATATTTTCACTTGCATTTTCTGCCTTCCTTCAGTGGAAAAGAGAATTGAGATGTTTTCCTGGCTGTATTTTAGTGAGTGAGCACTGTACTTTAGATTGCTGCTGACCTTGCTGGAGCCATGACCCCCAAGAGAGAAAAGTGGTGCTGAGAATGACTGATGGGTAATATTTAAGATTTCAATACTGTGCTAGGTGACATCATAGGTGGATGCAGACCCTTGAAAACATTCTGCCAGCAGACAATGAACAGCAAGTGCACTGCGAATGGGCTTGATCCTACTGAAATCAATGGGAAAACTTCCATTGACTACAGTGTGAGCAGGATCAAGACCAAATAGGATAAGAAGGCATTAGCAAGTAATTAGATAGTCTCAGATGCACCGACAGTGAACTAGTTCACAAATAAGAAATGGTGACACCAGCTCCCTCTGTATTTGGAAGGTGCCTCACATGTTTTGCACACTACTGTATTCTAAATAATACATAATAATTCAGGAAACCAATACAGATTATATTTTATTCTTGCTGTCTCTAGTTTGGAGGCAGAGGCTGTATGTCATCATTAATATTTTCCAGTCACTACCTGTGTATTATAAACATATATATTTGATGACTTGAACTCTCTGGAATGTGGAGGCAAAGTAACAAAGGAAACAAAAAACAATCCTAAAATTCCACTTAGTAAATCCTTTGCTTTTTGGAGTTTCTTTTTACAGTGATTGGTTGTATCATTTCATAAGGGAAATGGTGTGGCCAGTCCTGAAGAATGCTGCTCTGTTTGCAAACATTTTTCGCAATGAATGTGTTGCAGGAAATTTTTACTGACAGGTTATTATGACTACTTTAACGCACATATGACCCACTGTCTGGAAGACAGTTAAAATTATAAACTGTTCATAAATTTACTGACCCCATTGGCAACACTGAACAGCAGTAAATACTTAATTTGATCCTCATTTCTTAAAATAGTGGTATTGCTACACACGCAGAAATACGAAGCTTTCTTTTGAAAAAATCTATTTCAGATCTCTGCATATTCGTCTTTCAACACTGTTTATGTGCATTCATGACAAATGAAAGTAGTCATATTAAATCTCCATTTAATGTTAAAATGGAAGCAACAAATTCATACAATTCAGAGCTTTCTGCATTCAAGTTCTTATAAAGCCCTACAAATTTTGAGAAATTGTTTCTGTCCACAATCTTTTCCTAAGTGATTTTGTATGTAGTTGTCTGGTCTCTCTATGCCTGATGCATAAAGAATATTTTAAAACAAGGTAGACATTGGGATCCATTCTGTAATGGAAGTTTTGCCCAAATTATAACTGCATGATCTGACTCATAGTCTGAGTATTTACGGTTCTTTCCTTTTAATGCAATAAAATGATAGTACTGTGCTTTAATGAAATAACATTGGTACCCTCTCTACCCTTTGATCCATATTTCTACATTTTACAATTGCACAAGGCTTTTTTCTCCGCAAGATACAGACAGACACCAGTTTCCTTCAAGAAAGTCCAACTAGTTTCAAAGTGCAGAAGCAGAAAAACACTTCACATGCCCTCTTAGCTTCCCAGTTTCCATATACCATGTTGTTCTGTGAAACTGAAAAAGTCCCTAAACAGTGACCAAAAAGGGGAGAGAAAGGGAATCATAAACCCTGGCCCAAATTTTCATAAGTGACTAGTGATCTTAGGTGCCAACGCTGTTTGGTGCCCAATTTTGGACACCTTAGAAGGGCCTGATTTTCAGAGCTGAGCACTTTGTGAAAATCAGGCCTCTTAAGAGTGTCTCAAATTGGGTACTAGTCACTTTTGAAAATGTGGGCCTTTTTTCCTTTGGGGAGAGAGACAGCCTGTACTGAATTTTGAAGACTTGCCAAGTGAATGTCTCAAATACTTTGTAGCAGATAAAATCAAATTGTGGCTCTCAATAAAAGCATGGTAACTGGAAAGATTTGGAGACAATTAATGTTGGGTGTTTAAATGCTAAAACTTATTTTAATTTAACAAAAATGTGTTAAAATGAGGACGGTATAGATAGCTTTATTGTGAGGGTCTCCATGTGATGTAGTTAAGATTATTTTGAAATCAAAAGAGAAGCTGGTTGGCTCAGGGTAAGTAATGAACAGTTGTAAGTTCCTCCACATGGATGGACCCTTTCATTCACATGGTGTCCCACTGAAGCTTAGATGAGGGGTCTAGATGCGCAGAACAGCTTGTAGATTGGGGCCAAGCTGATAAAGAACAAGAGTCATTGCTATCTGATGGATGCTTGTTGGCCATGTGAAAAGAATTTGTGCCAGAGCCAGCTTTTAAGGTCCTGAGAGCCTCATTTTTAGGAACCATGCAATGTCAGAGAGAATTTCAGCTTTCACTGGGGAAAAATGCATGTGACTAGCCTCTTCTGCTGCAAAACATATAGTAAAATGATTGTTAGGTTGGAAAGTTTATGGCAATTTTTCCTGAAAATCACAGATTTATTTTCATTGTCCCCAACACAGACTCCTGGGCTCATTCTTTAGGGAGTGCCAAGTCCCTACTCATTGGTCCATTGTCTTTTGTGGCAGCTCTGGATTGATTTCTGGCTATGGAGGCCACACAGTCTACCACCACTGACACTAGCGCTTCTGTGAGCTACCCTCTACCTGCCAACACAAATCGGGCAGGTGAAGTGTAGATGAAGAGATAAGTCAGCATGACCAAAATGAAGACACCACTTTGAGCTGTTATGTATTACACCAGGGATTCTCTAAAAATGATTTTCATCATGGAAGATTAGTCAGATGCACCAGGCCTAAATTCAGATAAGAAGAATGTATCCAAAACACAAAAAAAATTGATTAACATAAATGTTATAGGGAAACCAAGCCACCCACAACGAATGACACTAGGAAACCATGAGGAGGCAAATCTCAATGTAATGAGGTTCAAGAAAAAGGTTCAAAAAGCAGAAAACCTGAGAAACTATGACTTTGGGGGAAACAAAAAAATGGAAACCTCTGTATGGAAGATATGGTAGGACACCCCACCGTCCCTGGAAAATGTTCTCAGCCCAAGAAGCTGAATGTCAGCAAGAGGGATGCTGTGTTTTAATTATATGGCTCTGCACAGCATGTAGAGGTGATGTATAGCGAAAGAAAGAGGTGAAAAAGAATCAGAGAAAGAAGAGTTATCCGCATTAGAAATAGTTATAGGGCTGCCAATATCTGATCATGAGAGTGCAGAAAATGGCGACAAAGCAGAAGGGCGAGGAGACAAGGTTCCGTAGTGAAATGTTCACAGCAGACCCAGGTACATGGTTGTTGACATCTCCATGTCAGAATGCTGAGAATGGTGAAGAAGAACCAGACATGGAGGACAGGTCCACAATAGAAATAGCTCCAGAGCTGCCAAAGTCTGGTTGAGGCCGTGCTGAGAACAAAGTTCCACCATCTTGGTCATTTTGTCCAAATAAGGAGCAGCTTACTAAAGGTTTCTAGTCATAGCTCAATAGTGGATTCATTAGCAAATGTAAGAAATCTGAAATTCAGAGATTCAGCTAATCTACCATGTCGTCCGTTAAAGTTTATGGATTATCACTGTGTTCTTCAAAATTAATAAATGTTTCTGGAGCTTAATCAGGGAGATATGCTAGAAGGCCTTTAAAGAGCTAACACTATCGGTCTCACTGCACCTGGAAGTTGTGCTGACCGTCTGTGCCTCTCCCAGGTCACCACAAATAAAGCCCTTTCCTCTGCTGTATCTACAGGACCGGCCTCTTTGTTCTCTCTATTCCTGCCTGTGTACAATGCAGCACTTACTATTTCTCAGCTAAATGGTGCCATAGATGTTACTGAAAACAGCTTAATTCTTAAAAACCGTGGACACTAGACAAGGCTGTAGTTTGTCAGCAGAAAGCATCCTGGTTTGGCAGTAATCTGCGATGAATTTGAAATGTGTCCGTTGCAGCCGTTCTTGGCACAGTATCATGAATTTGTTGTACTGTTTAGCTAAATGGCATGTATTAATATTTTAGTGAACAAGGCCACATGCAAAACCCAGCTGGGAACATAGAATCAGTCATTTTACTGACTGGAAAGTGTCTCCCAGACAGTGCCCAACTCTGGTTCGCATTTGCTCTTATCTATGCACTTGGCCAGACCCCACTATGTCACTTCCCAGATTAGTGATATCGAGGAAATTCAGGTTTTATACTGACATGCTGCAGCACACACACAGCAGGATGTCCGCTCTGCAGCTTGGCTCGAAAATCATGAAACTCACAAGTGCCATGAGTGATATTTTTTAATGAATCAGGATCTGCCTGCTTTAATTCCCCCATCCTCATCCCATCCCACAGTTTCAGTTGGATGCATTATTTTTCATTGCTAGAGCTGGCTGAAATTCAGTTTTATGTCCACAACAAATGTTGAGCAAAACAATCTCATTCAAAACATTTTGCAGAAAATTTCCATTTTTCAATGAAAAAGTTCAAAACAAAATGACAATTTCATGTCAAAGCAAAAGGAAAGTTTCGTTTTGTTTTGGATTATTTTCATCAAGGACTTTCTCAAACTCAAACTACTTTTGTAAAATGTTTCAGTGTTGACAAAAACTGCATTTTTGACACACACAAAAAATTGGGGGGATTGAGGGACCGGTGGAATTTCAACCAGCTGTATTCATTTCCCTAAACTCTTGCACGATGTTCTTGCGCACTCTGAAACGGCAGCTTAATTCCACCAAAGAGCTGGTGGCTGAGCTTATTACTGTGGGCAATTACTCTCATTCGTCTACCATTTTCCCCACAATTAGTGCCACTGAAGTCAATTAACACAGATAACTTAAATTAGTGTGAAATATTGTTCCTTATAAATACTAAAAATATTTTAAAGGTCATTTTTCTAGCTAAAGTGAAGTTTGTGCTAGGTATTAGGAACAAAAGAACACTTTGTAAAACGTAGGCTTTCTCAGCTGGGTGAAGTTATCTAAATATCTACATAGTATATGTACTTATTTCATTTTACTGGAGTTATCTCTCCTCTTTCAGTTGAGTTTTCACATTCTTTCTTCATTTGTTTTTCACTCTGTCCAGTCTAATTTTTTTAACCTGTATTTTTCATTGTTTTCTATCTGTCCTTTTGTTGCTCATTATTTTCAATGTCTCCCTGACATGGACCAGAAACTGAATAAAGTTCAAGTCTTAGGCAAACTTTTGACACATAAATGTTTCTGGCTTTGAAATTAGTCAAATATTTTTCCTATCTCTCGTAATAATACCTCCAATGGATTTAGGTACCTATAGGCACCCTGCTTAGAAAATGTTGGCCAGATCTTTAAAGATGTAGTTCAAAGCCATGGAAAAAGTTTGAATAATTCCAGTAGGACCACAGCACAAAAACCATAGTGAAATACAGTAATGTATATAAAAGGTCTTCATCACTGCAGAGATTTTAACTGGAAGGCTTAGTCCTGCTTTCAAGCTTTGAAGAACTTTAGAGTGCTGACTATTTTTTTAAAGTTATGAAAGAAAGTATTAGGGGCCAAAATTTCAAACATGGGTACCTAACTTGTGCTTATAAAATATGCATGTGCACATGCAAACAGTTTATGTACACTAAGTAGGAAAGCAGTGTTGTCTATTGTTTTATTTGCAGCTCTGCCACTGACTCACTGTGTAACCTGTCGATCCACTTAATCACATTGTCTTAGTTTATCAGTTGGTAAAATGAGTTTAATAATACTTGCCTCCCTAACAATAAAGAGTTACTGATCCTACTCCCACTGAAGTCAGTGACAGTCCTGCTAGTTGACTTTAGAAGAAGTGGAGTTGGTTCCGTAGTGAGGCTTAACTAGTTTTTCTTATAAATTGCTGTGAGATCCTTTTGTGAAAAGTGCTAAATTATTATCTTTATTTGTGTGCTCAAAGAGGTAATTGCACACATAGAGTGGTATTTTCTATACATCATTATTTTATTGTGTAGGCAGGTTTGAAAATGTATTCCCAATGTCCATCTAATACATCTCCATTCCCTTTCACTTGGATGTAATTACACTTCTGTCAATTTAGATATTTAGTTCTCTTTAAGGAAATTATTGGTTAAGTTTTCATCTGAATCAGGCTTGTATAAATCAAGCTCGCAGTAAATCAATGGATGATTTCACTATTAGCATTATTCCACTGGTGCGCAGCTTGTAATTATAACAACACCAAAAAGTTATTCTTTCTTTAGAGGACTGCAAAATATTATATATTGGTTTTTTTAAGGATTCCATATAAGATGCACGGATATAACCACGATTCAATTACCTCGCTGTGTGGGCTTTGGACCTGCTTTGATTTAATTACATTTTTGTTCATCCAGACGTTTATACTGCATGCATGTTTTCAAATCATTCTCACCGCAGCAGCAATTTTCCAACTTCTCTGTGTGAGAAAACGATCTTTAAAATTGTCCTTGCTGTGTCGTGCTGAAGAAAGGGAGTAAGTACATGAAGAAGAACCTCAAAGATGTGGGCCAGACTTGAAGCACAGTTTCATTAATACTGGATGGCAGGAAAGGAGCCAAGTCCCAGATAATGAGGAAGGAGTTGCAATTTTTTTTTAAAGCTATCTGGTGACAGGGAAAACAAAAATGACATTCAGCTGACGAATGAGCGGAGTTTGACCTAGCCTTTTGACCCTTGACAATCAATCTTACCTGCTGCTTCATAAAGAATTATAGCTGTGCCACTCACATTGGTCTGGATTTTTACTATTCCCTTTTACTACCTTTTTTTTTTTTTTTGAATGCATAGTCCAAGAAGATAAATGTGTGTGGTGTATACCAGAGCACACAAAATACAGGATTGTCCTGGGGAGAAAAAAAAGAGAGAGAGGCAGAGGAAGATATTGGCGTTGGGGGAGGATTGGAGGAAAGGCAGCAATAAAACCTCAATTTGCAAATGTCAGGGATGTCTTGGGGAGGGGGAGTTGGCTGACATAAATAAACAGCAACATGACACCCTCTTTCTAAGTGTGCCATATTGTACGTGATGTGTCTGATGCAAATAAGTGGGTGGAGTTGCTGTCATTGTTACGTAAGTCTATGGGGTGTGGCTGTAGAGACCAAAGGTCATCTTCTATTTTGGAAAGAGGGATTCTGGGCTGCAGGGGGGCACAACTGAGGGTGGCTGAAGTTTACAGCAGTCGGTCACTGCTGTGTTATGTAATGCTTAAAAGAAAATATTGTCGGTGTGAAATACAAACTCTCCATTCCTTAATAAGAACAGCAGCACAGTAACCGCAGGCTGTGATCCAGTGCAGCAACTGTGCAGAAAGCCAGTAAAAGGAATTTTAGGAATTCTTTATGATTTGGGGGGGATTTTTTGCTTTTACTGTTTTATGGTAGGTTTCATTGTGATGTGCACTAGCATATGTTTTTATTCCCTCATTATTGAAAAGGGCATGAAGTCTAGACAACAGAGCTTTTTGTTATCTAGTAGAGGTGGCAAAGCAAGCACTGAACATACGTAAGTCATATGTAACTCAAGTGAAGTGAAAAGTGAATCAGTGAGAAAGAAAACCCTTAGAACTAAGAGATAAGAGGCTACATTCTGCTCTTGGTTACACCAGAATAAATCCAGGGTAAATCCATTGATTTCGTTGGCATTACCCCATATGTACAGTGTGTAACTCCGAGCAGAGTTTGCCTCCTTGTTCTCCCTGGCACTGGTGACGGATATATATTTATTTGCAGCATTTTTGCTTTGAGACACTAAAACTAAGGCTAGTCAGCAACAGCAACATTATTGCAGTTCACCAGCTACAAGAGGTGACCACGGGGAGTTTTTGTAGCTTTTATAGAGGAAAAGATTCTTTTTTATTGACTGTGCTTGCAACTTAGGTAAAGGTTCCAGTCTCATAGAGGATAATGGCTGAACATTTATCTAGGCTGCATACTGTGAAATTTAAAGATGCATACTTTGTATGTGCTTGGTCATAGAACACTCAGAACTGTAGCAACAGGAAAAAAACCATGGATTACATACTATGTAAGTGCATCTTTTCCTTTTTATGTGAGGAGACAATTCTGCCTTGTCTTGTGCTTGTTTGGGTTGGGAGGAAGAGGTTGCAGAGGCCAGGGGCAAGACAGGTCACAGCCCACTTGCTCTCTTGAAGTAGGCACCTACCAGGGTTTCACAGCCACGGATGGATGTGGTCAACTGGATTGGGCGTGGCCTCAGCCTCCTGCACACATGTTGCTGTCTGGAAGCAAGTGCTGAATGGAATGTATGCTGCTTCTTTTTCTGAGCAGCAGTAAAGAGTGCGGCGGAGTATGCTGCCTGCTTGATCTTTTGAGCCTTTCTGCTCTGTGTAGGAAGAATGTCCCAAGAACACTCCAGTTGGCCACTACCTCTTTGTCCCCTATCCCTCCATACGTGTCCCTTAGTGGTGCAAAGGTTGAATTTTGTCTATAGTTAATTATAAATAACAGTTTTGATTTCTTTAAGAAGAGAGGTTATTAGGGCTGTCTAAAATATCCCTTGCTAAGACATAAGCAGGTCACAACCCTCTTGGCCTCTCCCAGCATATTACAACGAAAGCAACAAATCTTTAGTTGTAGCATATTCAGAAACCAGAATGAATGAGCCTTAAAAGTGTTGTTTTGCTTTAATTATTTTTGTGTAGCTGGTAAGTAGAGTATGGAGGGCAGTTTTCCCTTACCCTTGTGATTTCAAAAGTAATGAGCTTCATTGCAGACAGAAGAGACATTTATACACTGGTTCGAGTTTCATAAACAAAATAAAAGTCTCTAAGTAGAGCAGTGCAGCCTTATTAATGGAGGAAGTGAGGTCAGTGGTCTTCACAGTCTTAACAAGATGACAGAATTTATGAAGCACCACAGTGGAAGGATGTAGTTACCCGCAGTCTATTCATATAATAAGCCCACTTGGGGCCCATAGTTATTCCCCTTGAATCTGTTTTCCTTTCTTCATTTTCTTTTGTCATCTTTCTGTTATGTGGCCTTGCTTGTTGTGCTGGAGGAAACACTTTGTTACCTTTGATATCTAGTTGGTGAAACTTTCTCATAGATTTTTATTGTCGTGGTCATTAGCTAGTGTGTTTAGTTGGCTCTGTTGGTGTGCCCCAGTTTATGAAGAAGGCGTCTGTAGTTGTATGTGCTTGGCTGTCAGTTCTAGTCTTTCAGGAAATCCGGAATTTAGTTTTGTCATTTGATGTCTTTTAAAATGTGGTGTTATGTAAGTGTGTATAAAGTTTCTAAGTTGAGAATTCATTTTAAAAGGCATTCTAATTGTTAAAGGTTTTTAAGAAGTTGTTTATTTCCCTGGTGTCTATGAACATTCCAAACTCATACAGAGATTTTAGAGTAAAATGAAATGAAATCTTCCCTTGAAACATGTTTTAGTGAAGCCAGAAAATTTTATTCAAAAATATACACCTTCTGGGTGAGATGAGTGAATGAGACAATAAATTCAGGCTTTTAAACCACCTTTCCATGATTTAGCATGGTAGCTAAGATGGCTTTATAACATGATAGTTCATATGTGGACATAATACTTTACACTTTCACATTCCATCAGAGGTTCTCAAAGCAGTTTACTTCCTTTAATGAATTTAGCTTCACACGGAACACTTCTATGAGAGAGGGAAGTAAGTTTTTTTTATTCCCCATTTTTACAGATGAGGCAAATGAGAGAGAGAGACTGGTTAACTTGCCCAAGGGCACACATGAAGTCTGTAGGAGGTCCAGGAATAGAACTCCTGATTTCCAAGTTTGTGCCTTAACGACAAGTCTAACCATCCTTCCTTCCTGCTTCTGACATGGCTTCCTTTTGATACAAGTTGATTTGAAAGCTGATTTTTCAGGATACTGTGCCCTTCTGCATTACAGAATTGCAGCATACGGTGAGAACAGTATTTGTCACTACAACACATTTCATTTATAAAGTTTTGTGTGTGTGATGGTTTGAATTTGTTATTTTATTTTCCGGTAGAAGGCTTGATCACTTACCAGCAAATCAAACATTTGGCAGTGTTTACAAATTATGAAAATGGTTTTTGATTAAACTGTTCCACTGAGGGAGTAAAGTTTCAATTTAATATGTAAGCCATGGGCAGTCTGCTTAATTTCAGTGGAGAGGGCTGTTCTGTGTCCTATGTTGTGTATTCATAGAGACAATGACAGAAGGCATGAGATCATCTGAGTGGTGGTGAACACATTTCCCCTGTTATCCCATCTAATGTACCTTCAGAATGCTCTTATGTGAGGACGATGGGGATAAACTGAGATATCTCAGTCCCATGATTTTCAGCTTGCAGAGCTGCAGTTCTGCCTACAATACACACACTATCGAACTATAGTGCCCATCTATAAAAAGGCAAATAAAAACAACCCAGGAAACTACAGACCAGTTAGTTTAACTTCTGTGCCAGGGAAAATAATGGAGCAAGTAATTAAGGAAATCATCTGCAAACACTTGGAAGGTGGTAAGGTGATAGGGAATAACCAGCATGGATTTGTAAAGAACAAATCAGGTCAAACCAATCTGATAGCTTTCTTTGATAGGATAACGAGTCTTGTGGATAAGGGAGAAGCGGTGGATGTGGTATACCTAGACTTTAGTAAGGCATTTGATATGGTCTCGCATGATATTCTTATCAATAAACTAGGGAAATACAACTTAGATGGGGCTACTATAAGGTGGGTGCGCAACTGGCTGGATAACCATACTCAGAGAGTAGTTATAAATGGTTCCCAATCCTGCTGGAAAGTTATAACCAGTGGGGTTCCGCAAGGGTCTGTTTTGGGACTGTCTCTGTTCAATATCTTCATCAACGACTTGGATATTGGCATAGAAAGTACGCTTATTAAGTTTGCAGATGATACCAAACTGGGAGGGATTGCAACTGCTTTGGAGGATAGGGTCATAATTCAAAATGATCTGGACAAATTGGAGAAATTTGGTCAGAGGTAAACAGGATGAAGTTTAATAAGGACAAATGCAAAGTGCTCCACTTAGGTAGGAACAATCAGTTTCACACATACAGAATGGGAGGAGACTGTCTAGGAAGGAGTACGGCAGAAAGGGATCTAGGTGTTATAGTGGACCACAAGCTAAATATGAGTCAACAGTGTGATGCTGTTGCAAAAAAAGCAAACTTGATTCTGGGCTGCATTAACAGGTGTGTTGTGAGCAAGACACGAGAAGTCATTCTTCCGCTCTACTCTGCGCTGGTTAGGCCTCAACTGGAGTATTGTGTCCAGTTCTGGGCACCGCATTTCAAGAAAGATGTGGAGAAATTGGAGAGGGTCCAGAGAAGAGCAACAAGAATGATTAAGGATCTAGAGAACATGACCTATGAAGGAAGGCTGAAGGAATTGGGTTTGTTTAGTTTGGAAAAGAGAAGACTGAGAGGGGACATGATAGCGGTCTTCAGGTGTCTAAAAGGGTGTCATAAGGAGGAGGGAGAAAACGTGTTCATCTTAGCATCTGAGGATAGAACAAGAAGCAATGGGCTTAAACTGCAGCAAGGGAGGTTTAGGTTGGACATTAGGAAAAAGTTCCTAACTGTCAGGGTGGTTAAACACTGGAATAAACTGCCCAGGGCGGTTGTGGAATCTCCATCTCTGGAGATATTTAAGAGTAGGTTAGATAAATGTCTATCAGGGATGGTCTAGACAGTAATTGGTCCTGCCATGAGGGCAGGGGGCTGGACTCGATGACCTCTCGAGGTCCCTTCCAGCCCTTGAATCTATGAATCTATTAAACTAAGCACCATTTTGTGGAATGGGAAGCAGTGTTTTCTGTTCAAGAAGGGCCTGAATCATGTAAGAGTATAAATGATAATCTGGAATGTATTTTGCATAGCCAGTGTGACCAAATCTAAAAATCACTGTAGCACTTGTTAAACAAGTAAAGCTTTTGGCAACAGGATAGCAGGCAGTCTAGACCATTTCCTTCAACGTGTAGTACAAAGGTCATTTGTTGAATCATAGAAATTGGTGATGGAATGGACTTATTAGTTTATCTGCAGAGAGCTGGCTGGCTGGCCATGTGTTCCTGCCTCCTCCACTTTATTTCCAGCTGCTAAACTGCATTAAAACATCTGCAACTGCATAAAATACTTTTTCTAATATGCTATTCCATGCAAGCAATTGCTGCCGTTAACTGTAGGATGTTACGCACTTGTGAACATCCGGGGGTCATGAGGTCTACAGGACATGGAAGTGCATATAAGACAAGCTTTACATTAAAATGAATTCCACGCTATGAATGTTTAAGAACCCCTAAACGGCTTAAAATATAGATTTGATCTTGTAAGCACTTTACAGGTGTAACTCCCATTGATATAAGTGGGTCTTAAGTGTGCTGGGTGAATACTGACAAAATCCTGAGACTAAAACTAGTGAATTCAGATCAGTGATATTTGACACTGCATTGTTCTCAGACAGTCAGATGAACAAGGTTTTGTGAACACAAATATTTGACCAAACTCATATTCACGGTTATACTCTTGTTCGTGTTCTCACAGAGTCCAGAACCATTGGCATCAGGGCCAGCTTTAGTGGGTGCGGGGCCCCACGCGAAGAATGCCGGCGGGACCCCGCACCCTCCCGCCGAGCAAAAAAAAAACCTCCCATGGCCGATTTGTTCGGCCAAGCAAAAAACAAAACAAACAAAAAAAACCTCCTGCCGAAGCGGGGCCTGATTCCGGGGAATCGGTGGAATCAGCTTAAAGCCAGCCCTGATTGGCATCATCACGGCTGTCTAGATTGTAAAGGAGCCACCCTTTTGTGCAGCTGATTGTGGAAAGAAGCTGTGACATACCAGGGTACAATCCAGACCAGTGGGGGCTGTGTCACCCATGCCCTGTGACCTGGGGTGCCATGCAATACCTTGCTGCTGTAGGCTCCAACCTGGACTGCTCACAAACAGTCACCAGCATGCAGGTTACTCCCAGATGTGTTTGTGTAACTGCAGCTGCCAGTCGCACGCTGGCTCTCACCAATCTTGGTTATACTGCAGGGTGACTCCAACACACTCCCAGTCTTGGACTTTCCCCCCCAGAAGTGTATGTCTTTTACTGCTCAGGCATCTCCTGGACATTCCAAATATATTAAGTCCTTTATTCCTTTAAGGGAATATTACACCAGCGTATTTCCTTAAATGGAGTTACCCAGACACTTAACTTAAATACACGGGATTAGATAAAACAATAAAACAAGTTTTTTTAACAACAGAGATTTTAAATGAGTACAAGTAAAGAGACATAAAAGTCAGAAATGGTTACAAGAAAAAAATAAAGAAAAATGCTTTCTATTGCCTAACTTAACAAACTGAATTAGATCCAAGCAACATTTCTCACCACATGCTTCCAGCAAGATTACTGACCAAACTCTTCTGGTCAGAACCCCTTCTCCAGAGTCCAACAGCTGTTCCTTTGTCATCTCAGGTTCAGAGAATGTGATGGCAGGGAGAAAAAGAGGGGTGCCTTGTTCCCCTTTCTTTTTATAGTTTCAGTCCTTGTCTTGAAAAACATTTCCAGCTGAGAACCAGGAGACAAAGAATCTATGTGGAAGGATGTTTCCTAGTGGTTTTTTCACCTGTTTGAGCTTCCTTTGTTTTCCCATCCAGCTTGATGACTCTGTTTACTGCTTCAATGCAAATTAAGGCAATCACACATTCTTTTGGGCTTGTCTACACTGGCACTTTACAGCGCTGCAACTTTCTTGCTCAGGGGTGTGAAAAAACACCTCCTTGAGTGCTGCAAGTTTCAGCACCATAGTGTGCCAGTATAGATAGTGCACCAGCACTGGGAGCCGCACTCCCAGCACTGGTAGCTACGCCCCTCGTGGAGGTCGGTTTTTTAGAGCGACTACACAAGCGGCAGCACTTTAACATTGCCAGGGAGACGTGCCCTTAGTTTAGGACAGACCTGTTTACCAACTTCTCTGTGGGCAGGGCTGTGGGGTTTGGAACATGTGTTAATAGCCTCATACAGGGGAATCTTATATGATTTTGCCACATATATTTTATCATGACAATACTGACCTGGAAATTATGAGGTTTTAAATGATACCTTACAAGGCATATCTTGTACAAAGATTATCACAATAGGGTGTAGGGTGTGAGTACAGTGGTGTATTCCGACACTGAGACTGCTGGAGCCTTGTACTTCCAATGACCTGGTTCTGTGCGGGAGGAAGGGCAGGTCAGCTAGTAGTGGTACTAGCCATAGCTTTTGCTGCTGAGGCTCTTCTTCTTCCAGAAAGCTGAGACCTTCTTGGAGAGCCACTCCCCCAGGATATTCCCTAGAAAACTCCAGCTCACAAGGTGCTCCTGGAAGGGAAGTAAAGGAGGACAGTTGGGGCCGTGTGCCATTGAGCCCTGGCTCTGTACCAAGAGCAGAGAGCAAGCTTGGATACAAAACTAAAGAGAGTCATATTAAGTTCAGCTTCACTGAAAACACACCAGTGTAAAAAAAACAGGGTTGCCAAATGGGAAAAGTTTAAAATTGACAAGGGAAGAAATGTTCTTTTCCAAGCTTCTACACGATTCTATTAAAATCGACAGAGTAAAAACAAAATGCCTGGCACTGCAGCTGAAGAGAAGAGTTTTGCATCTATTTAGTTAAAAGTTGGCAAAACAAATCCAACGTAGTGGTTTCAGATTTCTGCATGTGCTCATGGTGTATCTTTTGCTTCCTGTGTCGCCATCCTAGTTCACACGGTTTGAAATACACTTTAAACCTCTGATTTTTTATTTTAAAAGTTAATATAAGCAAACCAATTGTCGTAAAATTGTGTCTTGTATCCAAGTTGAAATTTGTTCTTAAAAATCCCCTCTTTTGTACAGTGTAGCAGCAGGGGCCTTTTTATTTAAAAACACTCCCTTTTGATACAGACGGTATCTTCATTCTAAAATGGCATAATAATAATAATAATGAATCTCCAACATTTACATTGCATTTTTCATCTATACTTCTCAAAGGACTTTCCTAATGAGGGTAAGTAATCACTCCCACTTTTACAGATGGGGAAACTCCAGAACAGAGAATCCCCCCTAAATAACAACACCCAACTAAAAAACGTTAGTAACTTCTTCAACCACATCCAATATTCTAGTAATTGTCAAAAGCTCCTGAACTCTCTACCATTAAAAGTTAAATGTTAACCTTTCTTTTGGAAAAGTCCTAAAAAATTGAAGAGAAAATTGTAACCTTTCTGTAGGATTTTTTAAACATTACAGGATTTAATAGAGAATTATGTGCCTGCTAATAGCCTCTGTAGGAGACTTAAAAAAACCTGTAGACCGGCTATATTTCTCTTTTCAATTTTATAAATTCTTACAGCAATTTCTACAGAATATTCCATTTGTAATGGTTTCATCCCTATTGAATTCTATAGGACTTTTCTGTAAAAAGGATTGAATTCACAGAATAGGTTTTTAATATTCATTTCAGGTTAGACCAAAACCAAAATGTTAATATTTATTAGAAGCAGTAATGTGTTTATAGGTACACATTATGGCTGTTAATCAACCCATGGTTTATAGGTATATGTCTGTGTGCATATGTGTGTGTGTGCGCATGCCTGGGCAGTTTGTCCGATTGTTTAAGGGGGAGGTGTAGAGGCTACTCACAAGTGACACAGCAATGAGCAGAATGTTTTCAAACTGCAGCTAGCGCTTGAGTAATCGGCAAAGCAAATACAGCTCGTAGGGTCTAAACACTTAATTAAAACCATCCTTTATTATCCTAACTATTAAAATTAAGCCAATAGTGCCTAAAGGAGTGCATTAGGGATTAGCTCCCTGTGAGCTCCTTGGAGCATCACTGCTGTAGGGCTCAATTTTGCCTCCCTCCCATTGAGTGGTACTAGATTCCATAAGGAGTCCAATTGATTTGCATAATAAGGTACCAATCAGCACATATAACTAGCAAAAAGCTTACCCCCTGAATTAGTACACTGGACAGTAATAATGAACGATTTTTCATTCAATTTGCCAGCCTGCCGTCTGTGTTCAAAAATTTTTCCCTTCCAAAAATGCCCTACAAAAATGAATGGATTATTAACTGAAATGTCTTTTATTAAATGTTTGTGTAGCCCTTTTTATTTATAAATGCTTAATCAGTTGCTGTGAGAGAAATTTGTAGATTAACTGCAAAGGGAGGATTTAGCTGCATGTAATGTCTTTCAGTTCATCCAAATTTCTCATAGCTTCTTTATGGTATATCAGGGAACTAAGCCAAATAAGATATAGAATAGCTCCCAGGGTTAAATGGCATCTTTCATACATGAAGAATCCTGATTAGAGCTAGGCAAATAATAGATTCTTCGGTTTATTGGCAATTTCAAATAGTCGGGGGGGGATTTTCGGATCAAACAAAAAATGATATTTTTCCAGAATTTTCAGCGAATCAAAAAGAACAAAAATTGTTTCAGGTTGAACACAATGTTTGTTTCAACAAAATCAATACGTATCATATGGATTTCAAGTATTTTTACACATTACATTTTTAATAAAATTAAAGGAAATTTTAAAATCAAAAATATTTTATTTTGAAAATTTGGAACAAACATTTCGGGGAGGATTGATTTTTTTGTTTGTTTTTAAATGGACAATTCAGTAAAATCAGTGTCACTGAATCTGCATTTTTCACAAAAAAAGTTTCAACCAAAAAACTTTGTCCAGCTCTAATCCTGACAGGCTTTACAAAGCAATGAATTAGGTATTGCAGTGACTATGTAGACAAATGCAGCAGCCATTCTGGGCTCCCCAGCATTCACAGATTCTAATCTTATTGAGAGAAGGAAGGTTGGACAAAACACAGGGGCTATGTCCCACTCTTTCTGAAAAGGGCTAGTGTGTGTCTGTAGGGCACAGCTCAAAGAGGGGCAACGCAGAACCACTCCTAAGGGGAGCTCTGGGAGGCAGACCATATCCATTAACTCCGTGGTGCACAAATGGGACCATGCCTTCTACTACACTCCTTTATGGGGAGCAGGCTGCTCTTCCATGCCCCATAGTCAGGTGCAGTGGGGCAGAACCATGGGCTGCCTCTTTCTGGCTGCCTTAAGAGCACCCTGTACCTCCAGCAAGCAGATAGGTGCAGGGGGATTGGAACTCTGTCCTTCTGCAAGCCACACCAGGGGTCACTGCCCCCAACACCCTGCCACCAATAGGCCACTCACCCACTAGGCACCTGTGTGAGGACCAGGCAGAATCGGGCCAACATCTTTAACTTCCACCCCAAAGGTGACCATAGACCAGCAGAAAGAGACAAATCCTATCCAAACAAAAAAAGGACTAGACCATTAGGTTTACAGTAGTATCCGTTGTGACTACCTTAACTGATGGTTGCCCTACTGGACACTGGTACAGTAAATTGCTCCTGTTAAACCAAAAATTCCCACTATTGTGTTAATTTGTATTTATTTCAGTAGCAGAAGCACTTATTTTGGCAGTAAGAATAATACCCTCTATTTGCCAAACAAAGTTAGGTGGGCAGAGGCATCTAGGGGCTCAGAGAGCATTCATTGTTGTTTGAGAATTAAAGCAGGGAAGACAATTTGAGGAGCCAGGGGTCAGGTAGAAGCAGAGAGGCAGATGCAAAGGAAATTAGATATTATAATGGGGAAGGCGCAGCTCTGTGTTGATGAGTCTGGACCCAAATCCAAGACCTTAATGGCTAATTTAGTTGCATAGCTCTGTAGGGAAATGGAGATGCCTCTGTCAGTTTTGCATCTGTGCCTCCCACTCGCTGTTGATTCTTTATTGTCTATAAAGAATGGAACACTTTTGGACAAGTGTTTTCCTTGCTTCTTGTTACACACACGTTCTTGCCTTCTTCCTTTATTCAGTGACTTGCACTCATCATTGTTAAGCCTACTTCTCTAGCCACTTGGAATTTGGACCTTGGAATGCAATACTCCGTTTTTTTAAACATGAAGAGTTCTGAATACATACATTGAGTTGTCTCATGTCTCCTAGCTATTTGACTAGACAAAATCAATGCTGGCAGTGTCTCTGTAGGTGTGTCAGAGCATGTAGTATATTAGAGTCTAGCCACTCCATATTAAAACATGGTTATTATATATTTGTATTGCAGTAGCATTTGGAGGCCCTGGAAGTCATGACTAGGGCCCCATTGTATAACCTCCTAATCAGAGCCAGTCCCTGAAAGCTACTTAACACACAGAGAATGAAAGAAAACCAGTGACAGTGCACACATTTAAACAAAGATCCACATACTCAAGTATTTCTTACTTTCAGAAGCTTCCTATATTGACAATAGGAAATGACAGAGAACACAGATATAATGAAAGTATGTTAGATAAAAGCATCGCATCATACCAAATCAACTCTGAGGCACAGTAGCCTCTGCTACATATCTTGGTCAAGACTGGTGGGAAGTGATACCCTCCTTTGTCATTCCCAGGACTCTTCCACTAGCTGAGCTTCAAGGCCAACCTTTAAAACCCCCAAACACTTTGATGTAGTGTTCCATTGTATTGTACAAAACAGTATGTTTTACTTACGGTAACTTCATTTTTAGTTAAGGAAACATGATTCACTTCAAAGACTTTCTTTGAAGAGACTTCTAATAATGTCTGATGTTCAAAAGAAGCAATACTATGGGTGCACCTGATAAATATTTCTTTGTCAGGAGACTCATGTGCCATAGACAAGTACAGAACTCACAGTTGCAGGAATACGGTCCATAAGAATGCAAAATCCTCGTTTAGAATTTCTAGACAGCTCAATGAGTCCCTCTTGCTACGGCCCTTGTACCAACCCTATTTCCACTGCTCCTGCCAGTGGAAATGGCCAGGCACTATGGACCCAGGACTATGGACCCACTTCTGCGTTTCCTGAAGCTCAAAACTGGATTCTGCGCAATCCTTCCCAAGCTCCCACTGGCATGGTATGGCACTGTACTGCATCCACCACAAGCCTTCAAGGCACAGTCTGGCCTGTAGTCTTTATAAATGCCATGGGGATTTATATCTCAAAGTCACATCAATATTATAACATGGGAAACAGACAAGTAACAAAAATTATAAACTACAAGTGATAGTATTAAAATCAGTCCATGTTTTGTGTGCGTATGCTGCCCACTCATTGTCAGGGAGTCTATTGGGAGCCGCCTTCAGCAACATCTGGTCAGCAGAATGTTTTTTCAATTTTAATTTCTTTCATTTCAATCCCTTGTTTTCCAAAATAAATGAGTCCAATGTGTGAGCTATTTTAAGTTTCACTGCAAAGACAAACGCTACCCATAAGGTCATAGGCATTGCTATATTGGATCAGACCCACGGTCCATCTAATCCAGTTCCTGTCTCTGACCGTAACCAGCTCCAGGTGTTTCAGGGGAAGGTTCAAGAAAACCTGCAGTAGGCAGATGTGGAGTAATCTGCTCCTCCCGAAGGTCTCAACCTAATCCCTATAGCTATGTCTACACTTACAGCAGCATGTAGAGTACATACATGACATGCCCTTCTAGTGCAGGTATAAATAGCAGTATAGATGGTGAGTCACAGTGTAGGTGAGTAGAATACAGACACGCCAGAACCTTAGGGTGCGTGCCCTACATGGCTGTCTATGCGCCCACGCAGTGCCTCCCATGTCTAGACTGCTATTTTTAGCAGCATATTTTCCCCTGGCCTCCCCAGTGCTGGAGCCTTTCCCCACTGCCTCCCTCCTGCCAGAACCTTCATTGACGCAAGTAGCTACACACTGCAGTGCAAACATAGCCTGCTTTTCACTGTGGCATGTAACTGCGCGTACCTATACATGCTGCCACTGGTGTAGGCAAAGGCATAATTAGAGATTGGTTTTATCTCCCTTACAATAAACTTCATTAGCATTAACATAACTCTATATATTCCTCTTCACATATAATGGCTTATAAAAGTCTAATTTCTCCGGCTTGTTCTTGCCTTTGGGCATTTTAAATAGGTTAATGCAATTTTTACAATACTCTCAAGGAACTTTACTCTCAAAATGTTGTCATAAACCAGGAGAAAATAGCTTCTAGATAATCTCAAAGCAGGAGCTATTCCAAATACATTTGCCCTACCGCCTAGTCACGCCTCCCCATCTAGAACTTTTTTGATGATTCCGGTGTATTATTGTACATCTTAAAGTTTGGTAGGGGAAAATGTCAGTTTTATTTAATACTGTGGTCATTTTTCAGGGAAGTTCCAGTATACATCAAAATACTGAGACACCACAGGCACCTGATAAATTATGATTGTTTTCTCCGTAATACTTCCTTTTTACTGCCTATATTCTTTAAAGTGAATTTAGTGTTCCTGAAAGATCCTGAATTTGACAACGGTGGAAAGTGAAGCCCTCTGCATATCTGCAGAGTTGGTACAACAAGAGCATTGGCAATGCACGCTTTCCCCCTCTGCCCTGCCTTCACCTTGAGGGTTCTCCTTTAGGCATGAGCAGATGACCTGGTCTCCTTCCTCTTTCAATCCTTAGCCTCTTGACTGAAACTTCAAATAAAGGTGTCAATTGGTGACACCTATAGTGATGTTTTTTTAAGATGTGGCCGCTTAGTATTTTTGAAACTGTCAGTGCATTACATAGATGCTACCTAGTGACATTATTCCAAATGTAAACAGTATATACAAGGTGATATCCAATTTATTTTATATAAAGTAGGGCACCTTGTAACCATCGGAATCCAACAATTTTGTTCCCTATATTGACGCAGGCTGGATTTGAACTAGTGATTTAGAAGTAATATGCTCTGTATTTGATTACTAATCCCTTGAGCCATTATGTGCCACCCTTGCCTTATATTTTTTTTACCACATGCTAACATAAATAAGACAACCCTCACTTCACCCTCAAAAGGAAAATCCAAGCATATGCAAAAAATAAAGTGGGTAGATGGCTAACCCACCCTTCATTACCCCTAGTAGGAGAGAGTGTAAACATGGGCCTGCATTAGACTATTCAGTGTGTGCATTCAATCTTTAGAAATCTGTTTCAAAGAAGATATACCTCATTAAAAGAGAGACAACAGGAAAAAGCAAGCCATGTCAACTCGGACGCAAGCCCAGATGCTTAAGTTAGTTACACTTTTTAGTTTGAGGCAATGTAAATCCATTCTCCATTATTGGGGAAGTGGAAAAAGACATTAGTCTCTAAAAGCAGCTAGAGCCAAGTTCTGTGCTCAGTCAAATAGGAAAAGGTATAATGTATGATTTTCTCTTTTTGTCCATTGTACATCGCATTACATTTTAGTCAATTGTACATCACATCAAGGCACTGTATAACATCTGCGCAATTATGCAGATATGAGGCTTTAGGGAAAAGTAACAATAAAGTATTCCTTCAAACTCCCACAATCCCTTTTTCCTCTTTACTCTCTCTCTCTCCTCTCTCTCTCTCTAATCAGATAATATGTGGAGTTCATCCACAAGAACAAATTCAAAATACAAGATGAATTACAAGAGCTCTAATTTGATTTTAGGATTAGGCTTGAGAGATCTTTGGAATCTGAATTTATACTGTGAATGGGATGTTAAATTTGGGTCTGGATCTGAAAATAAATAAAATTAAGCTTTTGTGGTTTTGTTAAGGTGTTGTTTTTTTCAGTTGCTAGGAAAAAAAATATGTATACATTTTTCTTTTGCTATTCTTGACACTCAGAGCCCTTCTTTTTGCCTGGACTTTTGCAGAAACATACCAACCATGACAAATAAGGCCCTACTCCTGTTCCCACTGAAGTCAGTGCAAGCAGAACTGGGATCGGAGTATGTATAGTCGGTACCATGACTGCCTTCATTTTTCCTGCTACAGCCATGAATGAGACCTTCTCTCCCTTAGACTCGTGGAGCAGAATGAATCCCTGCTGTAAATTCATTGCCTTCAGCATAGTTACATCAGGGGTGAATTGGACCCATTGCATCACCTTTAATGACTAAAGTCACCTGCCAGTTTCCTACGTGAGTGATACGTGGATGAACAGGAGAGGTGGAGAAGCATGAAAGGGCCTTCCTCACTCCCCACCTCATATGAACAACATACGGATCAGGCAGATTATGTTACCCACCTGGGAGGGTCATGGAGACGCCTAGCCCATGACCTCCCTCTGCACTAGAGTGGAACCAGCACCTCCATTAAGGGATGTAGTAGCAGGGGCACTGGGTAGATCAGAAAAGCAAGGAGTGGATGCTCCCCCTGGCACAGCCTGGCTCCACAGCACCCCTTACTCTGAGCTGTGCCGGGCAGGTACAAGTCTGTCCCTAAATGTTTTTTCTACCCTTATAGAGTTTTTGTGTTAGCCTTTCATATAAAGTAGTGATCACTGAAACGTGTGACCATCCCTCAGGAGATTTACCAGGGCACTGCAACTATTGATGATCCATCATAATTGCCACACACACCAGTTCTGCACTAGGGTGACTGCAACTGTACCACACACATTCGTAACTAGTCTGTAGCATGACAAGATCATATTGTACTCACCATGGAGACACTCAAGTTACAAAGCCAGCTTGTTTCTTTTTGTCTATAAGCATAAATACATGTTACTTTTCCTAAAGGGCTGGAACTGATTCCTTAGATTCATACATAACATCAATTCAATACGCATTTTTCATTAATAGAAATTGAGATGACTTCCAGTTCCCGTGGGTTTTCCTCCTCCTTGTTTACAGTTTAGATACAATATAGAAAATGTTAGCCCATTAAACTTATCTCTCCCTTCAAATGATGCATTTTACTGTTTCTTTGTTGAATGATAGAAAAGAGGGATCTTCTTCGGACGCTTTTTGCAGAGATTTGATTTTGTTTATCTTAGATAAAATATACAATTCTGAAGAAATAAATTAATACTTCACACTTATCGCCTAAGTTCTAGCCAATAATTAGCACATAAATCATCATAAGATTCCTGTGAGGAAGATGAAAACATGTTAGGTTTTACATGCCTATAGAGAGTGGCTTAATGTGCAGCGTAGACACCCCTGAGTGTATTTCGAGACTGCAAAAAAACCCCAAACCAAACAAAAACACCTCAGCGAGTCTCAGAACCTAGGTTAACCGACGTGGGTTGCAAGGCTCATACTACGGGGCTAAAAACAGCAGTGTAAACATTCTCACTTGGGCTGGAACCCAGGCTCTGAGACCCTCCTCTATTGCCAGATGTCTGAGCCCAGGCTCCAGCCCGAGTGGGAATGCCTACACTGCTATTTTTAGCCCCGTACTGTGAGCCCAAGTCAGTTGACCAAGACTCTGAGACTCACTGCCATGGAGGAGAGGGAGTGGGAGGGTTTGCAGTGTAGCTATATCCTGAGTGGCTTACCCAAAGCCACACAATGAATCTGCTGTCAAAGTGACTGCTGGATCTGGCATCCAGTCCCATGCTCACTCCTCATCACACTGCCTCTCACAAACTGCGTCTGTAGAATAAACAATGGGGTTTGTCGTGTATTTATTGCTTTCAATTAAATTGTGTAGTTTGTCTCTTTAGCTTTTATGACTTGTATATCTGTCTGACATTTGTCACTTTCTTCAGAGCTTGGAGCCTGATGGAATTTCAGATGATACAAGAGGAGTGTCTGTTTCCAAGAGTCCTTCCTCCAATTCCACACCTGTTTGTTAGTCAGTGAAAAAGTTGTTTATCATCATCATATTAAGAAAAACAAATCCCTACTTTTACCTCTTCAACGTGATGTGTAACTTAGTAGGACATTCAGTGTTATCTCAGAGAGGATCTGTACAGAGCTCTTCCAAACGGACAAGAATTTATCTGAATAGCTTGTGTGATGGCAGGCAATGCATGAACCCCTTTATCTGGAAAGCTATCTCCCTCTCTGACCACCTCCCACACCAACAAGGACAAATGGGCTTCCGTTCTAGTGTTGAATGACACAGGCATATTGACCAGTTCTGAATCAAGAGTTTTCTAGTCAAGAGGCTGCTGGCTGGAAAGCTTCAGCAGGGAAGCCCCAATATCAGTTCAAACTTTGACAGTTTTAGGTAGACCTGAAAAAAAACCTTCGAGTCAATGTCAGATGCACTCATTTTCTCAAAGCTCCACCTGCCTGATTAACCCTATTCACTCAGACTGCCACTAGACAAATAGAGTAGGCACCTACTGCCTCCTCCATCTCCACTTGTTTCTCCCCCCTCCCATCCCCAGGGCGAATAAAGTGTCAGATTCTATGGGAGTATCCGTCATAGGTATTTATATGGTTACCATTACCATAGTATCTGAGCGTCTCAGAATCTTTAATGTTTTTATCCTCACAACACCCCTGTGAGGCAGGGAAGTGCTATTATGCCCATTTTATAGCTGGGGGACTGAGTCACAGACAGACTCAGTGACTTGCCCAAGGTCACACAGGAAATCTGTGGTGGGGCAGCGTATTGAATCTGGGTCTCCTAAGCCCAGGCTAGTGCTCTAAGCACCAGATATTCTTCTCCAGTATGGTGCCATTCAACATGAATAAAGGTATCAAAATCTGGCCCTAAGTCACAAGGTCTAAGACAAGAGCGGGATTTGGTTGGTTTTATGGACTTTGTCTCTGTATTATTTGGGTTAAGGAGAAGAGAGGACATGAAGGTAGAAATGTTTGTAAAATAGAAAAATAAATGGTACTGTTTTCCAGTATATGCCAGCAAGAAAACACTTTAATGAAGATTTAATTTGAAACAGTACAGTGCTGAAGCTGGCCTAATGCATAGCTTGTTAATGGAAGTGGTGCGAACAGGAAGACATAAGCTGCTTGGCTAGCCATTCCATCAAATTAAATTACTTCTTTGCAGGGTTTGAAGTCACTGCTTTAGTCACAAGCAACACATTCCTTTAAAGAAGATTCATAGATTTAAAGAAATTTTACCTCTTCAGATGTTACTCTCCTAGGTTTAAGCAAACAGTTTAACATCAATTCCATTATCTGTTTCCCTAGAGCGGGTGCTATTACTTCAGTTGCACTTCTGTCTCTGGCGACAAATCACATTTCATTAAAAGAAGCATTCTGAAATGAAATAATATGCTCTGCGAGGAAAAAGATTAATATTAAAATATTAATATTCCAGTTGCTTTGTGTTACTCAGTCACAAAAACAGATCCTTGTAATTTGGGCACTGTATTGAACCTTCCCCTTCATTTGTTTTATTATGTTAAATATCTTCATTTCTTTTTGTGCCTTTCTTTTCTTCACTGCCCTGTCTGTGCTTCCAAGTAACTATCTGAGACCTCCAGGCAATGCCACTTTTAACTTTAACAATGCATCTCGTTGTATTTCTTTTAATGTTACATTTTTCACACTTTAAACTTTCAACCATAAAGCAAATTTAGGACAACTTTGTTGTTACACATTCGTATGGTCAGAACCATATGAATCCCCCCATCATACCATCTCCATCTTTCCTTGTTCCCAAATGCGTTACTAAAAAGTGTGGCTTTACCATTATTTTGCTTTCCAGACACACTTTTAAAAATTTCCTCTAGAGTAAAATCACAATATTTGGGGCTTTGTTTAGCCTTCCAAGGGCAAGGTTGTGGCTCATTCTGTCCACCCGTACAGTAGGGAAGGGGTATGTAAGCTACACCCTTACTCCTCTGTATGGGCTACATACATCATAGGTTATAGATAGGGCCTTACCAAATTCACAGCCATGAAAAATACGTCACGGACTGTGAAATCTGGTCTTGTGTGTGCTTTTACCTTCTACTATACAGATTTCATGAAGGAGACCCAGTGTTTCTTATATTGGGGGTCCTGACCCAAAAGGGAGTTGCAGGGCGGGGTCAGAAAGCTATTTTAGGTGAGTCATGGTATTGCCACCCTTACGTCTGCGCTGCCTTCAGAGCTGGGTGGCCAGAGAGCGGCAGCTGTTAGCCAGGCACCCATCTCTGAAGCCAGTGTTCCGCCAGCAGCAGTGCAGAAGTAAGGATAGCCGTACCGCAACCCCCCCTACAATAACCTTGCAACCGCCCCACAATTCCTTTTTGGGTCAGGACCCCTACAATCACAGACTGTGGCACTTCAGATTGAAATCACTGAAATCATGAAATTTACAATTTTTAAAATCCTATGACCGTGAAATTGACCAAAATGGACTGGGAATCTGGTAGGGCCCTAGTTATAGAACTGGGAGGATTGCAGCTTGCATGCAGCCCCCAATTCCCTTCCCACATAGGAGGCTGGGGAAAGGGCAGGCAGGGACAGGGAGTTGGGGGAGCCTTGACTCTGGCACTTCTGATGGCCAGGAGGGGGAAGTAATCTGTGCAAGGTAAAAGGCTGGTGTAGATTGCTTGCCCCCTGGAGCAAATGTACCTTCCTTCCATAAAAATGTTGTATGTATTGCAGACTGTATTAGTGCTAACTGTATTTGCATATAATGGAATCAGAGTTGCCTTCTAACATACATGTACTCGCCAGTCTTCATTTTCATATGCTAGTAGACAAATCTTAGAATATTTTTTTAAATTACCCTCAAGGCTTTGAGTTATCTAGCTCATGGTTCTGTTTTCTAAAGTGGTGGGAGCACACAGTTACTGCTCCCCATTGATGTGTCTTGCCTGCTGTATTGTAAGCCCCTTTAATTTGATGGTCGCTCTCTATTTTTATTTTGTCATGTTTAGCTTCCATTAAACACTTACTTGTTTTCCTCTCCAACAGCCCAGTAATAGGAATATTTTGGCAGTAGCATTCCTCATTCTCCACTTCCAATTCCCCCCATGTCATCTTGTTAATATTTGCGCCATCTTCCCAGTCACATGTCCTTTGTTTTGTTCATCATCACTTGCTATGTTCAGCAGTTACCCTAAACAGACTTAGGCATCTAAGTAAATAGTAGTGAATATTTATATCATTATAGCACCCAGAGGCTACAGTCAGGTTTTTTCAACTCAAGCTTTTTCACATCTTATATCCAGAAAAGATGTTGAATTTGCTGTTATCTCATAAATCATTTTCCTTGCAACTTAGGTTGGTGAGTGACTCCTTCTCTTCCAAGTCCTCATTTTCCCTTGATGTAGCTGCAGTTTAGTTTCCTTTTCAGTTTGCTTTTGAGGTGAGTCATACATACATGACTGTAATTCATGTAAATACACATTAGCCATTTGATTCCTTTGGTGATTGAAGAATAACTGGGATATTATTGCAGCTAAATTAGGAATATAGGAATGGGGTGATGAAAGGCTCTTCCCATAGGCTGCCCACTCCACCATGCATCCTATGTGGTTTATACTTCCCTGCTCTTCCTCGCCCGTTTCTTTTGTTTAATGCCACTTTACCCATGCAGTGACTTTAGAAATCTCTCCAAAACCTCAGTATCATCTGTAGAGCATACCTACCTAGAGAGCTGGAATAGGGCTATCAGCATGAAAAGAAAGCTGAATCAACTTTGTTTATTCGACAAATCTACAGCTGAACCTGGTAAACAATGGTTCTTGCCATGAAATGTAAATTATATTTTTAAATAATAGGCTTGATTCACTCCAAGGTTACTTTGACTTCCATTGGTACAATCCAGGGTGGAGCATCCTGGTGGCAACAAGACCCGCTGGAAGGTGGCTTGTAGCCGTGAATGACACTTACAACCTCCTGTCCATTGGGCTCCTGCTGCCAGCCAGTACCGCTCCGAAAGTGATGGCCGAGCATTGGCAAATGAACTGTTGGGACATGTGCTGATTCAGTGAATCTTCTGGGCAGCTGCTGCTGGCACAGCTTCTATGAAGCCCCGCTTGCAACTTAATATTGCCCTCCTCATATGAAGTCCCCAGTGCAAACACTGTGCGCCCTCCGCCGTGACTGGATTCCCAGTTGACTAAGGTGGCCCTGCTGGCACTAGGAGATACCATGTGTTCTTTGTGCCAACAGGGTGAACTGAGCCCACACTTTTGGATGCTTTTGGTTGAGGGCACCATACTAGTGAAAAAGTGATATTTTTGCCACCAGCAGATGAGAGCTGTGTAGACCAGGCTGGCTGTAATTCACAAGAGTTTTACAGCTTTTAGACTGAATGATAAGGTGGACTCAGAGGCACAAGTGCCTTTTACTGTCTATTTTTATTACCTATGCGCTGCACAAAAAAATCACACCTGATATTTTATCTCCTGTTACCTACCATATAAATACCCTGTGTCGATATTACAGCTTTGTTGTGTCATTGCTCATCTTTTCATGGAACGCTTTATTTTATAACCTTGATTCTCTCTCTTTCTCTATGTAGTGGCACCAAATCACACTATGGTATGTGTAACAGCATCCCATCAGCCCAGTCTTCTAGTCTTTACTCAGGCAAAATTCCCGCTGACTTCATTGATAGGTTTGTCTGAGCAAAGACTGCAAGATCAGGCTCCAAACATACACACGGGCTCACTGGATGGGTGTTTTACCTTTGACTTCAGTGGAGCCAGGATTTCACCAAAGAGCTGCACTAGCAGAACTGAATGATGGTTTTCTTGGTGAAATATTTCTTAGACTCTTGCAAGAGCCTGCACTGTGTTATTCACAATGGGCCAATTCCTGGCCAGGTTGAAATCAGTGGGAGTTTTGCCATTTACTTCGATAGGACCAGGATTAGGTCCAGAATATAATTCACTTAGTAAGTGGCTCTGGAGTACATGAGCTGTGTCATGTATAATTCGGTTTAATTTTTTAATTTGTAGCTACCTCATCCCTGAATTCCCAGCTTCAGCAACTTCAGCATCTTCAACAGCTCCAGCATCATCAACAGCAGCAGCAGCAACAAGGGCAACAACAGCAGCAGCAAACAAGCCAGCAGCAGCAGCAAGCGCAGCAGACACAACAAGCCCAACAACCACAGCCGCCACAACAGCAGCAGCAGCCACCACAACAGCAGAACCAAACGCAGCCCCAGAGCCAGACCCAACAACCGCCAGCCCAGCAGTCCTCAAACTCCCCTCAGAAACCCAACCAGTCACCAGGACATGGCCTTCCATCTCCACTCACTTCTCCAAATCCGCTGCAGGTACGATGGTCCCTGGTGAATAAAAATCTCTACTGTGTAGCAACGAATAGTACGTTTCTCTCTTCTGGAAGGCAGCAACCCACCTCGTTGTGGGGAAAATAAAATGCACTCTGCATGTTCTAAGCATACATGCCGATAGTGTCAGCTAATTTGAATCAATCCTTTATGTGCGTGCTGCTTTGAGCCAAAAGCCTGTTCTTGGGAAACAAAACAAAACAAGTGAAATTCCTAGACTGTTTGCTTCTGAAGGGTAAATATATTTTGCTCGCTCCTGAAACAAACATTGTAAGCTCCCAGGTGAAACAGGCCAAATTCTTCTCTGGTTTAACTCCACTGAGTTCATGGGTATTACAGCAGAGATCAGTTTGGCCCATCAATCGCACCGTCTGCTATTTTCTGAAAGCAGCAACAAAGTCAGCTGCCATTTAAAGTTATTATGCGCCCAAAATGATCATTGTTGTACATTAATAATTCTGCTGTCATAACGTAAGTATTCAGCATGCTTTAGCTTCCACTATTTCCAAAAAGTTTCAAAGCAGAGGGTAGGAAAGGTGTCCTTTCTCTCATCTCCACATTTTATTGTTACTCTTATTAAGAACAAAAGCTATATTAAACAATATTGAGAATCCTATGGCAGACCACAAATCCAGGGTTAATTCCATCCTTAACTACTCACCCGACTGTCATGTCTGAAATGCTGGGGGCAATAATAGTTACAGTGACTCGTGGCTCTTTTTGTTGTTTAGGTCTTTTGTTGACACCTGGCTAAACATAATTGTGTCTACTTGCACAGACTGGGCCTCATTTTTCTCTCAGCTACTCTGGTTGTATACTGGTGTAACTCCATTAAAGACAGCGGAGAGCTACTCCTGATTTACACCAGGGTGAGAGGAGACTCAGGCCTTAGTGATCATATTGAGTGCTATTGCACATCAACTTTAGAAGTGTTAGAAGATGAATATACAGTACTTCAAACAGAGGGCTATATATAAAGGCATAACAAGAATTAATGTTTGGGAGTTAAAGCCAAAGAAATTCAAATTAGAAATAAGGCACAACTTTTAACGGTGAGGGAGATAACCATTGGGACAAATGACCAAAGGAAATGATGGATTCTCCATCTCTTGATGTCTTCAGATCAAGACTTGGATGCCTTCCTGGAAGAGATGCTTTAGCCAAACACAAGTTATTGGACTCCACATAGGGGCAACTGGGTGAAATTTAATAGCTTGTGTCATAGAGGAGCTCAGACTAGACTCTAATGGTCCCTTCTGGCCTTAAAATCTATGAATGTCAGCTAATGTGTGCACAAATTTCAAACTGCCAACTACAACTTTATCTATTGGGGAGCAAGAACTCACACTGACTTCAGTCGTGCAGGAACAAGCCCTGTGTGCCTAGTTATTGCACTGTATAGAATACAGTATGTACAGTCTCCTGGTGCTTGGAAATCCCTCAGATTTGGAGAGGTAACTGACATAATAGGCTTACAACTCCATCAAAGCCACTACATTCCCATTGGGCACTTTATAATTAATTAGATTCATGACTCTAAACTAGACTTGAAAAGGCATTGGTGAATATTAAAACTTTTGCTCATAATATTTCTTAAGATGAAAAAAGTATATAGTGTATTTCAGCCAGAGGCAGGTGAAGAAGCAGTGCTCAGATCCAGATTAGGGTTGAGTATGATGGGGCCAAAGTCTTGCAAGCAGTTCCAGAAAGTTTTGTTTAAAAAAAAAAAAAACACCACCCTCACAAGATCAGTTGTTCTTACTTGAATTTCATCATCTTGGATCCAAGTCCCACAAGAGCAGTTTTGACTACACACACAACTATGACTGTGAATACACGCAAGGAGAAGATCTCTGGAGTAAAAAGGTGCTGTTTTTATACAGTCACTTTTCAGAGTAGAAATGTACTTTAAACAACAGCTAGAAGTACTGCAAAAAAAGGTTTTCGTTTACTTTATTTTATAAACTTTGCCATTACCCTTTTTATGCTTTGTCCACACTATGGTTTCAAGCCTGTTCACCTTGCATCTTTAACTCTCTAATGATTTCACAATTTTAAAATGCTTGTTACACAATTAATAAAATTGGTTTAAATGAGGCACTCAGCCCTGTCCATGCTGGCCAGTCAGATCAGATGCAACCTCATTGAGACTAAACTGCATAAAAACGGAGTTTTAAAATGGTTCAGCTAATACACTAAAAGTCCATTGGAGACAGGCCCTTACTCTGTGAGCCTTTTCTGCAGCAAAGCATAATGCTGCAAGAGCTCCTACTGTGTATTGTGTTAAGGGCTACTTAGGCACTACTTAGTGCACAGTCCATCATGTTAGAGAGGGCTCTGGGACTCTTTAATATGCAGATTATTGACACACAGAGACAGAAATAGCTCCATAGGAGCTGCTGTTACATTTTATTGTCTCAGTGCAGCTGCCATGCATGCACGCTAACTACATTTTTTATACACTACTAAAAATGCCTGCTAGCTATTTGCTTTGGAAGTTACTGTGCATGTGGTCTTTTAAACAAAAAAAAAACCCATTTTTTAATTCTGTTTGTTAATTTCCAACTTATCTCAAGTACAGCTGAGCCAAAACCAGAACCTTTCGATCTAGGAGCCATTACATTTTGTGGGGGAGGGATAGCTCAGTGGTTTGAGCATTGGCCTGCTAAACCCAGGGTTGTGAGTTCAATCCTTGAGGGGGTCATTTGGGGATCTGGGGCAAAAATTGGGGATTGGTCCTGCTTTGAGCAGGGGGTTAGACTAGATGACCTACTAAGGTCCCTTCCAACCAGGGCCGGCTCTAGGATTTTTGCCGCCCCAAGCAAAAACAATTTTGGCCACCCCACCCCTCATTTCCCCCCCCCTTCTCCGCAACTCCTCCCCTTCCCCAAATCCCCAGCCCTGCCTCCTCCCCCCAGGCTCTCAAGCCTGGGAGGGAGAGGGAGAAGCGGAGCGCGAGCCGCTGGGGATCTCCTCCTCCATCCCAGGCTCTCAAGCCTGGGAGGGAGGGGGAGCAGCAGCGCGCGAATCAGCTGTTTTGCATGCTGTGGCGCACGAGCGAGGCGGAGGTGAGCTAGGACGGCCGGGGCACATTTTTAGGGGCGGCATGGCTGGAGCCAGAATGCCGCCCCTAGAAATGTGCCGCCCCAAGCACCAGCTTGTTTTGCTGGTGCCTAGAGCCGGCCCTGCTTCCAACCCTGATATTCTATTATTCTATTTCAGTTCCCCAGATCCAAACCCACTTGCTGGAGCGTTAGCTGCAGGTCAGATCCAAACCTATAAGGGGCATATTTCTCAGTTCTGGTAAAGGGGAATCCAAATCCCTGTGAGAACAGTTCCTCCTGAGATTTCCACTAGGTGTAGGACTAAGAGCTAATGAGAACTGTTCAAGAGATGTCATCAGTGTTGAATCAGAACTTAACCCTTAGCCCTGATGTGACCTCGAACCTTAAACTGAACCTAATCTGGATATGAACACTGCCTCCTAGACCCATCTCTGATCTAAAGGTACAGACCAATGTGACTGCAAAGTTTTAGCTAAACAAAGTCATTTTTCACTTGGAGGAGCACAAAGAAGCATGTCACCACAGTAGCTTCTCTTTGTGTGAGGTACTTTGGTAATGGAAGCTTCCATTACCAGAGTATCTGAGCACCTCGCAATCTTTAACATATTTATCCTCATAACACCTCGGGGGTAGGGCATTGCTATTATCCCCATTTTACAGATGGGGAACTGAGACACAGGGAGTCATGACTTGCCTGAGGTCACACCAGAAGAGTGTAGTGGAGCACAGAATTGAACCTGGATCTCTTAAGCCACAGGCCAGCATCCTAACCATTCCCTCCTGCCTCTCTCTCTTTAGAATTCCTTTAAATTTAAACGTAGCTGATCCGTTTTTTTTATTTTAATGTGTTTTTAATTAATTGTGTTTAGTGCCGCTGAAAGATGCCAGACTCAGGAATCTAGCACTCATGTTGATGTTACTCTGCCAGTCCTGGGTCAGGGATCTTGGTATGTGTATCAGATTGTAACATGGGGATGATGATGCTTGTGTGCCCCCATCAGGCCAGTCACGGTCTGACCTGGGGATTTTAAGCGGGTAGCCCTAAACTCTCACCCTGCCTCGAAGAGTCTGAGTTCTTGATACGTTTAAGTATTTCTATGATCATTTCTTTAACCACTAAAATATGTCTATCCATGAACAAAATAATTCACTTCAAAAATGTTAACAGTTGCATATTGACAATCAGACTAAAAGCTCTGATTCAGCGAGATCCTTGACCACACGCCTAACTTTATGCACATGAGTAGTCCCATTGATTTAGCCTGCAAACCTTTTCTACAACAGAACATAATGCTTCTAAACTTCCCAAAATGTATTGTGTTAAGGGCTATTTAGAGGTCAGTCTATTACGTTATTCAGTACTTTGGGACTCTTTAATATGCAGATCATTGATAACCATACAAATGCCTCCAAACCAGCTGCTGTTACATTATAACTTCAGTAAGTCTACTTGCATACTCAGAGTTAGAGATGTGCTGAATCACGGCCTAGACTAACGGTAAACTCCTTTTCGTCAAGCAAAATTTAACCTTTCAGGCCCCAATCCTGCAGTCTGATCTGCAAAGATGAACCTTTACACCTGTGTGGATCTGGTTTCAGGATTGGGTCCAAAGTTTTTTTTTTCTTTTGTACAAGTAAACTAGCAATAGCATGCAACATATATTTGGTATCACCTTATACATCTACTTTATAATAGCTGCTTAGAATGTATGTATGTTTGTTTGTTTGTATGTCTGATACTTTAACTTAAAAATCGACCTAGAACTAAATTCAAAGATATTATGGCCTCTAAGGTAATGATCTTTATGAACTAGAATGAAATGGTTTTTGTTTGAGGAATATTAAGGGAATAAAGATCAACTAAGTTAAAATTTGACAGCTTAAATTTCATTTCTGAATTTTTGATTTTTCATGTGGGTTTTATCCTCTTACATTATTCAGGATCTGTCTGAGAGATATTAGTTTAGAACAATGCAACCTCAAAAGATTGTCATGGAAAGCCAGTAATTCAGAAGGATGATTGCGTTTGTTTCAAAAACTCTGAAGGATAACAACAATTATATCTTGAAATGTACAGATGCTGTCATGTCTTCAGAAAGAAAATTAAATGAAAGTGACTTGCTTAGGTATACCTGGGTGAGGTGCTTTCTCTCGCTGATCAGAAATTAATAACGCTGATACACTGCACACTGGCTAAAATTCTCAGCATGATTCTTGTCAGATTGTTCTGTAATATTGCACTATAATTCTATTGCTATCCCTTATTCAATTCAGTGGACTGGATTGCATTTACAAAAAATATATTATTTTTTAGCAAGTCTTATAGTTATTTTATAATAGCATACGAGAAATCCTGGTTTTGGTTATTCCACTCTGTGGCCCTGATTCTACCCTGACTGCAGAGGTGTTAGTCCTGATTTACATTGATGTGAGTGAAATAGAGCTGAATGAGGTCCATAACTAATCTCTAAAGGACAATAGATCAGATGAGAATTGCTGGAGTGAAGCTGCATTCAACCTCATCCCAGGAGATCCCTCACACACCCCTTTTACCCAGACTTGAAGATGGGGTAGTTGGTGAAGGAGGGTTTTGGGGGAGCTTGTGGGTTTTGTTTTGTTTTTGGTTTTACACCATCTGAGAGCAGGGAACTTCTCCGCAAGATAGCTGCAGTAAGATTCCAGTTGCTTGGTACTAATTGAGCAGCACAAAGGAGCCAGAACAGGGAAGCGAATCTAGCTCATTTGGGACACGCGGCGGAAGACTTCAGTTCTATCAAATTATTGGCAGCTTGGAATAAATATCATTCTGATCCTGGATGGTCTCTGCTATTGAAATGGAAACTGTGCCTGTTTTTGAGAGACCACCATGCTGAAATTTCAAACGATAAACAGCCACCTTGTTAATAGACAACTCCTGAGGACTGCCATTCCATGAATACTTTTAGGAGCCCTCAGGTCTTCATGATTTGCAATATAAATTCAGGTTAGAGAATAACTTGGGCCATTATCGGCTTGACTGCCAGAACAAGACATTTGCTGTTGACAACAGATGTCTAAATGTGGCCTCAAAGACAAGGCTAGCTACTGGTTGAACACTGACCCAGGTGTTTGAGCATTATGGATCAGTTGAACCCATCCACAGCTATATCCTCAAAATAAGATCCCCACTGTAGGTGGTGAAGGATCCCAACTAATTTCCATTGCTCTACTCATGGGAAAGGTTGTACAGACAAACAGGAAATCCCCCGTGGAGGGTCCCAACTGTAAAATTATTCTGACAGAACTCTGTGCCAAACCACCTTTTTGTCATAGAAGCCTGCACACAGTAACTGAAGCTGAAGAAGGAAGATGATAAGTAAAAATAAGTAAAAAGGGGGGGGCGGAGGGAAAGAAGTGGAGGGGGAGAAGGGTGGATGACAAGAAAAGCCCTCCAAATAAAAGCAAACCATAGGCTGGCAAAAGCAAAGTCTTCTTCAGATTAAATTTTCATGCTAATCTTAAATAATGTATTTGGCACCTCGATATTTTTATAACAAAGAAAGAGAGTCAGAAAGACTGAAAAACTCAGCTATAAATGAGGGAGAGTATGTACACAAACGCCTGGGGCTCCGACAGGCAAAAAAACAAAAACAAAAAAACCCCACAAGTATTCAAGGGTTAGTTTCTCATTAAAAAAAAAAAAAAGAGCTCAATTCAACATTTACTGACATTTCCAGGAATTTATTACAGATCTTTGAGATCCAGGAGGAACAACAAAGTTTATATTGCTTTAAGAGTGGCAGGGAAAATAATTAATGTACAGAGGATGTAGTTATTGCCTTGTCTTTCTGTCTGTCCATATTTACAGTTCTCAAATTGTTGTATACTCCTTTCATTCATGTACTCCAGATTAGTTAAAATCTGGATTCTAATACCTATAATCATACTGGGTATCACCTTACTGGCTGACTAGTCACACTGAAATTAATTGGATCACTTCCAGTGTAAGGTACTACTCAGCATGAGTAAGGGTGGCAGAATCTGGCCCCAAATGATTGAGAGCAGCTTGACAAAACATTATTTTGTAAAGATAAATAGTGAAGGAAGTACAGAAGATGTGAACTGCTCTACATAGGATTGGGGACTGAACTAGCTGACCTTTCGAGGTCCCTTTCAGTCCTATGATTCTATGATTCTTCACTTTTAGTACTGATTAGAAGTGAGATAGTGCAATACAATACGAGAGGCGATAGAGGCATCAGCTGAGAGTTTTAATACGAATGAATTTGTCAAATGATTCAGCAATCATAAGTGGGTTTCCAAAAACGTTGGCAAAGTTTTTGCTTTTTACATTCAAATAATACCAAGTGGCCTCATCCGTAATAAATGTAATTCATTGGCAGTGTCTCTCTGAAAATGAAATTCCCCCGCATTCAACAAGTGCCATCCACAGCCATTTGCAAACATGAACTTTGAAAGTTTGCTGCAAATATACTCGATACCATCCTACCTCATTCCAAACAGATAAAGAACATGTCATTGTTTCATAGGATTGCTTTTTCTACAGAATAATATACACATCTGAAGCCCTGTTCCTGAGAATTCTGATAAAATTGAAACTATTTTTTGTGTGTTTGGATCAGATCCTCATCTGGTATAAATGGAGCTATGTTATTTTCACCAGCTGAGATCCAGCTCCTTGTCTCAAAATCTCTACTGAACAAGTTTGTTGTCATTGATTGCACGTACTCATGCACAGCCCATCCCAAGCCCATAACATTGCAATTCTAGGGCCTTGTTCCCACTCTTACTGATTCCTTAACTCTCTTAACCTTGCTTTTGCCACCACCACCACCAGTTCTTCCTCCAGATGTGCAGTCCTTTAGGGGTAGGGTAACTTACAGTATGCTGGAGAAATTCATGCATCATTTCCAAAAAGTAGCACTAGCCTTCTGGATCTCCTCTCTAAAATTGCTACTGAAGCCAGCTATCACCAGATCCAAAGGCATTCCTGCTCCACCTCTGAGTCAGTCAAAGCTGGTTATTTCAAAGCTAGGTAAATAAATGTCAGGATATCTTTATCAGATAAAATTTACTGTGTTTTGGTCATGCTTGCTTGCTATTCAGTAAGTGATGAGTTCAGGAATAAAAGGTAAATTTTCAGAATGGAGAGGGGTAACTAGTGGTGCTCCCCAAGAGTCAGTTCTAGGACCAATCCCATTCAATTTATTCATAAATGATTTGGAAGAAGGGGTAAACAGTGAGGTGGCAAAGTTTGCAGATGATACTAAACTGCTCAAGATAGTTAAGATCAAAGCAGACTGCGAAGAACTTCAAAAAGATCTCACAAAAGTAAATGATTGGGCAACAAAATGGCAAATGAAATGTAATGTGGATAAATGTAAAGTAATGCACATAGGAAAAAATAATGCCAACTATACATACAATATGATGGGGACTAATTTAGCTACAACTAATCAGGAAAAAGATCTTGGAGTCATCGTGGATAGTTCTCTAAAGACGTCCATGCAGTGTGCAGCGACAGTCAAAAAAGCAGACTGTTAGGAATCATTAAAAATGGGATAGAGAATAAGACAGAGAATATCTTATTGCCCTTATACAAATCCATAGTGCACCCACATCTTGAATACTGCGTACAAATGTGGTCTCCTCATCTCAAAAAGGATATACTGGCATTAGAAAAGGTTCAGAGAAGGGCAACTAAAATGATTAGGGGTCTGGAACAGGTCCCATATGAGGAGAGATTAAAGAGGCTAGGACTTTTTAGCTTGGAAAAGCGGAGACTAAGGGGGGATATGATAGAAGTATATAAAATTATAAGTGGTGTGGAGGAAGTGAATAAGGAAAAGTTATTTACTTGTTCCCATAATAGAAGAACTAGAGGCCACCCAATTAAATTAGTGGGCAGCAGGTTTAAAACAAATAAAAGGAAGTTCTTCTTCACACAGCGCACAGTCAACCTGTGGAACTCCTTGCCTGAGGAGGCTGTGAAGGCTAGGACTATAACAGGGTTTAAAAGAGAACTGGATAAATTCATGGAGATGAAGTCCATTAATGGCTATTAACCAGGATGGGTAAGGAATGGTGTCCTTAGCCTCTGTTTGTCAGAGGGGGGTGATGGATGGCAGGAGAGAGATCACTTGATCATTACCTGTTAGGTCCACTCACTCCGGGGCACCTGGCATTGGCCACTGTCGGTGGACAGGATACTGGGCTGGATGGACCTTTGGTCTGACCCAGTACGGCCGTTCTTATGTTCTTATATTTCTGCCCTCCTTGTTTCCCTGGATGATGAGAAGGAGGAGGAGTATAATACAATACTTGGAGCTTATATACTGCCTATAGAGATGTTGGGGAATTTTCACAACACATGTCTACAATGAAGTAGTTATTATTATACCCATTCTACAACTGGATAAACTGAGACACAGGGCGCTTTAGTGGTTTGTGGGTGTGGATACACTGCTGTCAAGAGCTCAGGCAGGAACAGAACCTGGGAAGCCTGATTTCCAGTCTCCTGTTCTAGCTACTGATCACGTTCACTACCAGCATGTTCAGCATGTTTTGTGTGGTGTCATGCTCACAATCGTGGAAATCTTACGAGTTCTTGTACTGCCTGTGATGGGGTGTTCACCCCACACCAGCCCTGAAGAGGTTAATGTGGCTCACAGAGGCTAATTAACATAGGCAGCACCTGCGGGGAGAGTGAGGCTATGGCTACACTAGAGAGCTTACAGCGGCACAGTCTCCTCTCAGTGTAGCTGCACTGCTGCAAGCATAGGCGCCGACTCCGTGGGTGCTCCGGGGCTGGAGCACCCACGGGGAAAAATTGGGTGCTCAGAACCCACTGGCAGCTCCCCGCCCGCCCCCCACCCCGCGCCCAGCTCACGTCTCCGGATGCGAAGCGGCAGCTGCCAGCCGCTTTTCTTGGCTCCCTCCAGCTGGTCGGCGGCGCCTTGGGGGAGGAGGCGGAGGCGGAGCCAGGCCCTCTGCCTCCTCCCCATACCCTTCCCCCGAGGCACCGCAGACCAGCTGGAGGGAGCCAGGAAAAGCGGCGGGCTGCCGCTTCGCATCCGGAGACGTGAGCTGGGCACGGGGCGGGGGGGCTGGCGGGGAGCTGCTGGGCCTGGTGGGTGCTCTCCTGCTTCTCTCCCCCCCCTCCCCCGGCTTGCAAGCCAGGGGGGGAGATGCAGCGCACCCGGGGGAGGAGGCGGGGGCGGGGATTTGGGGAAGGGATGGGGCTGGGGGTGGCCACTCTAAGCTGATGGGAGAGAGCTCTCCTGTCAACTTCATTAATGCACCCCCAACGAGTGGCAGTAGCTGTGTCGGTGGGAGAAGCTCTCCTGCTGACATAGCAGTGTCCACACTAGTGCCTACGTAGGTGTAACTTATGTCGGTCAGGGGGCTTATTCATACCGTTGATCGACGTAACTTATACTGACCTGAGTGGTATACCGACCTCAGCTGGACATAAGCTTGTATAAAGCCAGGAAGTTGAGAGCAGAAAGGGGCTGCAGGGAGAGAGTCTTCAGTTGCTCTCTGGGCACAAAGAGGTGGGTAGGAGGAGACCCGTGGGAGGGAGGGAGCAAAAGCCCTGGGATCCCATTCCTGAAAGAAGGGGTTTACCCAGAGGAGTTATGGGAAAGAAAGCCTGTGGAAGACAGAGTAGGAGGAAGCCCAAGGGCTGATACTCAGAGTAGCAGGTGGGCCTGGGTTCCCCTACCAGCCATTGGAAAAGTGGCACAGGACCGGTGAAGGCGGCACTCGGACAGTTGATCTGGAGAGACTT
This sequence comes from Chelydra serpentina, assembly GCA_037349315.1. Taxonomy (NCBI): domain Eukaryota; kingdom Metazoa; phylum Chordata; order Testudines; family Chelydridae; genus Chelydra; species Chelydra serpentina. Next base: position 8,222,391 of record JBAIAC010000032.1, read on the forward strand.
TAATACCCCTGATGGGGAAAACTATATAGTGACCTGGCCTGAGGGCTGCGCCACAAAGAGAGAGCACTGTGAATGAACTCCACTACACTGCCCCTCTAGGGAAAGTTGCCAGACTGAGTTTTGGAGAGGAAGTGCTGCATCCACAAGAATTCACAGTCTGCACTGGAGCACTCCCCTCAGCCTCTGTACCCATTCTGTCCTGGCTCTCTAGTGGTGCTGTCAACGAGGAAGCCAGTTATTAGTGCCAACTTTAGTGGTGAGGCTGTATGGATTTGATCCTACTGCCAATAAAAACACAGACAAAATTCCCTTGGTGCCAAATTCAGTGGTGCGAGATTGAACCCTATATTTGTAACCTACCAGTTTGGTTCTCTTAACCATTGTTAGTGTATTTGAGAGTCCCAACGGGGGCTCTGATTATTTCAGCTCTATGTGGAAACAGCATTTTGTCTTAACCGATGGATAGCTAGGGATCAGCAACACACCACAGTTCAGATTTCTGCAACAAAAAGTACATTAGTGCCAAAAGAAGTACAGTTAAGGGTCCTCTTCTCGTCACAGCTGGCTTCCTCCTCCTATAAGCTTACTACTATTTTGGTAGTTGAAGCACTCAATCATCACATTGTAAGGCTGCTGAATGCTGTATTTAAACAGAACAAAGAGAAGTTTAAGAGTTCTGAAAAGAAATATATAAGAGAGTGTCTTCATTCCCTGAGGAGAGCTCCTTTCAGTTGGAGCACTGGCTACCTGGTCCATCCAAGTATACTCTGCAGGTGTTGTTATTTTCAGAAGCGGAGAGAGCATCAGTCTCTGACTCACATTTAAAGTGAAAGAAATTAATCTTCAAGCCAAACAACTGGCATTATTAACACCCCAGAGGCTGAGTCTAATACAGGAAACCATTTGCCAGAGATTTCTTGAAAGCAGGGGAAAGTAGAGCTGGCTTGCCCAGCAATTTCTGGAATCTGAAAGGAGAGTACTTAATAAACTCCCTAAAGCAACTAGAGTATTTAGTAAACTGTGAAAAAATAAAAGCAAAAATATTCCCCAGGGCAAATTTTGGAAGCGATCCATATCCCAAGAAGTCTTAAATTTCCAGAGCCTCTGTAAGTGGTAGGATGGCTATTCCTATTGATGGCACAGCAAGCCTCAGGGATCCCAGTGACAGAAAAATCAACACGGCCCTGAGACGTTCTTTTGTAGCCAATGGAACTGTCTGTCTGTCATCAGTGTATTAGTCTTATGTCTCCTGCTTTTCATCACTGGCTCCAAAAAGTTAATAAGAACCTGGAAGTATCCCAGAACCAGTGGCTTATCCTCCTCCCCCATATTTTTCACACAGCCACAAGACTCTTTAGGCAAACACCTTTTATAATATTGTCCTTACAAAAGAATCCAAGAACAGAAAAGCAAGGGCCCAATGAACAATGTACCTGCTGACTACATCCAAGAAACCTCTTTCCAGTCTGACACTTAAAGACAAAGTGTTTTTATATGTAAAATATACTAGGGAAATCTTCAAGCCACCTCTTGATGCACATTTATTGGAGACAAACTAGAGATATTATAATCACAGGGGGGGAAGTAAAAGGACAAGGCATAGAGATTAGAACTGGGGTTTTCAAAGCTCCTAAATGATTTAGCAGCCCAAGTGCCATTGAAACCTGTCTCATTAAGTCACTTAGATGGTTTTGAAAGTCCCATTTTAGATGATGAACAATGGGTTGCCTCCAGTTCTGGCAATTCTATGGTTCCATGAATTAAAAAAGTTACACAAAAAGATAGGAACATTTTCATTATATATATATATGCCCTACAGATGTGAGGATATCATAAGCATTCTGATTCTGGACTTCACATAGGGCCTTTCCCGAGGGACAAAGAACCTCCTCCTATGAGTGCTAAATGCCCTCAATTCCCATTCAGCAATTAACAGCTCATAGGATTGGGCCAAAAGGCACTTTCTTCTGTTTAGGGAGTTAACTGCAAGTGGCCTGTTTTTAAAATATATTGGAAGCCCTCAGTCTTTCTAGCCCTGCGAGAAACATTTCCTTTTGCTTGGAGACACATGGCAGGGGTGCTGGAACAACGTACAGTGGGGGAGCTGAGATCCATCGAACCAAATTGTAAACCCTGTATATGATGGAAACCACTTCAAGCCAGGGGGTGCGGCAGCACCCTTAGTTCCAGCATCTATGACATGTGGACCAAGTGAAAACAGGCAAATGGTATGAAATTCTCCGAGTAGCTCACTGAGTCTGACTGGAGAGCAATATCCTGCGGCTGTCATAAAATTAAAGCTTCATCTTCGCCTCACAAGGCTTGCTTGGCTTTCAGGTGATGACGTAAAGAAAAGGGCAAACCGCTCTGCTCTGGGCTTTTAAAAGTTTAAAACTAAGTTTTTTCAGCAGCACTGCGGAGATCTCTCCAAGTGTCCACCTGTGGATTCTCTTGGCATCTGCAGCAGATTCAAAGAAGGATGAATGTTAAAAAAAAAAAAAGTAATAATTTTTTTTAAGCCGGAGTGTTTTGAGAGAGTGACTAAGCACAGTCCTAAAGATTATGAAATTTGCTTAAGTGTTAATGGGTTGATTGCTGAGTTAGAGTCTGCCGTCTTTACTGGAAATTGATTGACTGGTGCTGCAGGTCTTCACACTTGACGCTCGGATTTGACTCGAAAATTCTGCCAAGTCTTTTACTCTGAAATTTATCTTAATTAGATCTGAAAGACCTGCCACAGCAGAATAGTCACACCGATTAAAATGAAAAACAGGAGAAATTACTGATCAAATTAATCATAATGTCGGGTTACAGCTGTAGGTCTGATGTAATTTGCCACTCCAGTGAGTTACATCGGCCCAGGCACAGGAAAAAGAGCTGGCTTTACGCTGATCCGTAACACCAGCCAGCTTCGGGCAGCCCATCAGGACGCTTATTCCCTTCGTTCTCTTGGCTTATTCTGACCTCAGTACTGCAACTAGAAACAAATAAGGCAAAAAAGAAATTCCCTTTTATCTGAGTGGTTGCGCTGGAAAGGTGAGCTGTATGAATCTTACTTGTTACATTTTCTCCCCTCCCCCACCCCGTTACTTTCATTTGAAGTAACCAACAATAGATTACATGTAGAATGAAAAATCAAAAGATCAGAGGGCATGACCTATGGTTCCAGCCAGGAAAAGGGTCCTTTTAAAAGCTCCAACTGGAAGCGTAGCTGTTAAACTAGGGACAAGTTAAATAAATGGATATAAAGCAGCATGTGAGAGAGGGGGAGTCCTGGCAGATAATCGATCAATAATCAGACTTGACATCTCGCAGATCTAGATGATCCTAAGATTTATTTTTAAATCATGTACTTGCCATGTATTGAATTGTGTTATAGAATAGGTAAAAAAAATAATTAGGGACCACCTTCTGGTTCCATTGAAGTCAAAGGGAGCTATACTATTGGACCAAGATCTGGCTCCATCTGAACCTCTATAATCTGGAAATCAGGTTGAGCATCTCTCAGGAGAATGCCTGTTCCCATGAGATTTCTAGCATCCTTGGTGTCAGCACTGCTTGAACGATTTTTAGAACAATCTGTATTACGGTACTTAAGTATTTTTGCTTCTGATCCCAGCCAAAAGCAGGAAGTGAAGAAGTGTGCACCAGTTAAAAAAAAGAGGGAAAGAAAGAACTAAAAGAAAAGCTGAACATCAAAAAAATGTCAGGCCCTCAGCTGAGCTATGAGTAAAGGGAGTATTTACTTTGAGAGTAAATGTAGAGCTTATGAAAAGTGAAATACTGCCAATAAGCTTCAGTCTTGATGTACAGTAACTCTGCAGATTGTGTGGTGGTATTATATTATGAATAAATTGACCATACACCTCACTTTTACATAGGATGTCCAAATGTGCCAAGGCTTATTCAGAACACCTAAAACATCTTGGTGTATTTGGTTGGTGGGTTTTTTTTATCAGTTAAAACAACTGTGGGGGGGGAGTTATGTTTGTTCAAGATTAATTGCTATACTGAGTAGAATTTGGTGGTTCTGCCTAGAACAAACAGTGCAGTGGAACAAGTGTTCAGTGAGATGAATAATGTTTGGAATGAAGAGAAAAATACAGATGCTATCAAATCTGTTATTTTCCTCAAAGTGACTGTTAGTGACACTTGTTCAGTGTTTCAAGTAGAACACTAACTTGCTAGAAAAAGTCCCACTCTGGGAAATATGTAGTTGCATCAGGAGGTGGTAGTTGTGACACCACTTTTGTCTTTTGTGTGGCTATTTCATGACCCTAAAAATGTTGCCACACAATATGCCCATTTTTACTTTTGCAAACATGATCACTAAAACTTGTCAGGAATTTTCTGTCACAATGATTTTTTGGATGGAAAATGCAGTTTACATATAATCAAAACCTTCCAAAGGAAATGTTATGATTTTACATCAGGAAAGTTAAAACAAAACATTTCATTTTAGGCCAGCCTGAAGCAAAATATTTCAGTTTGTCAAACAGAACCAAAATATTTTGTTTTGAGTCAATTCAACATTAAACCGCATCTGCTTAGAGTGATACAGTGCCTTAGGAGAGTTGTGATTCAGGTAATTCATGCCCCCAGGTGCCGTATCTGGACTACATCTCCCACGATGAACTGCGGTTTCCTCTCTGGCTGAGCTGCATGATGTATCATGGGAAATGTAGTTTGGCCAGGGAGTCCTGCCCAAAGGGAAGAATGATTGCATGAGGTGCCTGAATTACAGTTCACATGAGGCACATCACCAGGATAGGCAGATTCCGTTTAATGTCGAACTGACTCAAAGCAAAATGTTTCTATTCAGTTCAAGACACTGAAATGAAACATACATGGGAATGTAGAAATGTTTTGATTTGATAGAAAATATTGAAACAAATCATTTTGACACTTTCTAATTGAAAATGTTCAGAACTTTTCGTTCTGTGAAACCCTTTAATAATACAACTTTTCATCCCAATTTGGGATTAAAATAATTATTGAAATATCTGAATTTCCTTTGGGATGGAAATTCTGTATTTCACCCAGCTCTAAATGGTCATCGTAAATATGGCCACTGGGGACGCAGATTGAAAAAAAAATTTATGTTTGTGACAGAAATTAGGATATGAAGCCAAGTTTCCAGAAATGAAAGACTAAGTGCATTAAACCTCTGCACCAAATAGCATTTTTTTCCAATATTTTTGACTGCTGAAACCATTGAGCTAGTAAGGGGGGAGGGAAGGTTAAGATTATTTTATTTTATTTTATTTTATTTTATTTTATTTTATTTTATTTTAAAAAGACTTGTGCTTAGCCCACTGTTGCAAAATCATTGCACACTCATAACAGAGAAGCAGTCAGGCTCGAGCGATCCAAAGATTTTTTAAAATGCAGGCGATCCAAAACACCGAAATGATGCCCAAAACTATGGCTCAATAACAGGAAAGATTTACTAGCAAAGTAAGGGGTTCTGTGTATTTCGTTCTCCCTGATGGCTGTCAGTTTATTACCCTTTGTAGCTAACTTTCCTTCTTATTTGTGGTCTCATCCTGCTGTTATTTAAGTCAGTTGGAGTTTTCCTGTTGCTTTTAGATGGAGCAAGATCAGGCTCTCTCTGACATTATGAAATAAAAATCTAACCTTATGGAATTATAGCATCATCCTTTTTTAACCCTATCCCACCCACAAAACATGTTCTCAATACAATCAATATGTGTATTTACAATATTTACAGTACATGTAAAACAAATACAAAAAACACAAAACTGTAGAAAACAAATCCATTCTAAAATCATTGCTGTTTCTCCCCAAAGAAGTTTGGGGTGATGAGTATGTTTTAGGGAAATCATTGGTATTTTAAGTTTACATTCATGGATAGCAATAACATTCATGTGTCCTGTGGGTCCAGTTCTGCAGTTTTTGTGACTAATGGCTGCAGGAGTGGGACCTCTGTTTCCTTTGCATAGAATATGAATTTTCTAAATGGGGTTTCAGTCTATTCTCATTATTGATACTTTAAAAAAGTTGTCTTGTAGAGTTAACATTCTAAAACTAATATACACAGGGAAGGCAATGTAGTCTAGAAAACGGGGTATTGGAGCAGCCATCAGGATACCTTTGTTGTACCCCCCAACTCTGCTACTGACCTGTTTTGTGACCTTGTGCAAGTCACTTCATCTTTCTCTGCCTCTGCTCCCTGATTTTCTCTGATTCTTCATTTGTCTGATCTATTTAGAATCTGGAAACTCTTCTAGAACTACAGTCTTTTACATTGTGTTGGTGCAATGCAATGGGGCCTTGATCTCAGTTGGGTCGTCTAGGTACTACTGTAATACAAATCATACTCCTACTATAAAAAGCAAGAAAATTCGATTGGAATAGTCTTGCAGGCCCAATCCTCCACCCTCTGATGTTTTGCCACTGCTTTCAAAGGAAAGAGAATCAGGTTCCTGTTTTGTTTTCATGTATGAATATGTTGAAGTTTCTGTCAGCCGCTGATCAGTGTGCTGTCAGATGCTCTAATGAAAGGTTTTCCTAAAGCTAATTTTCCTACTCGTAATACAATAACCAAATTTGCTTTAACACTTGAAAAAATCCATCCATACTAAAGAGAATCAGTTGCTTAATCCTAAAATTAAAGGTTATTGCATGCAAGAGAAAATAATTACATGCTCAAAGTATGGAAAAAAGAAAACTTTTTTAATATGTAGGTATTTGTATAATTAAAGACTAATCAAGCATGAAGGCTGCTGACTAAACCAGAAAATGAGATTGTTGGCAAGCAATATTGTAATGTAAATGCCATTTTTGTTTAAGTACTAAAAAGCTGGAGGAATGATATCCTGAACAGATTAAAAGCAAACAGCATTGATAATAAATATTTATCAGATTTAAAATGCAACACACAGAGATTTTTATATTTTACATGCAAGATTTATTTACATTGAAATATTCAGTCACGTTTCAAAGGGTTGTTAACACCTTCACTTTAAAAATTGTTGAAAATGCAATTATTCACTAGGAAGAGCAGCAACTTTTTAGAGCGCAATCCTGCAGACCCTTCCCCATGTGAGTAATCCTTAGGCAATGTAACGCCTCATGCGAGCAAGGGTTTGTAGGACCAGCCCTTTGGGCTGTAAAGTCAGAAGTACAATTGTCTTTAGATTAAAAAAATTTCAAAATCTTACCTTTTTTTTTTTTTTTAAAGGCTCAATTTGCCCATATGTGCTCAAACTTAAACTTAATCTCATGTCATGGGACAAGCTCTTCCTAAAGGATTTACTGAGGGCATACCTACACTCAGCCATTGCGCCAATGTAACCAAACACGTTTGCTTTAGCGAACTGTTTTAATTAAATCTGTGCAACCTCTTTGTGTGGACACTTTTAAACCAACCCAAGAGGGTTGCTCTCATTTAACTAAATCAATTTATATAACTGCATAGGTCTACACTACCCACCGATTGGGATCGATCTTTCGGGGATCAATTTTTCGCATCTAGTGTAGAACGACTTCAGGTACGTCGACTTCAGCTACGTTATTCACGTAGCTGAAGTTGAGTACCTTACATCGACCCCTTCCCCTAGTGTAGACCAGTGTAGAAACCAGTTTAGTTACATCGGTGCCACCTAAATCTCATCCTAAAGTGGACATATATATATTTTACCATGGTGCAAGACAATGCAGTGAGAAGGCAAGAAAATGAGCACCAGTTATGCCCCTGTCTCCACCCTTTCTCCCTTCACTGGATTGTTTTCAGAGTTAGGCATCACTCAGTATGATGGTGGGTAACAGAATGATGATGGGTAACCGAATCAGGCCCTGAGCAGGGTCTGAACTTGCTACAGTTGAAGCCAATTCAAAACACCCTTTGACCTCAGTGAGAGAAGGATCAATCCCCAGAGTGACAGGATCTGATTAGACAACTGACCTTAAGCTAATGATGGCCTTTGCATTAGATCAACTCCTCTCTGTTACAGTGTGATAAACTTTTATATGTAAGCTGCTGTTCTCTCGGTGCTCATTCGCCATTTAAAATGAGAATTCTCTCACCTGATTATGACTGAGAGCCACGATTGCATGGCCACTGACAAGGATGTTGAGGAAACTAACCAGAGGGAGTTTTTGTAAAGGTACATATAACATTACGAAATGTTGCCCTATCCTTGTACAATTCCGCATGATATCCTTTGGGGGTAGAGGCATATGGGCAAATTAACACACACACACACACACCCCACCCGCCAAACAGAAGCCTAAAGCTAGTCTCTTAAGTAAGGGATTCAGTTTTCAAAAGGTCTGAGCACTGAGCAGCTTCCACTGACTTCAGTGAGAGCTGCTGGGTGCACAACACTTTTAAAAATCAGGCGACTTATTAAAGAGCCAGAACTTTAGGCTAGTATTTTTGTTTTAAAAAATCTAGGCCTTGGCTATCAGTGTCACAAAGACAAATTTGTTTGTAAATTCCAAAATTAGAAGTCATTCAAATAGATGTATACAATACTCTGTGTGTGTTTGCATTACTAAGGCCTTGACTACGCACAAAAGTTATACTGCTTTTCCTAGACAGTATAGTTCAAGCTATGCCACTCCCCTAGTGAAGATGCAGTTATCTGAATCTAAAGGTGTTTTATACTGTTATGGTTCTTCCCATAAGCTAGTCACCTTACTGATATAACTGCATCCACACAAGGGGATGTACCTGTGTGTGTGTGTCAGAACCCTATACCTGAGTGACAGATAGCATGATAGCCTTTAGGCTTGCTGCTGAAAATCTTTATTTAATATATTTTTCTCCTAACGTGATAGTAATATGTACTGATTTTCTGAAGATTACTGAGCATGTCAAAGATGTGACAGTTCACTAAATGTTCTTTAACTTTCACATAACATCCTCCTGAATCAAGTGCATGATACGAGATGGTTTTGCTCATTATTTCTGGGAGACGGATTTGCCAAGGGGAACATGGTGAAATGCAAATTCTTTAGAGACCAAGGCACATGCTTTCACAAGTCATTAAACTACAGTGCCTTGGAACACAAGCGGAGATCTCTGGGTTACTTATCCTAGGGTTCTACAGGTCAAAGGGGGAATGGAGTCAGCAGAAAGAGAAGCAGTCATATACAGACAGAGCCATATACAGAAGTGTAAGCATATACATCTGATCTGCCTTTGTTACGGTCATTACTTATGCAGCAGCCATTATTGCATTATGAACTAGCCACTGCATACTGACCGATTTCATAGCAATGTTGTCTCACATAACACACGTTAATATGGAACGCCTTGTAAATGAATTCACCCCAGAATGAAAGGTAGAAATACTGCCTGTCTGGCTTTATGCTCTTTGGAAAAAATATGTTGGGTGCACAACACTTTTGGAAATGAGGCTACTTACCAGGGTGCCTAAATAAAGACCTACGAGCCAAACTATAGGCACCCTGTTTTGAAAATCTGGCCTGATTGTCTAACTAGAATGTTTTCTTTTCTAGGTGATAAAAATAAAGGGTAAAATCCAGGCCCCAGTGACTTCTGGCTAACCCCAGATGGATGTAAGTCTGGAAGCAGGCCAAAGATCACCCCTCTAATGCCTCCACCTCATTTGCCAGAACCTCCCAGTAAACCTTGCTTGCCCTTGGGCTCCTGACTTGTGTCAGTAGCAACAGCAAAGGCTAGGCTGCTGGGCTCCGTATTCAGAACAAAGGTCCTTGTTGTTGTCTTCAGTGCTAGCTAAATCCTGTTAATGATTCTTGTTCAGAGCATGTTAGTTTTGCTACCTACTTCCTGGCAGAAAGACTCATCGCACTGCATGTGGCCCCCATCACCACCCTGAAAATCAGTCTGGACATCACAAATACTGCCCAGACATTTAAGCAGAAAAAGTTATCTCATGCAGTTACCCAAAGGCTGCTCACTAGTGAAGTATGGTCCATGCAGTAGGGAGCTGTTTCTTAATTTCCACCAGGGTCTTCCATCCTATCAAGGATAATGAGCTCACAAAGAGACTCCTCATTAAAAAGAAAGAATAAATCAGTGCACTTCCCACTCCAGACCTTTTTGATCTAATGAGAGGTGATGGCCTAATTGTTGTTCTGTGCAGCACTGAGAGCCACACCAATCAAATGGCCTAACCCCCTGCCAAGACGATTTACCCCAATAACTGAGGTTTGTCAATGGTCAGTGGGAACCACCGTACCACCCTTGGTAGGTGACCTGCCTACCCTGCCCGACAATCCATTGCTGTCTGAGATGCCTGGTGACTCTTTTTCTGTGCTCTTGATTCTATAAGCTTGGTTATAAATTAACACTTGAGGTGGTTGTCTGTCTTGTTTGAAGGTAGATGATCAGTTTGCAAACTAAAGGGTTCCAAATAGAGCTGAACAAATAATTCACAGTGAATACTTTAGTCAAAGCATTTAGACTAATTTCTGTTTGCGAATTGGCTGCCAGCAGTTTATCATTATCTCATATTTATCTGCTATTCTAAATTATTTGCTGAAAAATTCTATGGTTAATTATCGGCTTGTAGCTTGTTCACAAACAGTTCATTGTGAGTGTTCCAAATTTAAGACTGTTTTTAGTTGGACATATAGGTATTGTGTCTGTTCCCTGATTGGATGAGAGATTTTGCTCAGTAGATTTTATGTGAGAGTGCTGGGTTTTGTTTGTTTGTTTCCATTTTACGTGTAATGTCTTAGGTTATTTTAAGGAAATATTTTTAAAGGATGATGGATACACAGATATCAGGTATGAAATACATATTGTATATGAATATGATTATAGCTGGTCAGAGTTTTTATAAAGAATTGATCTCTTGTGAGGATAAAGAATAATCGTTGATATATATGCTGAATGATTTTGTATCAGAAATCATTTTAATAAAGCTACAGGCTGAACTTCTTCTTGAGAATAAAGTTAAAATAAATCCCCAAATAAATAAATGTCCCCCTATCTGTACCCTTTCTGATGCCCATGTCCAATGCAATTGAAATTTTTATTAACAGAACTTGACTTCTAAAGATACCAGTTCTGAACAGAATGTAAAAAAGAGGAATTATAGTTTCTGAAAGTAAAGTTTTAGCCTTATTGCTGTGATAAAGATTTTCCAGCCATGGCCCTTTAAATATTGAACTTAGACTATAAAAATATCACTTCTTATTGATCACATGGTTATTAAAGTCAGTCAGATGCTCAATTTATATGTCAAACACTTGTAATATTTCCTGTAAATATTAGAACAAAAGAAGAGAAAGATAATACCATTGTGTGCAGTCACATTAGATTTATTCAGCTTTTCATCACTGAGAAATAATAAAACTGTCATCAAGAATTACATTAAATTGCCAAGCATTTATCAAGACTGTCTAACTTCATTTACACTTGCATCATATATGCAGAGCATGTGTGTGTCAGTACATGTGTATGGATACACTCAAATATACTGTACATATCAGAGACGTATACTGTATATAGTGTATATTGTCAATCTCTCGTCATTCTTTTTTCCCCACCCACTTTCTTTCCCCCCCGCCTCTCTCTCACACACAGATTTTCATCCCTTGAAAGGCACAACCTATTTGTTGGATCTTAAGGGGAACAAAGAAACACAATAAATCAACAGATATTAATTAAATGTGAAAGGCAGATTTTAAGGCACCTTCATTATATATTGCTTCTAATGACATTCAAGAGAGTTTACAGGGGGAGGTCAGGGTAGATATCCTTAGATTCCCCAGGTTCCCCCAAGATGCCTTTCCGTAACCAAATGCTTTCATATGAGTAATCGAAAGAAACCTTTAGTCAACCACTGGGGAGTCTTTACAGCCAGGCTTCGATTGGAGTCTGAGTGCAGGCCTGTGAGCAGGAGGTGTTTGTAAGCATTTCTAATGGCATTTTGATGTACATGTACAAAATTGATGTCGGAAGGATCATTGTAAAGTCCCAAACAGTGGAATATTGAGGACATTTTCAGGTGGCAGTCTGATTCTGGCTGGGTGAGCCCAGTATATTTTCTCATGTCACAGTTGATTAGGTTCACAGGGAAGTGGAAAGAGTAAAAAATTCTCTTATTACTGCAGCAATGCCATATCAGCCTCTTTTCCCTTTGAATGCAACATTAGTTTTTGTCCAGAACTCTAACTGCTTTCTACAGTTTGGGGAATTGTAAAGCAGAAACAATTTTCCCAGCTAGGCTGACCTTCACAGTAATGAGAAATGACTGGAATTTCTCTCTATTTCTCTACCATTGGGGGGGGGCGGGGTAGGAGGAATATGTTTGTTTTACCTGATATTATGTTGTGGGCGTCTATTTGGCACTTTGAGCCTAATTTTTTTTCATTCAGGAGATTACATGGACTGTTGCACCATCTGACCCAGTAGTCAGCCCACAAGTGTATTGAGAAACGACAGTAATGCACTTTAAGCCTTTTGTTATCACAACAGAGATGGCATTTTGTTTCGGCCATTAAATGAATGTATATTTTTCTGATGGGGATGGCTATTTTCATTTACTCTCCAACACTTATTTCAGGTGGTGAGTAATGGTCTCGAGAAACTTAAAATTCATTACAAGGCTAAGCTCCGATAGTCTCACATGCCCTTGGAGTGTAAGATGGATACACACATTCCAAATGTACCCAGCGAATCTGGTGTTATCGTACTATGTTATGAACCAACTGTTGGAGAATGATGGGACAAATCTACTTCAATAAAATGCCCATTCTCATGCAAAAGTGTAAGCAAACTATAAGCATGATGGGAGCAGCAATAACTAAAGGAAACAATGGTTAGTCAACAACATGGTATTGTAGCAGCATCTTCACAGGGCATGTTGGGAATAAGTGTGTTTTCCTTACTTTTTGGATGAAGATGGGCATTTTATTGAGCCAGATCTGTGCCGTCATTTCCAAAGAATTCTGGGGTCTCTAAGAGAGACCAGGACTAACTAATAGGAGACTTGGGCCATTTTTATTTTTTAATTGTCTAAAGACAACATACAGGCTGGGATCAGTATTAACAGAGGCTTTTGTGTCTGTATAAAATAGCATGGACAAAATAGTCCAAATTAAATGGCACTGGCTCCAGACTCGGCCTGCAAATCAAACTGAATCAAACATGAACAAAAAAGTTTGGTGGTTTTTCCCTAAATTTTCTCTGGCTCTAGCTAGTCCAGGCTGTGGAAATGGAGAAATACCACAGGAGAGGCTGCCCCTGCTCTCTTTCCAGTCTAGATGAACAGGAAGTACTAAAATTCTCACAAGACTATGACATCTCACAAGATTTCCAGGAAAAGGAAGTCCCAACAAGTTGAATAAACATCCTGTAAACTTTCAGATGCTTAACCAACCTGCAGACCAGGTTTGCCCCATCAGTACCTGAAACACATTAAGAAATTAACCTTTGCTATCAAGTCCCCTTACCAACTTTGCAGCCAGTTAATATTTAAGTCATACAGCCATTTGGTTAGGTCACTATATTCACCTACAGTTTAATTAACCAGGCAGTCGGGCCAAATCCCAGCCATATCTCAGGAAGCCTGTGTAGCAAGGAGCACTATGCACGCTTAACCATGTCCTTTCCAAAAGGAATCCAAGGTTTTGTCTACACTGTGAGGGGAAAAACCACGGCAGTGAGTCTCAGAGCCTGGGTCAACGGAGGCGGGCTTGCGCTATGAGGCTAACAATAGCAGTGTAGACATTCCTGCTTGGGCTGGATCTGACCCAGACCCAGAGCTGACCCAGGCGCTGAGACTCGCTGCCGTAGGGTTTTTTTTTGTTTGTTTGTTTTTTGCAGTGTAGACATAGCCCAAGTGTCACCAGTTTCTAATATGGACCCAGAATTTAAACCCACACATTTAGTTATCCATAGATAAATGGTACAGCAATTGTCACAGCTTTTCTGTAATGCACTAACTGAAATTCTCAGTCCTTCCTAATGAGAAACAACAGGCCGGATCCTGGGCCCCAGGCCATCTGGTAGGCACCAGACCAGCAGCACAAAGCAGTCAAAAACCTGGTGGATCCAACCCCTTGGGGATTCCCTCTATGTAAAAGAATCACTGGGTGGCAAAGAGCAAATAGGTGCCTAATGGGATTTACCAAAGCACTTAGGCACCTAACTCCCATAGATATCAATGGGAATTAGGGACCTAGGTGATTTGGATTATGTCACTAGGCAGCAAGCTGTATCTTTGAAAATCTAATTATCTTTAAAAATCTGGCCCTTAGGCACCCTTGAACATTTTACCCAGAATTTTTTTTTCTTGTGCTTTCTTTCTAGAGTCCAGATGCAGACATTACTAGAAATCAGAGTTCAAAACCTACAGTCCTAATTCTGTTCTCAATGAAACAACAATGACCATAATAATAATAATAATTCATGATATGTTCATATAGTCTCTTCAGTTGTAGATATGTCATTTACAAAAGAGGTAAGTATCATTATCCCCGTGACAATAAATACCCATTAATTTCAATTAAGTTTAATATGGGCCCTATATTTTTATGGACCAGTCACAGAACAAAGTTTTAGGCCCATTCTACCATAATGGATGTTGTTTACTTAGATTTTAGGAAGTTTACACAGTATGAATCTATTATTTAGTGCAGTGGTGGCCCAAGCTAAACTTTCAAATTAGCTCAAAATATAATAATAATGAACACACTTCTGTAGCACCATTTTTCCACATGTCCTAATGCCTTCCAACACCCCAGTGAATTAGGCAAGTACAATTATACCCATTCTATAGATGAGTAAACTGAGACATAGGAGGTCCTGATCTAACATAACACATAGACATGTGCTTGAGTGCTGTGTTAGATTAGGGCATAAGTAACTTGACACAGGTTTACACAGCAACTCAGTAGCAGAAATGAAAATAATGCCAAGGAAAACTAACTCCTAGTATGAAGTGGTAACCACCCTAGAGTAGTCTAATTCACACTATAATTGCAATACCCAGATGCGTTTCTGTTTTTGTTTTTAACTACATTGCATTAATGACACTCCACAGTGTTGACAGCTGACTTTCTCTGACCTGTTCATTCGTTCAGAAATATCTCTGTGTCTATAGCTTATTGATTATGACCAAGGACGCAAGGGAAATTGATGGAAATGTTTCCTTTTCATTGTTGTAGACCGTTGTGGGGGAATAACTCATATATTGTGTATTCGATTTTCTGTTAAACTATTTGCTCCGCCCCCTAAATCCTAGCTGCAGGTCTTTTAGGCCAGATACTTTTTGAAGGTCGCAGCAACCCATCTTCGAGCCAGTGTTATCAGCAGGGAGAAGGGTCATCTTCATAGAAACAGGAAAAAATACACAGGCACCCTAAAATGAACAAAAAACAAATTTTTAAAGAAAAGACCGAGACAGATCTATAACTCAAAGTGACCCTCAGTCTTTTAGGATCTGAGAATCAGTGAAAAGTTAGCTTGCACCCACAGTTTGATCATATCGTTTTCATAAAACTCCCAGTTGATTTCTTCACATAATCCTGGCTCATTTGATGGACCCAAGAACCATTTTGATTTAGACTAGTCATACAGTTAGACATCTTCACTAGTAAATATTTGTAGACACTACTTTGTAAAATAAAATAAAACTAAGACAATTCCTTTACCTACAACTTCCTAAAGGGAATAAATATGAGAAACAACATTTTTCCTTGTGTAGTATTGTTTTGTTCATGATTCCCTATGCCTGTTTTAATTAATATTTCCATCCATAATCATCCCTTATAAGGACTTCAGTTACATCACCAAAACTGGTCAGTGGATCAGACTGCCCAAGGGAGCACTGCTGTGCAACATATTATTTCAAATATGTTCATTACTTGTCAATATTCATTGCAAAATCAATTGCAAAATACACCTGATAATATTTTCCTTTTTGTATGTGCAGTATTATTCCAGTCTTTATTAGAGACAGACCTGAACCAAAGCCCAGAGGCCTAATTCAGATTTAACGGAAGTGGAAATCAGGAATAACTCCACAGAAAGGAGATAAATCAGTGTCAAAGTGGTGTGAGGTGGGAATCAACTCTCACACAGATCTCAATGCCACTGAACTTTGGGAAAGTTTGTATCAAGGATCTGAACTGAAACTTTGTGGCTTGGGCTCCTCTATAGTCTCTATTTTCCCCTCAAAATGTTTCAGAGGAAAAACAGTGGCCCATATCCTCCGCTAGTGTGAATCAGCAAAGCTCCATGTGCAGAACTATATGATCATGGTGGTATTAAAAAAAAATCACTGGTGTAGTAAGAGAGGATCTGATCCTGGAAATACTGCCCTGATTGCAGGATAGCAAAACCGGCTAATTAGCCCATGGTGTTGGCCAGTCGTTGCTTGAGAGGTGCTTAATAGTTCCGTGCTATCCTCAGCAGCTCGAATTTGTGTGATTAAAGTGGAAAGGTTTACATTGTATTACTTTTGACATACAAGACAATAGCTACTTTGTCTTTAAAAATGCCAGCAGTCTATCCAGATCAAATGCTTTGGGACTTGGTACAAATACTGCGCACTGGTTGTTTTCTTTCCTTGGTAGCAGTGATAAATCACCATGTTAAAAACATTACCAAGTGAGAATAAAGTGCTTTTCCAAAAAACTTGAGCTTTATGTTGCTTAAAAATCTGTTATTAGTTAATAAACCTAAAAGCACAGGAGCAAGACTTCACTTGGCTTATTAAGAAAGGGTGAAATTTACTCATGGTGCAAAAAACTAGACCAAGGCCCTCAGCACCACTTAAACTCCACATTGAGGGGCCACAGGTAGAGAAGTCACCAAGGGTGCTGGCATTCCCCCTTCACACCATGGAAAATAGGTAATGGGACTGGGCTGCAGCAGGGGAAGAAACATTGGATCCATGTTTATATGTATCCAGTGGCCCCCAACACCCTGTGCGACTGTTACCAAGCAGCTGCAGATGTTATTTCAGGCCCCTCCATTGCAGAAGCAGGTGCGAGGTGTGGGGAGCAAGGCTCCACCCTCATAACAAATGGAGAGGGTGGATTTTATTTTTCCTGTACTCCAGCCACATAAAAGCCAACTATTCAGGCTGTCTAGATTTCAACCAATTTCTTTATGCTTTACGGAATATAGTAGCACCCCGTGAAAGCTGAGAATGATATATGGGCATGTGAAGCGTGGCTCATTTATGTCTCAGTCCTTCAAGAAGGAACTGAGTGCTGCTGAAAGCAGTGCGGAGTGTGCTCCCCGCCCTACGTATGCTCAACCGCTGTACAGGAAACCTCAGCATAACCTTCAGCAGACGTGGCACAGTGCTCAGCGTCGTGAACGAACCTCACAGCTTGCGGTGACGTGAGCACTGGTTAGTCGGAAGGAAGTGGCCATGATGGGGAGCAGAGATAAGATATGGCCCACACCTCGGTGCTTCGGGGTCAACCACTGAATGCCAGTCACGTACAGTGTGACTACTTCTCTTGCTCCTAGCGCCGGCCAGAAGTAATGTCACTTCAGAGCTGTGCAAAAATATCCAAGAATATGCGTTTGAATTTTTAAATCATTTCCCTTTGAATGAGCCCCCCCCCTTTTTTGACTTTCTACAAATATTCTAGTAAACGAGTTTAGTATCTAACTATTTTAGGTACTTATATGGCTCCCATCAACATAGTCTTTGAGTGCCTCACAATCTTCAATGTATTTATGCTCCCAACACCCTTGTTGGGTGCACAAATGGGACCTGAGGTACAGAAAAACTACGTGACTTGCCCAAAGTCACACAGGAAATCTGGCAGTGCGGGGAATTTAAACCAGGTCTCCTGAGTGCCTAGGTAGCACGCTCACAGGAATGATCTCCAATGCAGTGAATTTAAAGGAAATGCTGCATGGTATTTGGGGATGGCAAATTTCTAATTCATGAGTATTGACAATGGAAACCTGATTCTAAACCCTTGCAATCAGAGGACAGCAACATACCATGTGACTTAGCTGTCCAATTGAAACAGCTACCATTTTGGATCGCAACGTTTAGCAACGACCTGCTGGTTAGCAATCTACAGACCAAGGATTAATTGCCGGAATTATTGGGCAGTTGATTATGTATAGCTAGTACGTTCAAGGAATTCATGATCTGTTCAAAGACAATTCATGAAGAGAAAAAGAGGTACTGGATGGAATAAATGTATTTATCATGAACTGTTTGCTCAGCTCTGCCAACTTGAGTGTGCTCAAGAGTGGCACTTAGAAGAAGGTAAAGGCAGCCTAAACGATCAGCCACTAACAGAAATGCTGCCAAAGGTTCCCATGGAATAACCTTGTACAGCCAACGCTTTGTTGCCTGAGTCTGCATGAGCCAGCCCAACTGGTTTTATAACCTCCTTTCACTTCCGCAAAAAAAGGTGATGATGATGATGTGTTTGTATTACAGTTGCACCTAGAAGCCCCAACCAATATCAAGGTCCATTGTGCTAAACACTGAATAAGCACAAAACCTGAGTTTGTCCTTTCCCCAAAGAGCTTAAACTCTAAATAGGCAAGAGAGAGAAAGGAAGTATATTATTGCCACTTTACAGATGGGGAACAAAGGGCTTGTCCAAACTGTGCTTGCAAAGCACACAAGAGGGGTGTGATGTGTAAAGCACACTATCATGTTGCTCTTGAACTTACCTGTGTAGACCCCTTTTGGTGCACTCTAAAAGGTACCGAGTTCACATTAACGTAGTCCACATGACTATCTTTTAGAGTATGCCAGCAGGCAGAGCAGCTAGAGTACAACGCACGAGGGTACTTCAAGAGTCACACCCCTTTGGCGTGCTTTGCCACGCATGTAGACAAGCCCTGAGTCACAGACAGATTGACTTTCCCAAGGTCACACAGGAAGACTTTGGCAGACTTTGGAGTTGAACCTAGGTCTCCTGAGTCCCAGTCTCTAAAGAAGGACCAATCCCTTTAAGAAGTGACTTAAACTATGTTTCTTAATAACAGGTCCCATATTAAAACATTACAAAAGTAAAAAGGCAATTTTTTTACCTTTCAATTTGATTAATGGATTCCTCACTGCCTAACACTAAAACAAGTTCTGTTTATAATATACAATGCTTGGATCAATTTTCCAAAAAGTAATGATGGGGGTTTGAGGGGGGAAGAACTTTTATTAATTCAAGATAGATTTTGCTTTCTTTTTTTGGCTGATAATGCCTAGATATCAAATGGATGTTTTTTCAAGGGCTAAGGCTTGGCACAATGGTGGGCCAACTAACTGGAGACCACCCTATATAGGTAATGTAATAGTAAAACAAATTGAGTTTCCA
Organism: Chelydra serpentina; assembly: GCA_037349315.1. NCBI lineage: Eukaryota > Metazoa > Chordata > Testudines > Chelydridae > Chelydra > Chelydra serpentina. Next base: position 8,241,660 of record JBAIAC010000032.1, read on the forward strand.
GACCTTAATGCTCTAAGAAAAGTAGAAACCAGAGAGGAAGATATCCATAGTGTTACCCGGCTGGTTCACCTATTTGCTTGCTGATCAGCACATGAACCCTATTTTAGATGTGATGTGATTTCTACCTGAAATAAGCTGTTTACGGTGTTCTTTGAGCTATTACTGTTCGAATGCTAGTTTACAAAGTTCTTGAAAGATGTCTGCATTAAAGAGACATTCAGAAGATTGTAGGATTGTTTTGTGTTTCCTCTGAAATGGAATGCGATTTCATCTGCATGTGACTGATTTACTTGGTGTAATTTTGTTGCTTTGCTGTTGAACATTTTTTGACTCCCAGAGATGGAGACTATTGACCCCTTCTTTAAAAGTTTGTGATTAGCAGATATATAAATATTAGTCCTATTGTTAGTAATAGTGGCCTTAATAGGTTTAAATTCAGCTGTTCCTTCTAGGAGATTAAATCTTTTCTTTACTCTTTTATAAGCATAAGTAGAGCTTTAGTGGAAAGACCAGGGGTCCGGAATTACTGAGTCTCTTTCCTGTTGTGATATTGGAGAATATGGTAGTTTTACAGCACTACACTACTACAAAATACCAGTGATGTCAATGAAGAAAGGTAGCAGCTAGTCTTTTTAAGAATTATTTTTTAATTACAGATCATTTTGAATTAAGAAATTAATATTTCAAATGGGCGTGCCTTAATAGGATGCCTAAAGGAAGGGCAGTAGTCCCACTGAAGTCAATGGGACTTAAGCACAGTGTTAAAATTAAATGTATGCTTAAGAACTTTCCTGAATTGAGGCCTTAGACATTTAGGCCCGCTGCACATCCCATTTAAGTCAGTGGACAGACTCACATTGACTTCACTATGCTTTGGATCAGGCACCTAATTGTCCTTTTTATGGTCCTAAATGTTGATGTTAGCATCCCAGGAAGGAAATTGAACATCCTTTTAAGGCACCCATATTTGAAAAGTGGGTTGTGATGGATCTGGAATTGCTCTGTAATAATTTATTAATATTGTATGTTTGCTGGATGAATACCTGGGCCTAACTCAACAGAGGCTGAGTTGGGCAGAAAGGGCAAAATAGGCAGAAAGGCGAAAAATAGCTCAAAATAAGCCACTGCTCAGCAAACATTTGAGAATCATTAAGGGACAATACCAGAACTATTGGCTTTATGGATTCTCAATCTCCTGCTGAGCCTACAGGCTTGGCTTAGACCAGGTGGGCAAAAGAACACAGAAGAACTAAAGAACTCTGGGAGGATTAAAAGGGACCCTCTCTCAAGAGAGTACTGTAGTTGTTCAGGGGAACCAGACTGAGACACAGGGACCCACTGTGGGTATCTGGTGAAGTTAGGTCTGCCCAGGTTACCACCAGGGGATGATAGAGCTTTAGATAGATGTGTGTAGACTTTATAGTTTTAAAATTCTTTTTCTCTAAGCGCTGTGTTCCTACTGCAAAATAAACAGTACTTTGGTTTCCAGAAGGCTGTCTGATCACTGTATATCTCTGGTCACAGACTCCTGAAGGGAAGAACTGCAGGTGTCCAAACTCAGTTGGACTTGCTGGGTAATCACAGTTGATATGCACAGTACCGAGTGTGGAAGAATTTCAAAATTCCACCTCAAGATAGGTTAAGGCACGAGACCTAAAACACGAAGGGATGCATTCAGAGAGACTAGAAACGGGACAGGAGGGCTGGGCAGGAAGAAGGATTTCCTATCCCATGAGCATTTCCAAGATTTTGAACACTTTTCCCAGTCCTAATTGGGATAAAAAGTTGAGGTCTCAAAAATTTTTGTGAACCAAAAATGGAAAACAATTTTTGGACTGGATCAATCAAAACATTTAGTTTCAATTATTTTGAAACTTTTTATTCCAACCTTTTTTTTTTTACATTTTTTTTTTACTATAAATTAATTCAGAGTTCAAAATAAAGAATAATTTCATCCCAGTTTTGAAAACTGTCGAAACAAAGCTGGGCAACAGCTACAAAAATGTTTTTTCAAAATTTTTATGAAATGGAAAATACAGGCGAGTCTCATCTTACGCTAGGGTTACGTTCCGCAGTCAGCGCGTAAAGCGAAAACCACGTGTAGTCAAACGCTCATTGAGTTGAATGGCGGGCAGAATCGCCCGCACTACAGATACAGTTTTTAAATTGTTATTTTTCTCGTTTTTTGCCGACCGCACAAAGCTGAATTCACGCATGTTAAATGCGTGTAAGATGCGACGCACCTGTACATCAAAACTGATTTTGTCCCACAAATGGTTTTGATGAATCTGCATTTTCTGACAGAAAAGGTTTAGTCAAAAAATTCCCAGCCAGCTTTAGCAGCTATCTTGGTAACAGTGACACGGGCTCATTGTATTTATTTTAAAGGCTATTTTTAAACAGGATGTAGACTTTAGGGATCCATTACCACACGTTTTTCTTCTTTTCTAATGTAAAATAGCCTAGAATAATTATCCCGCTATTTTGTAAAACTAAAAATAACAGTAGCAAAAAAGTGTACACATTTATTCTGAATGCTTTTAAAATCCCTGCATATAGATTAAAGGCTCATCTTTTATACAGTTGACTTATATATGCCTATCATCTTTTCCTCTTGATCCTCCACACAGCAGGATAGGTGTGTAGGCTGCATGATATTCAGACAAATGCCAGAAATACATGACTGTTTTGATGTATCCGTATTTTTCTTTCTTCTATCCCTAACCCAGGATTTAGTGTTTTTATGATGTTGTATATTGAGAGTCTGATTTAAAATAATTATTCCAATAGTCATTCCTGTGATGCTGCCTCTTTCTTTATGTTCTTCCCTCCTTTTCCCACCAAATGTTGATGTGTTAGAATTAGTTATTTCTTTTATTTGCTCAGTGGTGCTTTGCGTTTATAAGTATAATTCAAGTCCTGTAATTTTCTTTTTCTTTGGTAAGATTAATCTCTGTATAATATTTTTTACTTCTGTTCCGCTTGGATAATGGAAACTTTCCCAAAATGTACATACAACACGTTGTTTGTGTTTTCTTTGATATATCAGATCTGCTATATTAGGTAGTGGCCTATGTTAGGCTGTTATTCTTTAGTTCAAATTTATAGAGCAACCTGCATCTAATACGCTTTGTGAGCACAGAAGGATTTTTATTTGCCCTTGTGCCGTTCTTTCACACATATATATTCTTGCCCTTTCAGGGCTCAATCCTACAAGGTGCTGAGCAACTTCTGGACATGTTGAACACCCTCAATTCCTATTAAAATCAGCTCCATACAGGGACTGTCCCAACGTGATTTATTTATTTATAATATTTTCTGTTGGTTTTCCTTTTGCTGCCATTACTTTTTGTAGTTCTGCCTCCAAGATATTTTTGATATAGGGTTGCTTACATGTTCCCTAGGCGAAGGAACCACGGCTTTCCCCCCTTTGTATTGTTTTGCGTGTGTTCTATTATATTGTTTATTCATTTGTTTTTCTACTTATTCATATTTTTAAGTTGCTGGATGTAAAGTCATGGGGCCTGACTCTTATCTCACTGACATTGTTGTAAGCCAGGAATCACTGCTGTGGTAGGGGAGGGCTCCGCTCTGTACTAGGTTGGTCCAAGTTCTTACAACCTTTGATGAGGCTGAAATCGCTCCAATGCACAGATTGTGAAGTGGTTGTAGAGTTTCTGGTCCCCAGTTGCCAGGGATGACCAAGATGTGTTGCAGCAGGGAGCTTAATAAGGTAGAAGCCTCCTGGTTGATAAAATCAAGGTATTGTGTCTGACATTTACCGGAAGCATTGCAATAAACAAAGGGCCAGAAGAAGTGAAAAGAATCAGGGTGGAGAGAAAGATTCAGTGGCAAGTTGAACAGCTGATTTATCTTATGACAAGTGTCTGGGCCGTTAATGGAGAATATATTTATATTTTCAGATAACAACCTCAGAGAGCACACAAGGCTTTCGTTTATTCAGGAGGTTCTGATAACATATAAATCAGCAGAGTGAAATCAATTAATTTATAATCAGCAGCTGATCCAGACATGTGTAGTACAGACTGACGTCTATCATATGTGAAATACAGTGCAGCCTCCAATAGGCACCCTCCTGTTTTAGGAAACCACTTTGAAAGTTCAACTGCAGTTTTCATTAACATTTTGTTTGTTTTTTTAGTTAAAAGTCCATCTCTATTAGATGACCGACTTTTGCTGATTCCTTGGGTGCTAATCCACCCACTCCCTTCTCCGTACGAACATGCCCTCCATCGATGCTACTTATGCTTATTATTTGTATTCAGGTCTAGAGGCCCCAGTCAAGATGGGGACCCCTTCTGCCAAGTGCTGTGCAGTGGATATTAAGAGCTGGCCCACATACAGATCTGCACAGAAATAATGAAATTTGTTTTGTTTCATGCCTTTTGTTATTTTGGGGCAAGTGTATGTAATCTAGCCAGGGCCGGCTCTAGCTTTTCGGCCACCCCAAGCAAAAAAACAAAAAATAAAAATGGCCACCACTGAACTACTGAAGCAAAAAAAAAAAAAGCCCAGCCGCAGTGCTGAAACAAAAAAAACCCAAAAAAATTGGCCGCCCCAGAATCCCCGGACTGCCGCCCCTTACAGAGTGCCGCCCCAGGCACATGCTTTGCCGTTTGGTGCCTGGAGCCGGCCCTCAGTCTAGCCCAAAGATACAATCTAAATAGACAAGAAATACAAAGTGTGGGAGAAAGGGGGCATTCTTATACCTATTTTACTGATGGAAAACCGAGGCACAAAGAGATCAAAGTAACTCAGCCAAGGTCATACAAGAAGTCTGTGGAACTGCATCTAATTTCTGGAGCCTTAGGCAAGTGCTTTTATCACAAGACTGTCCCTCTTCCAGTGTGGTGTCTGAACACAGTTAATAGAAATGCACCGTATGGAAACTTTTTCCTAGTCACACTTTAAATGTTAATTTTCTAACTGTGAATTTTCCTTTTAAACGAACTCAGTGAAAGGCTCATGTTGCTTTCCCAAATGCCAGTGAGAAGAGACTTATTGCTGACACAAGCACCAATGAAAAGATGTTTTCACTCTCACTAGTGTAAATTACTGAGAAATAAACTTGTCATTACTGTATAAAGTATCCTGTTTCCGACATGCTTTAATATCTATGAAGTTTGCAATTAATTTTTCAGTAGCTATTGTCAAGGAGTCAAATTCCAGCCCGCAGTAAGTGGGTGCAATTCTGTTGACTTCCGTGCAGTTGCATCTACTTACACTGATCCATGGTTCTTAGAAAGGGAATCCATTTCTAGAGTTAGTGTGTACCATTGAATGTAAGAGCAGAGGACTACATCTGACTTCAGTTACACTGGTGTAAATGCAGAGTAACTGTGTTAAGAATTATTCTGGGTTTACACCAGTTTAACTGAGATGAAAATCAGGCCCAGTTAGATATTTGGAGCTGAATTTGTGGCCCTGCTCTATTCCCTTTTGCACCTCTTGTGTGGCACAGAGGGAAGGAAAACCTACCATAAAGCCCTGGCTAGGGATACACCTGTGTGGGGAGGTGTAAAGCTGGCAGAGATGACTCCTGAAGCCATTGGCACAGGGCCAGTAGCTGACAACCTGTAATCTTCAGCTGGCATATGGTCCTGAGAGGCCAGAGAGAACAAGGGAGTCATAACTGGCAATCACCTCTTTCTGCTAAGCCAGTGCAAGGTGGGCTCAGCTAGGGTGACCAGACAGCAAGTATGAAAAATTGGGACACAGTGTGAGGGGGTAATAGGTGCCCATATAAGAAAAAGCCCCGAATATTAGGACTGTCCCTATAAAATTGGGACATCTTGTCACCCTAGGCTCAGCAGAAAACATGGCTCTTAGAGTCATGCAAGAGAAACAACTTTTGTATTAGTTTATAATGTAACTTTTACTTTTCTAAAGACTGATGCTATATAAGAAAACATTAAATCATTGGTTTCCAGTAATACACTGTGTATATAGATCTGCCGGTTCTTCTAGAACAAAGAGTCCTCAAGCATCTTGTTATGGGTTGTCTGATGGGCAATGTGGCCTCATGTGGTTCAGAATGTAAAGCTAGTGGGGTTGTGTATGTCACCTGCCTCTTCTTTATTTGTGGCCTTGGTTTCTGTTCTTTGACCAGCATATAAATTGCAACTACATTTTAATCAGGAAGATAGAAGACTTTGCTAATCGGTGTTGGGGAAGGGATGGTAATTCAATGGGAAAAGACTGTACCTGCATTTTCTGTTCAATCAAAATACATCTAACACTACCGCAGTCTTGCAGTGCCAAACCCATCCAATAAGTAATTGTTTAGCCCAATTCCAGGGATCTTCCCTGCAGTTACTGGCTGAAGTTTGGACCTGGTAAAAATGGGTGCAGCTCCTTTGAAGTCAACTGAGTTGTGTTTGTTAACACTACACCCGAATTTGGCCCCTTCCCTTCTGCAGAAAACTAGAGTTAAGCACTGAAATAGTTTGAGATAAAATCATGGCCAAAGGGATTTGGAAAGGGCATTATATGCTCACAATAGGAGTCATTTGCCTTATTTTCAAAATGTTACCTGGAGGTTTTTCCAGGACCATGTTCTGCTCTCAGTTTGGAGAGTAGAAATGGGTGCATATACAGTACTGTATTCTAAGCGAAGCATTTCTACTGTTGTGTATAAGTAATGTCTTTTTCTGCCAAAGCCTACCTTCTTTTAGCTCTTGCAAGCATAACTGCGGTGGCTCGAGTTCTTCTATGTCCAGGTTTCTAAGAGTGAAATCCATAGGGAGATAATAACGTATTCGCGATATCAATAGGCATAATGCCTCTCACATATTTTCTTTCTTAAAGGACTAGAATCTGCTTGTGCATGATTTTTTTAAAGAACTAGTCTGTAGGATAGTATTCGAATCAAGCCAAAAAGCATCCACAAGGATGCAGAAATATGCAGAAGTACACATGGACTATAAATTAGGGAGAAGTATTTTTGTGGTCCATGTGGCAGTGACCCCCTGCTGATACGTGTAGTGAGAGATTCCCCATTCACTTTCCCTCGTATCCTACTGGTCACAACTCTTGTGATGTTTCGTGTAAGTTATAGCAGCTTCCCCAGGCTACCTGGAATGTCCATCCTGGGCATGGCCCTCCTGCCCCAGCCCCACCTCTGGCATGCCCCCCGCACCAGTGCTTGCAAAGGGGTCCACAGTGGACAGCCTTTTGGCCCTCTTCTGCAGTGCCTGGCCCAAGGGAATCATTCCCCAGCTGTAAATGGGGCTTTTAGAACCCCTTTATCCTGCTCCAGCTCTTTTACCCAGCATAAAAGGGACCAGAGCAAGGAAGAGTATCTCATCCAAAGGGCCTTGATTCACATCTCTCACTGGTTATATAATGGCATCTTTTTTGACTTTGTTGGAATTATTTCTAATTTACACTGACATAAGTGTGAAAAGAGGCTGGTCTTACATTGGGAAAACATGATTCAAGTAAAAGATCAGTGTAATCGGCTGATTCCAGAATTTTAAATGAAAATGCCTCCTGTTATATAAAATCTGTAGTATGTATAGGAAGTCAAGGGGCCTGATTCTGATCCCATTATACCTGTTTAAAGCTAGAGTAACTCTGCTGACCTCACTGGAATTACTCCAGATTTACTCCAGTGTGAGGGAAATCAGAATCAGGCCTCAGAAGCTTGCAATTTATATTATTTTTAGCACAAAAATCCTTTGTTTTGTAACGCACAAAGAGCGCCTGAAGGGACCATAAATATTTTGTGAATCTGGTCAATAGATAAAAGAAGAAAATACTTAGAACATGAAGAAATTCATCTATCTATCTACTGACAGTGCCTTATGGAAGAACAAGCGTCTATATACAATAAGGCAATAATGTGGGATTTAATGAAAAAGTTACAGCTTTTCAGGTTGTTAGCCGAGCTGCTGCAGAAAAAGATGGTAGGTAGTTTTGCACATGTAGCAGAATTTGTTGGGTGAATATCTGTGAGTCGATCTTCTCCAGTAGTGCACATATCTGAAATTATTATAAATGATCATTATAATTTCATCCATCTGTGCTGTCAGCCATTAACAAATACCGAATAACTTATGTATTATTTCTGAAGTGCTAACTTTGTGTTCAACATTGTACAAGACATAGAGAGACAAGGGCCCATAATTTGCCATGACTTATACCCCATGTGACCGCCTTCAAATCACACAAAATAATTTACTTCTGGGCTGAGATCATTAGATTTTAAATGTATCCAGTCTGTTTGAGTGTCAGCTAAACACAATCAGAAAATAATGCTAGAACAAGCCTCATATTTAGGATATGATCCTGCAAAGACTTATGCACATGCTTAACTTTAAGCAGTCTTTGCAGGACAGTGGCCTTAGATTGTAAGATCCTTGGAGTAGGGATTTTATGGCAAATTTTCTACAACTCATCCTTGTGTGTCATATTTTTGTACTGCTAATAGCAGTTGTTCTTTATCTCAAATGGTAGGGGACTGTGCTTTTGGAGCGAGAGGATCTCAATGTTATCTGCTTTGTTGCCATGAAGTTGTGCATGTAGCACAGTGTTAATACTATAGCAAAGTCCTAGACTGCAACAAACAGTTGCTCTATGCACCTTGAACAGTATTTCCATTTGCTATTGTCGAATTTCATGCTGTACATGTGATGAAATCGTTAGATGATATCTTAATTTTGCAATGTAAAATGTATACATATACAGCTTTGAAATTAATTAGGAATTAATATGGCAACACCACACCCTCATGAACACAGATTTAGTGCTGTCTTTACTGAACTTCTAGATGGCAAACTTAATTTGTCAGCAGGTCCACGACTGCAGGAAAGTAGATGAGAGAAAGGAGATCAGAGTAAAGGAATAGAATGGAGAAAAAGCCCAAGGAAAAACAGTGAATGAAAAAAAGAATGCAGCTCTTAGAGGAGATATGGGATATAGATACGGTTGTGCAAAAAATATTAAGCTTCTAGGAACACTGATAGCATTAGAATAGCTGGTAAACTGTGTTCTGTGTACCTCTCAAAAGAACATTAACAAAACTCCACCTGGAATTACCTTACTGTTAAGGGATGAAACTGAGCCAGCCCCAGCCCTGTGCAGCATGCCTAATAGAGCTCTGACAGTGCTGCATCTGTGTCAGGACTTACAGCTCATTTTGGTAGCAGGTTGCTTGCTGACACCAAATCAGATGGAAGTGACTGAGAAGGAGGGTTCTCTGCAGAAACATTTTGTACATGGCTCCATTACAGCATTAACCCTTCAGCATTTCTTCTCCTGTAGAAAATTGTGGTGGGGAAGGTCATTGTCATGATAGATATACACTCAGTATCATTTTACATGTACCTTTATGTACTGAGATTGCTGTTGATGAGGATAACGTATCCATCCATGTATGTGTGCAGAAACGGTGGGTTTTCTGTGTTACAATTAATCCTGTCTCTATACAGGGCATCTTAATATATTCTCCAATATGTATACAGCCTGTAGTATAGTTAGAGCCAAACTAAAGCTTCTAGAGGTGGAGGCAACAGGATGTTGCTGCATCTGAGAGGCAGTGGCTGGAGGCATTATACCTGTATTGGGCAGAGGCAATCATGTAATTGTTGATATTGGGGGAGAGCATGCTTATAGGCCTTCATTGCTCCATCTTTGGAAAACGAGGAGCAGATGTTCCCCAGGCATTTTCCAATGTATTTGAGGCAGAGAAAGGTCACCAACCCACCCCTCTCTATATCACCTTGGCCGAACTAAACAATGGCTGCATCCTGCATCAGAATATTACTTGCGGAAGGAATTCCCAGCATCCTCGCCTTTCCCCCTGCCTTCACTCACGTTCTGTGGTAGCCATAGCTTGGCTCTTATATGTGTTCAGTCAGACTGTGATTTTCATTCACAGGGCTTTGGGCAAATCCTTTTGTCAGTTTTATTTTGTGTGGATCCATGCCTCTCCAGTTTTGTTCTGAATTTTGAGATTTGAATTAACCCAAAAATTCAGCAGAAACTGAGTTTCAACCACCAAATTGCACATTTTCCACCCAAAACCAGAATCTGGAGATAGGCCTTTGAATGTCTTTGACACCAGGTAAAGTTTTTGTTTAACTTTGCTCCTGTGGGTATGTCTTGTGGGCAGCAGCTCAGCACCTGATACTCGTGGGGGAATTCTGCGCCACTGCATAATGCAGAATTTTGCAGAAATTACCATTGCACATGCAGAATTTCCTTTCCTCCCACAGAAATGGGCTGCAGTGCTGCTGGCCGCCACTAGGGACTGCTGGACCCAGCAGAGCACAGCTCGCACATAGAAGACACTGCTGGGGGGCGGGGGGCGGGGGAGGGAGCTAGAGGGTTCCTGGCAGCTGCAGTTCCCCACATACCCTGAGGGAAGGAGAGGGCAATGCGCAGGGAACTCCATGCATGCCTGGGACCGAGCATCAGGCTGTTTCTCCCTCTGGATCCTGGAGGTCCAGGATGGGCTCTAGGGAGAGAGGGGGCAGATGTATGGGCTCTTGGGGGGGAGCTGGGGCAAGTGCCTGGGCAAGGGGGGGCCTCACAGCTGGGATTGGGGGGGAGAGGGTATAGGTATCTGGGCCAGGGGGGCCCCATGACTGGGATCTGGGAGGGAGGGGTTGCGGGTGTCTGTCCCCCCGGCTTGCCACAGTGGTTAGGGGAAGGGGGCAGAGAAACAGGAACTAGGTTGTCATAGGGGTTTTGTTAACTCTCTACTCCTGGGGGATTTTTATTTGTGTCTGTATTGTTACAGACATACTTGCTGACAGGTATTTTGAAATAAATTACTAAAATAATTGAAACTGGCATGATTATGTAGTGTTATTTTGACAAATAAAATGTGCAGAATTTGCAGAATTTTAAAATATTGTGTGCAGATTTTTTTATTTATTTATTTATTTGGTGCAGAATGTCCCCAGGAGTAACCTGAGAAATTATTCAATCAAAGAAACTGAATTGCAGATTCCACAAGGAACTGCACCAGATCTAAAATACACTCCGGCTTTGAGGGAGTAAGGATCTCGAATCAGATGAGAACTTTTTGGTTGGCCCCTATCTTTACCAGCAATTGGCCTACGGGGCATTCAAAACTTAGCCCTAGTGTGCTTGAATCTTGTCCCATGTTTGGCAAAAATAAGTATGTGAATTTTGGTGAACCTGAATTTGGAGCTGAAGCCAGATAAAAGGCACAGATTCCCCACAGCTCTAGTGTTAGAGTGTGATCTTGCTCTTGTTGAAGTCAACAGAAGTTTTCCCATTGGCTTCTATGGTAGCAGGTCCATTTTGTGAGATTATTACATTATGAATGTTATGTGCCAAGAGTGGAAAATGTAGCAAAGATCTCCTCACATCATCCTGTTTATAATCTTAAACCAGGGCATTGTCTGACTTTCTTGTAGATTTCATTTATACAGGTATGTCCATATAAATTAAATGGAAGTTCTGTCACTCACTCACACACACACGTGTGCAAAGGAGAGAAGAATCCTGGATTCTCCATAATATTCTGCGTTGTGAACCAGTCTTAAATGAAATAGTGCAGAGTGTGTGTGTATTTAAATAGTGTGTTGTATTACAAGGCAAAACATTTCAGAAAGATTTACTCAGATATCTAGCCATAAAGGATGACATTTTCTCAGTGTGGCCTCTATTTGCATCCACATCGTTTTTGGCACATTATCACTTGTGCCTGCAAATGATCAAATTTACATGTACACATCCCATTTGTACATTTAAATTAAAGGCAAATAAATGATTTAGATTAAAGGGATTAATTTGTTGTGTCTCTTGTGTGACATCTTGCTACAGCCAGATTGCTGAGACTCAAGTGCCAGCCTCTTATCTGGGAGGACAGATGGCAATTTCCTTTTGATGAGGATTCATTTTTTTGGTAACAAGGGAGCCCTGTAGCAACCATTTTTCTGGAGTAGAAAGCATCTTTCAGAAGCTTGATAAATCATCCTAAAATAGACCAGCTTAGGAATCGAGGAACTGCAATAAGTTGAATTCAAGTGATTCTACCCTCTTCAGAAAGTTTAGGAGATTCCTTTAGCATATATTCCTGCTATATATGCCAACTACTTCAGAAAAGTATAGAATTGTGGTATGTACCTTGGTCCTAATTCTCTCACAACACTGGTGTAAATAAGCAGTCATTCCATTGTAGTCAGTGGAATTACACTGGTGTAAAAACCCATGTAAGTAAGGGGAGAGTCAGACTTCTTATGTTTACAGTAAGTTTATGCCACATGTAAGGGTGAAATTCGGTTTTGAAGAGAGTGGTTAACCTTAAAGGGCCAGATCCTTAGCTGGTGTAAAGAATGCAGCTCTATTAACATAAATGGAACCACACTACTTTACCCCGATGAAGGTTTGGCCTGTAACAAGTAAGTAAATTTAGACATCCTGGAACTTACATTACTGCAGGTAGATGCCCAATGTTGTCATTTTAAGGCATTCTGTCAGCTACTATTCCTAACTGCTTTTTTACTCATAATTGTTTCCAGTATCCACATAGCTGCCTGAAGATATATATTTACTTTCTTTTCTAGTTTTGTTCTTTTCTATTTGTCAAACATAAGGTGTAGTCCTGAGAGGGGCCGAGGACCCTCAGCTCCCCTTGCAGGACTGGATTCAAATAGTATTCCTCTTCCCAATCCCCTTTCTCCTCTTTTCTTTTCTACGTTAAAGGAGCAGAGATCAACGTGGCTGGAATGGCGTCCATTCACTTCCCTGTTCATGCACTATCATCTTCATCAGTCATATCTATAATAGGGTGCAGAGCTGTGGGAATGGTGCCCGTTGTTTAACTGCTTTGCTGTTGATATCACATACACAGCTTTTTTAATAGCATAAACTCAGGTTGTGGATTTGGGGTTATGGTTCCAATTTGACCACATTAGACATTCTACACCTTGTTTATAAAGCTAGTTTGGTCATTTTGGAGGCATACTCCAATGTCCATACTGCATAAGTGATACCTGGATGCAAATTAGAGCTGTGTTCTCTCCAGCACCTCAGGTTGTGTCGCTTTGCATTGAACCAAGTCATGTCACATCAGCAATACCACTATCAGTACTTATTCCTGATAGACAATTCAACGTAGATTTGGACAGCAAATATCCCAGACACAATAATTGTATATAATGAGCAGATTTTAAGTATCTGTGAGAACCAGATATTTTAAAGGTCCCTAGCAAGTCTGGGCCCTCCGATATTTCAATACCCAATCGCTACCATTTATACTATTGCATATATCTGAATGTGTATTTACATATAAATATTGTATAGATACGTGCATATGTTTACATGTCGGTTTTGCCTGTACAGAATTGTTGCTGTCTACAGTAACTTGTAAATACAAATGCAAACAATTTTAAAAGTTATATGTTTCCCTTGATGGACTTTAGCTGTATAGATATATAGTATAGTTATAGGCCTAGCATGTAAATCTTTATTCAGACATTTTAAAAAATAACAAGTGTTGACAGATAGTTTACAGATTTGGGGTGAAAAAAAGGTTTGCTTCCAACATTTATCTAGCAAGAGTTTATCTTCAAAGAGTAGTGAAAATTCAAATTGTATGACAATCTTTTTATTAGACAATCTACACCATTGTTCATTTAGAAACATAAAATGTTGTAATTATCCCATTATACAAAATCCAAGAAAGGATTTTAAAAAAAGAACAAAAATAGCTTCCACTGACTTTGCTAGGATTTAAAATGTACAGGGGTCCCAAATGTCGGACTAGAGTATCTTTTTTTACATTTAACTTATTTTATTTAATTAAGTAGATTTACGTATTGTGCTGATCAATAATTTTCTCTTGAGTTCAGTGTATCTATATGTACACAACACCTCTAAAAATGAGGCTGCTTTTGTTTAGGAGCCAAAAGGTGAAGTAAGCTTTGGCACCCAGGTTTGAAATTTATGATTGTAAAGCTCTATCAATGCTAAGTGTTGCTATTATTATTATTATTATTTATTAATTCTACAAGAATTTATCTGGAGCTCATCCCTGTGACATTGAGGTGCCTTACAAGGACTAAGCTGAGACAACCTCTAGTGTCTTTATGAGATTCTATCAGGGATTTTTAGAGCCAGGTTGCAATGCATTTTAAAAAAATTAAAAATATAAATCTATGCTCTAGTCAGATATTTGGGAGCAGAGTCAATGGAAGTCACACAACTTCAAAGGAAGTGGCAGCTGCTCAGTACCTCTGCACATCAGGTCTTTATTTAGGAGCCTAACATAAAAGGTATGTCTACACAGCATTTTGGAGCAAGCATGAGCAAGCGTCCCTGCCTGGGTTGATCACTTGGGATAGCAAGGTTCACACTAGTGCTCTAAAAATAGCTGAATAGCCAATGCTTTCAAGTTGTGGCTTGGGCTGGAGCTCAGGCTCTGAAGCCACCCCTCTCCTTTGGCTTCAGAGGTTTGAAAAATCTTGTCCTATCTGTTTAAGGTACTTGACAATATCTGAATAATGATATTGTTACTATAAATGTGTTAGTTATTATTAAAGATATACTGATTAGTAAAGCAATGATGAGGTGGGTAATAACAATAATGAAGGCAGCAGCAGAACTTCCATAAAAAGGCCATGCCAACCCTAAAATAAACTCTTCCCATTCATCTGTTCCATAACCCAGTCAACCCTAATCAAACCCTTTCTTACATCCTCCCATAGGAAAAAAAACATGGGAAAATAGGTGAGTCTTTCAGTGTGCTCTCAAGGTCACAAAAAATTTCTGAGCCCTGGCATAAAATGCAAATGGCCTTCAGTTATGGCAGTGCTACAAGAGCAGGCATCATTTTAATAAACTAGTGATGGCCTTGAGCCAGAAATTTCAGTTCTACATTCAAACTTCTTGACAGTACAGATAGGAGCCTGCCCCAAAGTTCTTACTGAGAGTCATTTCTGAACTCTTCTCAAGCTCTGGGGATGTTCAGATCCAGGATTTGGTTGGGTACCATCTCTCTAATAAAACAAGGATTGTTTATTATTTTAAATAAATACCCTTCAGTCATTGGATATTTTATTGCCAGATGCACTTTATTGGCAAAACTGCATGTGAACGTACCAGATCAAGGTTACTTCATTGGCTATCAGGCCTATGAAGTTTCTACATTAATTTCAGTTTTAGGCAGTGACCAGAAATGTGAGAGTTTAAAAAGCCCATCTAGCAAACAAGCAGGCTTTTGTATCATAACCATTCAAGCTGTTACTTTATAATATACCTACTCCTTCAATGCTGCATTCAAGTGAAGTCTCCTCTCTCTTCACCCTTTTCTACAAATAGTTGAAAAACCCACAAGTCCTTATTCTCCTCATCTATTGATATTACATAAAGTGATCATATGATAAAGTTGACAGGCCTAGTTTTTGATACTATGCTTTGGTGTCCTGAAATGTCTTGGATTTTCATTTAATTAATCAAACCATTTGCATTCTTCTTAATATTTGTTAAAGAGGCATTGCTTTACTTTACTTAGTAGAATTTCACCTTTGTTTATCAGTACCGTGGAATGAGCATTCACTATGATGAACACTTTGGAGTGAAGTGAAAAGTCAAATGAGTGTGCATGCTATCACATCTGTTATTTTGCTCAATGTAAATAAGAACAGTTGTTCAGTTTTTCTTGATAAATTCATTCAGACACTACGTTACTGGAAAAAATAGTCCATCACAAGGAATATGCACATGTTGCCACCACAAGGAGTAAGCACATGTTGCTGTTGAGTAAGAAGCTGGTGCTTTTAATGAGTGTACTTTTTAATGAGTATTTCCAAACACTACAAAATGTTACTGCAGAAGAGACCCAGTTTTTTATTTTGAAATTATGATTTACTATCTTAATTTTACAGCGTACTTTTAATAATGTAGTTCCATTGACTTTAGTGGACTAACTCCTGATTTACCTTAGTATAAGAGAGAGCTCAGAATCAGATCCATAGACTTTTCTTTCTGGGAGGTTGATTGGGGACATTGGGAAAATGTTTTGAAGCAACTCAGATACTACAGGACATAAGATCTTCAAGATAATTTCATTAACAGACATTGGGGCACTCTTGAGACGTTAGGCCTGTCATTGTAAAGTAAGATCTCTATGACCTGCTCCTACAGCTGCTGCTTTGAGTGGAAGCAGAAACTCAGGCACTGGAAGTGACAGCTCTAAAGAGCCTCAGCATTCTAAATTAAATCACTATTTAAAAACTGAAACTAATACTGAAGAGTCCTTTAATGGGATCTTTCATAATATATTTCTATCAATAAGTGCTCCCAAGTGCTAACGCCTGCATTCAGAAATAGCAGAAATCTCTCAAGCCGGAGTTGGAAGAGGCTAATGGGTATTATTTTAAAATTAGAGCAAGGTATAATATGTTAGATGTTACCCTGTTGTCCAAATAATTAGGATAAACTTGAGTCCTCCATCCCCAATTTTCATCAAAATTTAGAAGGAATCAGTTTGTGAAAGTTTGAATCTTCCATCAACAGCTCCTGAAAATATTCAAAGGAAAATCTATTATTTTAAAATCTGATTTAGGGGCAGGTTGGGATATTCTTATTCACATTAGGTAGAACCTTATAAAGCTGGTCCGAAAGCAGATTTTCCATCCTGTGGAAAAAAAAGAGAGGTTTTGGAATTTGTTGCCATTCCCATCAAGACAAAACAAGAGACCTTTTGAAATGTTTCACAAAAAACAAGACCAAGTCTCTCCCCCCTCCCCCCCAAATAGCCTGGTGATTAGGGTACTCCCTTGAGAATGTGGGAGACCCAAGTTCAAGTCCCTGCTCTGCCTGATTTAGAGCATGGACTTCAATCTCCCACATCCCAGGCAAGTAAGCCAACCTTTGGGGAAAGACACACACACCTCTACCTATTCCCCTTACCAGTGAAGACTGATTCCACTGGAACTGACACTTTCCCATGAAAACTTGCTTTTGATGAATCAGCATTTCCCAGTGAAAGAATGTTTCATTGGAAAATTCTCAACCAGCTCTAATTCCTTACTCTGTGAATACTCCCATTCAATGAGATTTTGCATGGATCATGGTACTATTCAGTGTGAGTACAGGAATCACTATCTGCCCCTCAATTTTAAATAAGTAGCCTATCTCCATGGTATGACAAAAAGAAACCATTGTATCTCTGTCTAATTTTTTACAGCCATATTATACATTGAAAAACTAGTGTGTTTGCAGTGAAATTTTACCATTGTATTTGTAAGTAAATATACAGCTTTTGAAAACTGAAGTCAGAAGAATAGTAAGGTGAATCTACTGGCTTATAGTCTACTTTTTAAAAAAGGCTTTAAGCTACAGTGGTTTCCAGTTTTGCGGACTTACTTATACTCACCCAAATAACTTCCCAAATTTAACTGTGGTTGCAAATTCTAGCATTTAGATGTCTATCTTATTTGCAGAGGTGAGCAGATAGATGTGTAAAGGTTATCGTCTGTGATCACAATTAATTGTGTTCATAAAATACCTAGTGCAATTATTTGCAGGGGCAAAATTACACCTGCATAATTGAATACTGTTTCTGAAAATCAGGCTCTTTCAGTGTGGTCATTTTTCTCCTCAGTGATTTACAACAAATAGTTCACTACATAGCTCCCAATTCTGTCCATGCAGCACCCACTGAAGTCACTGGGGGATTTGTGTGGATATAGCAGAATTGGGTCCATAGTTTAGAGTCAAGAAAGAATGAGTCTAACAGATTTTTTTTGGCTTGGTTTTATTACTGCTTTATTTCAGCTAGTTGAAATTTTTAAAATTTTTGAAATGCCAATATAACTTTTTCCCCCAAAAAATTCTAAAATGTTTCACAAAACAGTGTCACCCTTTTCTGTCCAGACCCACAGCTAAGCTTTATTCAGTTGTTTATTTACAACTTTTAGAGGGAGTGGATTGGTCCCCATTTAGGCACAATTTATAGCAAGGTTCCATTTATAAATAGTTTATGAAAGGTTAATAAATGATTAGTAGATGTTTTAATAAATGAATAATCAATTGTTGTAGATTTTTATAGAGTCCAATAGATGAGTAGTTTTCTTATAACCATGAATTATTACCATCTACTGATATGCTTCTAAACATCTGTAACACAAGTCATGTCTGCAATAATGCTTAAAACATCTACTAATCATTTATTAATCTTTTATTAACCCATTTAAAAATGGGACCAGACTCCAAGGCATAAGCCTTTATTTATATTTGCTATTCTCCAGCTGTACAGGATTGAACAGTCACTTGTCATATCTGGAATTAACACTCACTTTAATTTCAGATCAAATATATACATTCTGTGAGCCAGCTTCAGAATTTGTAGGCAAGCCTGTGAAACAGTTCTTTATCATGGTCCTCCCACTTACTTATCCAACTTCTCCGCCATTATTACACCATTATCTACAGGGCAGGCACAAAGATTTGGATTGATTCTTGGGGGTAAAGCTAAATGAAACAGGCGCATTATTCTATTGCATTATGTGTCTCTGATTATTACAAAGTATAGCTGCTCCAAACACGGTATCAGTCTTCTATATTCTGCCACAGGCGTCATGGTCCCTGCATGGACTGATCGGAGGCAGGATTTGATGTATTGTCTCTCATTCAGTATCAGAAGTTCGACTCTTGCCTCTAATAGCTCCATGATGCCAGCCTTCATCGCCCACTTGTTAAATTTTCAAACAAGCAACTTTGTGTTTTCTCCTTTGCTACCCCTCTCACATGGGATGTGCTTCTGTAAACATGCATAAAGCCAACTCATTATCCACCTTCAAATATCTCCTTAAAACTCTCCTCTAGTGTGCTAAGGACCACTGCCTGTAATGCTGAGCAATATTGTCTTATTGTTGCCTTGTACTCCCCTATCGGGCTGTCTGTTGTCTTTTGTCTTATACTTAGATTGTAAACTCTTTGGGGGCAGGAACTGTCTTTCTTTCTATGTTTGTACAGTGCCTAGTACAATGGGATCCTGGTCCAGGGCTGGGGTTCCTAGACTCTACGATAATATGAATAATAATAAATAACCTACTTTTCTCTCTCTTCATTCTCAGATGAGGATGAGAAAATGTAAAAGTGAATAAATATAATTTACTAAAGTAGGCAAGTTGTAAAAAGCTGAATATGAGTCAACAGTGTGCCCTTGTTGCCAAGAAGGCTAATGGCATTTTGGGTTGTATAAGTAGGGGCATTGCCAGCAGATCGAGGGACGTGATTATTCCCCTCTATTCGGCACTGGTGAGGCCTCATTTGGAGTACTGTGTCCAGTTTTGGGCCCCACACTACAAGAAGGATGTGGATAAATTGGAAAGAGTCCAACGGAGGGCAACAAAAATGATTAGGGGGCTGGAGCACATGACTTATGAGGAGAGGCTGAGGGAACTGGGATTGTTTAGCCTGCAGAAGAGAAGAGTGGGGGGGATTTGATAGCTGCTTTCAACTACCTAAAAGGGGGTTCCAAAGAGGATGGATCTAGACTGTTCTCAGTGGTAGAAGATGACAGAACAAGGAGTAATGGTCTCAAGTTGCAGAGGGGGAGGTTTAGGTTGGATATTAGGAAAAACTTTTTCACTAGTAGGGTGGTGAAGCACTGGAATGGGTTACCTAGGGAGGTGGTGGAATCTCCTTCCTTAGAGGTTTTTAAGGTCAGGCTTGACAAAGCCCTGGCTGGGATGATCTAGTTGGGGTTGGTCCTGCTTTGAGCAGGGGGTTGGACTAGATGACCTCCTGAGGTGCCTTCCAACCCTGAGATTCTATGATTCTATGATATTCTGCTCCCACATATCTGTGGAAATTATTTTTAAAAATGGAACAATATATCCTCAATGCTGTCTGATAAGAAACTTCATTATATGTACTTTTAAGCTACCGCATAATGGATTAAGGCCTCACGTGACACACCAGAGGAATTTAGTTCAGTGTTCCTAGCAGCAGAATTCCAGCTGTTTGAGAGATTTTTTTTCTGCAGGTAGGATGGCAAAAAACTCAATTCTATATCCCTTTTAGTCCCTGAACATATTTTTGGGGCACATATCTAGGACCAGAATAGATCATGTACTTGTTGTTACAAAGGGTTTTTGTTTTGTTTTGTTTTTAATAAACCTTATTCAAATATACATAAAAACAGAATGAAGGCTAAATAGGATTTATCATCATACATTTTCTCCTCTATGGCATTTTCTGTTCAACCTGCTAGAACAGTTTGGGGGCTGTATAACTGGGTGTCTCTTCAGAATTGGGGAGGAGAAGGGGATTCCAGTCTTAGGCTCAGAACAAACAAATGAGGGTGCTGGAACAATTTGTATAGTGGGGATGCTGAAAGCCATTGATCCAAACTGTAAACTCTATATAATGGAAACCACATCAAGCCACGGGATGCTGCCGCACCCCAAGCATCCCTAGTTCCAGCACCTATGGGTCCATGCCCTGACCTCTTTTTGCCACCTGTTCCAAGATCATTTTCTTCACCTCCTTCCCACAGTACAGCCTACCCAAGCCCTTATGTTTCTTCCCTCTTTTCCTGAAGGAATTTAACACCATCTGGGTATCTTCCCTCTTGGTGCAGAGTAAACCCCCTTCCCTTCTTGTAGGTCACCCATCACCGTAATGTACCATGCACTGTTATGTCTTTATCTTCACAATACCCCTGTGAGATAGGGAAGTGCTATTGTCCCCATTTTCCAGATGGGAATTGAAGCACTGAGAAGTTGAGCGACTTGCCCAACTCTGTGGCAGAGCAGGAAATTGAACTTGGGTCTCCCAAGTTCTAGGCTAACACCTGAACCAGCCTTTCATCTGGGTCAGAGATGTTCCATTCCAGAAAGCATCTCTCTGACGGATACCTTCTAATCTCTTGTACCAGTCTGTTTCTCCAACAATTCTTCATCACCAGAACGTTCCCTAGCACTTGTGGCTTGGTTTATACAAATAGTACCAGTCTCACATAGGATATTTGAATCCCCAGTGAGACACTTTCCTCTGTATTTAAACACATAATTGTTCTTTTACAAACCCAAGTGTTGCTTAGAGTGTCCTTATGTGGGATTTGGACATCCTGTTGAGATGACTGTTTGAAAATTGGTCCATCAGTGAAAATGTTTTATGCATGCTATGTTGTATATTGAGCATGTCATTATGGCAGAAGAAGTGAAATATGCAGACAGCTGGAGAATTGTACGTGAATCCTGGAATTAATTATTCACAGGCAAGAACAAATAATAACTATATCAATACATTTTCCATGGTTTTGCAAATAGAAAGCTGTGGAGATGGTTATTCATTTTCAGTTGACATCCATTTAACTTAATCATAGGGTCAAGTTCCAGACTGTGATTTGTGTTTGTGTTGACACATATTCCTTGAATGTATAAACCAGTAGAAGCAGCGGGTTTTTCTCAGATTTGGGTTCAGTAGTTGAGCTGAAGTAACACTAAGCAAGAAGGTTTCTTTCTAATCTCAATGGCCAAACTTAAGGTCTGATCCCATTCCCTTTAAAGTCAAAGACTGAACTTTCATTGACTTCACATAGATGCAAGATTTGGGTACCTAGATTATGCACCTAAGAAGGAAAAACAAGCATAACTCCAAACAATAAAACAATTGTGTTCTTCAGGACAATGGAATTTCCTCTGGGATTATTAGATACATTCATTGTCAAAGGGACCATTGCATATATACCATTGCAAATAAAAACCTCTCTGAAGAAGTGCTTAAGATCTAGGGATAAACTGGAATATTCCCGTGTTAGTACTGTAGCATTTATATATTCATTTAGCGCTGTGTTTTGTGTGCTTCCTTGCTCATCAGTGGTTTTACCGTGATCTTTTCTTCTTTTTGTTTCTTTTTTTTTTTTCAGCTGGTTAATAATCCACTGGCAAGTCAAGCAGCAGCGGCTGCAGCAGCAGCAGCCATGGGCTCAATAGCAAGCTCCCAGGCCTTTGGCAATGCACTCTCCAGTCTTCAGGGGGTCACAGGTCAACTAGTCACTAATGCACAAGGACAGGTGAGTGGAAGATGGAGAAAACGGTGAATTCTTATGGCAGATTGATCTTTGGATAAAAATGAATTTCTTTTGCATGACAGCAATTTGTAAGTGCACATAATGAGGATAAATAAATAATGTTTACCAGGCAAGGTAAGACATAGAAATGTTTAGGATCGATTTAGCTTTTGCTTTTATAATACAATCTTGGGACGAGATTACAAGAATGTAACAATGTGGTATTTTAAGTGTGCAGATTGTTGCTGAGTTTCACTTTGCTAATTCAAGAACCTGATAATTCTCACCAAAAAAACATCAGTCTCTCCCCACTTCTAAGAACAGATTTAATAACAGAAATCTATACTGAAGTCTCCTAGTACTAAGACTGCATTATTTTTTATAAACTATACCATTCATTAGTATGCAATAAAGTGTTCATAAAAGATATACCACACTAGTCAAAATAAATTAACAAAGCATAGTTTGTAATGTAGTATCTTTGATTTAGTATGATTATTTGCTCATTGTTTATTAAATCACAAAATTTAGCAACCTGTAATGGATCTGCCAATCATTAGTGCAATTTCAAGAGGCTCTGTTGTCTTTTAAAAGCCTTTTAGTACTGTCTTTTAAACATGATAATGTGTACATTTTTGAGATGTCTAAAAGGGAGGTTTCATCATATCATGCTTATTTACAGAGTTGCTTATTTGTCTTAACTGAAGCTGATATCATTCTGGTCCTGCTATAGACCCCAGTTCAGAAAGGTTTGCGCCTAACTTTAAGCACATGAGTGATCCTATTGACTTCATGTTCTTAAGTACCTTCCCGAATCATGATAATTGATTGGCTTTATTCTATCATCTGTCAGTAACAAAAGTAATGTGACTATTTGTTTCACTGTAAATAGTATTATAATAGAATCATTATAATAAGTGTAATAATATAGTTTAAGATTACTACTGCTAACTTAGTACTCTATACCAAAAACAAACCTGTTATTAGTATAGATACTAGAATAGATAAAATGAAAAATTCAGGCTGATGTCAGACACTTCAGTAGATGTTTGATGGACTGGACCAGCCCTGGATATCAGTGATTATAAAGTTTCATTCTACAGTTCTTAACTTATAATTCAAAAAAGCACAAATTGTAAGTTCTTCTTTTCTTCCTCATAATTTTATGTCACTGAGTTTTTTTACTAGAGACAAAGGTTACATTTTTTTCTGATCAGTAAAACAATACAAAACAAAAACGGTATCCTCAAACTTTATGGGGATTTTTTCTTACATAAAACATAAACAAAGATGCATCCTGAGCTTCAGTCTCCCCATCTAAGTCCCAGAAAAAATGCTGACCTTGTTATATTTACTGGGCGGGTGCAGAATTGTTCCATCACTACCCCGAGGGTTGAACGATGGAGCTTGTCAAAGTGAGGCCTTATCTAATGAATCATCTTATCGCAGGTGCACACCACACATATTAAAGGAGGATTGTATGAACAATGTGCCCTCTACAATAACCTTTCAATGTCTACTTTAACCCTTGTTTCAATCCCTTTTCATCAAAGGATCATTTTATGCAGCCAGCTTTAAATGGAGGCTCTCAAAAGCCTATTAAGATTTCTGGAGGCATGGGGTATTGATATGGAAGAAAAGTTGGTTATAATACCTATAATTCATAGTCAGATCACCTCCATCTAGAAGGCTTGCTTCTTTATATCTGTGCTCCAGAAATAGTGCATATCCTTCCTCACAAGAGACACTTGGTTCCTAAGATGTAAATTGTAAGAGTTGAAGATATACATCCATGCCAGTTTTTCAGTAGTTTTTCCTTACAGAGAACATGTAAGTGAAATATATACGTAAGTCGGGTGCTTAATGAATTAGTATTATGAATATACCAGTGAATGAAACTATATTCAATTGGGCCAGGGTACTGCTAGTTATTCTACAGGTAAAGTAAAACCCAATAACTCCACAGGTTTCAGAGAAAGAGAGGGGCTCAGAAAAAAAAGAGACTCTTTCTCTATTGTTAAATAAATGTACAGTGTCTTTCTGTCTATTCAGCTTTTTGGGGCAGGGACTGTCTTTTTGTTATGTGTCTGTAGAGTGC
Organism: Chelydra serpentina; assembly: GCA_037349315.1. Lineage (NCBI taxonomy): Eukaryota > Metazoa > Chordata > Testudines > Chelydridae > Chelydra > Chelydra serpentina. The sequence goes on from JBAIAC010000032.1 coordinate 8,265,782, forward strand.
TTAGCACAATAGGGGTTTGGTTCATGGCTGGGGCTCCCAGGCACTATCACAATGTAAATAAATAATAATAATAATAATAATTAATAATAAGTGTTTTCTATAGCAGCCATTTTTAAAATAGTCTATTGTTTATAGCATGCTTCTGAAGCTATCCGTCCATGTAACAGGCATATCACATTTTAGACCTAGGAGTTCTGTTGAGTCTGCCCTTGCCAATTAATACAATTCTAGCAAAACAGCAAAAATGATGGGTCTGATTTACAAAACTTAATCCATAAGTGAGTAGTGGGTTTGGCTACCTCTGCTTTTTTGGGTGCTCAACCTGAGACCCTTTAAGGGGGTCTGACTTTCAAAAAGTCCTGAGCACTTGCCCTCTGAAAATCAGGCTCCTTCAAAAAATCTCAAGTTTGGAACCACAAATCACGTGTCATCTCTGAAAAGTTAGCTTCAGGTGATTTACCATTTGTATATGCAAACATTTTAATTGCAGACCCCTTCTTTTTTAAAGATTTAGGTCTTGTATAATTGTCTGTCTGTTGACGAAATATATGGTGATCCTTAATCGCTTGTAACACAGTGACATAATATAGGTCAAATCTGAGATCCTATTGCAAATCTAGGGGAAATTGCCTTTTGGGTGACATATGCCTTGACCTTCAACTCCAACCATTTTTATGTTCAGAGTGTCCAGATTATACAAGTGTGACAACATTTTATGTTACACATTTGTATTGATTTAATTTTGGAATTTAAAAATGTTGATATGATTTCTTTTCTTATATCACTACTACGCATTTGAGAAACCTGAGCTTTTTACAACCAAGATATCAGAAGAGATCTTATCAGTTGGATAACAAATTTATATCACCTGATTAGTTTATGATGTAAGTGGAAAAGTCGATGTTAATTGTCTATATTCACAGGCAAATTAGGTTACTCTGTCTTCAAAGTTAAGAAGTCCATTTGTACAACACCACTGGGCTTCTGGCAGCACTTTTGCACTTGGAATTATTTCAGATGCAGAAAAATATAATATTTTTATTACTCTATTGCATGTAGAAGAAAGCATAGAAATGTTATGTTTTAGCTGTTGGTATTAATATTTTGGAAGGAGGTAATGCCCAAGTCACTACAGATTCGAAAGCATGTTTTATGGTGATGGTTACCACAAAGGCTACCCCCAGCCCAGTTTTCTACTTGACTAAAATATACAACCATATTCTACCCTCAATTACATTCATGCAATCCTGTTGACTTCAGCAGGGTTTACATGGGTTTGAAGTGAGGGTGCAATGCAGTTTAGGAAATGCAGTCATTTTATAATAAGGGCAAGAGCTTTTTAAGAAGAAAAATACTCATTTTGTCAACCTGAGGGATTCTAAAATAGAAATGACACCATAAAGTGGAAGAACATAGCATGTTAAAAAAGTGAAATCTAATAACATTATAAAATATGTTGTGATGAGGAGAGAACAAAACCACCTAATTTTCCTTTTTGGACATTAATGTGAAAATAATGGCAGTGTTAATATACCTGAATAATGAACATGTTAATTATACAGTGCATTGAAAGAATGATATCAGTATCATTTAAGAATACCATCTAAAGAACTCAATCTACATTGAACATGTGCCTAACTCCCTGGATATGAAAACCTTCTACATATAGAGAACCTTGGGTGCAGTCCACAGAAATTAACATACATAACTATCTATAGAGATTTTTAATCTGCAATTAGTTTGTAAAACTAAACATAGAGAGTGGCATTGTTGATCCAATTCAATAATAGATGTACTTTGGTTCTTATTATTCTGATGAGAGGGCACACATTTGCTCTTTGAGCTTCTTGATAGTAAATGGTGCTAATGAGGCCTGATGGATTCTCTGCTCCTAACAAGGCTCTCAGCAGTGAGAGTGATTACAATGGAGATAGATTTGATGGGATGCGCTCGCTTTTGTAGTGTCTCAGCTGCTGACACTCTGCGACATAATCAGGTCACAGAGCCGGTCACAGCCATCAGCGAAAGCCATAGCTCTATCCCTCATTATTAAAGTGCATTATTCAGTTCCAGGCCTTCACAATACAGCCAAGGGCCCCTTTTTTTAAAAAAAAAAAGCTTCAGCTCTCAAATACAAGGGTTAATAAAATAAAATACTTCATCAGCTAAAAAAGTAATAAATTAAATAAATGGAAATAAAGCATTCCCTTTCAAATTCATTGAAGAGTCACAATTAAATAAGCTGGGGAATTTTTGTCCCCCTGTGCTGTATATGGTACAATGTAATATGTCATGAGCAATAAAAACTGGGGACAGGATTGCAGGGTAGGATTGTGACTCTCTTTGTACATTGATTTGCTAAATACTAAAGTATCTCCCATTGAAAAAGAAATATCTCTCAATGCAGCCACTTTTTATGTATGCATTTTTGTTATTTTCATGTTCTTTTGTAACTCTTCTTTTCCTTGGTGTGGCAAGCACTTGCCTGTAAACTAAGTTTACAAGTGACATTTTTGATGGCTCTCTTGTCTTCTTAAAAGTTTGAGGATAGTATAGGCATCAAATTAATGTATTTAGTCCAAAACTGGATTATAAATTATAAGGCACAATGTTATAACTGTTCTATTTCTGTAAAACCATACAATGCCCTTCTTTTGAAGATTGCAATATCTGCAGCAAGATATGCTACTAGGTAATTGCAGCATTTTATTCCTATTCTAGATATTTGCCCTGTGGATGCCTCTAAACTGTATAGCCTGTCTATGCAAAGAAGTTGCACCAGCTTAATCTGAGGTGTGATTTCAAACCAGTATAGTTAAACTGGTGCAAAAGGCCGAGTGGACATTCTTATTTTGGTTTAAATCGGGCTTTTTTTGGTTTGGTTTACGTTGATTAAGCTAAAGTGAAATAAGCCGCTTTTAAATCGAAATAAGAGTGTCCACACAGCAGTTTGAACTGGTTTAAAATTAAATTAAAATAATGTAATTTAACATCTGTGAGTAGACAAAACTTGAATGAATAATGCATATATTTTTCTTGGAAAACAATACCTTATTTGTTCATCTCGTTCATGCCTGACAAACGATACAAAGGATTTTTCCATTCTCTTACCTTTAGAGCATGATACAACCAGCCAGTGAGCAGGTGTGCAAGGGCCTGGTGAAAATGACAGTCCTCGTGCTTACATCAGTGCAAGGACTATGCAGTTCTAGCACTTTTAGTATCACTAGCTATCTCAAGGAAGTTTGGAAGAAGCTGTACCATGGCCCAGCTTCTGTTCTGCACCAGTTCTGCACCAGCTTCTGTTCTGCTGGTTGGCTGTGGAGGGGAGTGAGTGCATCCTCCATTTCCTTATGGGATTTAACAGTGGACATATATTTGTTACCCTGCAGGGAGTTCTGGAGCCACAGTGCCTGTGTGAGGTACAATACCTGTCAGAGCTGCCGTTGAAGCCTTGCAGTTCAGACCACTCTCCATATCTGCCAGTGCCTTATTCTGTGTCCACACACTAGACTTTTTTCTTCAAATTTCCCACCGTGGCTACCACTGGAGCTGCACAGCTGGTAGCAAAGATGGGAACACTCATGTCTGCTAGCCACCAATGTTTTAACCACCATGTCATCTAACACTGCTCACAGCCATCTAAACAATGGGGATTAAAACACTGGCAGCCTTGTCTAGGCTACCATTACCACTGGCTGATTTGCACTGGTGAACATTGTGGTATCATTAGGACTTAGGGCCATTCCTTGGGGAGCCCACTGCCAGAATACTCTATTTCAAAAGACCTTCAGATTGGCAGACTGGAGCTGCCGTTGGTCATGCTCTTTTTTTCCCCTCCAAATTTGACTGGACTGTGGATTTACAACTCTTGGACACTACAGGTGTGGGGGGGCGTAAAAGAGGGTCGGTATCTTTCTCTGACTGTGTTCTCGGGCAGAAAAGAGGCACATCCTGTTAAGAAAGGTCAACAGAAAGGAAAGAATTACTCCATTGGCTTCTCCTACCCACAGCTATGCAATGAAAGGAGCTGTTTGTTTCATTATCTCCCTAGTGAATTTGTATGTTAAAGGAATATTTGTTTGTTTGTGGAATTATATGTTTGCTGATTTTTTTACTGTTATCCTGCCTCAATTTTGAAAGAATACAGAGCAGGAAATGGTAGAAATGTTAATATATATGGGCAAGATCCTTAGCTTGAAATCAATTTACGTCAGCTGCGTATCTGGCCAGTCTACTTTGGACTTCCGCATCATTAAAACTTAGTTTGGAAAAAAAAATTACCTTCCTCAAAACAAAGGAACAATTTCAGATAAGCCAATAGAAACAGAAAGACATTTCGGAGTGACAGATATCCTATATTTCAAGGAAAAGATTCTAACTTCCTCACAGGAAAAGAAAAAAGATTCCGAAAAGGGAAGAAAAATTCAGACGAGCGCTATCCAAGTAAGCATCCCACCACCACCACAACTCAGCATGTTTGGATACCAATTCACTCTACGGAAGAGGTCTGCTTTACAGAGGAGGCTGCAACTCTTTGCTCCAAAACCTCAGAGAAGTGGGTATTACATACAGATCAGATCAGATACTGAGGTGAATGCAATCATATTTCCACTGCTTGCATCCGACGAAGTGGGTATTCACCCACGAAAGCTTATGCTCCAATACCTCTGTTAGTCTATAAGGTGCCACAGGACCCTTTGTCGCTTCTACAGATCCAGACTAACACTGCTACCCCCCTGATATTTCCCAGAGCATATTCTTCTCGCTCTCAAAGAAGGTTAAAATGAAGGAGCTGATATGGAAAGCTAAATCACACAAACTGCAAATTAGGAGCTACAAAGGGAATACCATCGGAAAAGAATTTACATGGAACCTACTCAATAATTTTGTGAAGGCCCAAAAGATATGTAGGAGTCAGAGCAGTAAAGGTGCAAATGGAGACCTCTATTGACATGAAAATAGTTAGTATTTATATATTTCTATCCAGAAGTGCCCTTTACATTTCCTTAATACACATCTTACGAGAGTGGCTACCTGCTTGACTTTCCTATCAGTACTGGGAACACAGTCATATCTCAAAGAACAATCTATTTGGCATCTTTGAGGGGTGATAAGTATGGTAAAGGAGAACATTTTCATATTTAGGGACAGACATGCCAAACTCATATCAACCATTCAGATGGTTCTGAGATAACCGAGGTCATATTCAGAGGTCAGTTCAAAGGTCACAGTGAGACTGTTGGGAATTCAGGTCTCTTTGTGCCCACCCCATAACATGCAAACCACTTGAAGTGTGGCACATCATCTCAGCCTTTCAGAGGTGGCTGCCCCTAAAATGTTCAAGAAAGTCTTCCCCCCAAAAAAGGTGAAGAGGAAAGTATAATTCATGGACACATGCATATTGCAAGGGGAAATGCTTATGTGACAGAGTGACTCAGAGTCAGTGATTATTCAAGAAGGCATAGAGCATAAATTGACTAGTGTTTGTGAACATTTCACTGGCACTTGAAAACAAAAAGGATGAGACACAAAACAGGCAAACCCTGGTAGTGACAGAACACAACAGCAATGGCATACATTACAGTCAAGGGGGAATGAAATCTTGGCTCCACAGAAAAGCAGCCCAACTGATGAATTTGGAAGAGAAAAACCTTTCATCCCTGAAAGCTCTTCATGTTAAAGGAGAGGAAGACTGCAGTGGCAGTTGGCTGAGTCACATCATGGTAGGTCAGGGAGAACAGAATTTTCATTATATAGCATTTGTAGTGATAACTCAGCATCTGGCGACCCTAGTTATGGACCTATTGACTTCTAAATAAAACACCACAACAGGAATTCTTCTCCGATAGGAAGGATTTGTGAGCTCCAGCCGTAGATCCAGAAATGGTCCAGAAAATTCCTCTACGCCTTTCCACTTTTCCACTTCTGTCAAAAGTTGTACAGAACATTCAAGCAGGAAAAGGTGAAGTCATCCTGGTTGCTCTGTACTTCAATGGGCTTTGGATCAGACCCTTAAAGAGTAAGCATTTGTCCTTTTTTTGACAGGAAAACATAATAGTAATTGGTAGCAAAGGAAGTTTTGTGTGCATGTATATGCAAACAGAGTACGTACCAAAAAGAAAAAATGGGTTTAAAAATACCTTTGCTGATGCCATTCAAGATATCTAATTTTTAAAGGACCTTTTCACTGAAATTTGCATTTTATGCATTAATTTAAATAAATATTACCTCTAGGATAGATAGTTCTTATAGAAAATGAATGTATGAATAGTCATATGACAATGGCAAAGAATCACAGAAAGAGTTTCTTTCTTTAGACACAACATGGATTTTATTAAAATAAAGAAAACAGTAGAATCCCTTAAACTATTCTCTTGCTCTCTCTGCTTCACTGTGGACAATCTACCCAGAACCTTGTCCGGTCATCCCTCCTGCATGGCTTCCTACTGCATATTTAAGGAAACAATACACACATCCTCCCAGTTTAAAAATCCACTTCTCAAGAAATAATTTAATACCAAGACACGACGCACCCAGTAGCCAAATAAACATTCATTTTCATTTTTGATGCTTCAGATACTCTGACAGCCAACTTTCAAAATAAATGGTTTGTTTTAGAGGTGGGATGTGTCATATTAGCATCCATCCAACAGATAAGAAAAGAAAAATAGATCAGAGAGTGATTGGGACATCAGGGAGACAGTTCTAGCGGGAGATGAGAGAGGCCAGGTACAAGTTATAATGTTAAAAAAAATAGCTAGCTATCAAGAAAGAAATTGTATAAATAGGTCTAACTGGGGAAAAAAAGTTTAATTTTAACTTGTTAGTCAGAGTCTCCAGAGGCCTGATCCTCTCTCCCCAGTCCTTGCAGGATACATATATTAAGCCATGACAACCACTTATTTGATGCAATGGATAGCTAGATGGACAGGCTGAAAGTGAGAAGCAGGTGATATCAGACTCACATAATGCAGTAGTGCGGGTCCACAGCAGGAAGCAGCACCCATTTGGCATATGGTGTTAGTATAGGGTTGCCAATTTTGGTTGGATATATTCCTGGAGGTTTCATTACATGGCATAAATTTGAATTAAAGATTAATCTTTAATCCCTGGAGACTCCCGGACAATCCTGGAGGGCTGGCTACCCTATGTTAGTACTATCAGACAGATCCTATCAAATTAGATATCCTCTTCCTTGCTTTCATTCCAAGTTTCTCCTCTTCTCACCCACTCAATCGCTTTATTACTTTGATTACTTGTAACCCTTTCTTTAATCTTTTCTGTCTTTGCTTTTGTTAGTTCCTTCTTTAAGCAGAAGAGTAAAGCCTTGTGCACATTTAAATAAAGATGAATGGATACCCAGCCTTCTGCTAAAGTATTTCTCAGTGACATTTGGGGTTCCAAAACATGCTGATCAGTGCCAGATTAAAGAATTTTAGGGTTCTGTGCACATTGGCAATTGGGGGCCCTCCTGTCTTCCTTGCCCTGAGGCGTGGAAGGCCCTGGGTTGGTGAGGGGGAGGAGGGAAGGTTGGAGTGTAAACCCACAGTACACTCACCCCGGCCCAGCTTCCTACTCCAGTCCATGGGTTCTCACCACCCCCTTCCTGGCCCTGGGTTGTTTCGTGTTGGTTTTTTTTGGGGGGGAAGGAGGGGCAGATAGATAGCATTCCCCCTCAGTGGTTTGGGGTGGGGGGGCATGGAGATGAGTGCCACATGAAAGTGCACCAAGCACACACTGGTTAATCCAGGCCTGATCCACTTCCTCTCTCTCTACCATCCTCCCCACTTCCGCCCCTGCCTTCAACTTTTCCCTAAGCTGTAATATAAGATATGTGCACTCACACACATACCTGTTACCTAGCTTTCAGGGTCAGTTTCAGGGACCAGGAGGAAACACTGCATTGATCAGGACACTCAGGTGAATGAAATGATAGACACAGGGGTGGAGTCCTGTGTCTTTATAAACTGTATAATTTACCAATAGGGAGGAGTGTTATATGCCCATCCATAGGCGCTGACTCCGTGGGTGCTCCAGGGCTGGAGCACCCATGGGGAAAAATTGGTGGGTGCTCAGCACCCACCGGCAGCTCCCCGCCAGCCCCGCGCCCGTTACCGGAGCACTTACCTCCGCCCCGGACACTGGGTGACGTTGCAGGGCCCCGCCCCCGACGCACCCAGCGGAGCCGATGGAAGTCGGCTCCTATGTGCCCATCTCCTCTCACATACCAGGCACTTAGCTGGGTCCATTGCAATGTTAAATGAACCATTAGAACCATAGACCCTGTTCATAAAATCATCGCGTTTAAGGCCAGAAGGGACCACCAGATTATCCAGTCTGACCTCCTGTGTATCACAGGCCTCCGACACCACCCAGCACTGCACATTAAACACAACAACTGCTAGGGCTCAGCTGCCTTCTGAATCCTCGTATCCTCCCCCTGCCACAAAGCGAGTAGACTGTACCAAGCAGGACCTTAATCTGCAAACACATCAGGTCCCCCCTTCTACTTACAGACACAAGGTCCACTAGCAAAATCCCAGCCTCATTTACCTTTAGGAGACGGTCCTTTTAGCCTTTATCTGCACAGGGCGCGAACTGCAAGTTGTGGTGAACAAAACCTTCCTATATTATCTCCTAATGTTCCCCTTCCTAGTCCTTTTACTCTAACTGTGCCTTCACAATGCTGTGAGAAAGGCAAAAACACATAGAAAGGATCTCAAGTAGTCTAACTACAGATTGGGAATTATTTACAGGTTATCGGTTGAAAAAACAGTTACATAGTTTAATAGTGGCTTGATTGACACAAATCTAAATATTTAATAAATGCTTGTCTATAAGCAACTAGATAGATGATGCAGTAAGTTAAGGCGCTATCCTTTCACTGCTGGAAACCACCACACAATTTGGTACGATTGGCAGTCTCTGAACAAGAGGACCAGGACTGGAATACTTAACTGGTCAAGAAAATTGAAGTTCATTAGCAGAACTGTGTGAGGAAGATTGCACAGCTCCTGCCCACAGCAAGCTTGCTCTGACTTGTACTCCGTTAGCCTCTCCTATTTATTAACATCACATTCTCTACCCTCTCCAAAATTTTGACTTGATGTGTCAATTGTTTAAATTGTTCTCATAGCATTTTAAAATAGTGAACTGTGCATTTTAATTCTGCTCATGCTATTTGTTTTATATTTATAATCTCTCACAGGATTATTGTAATTTACAATGGAAATTTATATATTTGTGATTAGTCTATCTTGTTGTCCAGCACTACATTTTCCACAGTATGATCACATCTGCAGATGACCTCTCCCCTTCACATATATTTGTGTCTGTGCATATGTGTATAAACACACACATACTCTCACTTCATCTCTGTATTATATCCATCCAATCTACACATACATGTATATGTATACATTTTATATATATGTATGTATCTTTTTGTGTGTATGTAGATATAGGTATACATATATGGGTAGGGTCGATATAAATAGAGAAGAATTAACTAGTGATGCTATAAACAAAGTAATATAAATTCTCATTAAAAATGTCATTTTTGTGCACATTCTTTAAAGCAAGATTCATTGCAATACGCCTTGCTGCGGTGAAAATCTTAAGGGATATATGCATGCACATCCACATACTGTCTTCTGTTTCTCACACATTTGCATCTACTTTCTCATTTTGGATGGAGGATAGCAGCACATAGGGTGGTGAGAAGAGAAATTTTGGCCAGTCATCAGCGCAAGCCCCTTATGAAAAATGTTGCTGTATCTTTAATATCCATGTACAACACACCACATTTAGTCGTTAAGATTTCTTCTGAAAGAGCCACACAGCATAAGGTATATGGTACTCAGTTTATCAGCATTAGATAGATGATGAAAACCCTACCAGGATTGGAACCTGTGTCCTTGGGGGAATCTAATTTAGGTCTCACCGAAATTTTTCAGAATTTGCAATTCTGGCCACATTTTTTTGGTCAAAATTTCAAAAAAAAGGACAACATTTTTGCAAAACTTTTAGCCTGCTTTTTGACCAGCTCTGGTCTAATTATGTCAAACCTGATGCTTAGGCTGCCACACTATATATGCTGTTTTTAAACAAATTTGTTAGGTTTGAACAATATTTTATTTCTATCATATACAGGAATAAAAGCCAGAGTTGTCCCTATGGGAAAGTTCTTACTCAACAGTATAGTGTTTCCAGTATTTCTGAAACAAAATTACATGAGTAAATGTACTACAACAATTCCCTTTTTTCTGAATACAGATGAAAACGTAGGTGAAATATTATTGAGTCAAGCTCAAATTCTTATAACCAAATCCGTCAATGGAAAGGATCGCTGGTAAATAGCATTTACTGTGGAAAGTAGCATCCAGTTCTCCCTCCTGCCTTTTATTTCTCCTTAAAAATCATATGCAGTAAAAAGAGCAAACATGAATGATGCATGCCTGATTCACTAAATCGCTATAGTCTTTGGCAGCCACATAAAGGTAAAAATGTTTAAATTGGCATTATACTATCCAGAAAAGGAGCCCTCAAAGAATACAGAGGAAGGGGAGATAAATGAGCATCATGTCAAGAAGGCAATTTCTCTCACTGAGTTTGTACAGAACATGGAAATTTGACTTCCAAGAGATGGTTAGGGATTCTTTCTTATAAATCTTCAGTCTAGAATCATTCCTGAGCATTTAAAATAATATCAACAAAATTAGTTCTTAAGAGCTTTTTAAATTATATCCTTCCCAGGGAAATGTGTCAAGATATTACCAGCCAAGTTGAAGTCATTTAATGGAAGACTCACTGTTTCAGTGTTTATAAGTATATTAGATAATGGTGAGCAAACTGGTTTGGTTTTGTCCATAAGTTGAAGAGAAGTTGCACCCTCGTGAACCTTTCTTGAGATGTAAGGGGGTTTATTTTGTTTTAGCAGTGACTTGCAAAGGGAAAAAACGTGGTTTGATGATGAATAAAGAAGGTCTAAGTGTTTAAATAAATAAATACATCTGCTTTTTGTTAGCACATAGAAATTCACATCATGGGTAACATTTTTCAAAAGGGCCTAAGTGACTTGAGGAGCCTAAGGGCCAATTTTGAAAATTACTTTGGATTTAGTGCTGAAGTCATTTTTTTTAAATGGGACTTGGGCACTTTTGAAAATGTTACCCTTGGCCTCATAAATCATTCAAATTTTTTTGAGAATTGTACTCCTTGTCCACTCCATTTTTCCTGAAAATCTGTATGGATGACTAGAGCACTAGCAGGATTACAATATCCAAAGTACCAAGGAACTGAAAGCTGAGCAACTAAAAAGTGGAGTGATACTTATTCAGACTTTTTAAAATGATGGATTCTCTTTGTAATTTTGTTAATGCCTACTTATCTCAAATACCTGGCTAAGCAGCTATGGGGAAAGTTCTTTCTGCTCAAGATTCATAGAATCATAGAATCTCAGTGTTGGAAGGGACCTCAGGAGGTCATCTAGTCCAACCCCCTGCTCAAAGCAGGACCAACCCCAACTAGATCATCCCAGCCAGGGCTTTGTCAAGCCTGACCTTAAAAACCTCTAAGGAAGGAGATTCCACCACCTCCCTAGGTAACCCATTCCAGTGCTTCACCACCCTACTAGTGAAAAAGTTTTTCCTAATATCCAACCTAAACCTCCCCCTCTGCAACTTGAGACCATTACTCCTTGTTCTGTCATCTTCTACCACTGAGAACAGTCTAGATCCATCCTCTTTGGAACCCCCTTTTAGGTAGTTGAAAGCAGCTATCAAATCCCCCCTCACTCTTCTCTTCTGCAGGCTAAACAATCTCAGTTCCCTCAGCCTCTCCTCATAAGTCATGTGCTCCAGCCCCCTAATCATTTTTGTTGCCCTCCGTTGGACTCTTTCCAATTTATCCACATCCTTCTTGTAGTGTGGGGCCCAAAACTGGACACAGTACTCCAAATGAGGCCTCACCAGTGCCGAATAGAGGGGAATAATCACATCCCTCGATCTGCTGGAAATGCCCCTACTTATACAGCCCAAAATGCCGTTAGCCTTCTTGGCAACAAGGGCACACTGTTGACTCATATTCAGCTTTTCGTCCACTGTAACTCCTAGGTCCTTTTCTGCAGAACTGCTGCCCAGCCATTCGGTCCCTAGTCTGTAGCAGTGCATGGGATTCTTCCGTCCTAAGTGCAGGACTCTGCACTTGTCCTTGTTGAACCTCATCAGATTTCTTTTGGCCCAATCCTCTAATTTGTCTAGGTCCCTCTGTATCCTATCCCTACCCTCCAGCGTATCAACCACTCCTCCCAGTTTAGTGTCATCTGCAAACTTGCTAAGGGTGCAGTCCACACCATCCTCCAGGTCGTTGATGAAGATATTGAACAAAACCGGCCCCAGCACCGACCCTTGGGGCACTCCACTTGATACCGGCTGCCAACTAGACATGGAGCCATTGATCACTACCCGTTGAGCACGACCATCCAGCCAGTTTTCTATCCACCTTACCGTCCATTCATCCAGCCCATACTTCTTTAACTTGCTGGCAAGAACGCTGTGGGAGACTGTATCAAAAGCTTTGCTAAAGTCAAGAAATAGCACATCCACTGCTTTCCCCTCATCCACAGAGCCAGTTATCTCATCATAGAAGGCAATTAGGTTAGTCAGGCATGACTTGCCCTTGGTGAATCCATGCTGACTGTTCCTGATCACTTTCCCCTCCTTTAAGTGGTTCAGAATTGATTCCTTGAGGACCTGTTCCATGATTTTTCCAGGGATTGAGGTGAGACTGACTGGCCTGTAGTTCCCCGGATCTTCCTTCTTCCCTTTTTTAAAGATGGGCACTACATTAGCTTTTTTCCAGTCATCCGGGACCTCCCCCGATTGCCATGATTTGTCAAAGATAATGGCCAATGGCTCTGTAATCACATCGGCCAACTCCTTTAGTACCCTCGGATGCAGTGCATCCGGCCCCATGGACTTGTGTTCGTCCAGCTTTTCTAAATAGTCCCGAACTACTTCTTTCTCCACAGAGGGCTGGTCACCTCCTCCCCATACCGTGCTGCGGAGTGCAGCCATCTGGGAGCTGCCCTTGTCTGTGAAGACAGAGGCAAAAAAAGCATTGAGTACACTAGCTTTCTCCGCATCCTCTGTCACAAGGTTCCCTCCCTCATTCAGCAAGGGGCCCACACGTTCCTTGACTTTCTTCTTGTTGCTAACATACCTGAAGAAACCCTTCTTGTTACTCCTAACATCTCCAGCTAGCTGCAACTCCAAGTGTGATTTGGCCTTCCTAATTTCACTCCTGCATGCCTGAACAATATTTTTATACTCCTCCCTGGTCATTTGTCCAATCTTCCACTTCTTGTAAGCTGCTTTTTTGTGTTTAAGACGAGCAAGGATTTCACTGTTAAGCCAAGCTGGTCGCCTGCCATATTTACTTTTCTTTCTACACATCGGGATGGTTTGTTCCTGCAACCTCAATAAGGTTTCTTTAAAATACAGCCTCTGACCCTGCACTTAAGGTCTGAGAAATTGTTCCACCCATTATCTGGTCTTCAAAGAAGATCATTAGTAAAATAGAGAAGACGAGGTTTAATATTCTTGAGATTTCTGTGGTTAAAAACAAGTCAGCATTTAAAATAAAAAATTGAGGCTAAACATTAAGAAACAGAAAAGGGCACAATCCTTTATTTTTCTAGATTACCTTTTAAATTTCTATGCATCTCTGCTCTTTTTTGTTTTAGATAGGACAAGAAAGGGGAAGTACTGAAATTTTGGAAAGGGCTGGTTTCACTGTATTTCCAGCATAGTTGAAATCAGCAAGTACTAGAAATGTCATGGGAGAGCCTGACACATAACATTTCCATCCCAATAAAATACACCAAGGAGTTTACAGTCCAATAAGCGGATTCTCGTCTGAGCCAAACTGGCCAGCCTTTTGAAGTTCAAACACCACAAGTATTACCAATACCTGAAGAAGCTGGAACAAATCCTTTGATTATGTTTCTTGTCATTTATGGCAGGACGGAAGACACATCCCGTAACTTAGGGCCAAATTCTCTGCTTGTGTAAATGAGTGAGGTCATTAGAACTCCACTCATTTATACCAGCAGAGAGTTTGGCCCTTAATCTTACATTATTATACATTACAGTATTAAAAGCCATTCAGAAAAACTGTAATCAATGTTGTGGCCTTTTTGCTAAGACATAGGACATGATCCAGAACTCTTCGATGTCAGTTAAAGGACTCACACTGACTTCATTGGACATTGGATCAGGCTCTTACCATGGTATCATTTTAATAAGTAGAGCTAGGATTTTCAATAGGACCTAAGGAGTTAAGCGCCCAATTCCCACCGACTTGGGTGCCAAACTGCACCTTTGTGCCTCTGAAAATCTCCCCCATTATGTCCTCTGCCTGGCAACTGTATCCTGTCCTCAGTTGACTTAATCTAATAGGCATTTTCTTCAACTCTAACAACTAATACCCGCTGATCCCCTGACCTTGCCTGGAACACAGCAATATGGTTTACTCTTCAGCGTTTGGTTTATATGCATTTACCATCAAAATCAAACCTTGGGAAGGGGAGAGAGGAGATAAGGAGTTTCAGTTGTTTTGCTACCTTAGTTATCTCATGTAGCTCAGAATAGAATCTCAAACATGATAAAAAAGCATTGTAACTTTATATTTTGTCTTATGAACATCTGAAGCAGGGTGGGGGAGGCAAGTATCTAAGAGAATGTGAATGGTTTGAAAGGCTGCATCTAGCTCTCTTTACCTGCATCTGTATTTTAAATAAATAAATAAATAAAAGCCATGATGGTCATGGATAAGAGTGCAGATTGTTCACCTATGAAAAGGGTGATGCAATTTTTATGGGATAAACTCATCAGCATAATTCTAATGAGTTATGGTCTTTGTTGAGAGAAATGAGAAATCCTGTGGTCTCGCCCTAAAGAACATTAAAAAAACATTACTGGCAGGAAATTGAAAAAGTAATATGTGTTTGAATGAATATGACAACTTTTTTCTGATAGAGCAGATAGATAAATGTCACATACAAGTTTCAAAATACATTTAATTTTGCCACTACAATGGTTATGCTCTTCATAAAATATATATAAATCAGCTTTGAATCATAAAACTTGATCGTGATAAACAAATGGATATTGGATAACATTCTCTTTTTTAGACCCCTATTTGTTTGTCAAGGTTCTTTGTTGTTTACACTTCTTTAAACTTTCATTTCTGATCTGAGCACCTCAGGTGGTAAATCTTATGCAGGTTGGAGTTGGATGGGCTCCCCTTTTAATGTGAGAAATACTTT
Source organism: Chelydra serpentina (assembly GCA_037349315.1). Classification (NCBI taxonomy): domain Eukaryota; kingdom Metazoa; phylum Chordata; order Testudines; family Chelydridae; genus Chelydra; species Chelydra serpentina. Next base: position 8,281,113 of record JBAIAC010000032.1, read on the forward strand.
ACTATTTGGGGTTATCAGCACCTCCTAATTCCCATTGATTTCAGTAACAGTTGTACTTCCTCATCATCTCTCAAAATAAGATCATGTATGAGAAACTCACATGGCTATTTATAATAGGCTGGAATGGGGTTGGGAATCTTAGTAGATAGGGAAAATTTTCTTTAAAAAAATTTCCCCACTGAGCAGTGAACTTCAAATTTGGAGTTGTATCCTGCATTTCGTAAACACCAGAAAGATTCTCTTGACATCAGTCTTAAAGTAAATGGATGTTTTGGGTACTCAACGAATGTACTTGGTCTGTAAGCAATTTGAGACTACCTCTTTGTTCTGTATCAGAGGGGTAGCCGTGTTAGTCTGGATCTGTAGAAGCGACAAAGAGTCCTGTGGCACCTTATAGACTAACAGACATATTGGCGCATAAGCTTTCGTGGGTGAATACCCACTTCTTCAGATGCATAGATGCATAGATGCATCTGAAGAAGTGGGTATTCACCCACGAAAGCTTATGCGCCAATACGTCTGTTAGTCTATAAGGTGCCACAGGATTCTTTGTTCTGTGTTTGTACAGCACCTTGAACAATGGGATTCTAGTTCACTACAGGGGCTCCAACATGCTACTACAATACAAATAATAATACTAATAAAGCAATGAACGAGTGGGCCCTAAAGGCTGAAACCTGAACACAAGTATCCAGAAGCTTCATTAAGGCTTCCAGAAACTGCCATTGTGTTGCACTCAAATGTACACTGAAGAATAAGGGTAAACTTAATTACCTTATTTAAAAGTCATTTAGGACAAAATCCTACTCACTTAACTCATGAGTAATACCTTTGGCTTCAATGGGACAGCTCACCTGAATAATGCAAGTAGTATTTAACCAAGTATAATAAGGAAAAGGAGAAATACTCCCCAAATTCCTCAAACATCAATTGAAATTGAAACCTAGTTTCAGACAAGGCAAAAGGAAAATCTTATAAAAATTAGCACTATTTTTGGACACTAAGTAGCAATTAATATTTTGAAGGGGAAAGGGGCACATTATTGACTCAGCAATGTTGTTTCTATTGTGATGGAGGAAAGTCCTACAATTTGGTTGTTTCATCTTTATTAATCTAACTTTATTATTCTACTACATCAGAGATCCTCAAACTGTGGGGTGTGCTCCCCTAGGGGGGCATGGAGGAACATTCGGCAGAGCACATCTGGGGCCTAGGCCAGCCCCCATGGGGGCGGGGAGGGAGCGCCACCCAGCTCTGCTCCTGGCCCCAGCTGCCAGTCCCATGCCTTCATGCCCAGGGCCCCAGCTACCGGCCTTGACCCCCCAGCCAAGGCTCTGCTCCCAGCCCCGTTCCCACCCCAAGCTGTGGCCCCAGCCTTGGCCCTCTTACCCCTGTCCATGTCCCCCCCCTCCCGGAGCACCCTGACTCCGGGGGAAGGGGAGGCACAGACAGTGGTAAGGGGAGCACGAGGTAAAATGTTTGGGGACCACTGTACTACATGTTGCACTTAAACAGACAAAATGAGGCCTTCACTCTTCAAAAGCAACAGGCCTGATTGTGAGAAGTGAGCTCCAATTTTGATGTCACATTTTTATGCCTTCAAATAACCAATGGCTGATCACAACACTTAAACATCCAACTATCTCATCTGCAAGTAGCTGGATGTCTCAGTGCTCACACAATTAAGCGAGGGCACAAAAATCACAGAAGGCCGAATTGAGGCGCTTTTGAAAATCAGGGCCAATATGTTTTTGGTCAAAACTAAAATAATGCAAAAACACATGCAAAAATTGTGATCTGAGATCATGAATAATTGACTGAGGTATAATGTTATATTGTATTGTATCTACATTAAAAAAGATTCTGCTCTTACCAATGTCAGTTTTACCTAGTCTAACTCCATTTACGTCAATGCATTTACTCATGATTTACATCTGGTATAAGTGAAATCAGAAATAGCCCTGATGACTTCATGTGAGTGTAGACCCAAAATAGATGTGTGTCCAGTAAGAATGGACTGGACTGCATCAACAAACTGGTTTCTTCCCTTGGAGGCTTGTCAGTTTCCTTGAGCTATGAAATTTCCCTGGTAGACGTTTGCTGCTAAAGGGCAGCATAATCATGGCTCTGTTAGAAAAGGAAATGGCTGTTGTAAAAGACTCTTAGGATCTCAGTTATTTAGTCTGCCTCATGCTGTTAAGGTCTAGGCCAGTTTTACTTCTCTCATATTTTGAAAACAAAAGACTACCTTGCATTTCAGAGCCAAATATGTTTGCATATGATTTTGCCTCAGTGAAGGAAGTAAGACAGAGGATTCTGGCTTGAAACAAAGCAATGGACAGAATTATTAGCAGTAATTATTTTTATATTCCTTGTTAACTTCACTGACACGTTTATTTTTGGATACTGTATTATGGTGGTAATTAATCTCCCTTTTTTCTTTCTAGCCTCTTCCTCAAACTTATTGGCAACATTTCTGTATCTCTACATATTCAAAGCATCAAAGAGCTCTCATCTCATAATGCATTTTACTGTGAGCTGGTTTTTGAGTAGGCAGAAATATTGATAGTTTTCTAAGAGTCATTAATACATCCTGTTATATCTTAGAAGTGAGCAGACTGCATGACTTGTGAAGTTGGAAATCTACTCTTAGCCATAATTAAAATGTTCTGTATATATATTGCAATGAGGTAGGACTGTGGTAATTTTCACTTCACTCATCCTCACTCCTCATAATTCTCACACACACACACACACACACTGGTTTGTCCCCACTTATGAGCTGATATTTAGCAACAGATGCTTTAGTGAGGTTCCATTTTATTAAGACTGCAGTACTTTTGTAAAATATACTACAGAATATTTGTTAGTTTAATAGGCAGTTTTATACTAATTAAAACAAAACTATTTTTGTCAAATAAGTGAACAAAGTGCATTTTCAATTGCATTATCCTGTTTTTATATTGCTTTTGTTCTCTTAGGGCCAGAGTCTTCCATTTTTACTCAGGCTGATTGTACCCTTACTCCACAAATAGCCCTATTGATTTCAGTGGAACTACTCACAAACTGAAGTCCTCAGGCCTGAATTAAGGAAGAAGAATCTGGACCTTATTTGCTAATTTTTAAATTTCAGTAAATCACAAACAGTCGCCCAGTCACCAGTGAAGGACCTTATTCTGCATGAATAAGGCCCAGATCCTTAAAGTTTCTTATTAGGCACTTATCTCCCATTGAAATTAGTTAAGCACCTAAATGCCTATGAAGTCCGGACCATAATTTCACTGGGATCACTAAGGTCCTATGAGTAAGAATGACTGAATCTGTCCAAGTGTGAATGAGTGGAGTTCAGTTATAGTGGAGTTCAGTTATAGCTATGATAGCATTCCTTGACTTTCCTTGACACATGCAACTTGGTGTATACCAGTGATTATAAAGAAGGAAATAGATGGGCTGCAGCTACAATTATTTATGATGTCACTTGAACTTGAGATGAAACTGTTTCCTCAGTGCATTGCTGTTCGCTTAGGAACAGATCACATAGCCTTTACTCACCTTATTACATCAGTTGTGCTTGTGCATCAGACATGTGAAGAATATAACATCAAACCTTGTTCACGCGGGAATCTGTAAGCCCGGTAATTGTACCACAATTCACAGTGGTTTCACCCCACTTATATGGTGTGCTGAGAGAGGTCTCATCTTACAAAACCCTCGTTACTGCAACAAAATATAGTGCAGATCCCATTTCTGGTTTGTTCATACATAATGAAAACTTAAAACAACATTTATGAAAATAATGATGATTATTTATTTGTATTACCATAGGGCCTAGGACAGTCCCTGCCCCAGAAAGCTTACAATCTAAGCATAAGACAATAGATAACAGATTCAGACAGACAGAAGGGGGGAGTACAAGGAAACAATAGTGACCTGCACTTATGACCCCTCACAGTGGAGTAAGGGGGTGCAAGGTGGCCCTTTACTCCCCTGCGCTGACTATCCCCATTGTAGGTCATAGCATAGAGGGGAGTGAAACCTCTGTGGGGTTGCTAGCCCTCCTCCCATGCAGGTGAGCAGATAGGGGTGGGAAATGGGCATAATGTCTATGCTGCCCCAGATGTGCTGACATGAAGAACTGAGCCAGCAAGGAAGGCAAAGTATCTGCTACTGCTACAGATAAAGACAAGCATGGTTAGACTCATACTAAAATAATTTAAAGTAAAACCTCAATATATCAGTTTATAGCCGTAGCAGACGCCTTCACCACTGTAGCAAGAGGGAACTGGAGAGGAAACTGTCTCAGAGCTGCTATTCCAACCCTTACTTGCAGCAAGGACAGCACAGCTGCATGCCACCCTTACCCAGGGGAGCTTGTAAACTCTGCTTATTCACTTACTCCCCCATTTGTAAAATTCGGGAGTAGGTTGTGTCTTCCCCACTCTTAGTATAAATTATGAGATGTAACAGTAATTAGTTTGGTATGAGTTTAAGCACACACACCTTTGTGTCTATAAATAAGTGAGCCGATTAGCCCTGGTGGACTCTTATCTAATTATAAACCAAATATATAGTGACACAAGGGTAGTCAGTGGGGCTTGAACTTTGGGTTTTCAGCACCAGACCCACAAATCGCTATCCTCTGAGCTAAAAAACTATTATAGCATAAGAGAGTAGTAAGTAATAGTTATAGCTGAAAAAAAGACCTCTGTTATAGTTGCTAGGGCTAGCCACTAATGGTTGACATAAGCACAGGAACTAAGCCAGAGTATTACATAATGCTACATTGTAACAGGGATTTTGGGTTTCTCTCTTCTGTCAGTTGGTGACCAGAACAGAGTTTTTATTTAGTCTGTTAGGCTATGAAAAGAAAAGATCTTCTCTTCCCGTCTACCTGTCAGCTCATGTGCAATGGATTAATGATGCATTTGATGACATGAGAGAGAATATATTTTAGCTATTGCACTTATGATGTGTGATGCATATACTATTCCTGCTAAAACTCAATCAAAGAACTAGTTTAGGATGCTTTCATTGAGATAGTCACCTTTTATATACTATATGCTTTCCATTGTGTGGAACCTTTCATTGAAGAATCTCAAATAACTTCCCAAGCATTATGTAAGTCTCACAATACCCCTCTCAGGAGGGAAGTGTTATTATTACCCTTTTACAGATGGGTACACTGAGGCACAGTAATTAAGTGACTTGCCCACATCAAACAGCAAGTGACTGGCAGAGCAGAGTATACACACCATTGCACATCCTGTACATACTTAGGACCTGATACTGCATCCATTACTCATGCAGGTAAGTGGTCGATCCTGGTTTTTAATTCAGCAAGAATGATAACTCTTTTTCAAGATTATTTTGCAGCCATACAACTTTGTCTCGTGGTCCTGTCAAATCTCACACGCAAAGCAAGGTTAGGTATGGTTTATATTTGGACAGGTGATTTTTAAGGAATGTGCAGGTACTAACATAAGTAACAGTCATCTCTCAGTACCTCAGTATGTTGTGAGGAGCCACTGGAGGTACTGTATTACTAATGAGCTATAAAAGAAAGCTTTGTCACCCTTGTTCTCAAGTGGCACTTTTTGCAAACATTGGGGTATATTACCCTGAAGTCATGGCCATTTTCCAGCGCCGTTAATTACGCTCGGCCTACCTATATTCTCCTTCCATTTCCCACTGAATGAAATATTCATTTTCCTTTTTCTCCTAAAACTCTTATATAGGTTTGCTATAACTGCCAAATTCCACCCTACAGGTGGCTGTGTTTCAGTGGTGGGTGAAGTGATGCCTCTGAACAATATATATATCAGTTCCTAAAGCCATTTATGTGCTATAAAAGATTAAGCTTGTTTAGATTGTAAACTCTTCTGGGAAGAGAAAAGTGCCTTCCAGTGTGTTTGCCCAGCATCTATTTCAATCTTGATTTGGGCCTTTGGATACTATCACTAAATAAATTATTATTAAATAATCAGACCAACAGTTTTACTGTTATTTACCAATTTGGAGTTTAGTATAATTTCAGATGCTGTTCCTGCCTCAGACTGACTGTGGTTAACTCTGTTGGCTTACGTCACTTTAAACTTCCAGCTTGAAAATTCTTTCTAGATGTTCTTCAGTTAATATTTTACATAGTGGCACAAATTGATAATGAGGAAGCTGAAACTAGATGACTCAAGGATTTAGTGATGGGCTAGTGATCCTTTCACCTCAAATGTATTGGTTCAGATCTGACCATGGTTTGCTGTGGTGAACATTATTATCCTCTGAAGGTGTTGTTTTGTGTTTGATATGAACTTGAGATGCTGATTTCAGCCCAGTTCCTGTGTGGGCAAGTGCCCAAATAAAAAATACACACTTATTACTAATTGGCACCCGTGTTATCTGTCTTAGTAGAGAGGTCAAGACTAGAATATATTTGAAGAATGAAATATCCTCTGACCCCTAGAGATGGCCAGTCTAGATCGGGCTTAGAACTCCTTTCAAAAGCACAACAATCACCAATGTATAAAAATCAAAATATACTAAATAAGAGTTCTCAGCTGTAGTTTCAACAAATTTTCACAGGAAAGTTAAGCCACTTGGAGAACAACTTCTACAAGGAAAATAGAGAAAATCAAAGTAGTACACTGCTGACACACCTGCTTAGCCCAAGCATTACAAAAGCAAGCTGCTGTTTGATCTCCCGCATCCACTTCCACGCCCACTGAAAATGTGGTGACAAGCCGGAAGAGGCAACTGGAGATAACAATAAACTAGCAGCATCAAAAACTTCCCTCCCGCACACACACACAGTGGCAATAACTTAATGATTGTTATTAAAAAGGAAATGTCACAACAGGAAGCATCAAAACAGCATCTGAACAAATGCACTGGCTGTTGAAAACACTGTCTTTTCATGTTCAGCTAAATGAACATCTCAATACCAGATTTTATTTAAAAATTCCAAGAATAAAGGGCAAGCCACTGCCCTCTCCCCAACTCCTGATTCTGACCTCCAGAGTTTGTCTCCGTGTTTTCTGCTATAATATGCCCTGTTTGCTAGTACTAGGATTCTCTCATGGCTGTAATCAAGTCCAATCTTTTGGCTGCAAGGCATTAGCAGTAGTAGTAGTACATATTTATATTATGGTAGTGCCAAAAGCCCTGGTCAGGATTTGGGGTCCCATTGTGCTGGGCATTGTATAAACACCAAAAAGAGACAATCCCTGACCTGAGGGGCTTATGGTATAAAGACACAAATCAAAGAAGGATAAGGGATGTGGATACTGCTAGATCTCTTATGTCTGTACCTGGAACTTGCCAATTAAGACATGGACAGATTGCTAAGGAATCTGCTTGTTTATTCAGCTGCTGCGTTGCTTCTTGCTCCGCCACACTCTTCTGATCTACTACTAGGAATCTTGATACATAGAGATGCTTTCTAGTGGTTAGGCATGGAACATGCACAATTACATTGCATAAATTAGTCTTCCCCCCTTACTGCGTTGTTACCCTCCCGCCCTCCCCCGCCGCCAAACATGTCTAACCTAACATTATAAATTGAAGCTGTAGCTAAGGAGGTCAAAGTAGGCTATCAGAGCACTCCCGGCAGAGTAAGCAGATTATTCTGCCTCGGTACCATTCATTAGCCTTAACTATCAACTATTTAAACTATAGATTGAGTCACTTAGGTGATTTCTTTTGGCGCACAGGGTAGCACTGGTTCCTCTCTGCTAGGAATCAAAGGAAATGCAGTGTCCTGAACTTCAGAATTTGGATCAGCCAGATCAGGTACAGCCAGTGCTGTGACACTTTGTTTTGGGGGTAAATCCTGAATCTGCTCGATGTGGCAATGCCATATCACAGCAGGTATCAATGCAATGGCATTAGAATACGGTGCCTTCTGAGCATGGATAGTGCCAGAAACCCACCTGTGGTCACCTCTGTGATCTCGAGCAAGAGCACATTGTCCCATCTGTAACTTTCTAATTGAAGAGTGTCCATGGTCCTTTGTTTGATCAGTCTGCTTGTTGATTACCTACCTTCGCAGGTCTGGTTTAACAAATCCAGGTGAGATAAGAGATTGTGCCCTAGGAACAAACTTGCAGGCGACTGGTTGGTTTTTGCATGTGCGGCATTCCAAGACAACAAAAAGTTTGCAAGTTTGGCCTATAATGAACCTGGTGGTTCTGTTGCAGCTGTCAGTGCTTGTTTCTTGGTTTGAATAAAATGTTCTGCTAAGCCATTTGTTGCAGGATGGTATGGTGCAGATGTAACATGTTGATGCCGTTATTTTTCATGAAAGCTTGGAAATCCACTGAAACAAATTATGGACAATTGTTGCTTCCAATTTGACCTGGCAGTCCCATGCAAGCAAAAAGACTTTGCAGAACTAGTATGGTACTTGCAGAAATTGTGGATGACTTGCAGAAAACTTCAGGACACTTGAAATATTCATTCTCTACTCCTAGAAAATTGGTACCCAAGAATGGGCCTGTGAAATCAAGATGAGTTCATTCCCAGTGAGTAGTTAGCCAGTTCTAAGGATGAAGTGGCACCAAGTCGTATCTTGCATCTTCTGACAGCCAGAACAGTCCTTTGCTAACTGTTCAATCTGTCTGTCAATACCTAGCCACCAGACATATCCTCTAGCCAATGTCTTCATCTTGACTACACCAGAGTGCCCTGTATGCAGCTCCTCTGGGACCCTTGTCTGTAGTTTTGTAGGAATGATGGCATGAATTCCCCACATCAGATGACTTTGAGCAACTGGAAATGTGTATCAACCATTGCCACAGTGATAGCCATTTCCTTGTGACTTTGTCTTGTCTTTTCGTCTTGTAATATAATGCAATTTGTGTGTAGAGTGTCCACTCTTACCTATTGATTGAAGCTCATTTTGACTCTCAGTCAGCAACCTCCATAGTTCTCTTGCACGTGAAAGTGGTGGTTGTTAGAAGATGCTTCTGGGTTGCTTCATCTCTGATACCACATGCCAATTGATCCCTCATGGCAACTTGCAGGGTATTTCCAAAACTGTAGTGTTTTGCTAATCTTTGTCATGTAGCTCAATGCATCATGATGGTTTCATCTTCCTACTGGCTGTGCTTATGGAATCTAAAGTGCTCAGCTATCTCCCAGGGTTTTTCTGCAAAATGCCCTTGTAATATTGTCACTAACTCATCAAAAGTCTTGCTGCATGACTTGTCCGGAGACGTCAGATTGCCAAGTAGATGGTATGTCTTGCCATCCATACAGTTCAGCAATGCAGGCATTTTCTTCTCTTATGGAGTGTCTTGGAGCGCAAAATACTGCTCCAACCACTCAATGTACATAGGCCAGTCTTCTACTGTGCTGTCAAATGTGTCCATATGTTAATTTTGGTACCCTGTGACGTCGCAGCCCATGAAACTGTGTTTTCATTATCAATTGTTAAACCAGCGCTGCCTCTTTAAATCTTCACAATGCTGCTGAAGCCACCTTACTCGTCTTGTCTAGCTATAGGGATATTGCATACTCCCTTCCTTCCCTCAGTAAGGCTTGCTGCAGGGAAACCATATACTGCACCAAACCCGTGTCAGTTCCCCACTCCCTGCAGGGCCACACTCACTTATAGGCTCCTGGTACTGGAGGACAGTTAAAACAGCCAGTTATGGATAGCAAATACTTAATCACAACAATAATTTGCAAGCAGTCTATAAGCTGAAATGCATTTGCATTAGCCATTCATCAGAGTTTTAAATGATGAACAGTTTTGTAGAAATCGACAGGTGTGTTGTTCTTAGCAACCAGATATCCAGCTGAATTCAGCAGGTACTCAGGCACTTCTGGAAACCAAGCCCTTAAAGACTCTTTATGACTAATTCAGATTCTCATAACAAAAAAAGGGGCTACATTTGTTGAATAAACTGTTCCCTGAGAACCAGCTAAAACAGAAACCCTACATAACTTCTGACTTTTATTTGGTCTGTTATATTTCTTTAAGTTTTGCTATGTGAAAACCCTAACTGTGTTATTAGGGATGTTTGATGAGAAGAGACATTTCTCCGACTACAGACGTGTCTCATTTAATAGAGCATCATTATATTTGTTTGAGAATAATTTCAGCACATCATTCCTGCTACAATGAAAAACAAAGTCTTGCACAGTGTAGTGTTACTGTATAAACACTACTTGCTAAAAAGAATTGCTGCAAAAGTAGGAAGGTGGAATGTCAAGCTCAATGTTCCATTATGGTACTTACCATGAGATATATGAACAATGCTCAACCTTGAAAACCATAATTCTTTATATGCAATGACAATCCAGAGATGTACTTTCATAGATACTTGGCTGTAGTTTCATTATCTGATGCCCCATTCTCTGGAAGAGCATTCTGTTATATCATGTTTTCAAGCTTTCTCAGCTTCAAATGCAAATATGCTTGATGTAAACTATCATCTCTTTGACTCCAGTAGTCACAGTTATATTCAGTCGGACTGCTTTAGTTTTTACACCCACTCTCTTGATCTTTAAGGAAGTCTACATTAGTGTAACTTACATACTGAGGAGCCAGAAAAAGGTGCAAGTGGAAGTAGCACTCATTGACTTGAAGTTACATCTTATACCTTCCAGATCTTCAGTGTGCAAAGTACACAATAACATAGACTCCCATGTAGTAAATGCACCATACTGTAATCAAACATTGTGCTGTGTACCATAGATTACAAGGACTTACTTCTTCCTTCCATATTTCATACATACTTTTGGTCTTATAGCTTACTTGGAATAATTCAAAATCCCAAAGTTGAAACACTGAAACAAATAGGGCACAGATTCCTGGCTAATGAGATGTCTTGTTATCCTGTTGGTCCTACCATCAGTAGCCTTAAAGTCACTGGAAAATGTTCAGTAACTTAAAATCCCTAATACATTTCACTCATTTCCACTTTTCTCTCTTCTCTTAATGGGTTTCAGAAATGTAACCTAAGATAAGATATGTCTTTAACTTGTGCAGTATGATGCTGATGACCCTTCTGATTTTGGTTATTGTCTGAATTTCTGTATACAAATACTTTTCTCCATTCAAAAGCTAAGAAAGGAAATGCATTTAGATGATACTTTAACTCCCAATATGTTGTACGTTGCGAGAAGCTTAAAAACCTTCTTGTGTCTCAGAGAATGAATCATATGTGTTGCAATGTTACCTCTTGCAGAGCTTAAGGACTCGGGTACCACAAAGTTGTGATGACCAAAGTTATCTAACTATGTTATGGCCACTGAACTGTTTGCAGAATGGGCCAGCAAAGTATTCATATGGACATCTGATTCATGCCTGAAGATCGTCAAATTGAAGACCAGCTATAGAATGTGCACATTTGTGGATAATCATCTTGCTATACTACCCAGCAACATTTCACCATCTTCCTGCTAAAAAGTCTGTATCACTCTGAGTGGATGATTTTATCTCAGACATCGTTGATACCAGACACTTCAGAGGCAATACGAAGGATGACAAGAAGCTTACTTGAAGAAAATCTGCAGTGATGGATGTTTGGGACTGAGATGATGAAGCTCTAAAGTAATGTATTGTATTTTGTGCCTTTATAAACTGGATGGCAGTATTTGTTGGTGCTAGTTTGCACTCTAATAATTATAAGTTACTTTTAACTCCACAGATAGCAAAGGTAAGTTAAAGCTGCAGTGGAAATCTAAGGAGATGGAGGTGGAAATCCAAGGATCTGCCAAAGGAGACAACAAATGAAGTCAACAAGAAAATGCAGGCCTTGCCAAGAAAGCACAACATGACCAAAGCATTTCCAAGCTACTCTGGAATGCCATTGGTAAGGAGATAATATAATTCACTGTACAGTGGCCATGCAATGGATTTTATTCTTGATGGTGTGCATGGCACATCGTATTTCTTAGCCAAGCAAGATGGAGAAAGTGTGCTATCAGAATGGGGGAGCTGATGCAGAGGGTTGTTTTGTTGCTTTTATCTTTTGGCACACATTAACATCCTTGACACGTTACCTTTCAGACGAAGATCCTAAGTGTGGTGTTTCCCTGCATCCAGGCAGATCCACCACAAGGCATGGAAATGACCGAAGTCACACATGTAGTAGATATTTATTCAGTGACACCCAGAGAGCTCTGGGTGGGTGATGAAATAGTTCCTGAGGATTACCAGGATGAGATATGGGAACTGCCACTATGTATCACTATGTATCTTTGAGAATGAACTGAAGGCCTGAAAGAGGAGGGCTTTATCAGTGCAACATAGACTCCTTCATCCCATTCTGTGCAGTCTTTGGCACAGAGCAGACCTGATGGGTCCCTGGATGATGTGGCGAATGCTATGGATGGCTGGGCTAAGAGGCCACACATGGATCCAGGTATCACATGAGAAGAAAAAGAGCCTACTAGAAACCACACCAGTGTATTCTATACACTGAGTTAGCCACTACGTGAGCAATAAATATGCTGGTGGACCAATTTTCCACAGCTGGGGAATGGTGCTGCCTAAGGTACCGATCACCTCTAGCAATTGGGAACAGGAGTTTCACATCCAAGAGCAAAAACATTTTGACTGCTGCTGTTCACTTCTAGCCATGAGAGCCCTTCTGGCCACTGAGCTTGGTTGCTTGAACCTTGGAAGACTAGTGCAGAGCAAGAATCTTTTTCTGCACAACCTGGTGCACACCATGATGATTTCACCATCTGACAACTATTGAACTCCTTGTGAACTCCAGGAAGAATATACAGCATTGAGCGCCACTCTAAAAATAATTGTTATTTCTCTTTTTAAATATTTATGTTTATTAATAAAGCTGCTTTATTTTCAGTTACACTGTATTATCTTTTCAATATTGATTTGGGGTTTTTGTTGTGTTCTATCCGTGGCCATCTCTCCTCCCTGCCACCCACTAAGCAATTCTCACTACTTTAAGTGTAAGTTTTTCACACATATTCTGCTTGTGGTTTGGAATGTTAAATGGTTTTTATGTGCATATGATTTTGTTTTTTAGAACAGCTTTTCCATTGATTAAAAGAACAAAACTAGATACGTTTTTCAAGTGCAATGTGACACACAAATAAAGCGAGGCGATAAATGCTTTTGGGCCCTGCTACTGAAAAAAATCTCAGCATTTCCTTTCTTTAATACTTCACAACCAATTTTCAAAATGAGCAGCAGCATTTGCTTGGCAGCAGCCTTTGGTTTACATCAGAAACAGCCCAACGAAGCCCATCTTTGCCTTTACTCAGCTGTTTCTGAACAGAAACAAAGGCAGATGTTAAACCATTCATTTTGCCACAATTTGCCATCTGCCTTTGGCTGTGCTCGGGACGCAGCCAAACAAGGCGGCATGCCTGTTTCTGACTGAAGATTAATGCTTGTTGGAGAAGAACTAATAATAAAAATCCAACACATGATACATTTTAGAACATAATAATCACTTTTAAACAAATTTTAAACCCCAATAAACGTAAAAGCAGCAATAAGAAAAGATCCACTGTTGGGAAATAAACAACTATTATTATACATTTAAACAAAAACACAGTTCTATAGCTGAAATGCAAATATGTGCACAATTAGCCACCCCATCCTACAAGGGTGGAAGCAGCAGCTGTTTGGCTTCCTCTCTTTGTGTTGGCAAAAGAATTGCAAAAACTTATACACAATAGCCAAAAGGTGGTAAAGGTAGCGTAACCTGGAGGAATGAGCATAAGGATTCTCATCCTGGCTCTGCCACTGATCCACTCTGTGGCTTGACGTAAGTCTCTGTTTCCCCATCTGTAAAATGAGGCTAATAATGCTCTCTTATTTTGCAATGGAGACAAAATATTTAATGTTTATGGTAAAACTCAAATACTACAGTGATTTTTTTAAAAAGCCATGAGAAAGTGAATAATTCTGTATTCATTGCAGGCTTTAGAAGGTATCCAGTAAATAGGTTAGGACCACTAATTGAATGACCGGGATAAAAACATTGAATGGCTGACTCATTCCCTGAGCACTATCCATTCTGTGCACTGAGTGAGGCAGGAATCCTGTGGCAAAAGTAGTCTGGGATCATGTAGTTAAAGACTGTATCATGACGCCTATGCCTCAACATGTTTGTGTGCCTAAACTTATAGGGTAGCTCAGTACTATGTTTCCTTTCCCCACTCTGTCTCTGGGTCTACAGTGCATAGAGTACAGTAGGGTGTGACACATATTAACACGTATCGATATCCTTCTGCTTCTGACCTTACAAAGTATCGTCTTCAGCACTGTCAGTCTATAAGTGTCCAGCTGCAATCCAAGAAGTGCATTTTAAATGTGGATGCAAACATATCTATTGGTGATAAACCAGAGCATCATTTTTTGCCTTACAGGGATTCAAACCTTCCTGGTTAAAGTTATAGGCCCAGTAGTAACGTCTCAAGGCCATGTCCTTTACTGACATGGTGAAGTGATGAGATCCCTATGCAAAGTTTCTGCTGATGAAGTGAAGAAGGGTTCTTCTTCCCATTTGTTAACACTTGCTGAAAGTGAAAGAATATATTGTATAGCCCATAAACCTTCCAGGACCTGTGAGCAGGCTGACATGCTGTGCTCTATGCTATCTTAATTAATGATGAAAATCAGACTCTTTAAAATAGCTTGTGGTCTACTAATTATTCAAATTAATCCCTACTGGTTAATGAACTATCATCCTCTCAGAGACGGTAGGATAGGTTCAGCCCAAATGAGGATGCCTGAAATAGTGTGGTCTGGAGAAAGATTCACTGCTGGGGCAGATCTAAGTTCAAAGTCTGACTCTGCCAATCATTTGCTATTTGATCTTGGGCAAGTCACGTCACTTCTCCATCTCAGTTTCCCCATCTGGTTATTTAACTATCTGCCTTATAGGGATGTAGTACGGCTAAATTAGATATCTGTACAGTGCTTTAAGTGTGTAAAATGTACCCTGGTATCATTATATACTTCAAATTGGTGGGTTGGATACTCCACCTGGCCATCCCACAGAAAGCTAGTTCAGGGTGGAAATTTCGCATTCTCTTCTTTCTTCATTTTGAGAACTACAATTTTCCTCTTAATCCCCCTGCTCTGCCCACCCCATGCTTCCAACCCCTGATTTCTTCCCAGAATGCTTAGGCTAAGAAAGAAGGCATGTCAGCATCACCCTGGACAGAACTGAATGCCACTGAATCATATGTCAAAGCACATTCGATGGAGGCCTGTCATTCTTCTCTGTTGGAACTCACATGTTGTATCCCCTTTAATTTTCAATAGACCCAAGGTCTTCCCCTTGTCTTGCTGTCCCAGATAATATTTCTATGATCTGGCCACCAAGCCACTGGTATTCTTACTAAGCAATTTTTAAAGCTATTTTTACAGCGAATTGTGTTAAAACTTATACCACACTTATATCACATAAAAGTTAATGAGACAGAGCTCCTTTGTAAAGCACTTTGAAACCTACAGATGAGACGTGCTATATAAGCACTAAGGTGGTATTAGTATTATTGTCCATTGATGTATTAAAAATAGCTATTGAAGTCAGTGGGATTTGCACCTGTTTATGCTGAAGATAACTTTGGCCATTCACTATCTTGAAAAACTTTTTTTTTAATGAGCCTCACCTGAGGTGTATTTATGTGCTATAATATTTGTGAAAAGATCCTGCTGCCTTTCATTCAGTACACGTCTGTCATCTTATCTGTATTTCAGTTTTACAGGCATGTTAATATTTCAGGGACTTGCTTACTGCTCTAATCTCAGGTTTCAAATGCAAGAGGGGTCCGCTCAGTCCTTCTTCCTTCTGAGGTATCTGACTAGAGTTCAGTGCAGGTTACCGTGTGTGGCTCTTTCTGATGAGATCTCAGAAACTGAGACCCAGTCTTTTCTTATGGACCTTAAAGACTCTGAAGTGATGGGTAAATTACCCTTATAGTAACTTATACTCCTTACACCAAAGGCTTTTAAAGTACTAAGTACTAAAACTAAGTAGCCATGGGATAAGAGGTAAGGTCCTTTCATGGAGCAGTAACTGGTTGAAAGATAGGAAACAAAGGGCAGGAATAAATGGTCAGTTTTCACAATGGAGAGGTGAACTGTGGGGTCTGCCAAGAATCTGTACTGGGACCTCTGTTGTTCAACATATTAATTAATAATCTGGAAAAGGGGTGAACAGTGAAGTGGCAAAGTTTGCAGGCAATATAAAATTATTCAAGATAATTACATCCGAAGCTGACTGCAAAGTGTTACGGAGGGATCTCACAAAAACTGGATGACCGGATTAAAAAATGGCAAAATTCAATGCTGATAAATGCAAAGTAATGCACACTGAAAAAAAAATAATCCCAATTATATGTATACAATGATGGGTTCTGAATGAGCTGTAACCACCCAAGAAAGAGATCTTGGAGTCACCAGAGATAATTCTCTGAACATTTCCATACAGTGCTCAGGAGCAGTCAAACAGGCTAAAAGTATGTTAGGAACTATTAGGAAAGAGGACAAAAAAGATGTAAAATATCATAGTGCCACTATATAAATTCATGACGTGCCCACACTTTGAGTACTGTGTCCAGTTCTGGTCAACCCATCACAGAAAGGATACAGTGGAACTGGAAAAGGTTCAGAGAAGACAAGCAAAGGTGATTAGGAAAATGGAATGGCTTTAGGGTGACCAGACAGCAAGTATGAAAAATCGGAACAGGAGGTGGAGGGTAATAGGCGCCTATATAACACAAAGCCCCAAATATTGTGACTGTCCCTATAAAATCGGGACATCTGGTCACCTAAATAGCTTCCATATAAGGAAAGACTAAAAAAATTAGCACTGTTCAGCTTAGAAGAGAGACAATTAAAGGGGAATATGATGGAGATCTATAAAATCACAAATGATGAGGAAAAAGTGAATAGAAAAGTGTTATATACCCTTTCACACAATACAAAAACCAGGAGTAACCTGACCAACATGATAGGAAGCAGGTTTAATACAAGCAAGAGGAAGTACTTTTTCATACAACACACAACTAATCTGTGGAACTCATTGCCATGGAATGTTGTGATGGCCATAAGTACACCGTGGCTCAAAAAAGAACTGGATAAGTTCATGAAGGATAGGTCCATCAATGGCTACTAGCCAAGATGGTCAGTGACACAACCCCATGCTCGCGGCAACCCTAAAGCTCTGACTGCCAGAAGCTGGGCATGGAAGACAGGAATGGATCACTACCTAATTGCCCTTTTCGGTACACTCCCCCAGAAACGCTGGTACAGGCCACTATTGGAGACAGAATATTAGGCAAGATGGAACATGGTCTGACTCAGTATGGCAGCTCTTTCTATTCTCTTTATCCCTTCCAAATTTGGCTCCCTGTGTAATTTTTTATAAATGCAAAGTTTTGCCCATTTTATTAGTCAAAATGTCAGTGCCCCTCCCCCCATTTTTGTGTTGTGCTGCTCAGTCGTCAGCCAGAATTTGCCTGCTTTTTGCTGATCACTGAGGCTGTGTGTGGGGGGGTGAATTCTCACTGAAATCAATAGGAGTCAAGGGTGCTCAGCACTTTTCAGGTGCAAGCCTATGATTTATTGAGCAATTTGGGATGAAAAGTGGACTTGTGGGGGAAAAAGGACAGTCTTTGGCTTACCTGATATAAAATGCATATATATATAAAACAAATAATAATATATAATAAATATTTGTGTTATGTGTAGATTTTCACCTATTGTTTTGTTTCTTATAGATTATTGGAACAATTCCACTGATGCCTAATCCAGTCCCATCCAATCAGGCAGCAGGAGGAGCTCAGGGCCTTCAAGTGCAGCCAATTACCCCACAGTTATTGACCAATGCCCAGGGTCAGATCATTGCTACAGTCATTGGGAACCAGATACTACCAGTGATCAACACCCAGGGAATAACACTATCACCACTCAAACCAGGCCAACAGGTAAATTATCTATAGCCTCAGTGATTTCAAAAACAGCCGCAACAGAAATAACCATCTGCTCCTTACTCACTTTCATAGTCTTTTTTCAGAGTTCCCTGTTTTGTTACCATTCTGTCTCATGGAATGAAAGGTATATTTTAATTATATTCAGACTCATTCAGGCAGGGGGGGGAATTCAAATAAGTAGTTTCACTTTTCTTTCTGATGAGCAAAGTACTTCAACCAGTAATGTGTTATTCTGAAAGGAAAAATTGTTGTCTAAAGCTGAATGGAGTGACTTATATTGCAGGCACTTCCATAATAGTTCATTTCAAAAATATAGCAAGTTTCATTTTCCTTTAAAAAAACCTAGGCTATTCACTAACTTCTGCCGTTAAAATATATATCTGAGTGTATGCACACAAAAAAACAAGGAAAAGGTTGCTGTGAAAAAATGTCATTCAATATAATGTACCATACAATCCACACATTTCAGGATGGATGTAGGAACATCATATAGTCCAGGAAAGGTTCTATAGTTCATTAAATCCTCCATAACTGTCTAATGCTCTAAAGGCAAGATTAATTAGTTCTTGCCATGTTTGCAAAGAATGAAATGCTGTCTGATCCAAAACCTTTTCATCTGAAAAAGTAAAAGCCAAGTGTAGAACAGACCGGTGCAATGATATCAAGCTGTGATTGCCAAGAGAAGTCATATTCTGAAAGGGTCAGTCATTTCAATGGTCAAGTTATTGTGGTGGTGTTGTTACAGAACCTTTGTTTATTTTTAGACACCAATAAGTCTATCCCATACCCCATCCCTACCCCAATACTAATTAGCTGTCCCATGTTTGTGAGAACTCTAGGATCGAGTGAACTATAAATTAATCTCAACTGTGCTTTGTTTATCTTGAGCTTTAAAAGCTAATGAATTTCTAAGCTGGCTCTTGTCTTAGGTCTCATACGTTTATATGGCTGCACAGTTCTTTTGCCAGCCCACTCTTTGGGTCATTTCAGGGAGGAATTTTCAAAAGTGCTCAGCATTGGCCCAACTCTGCTCCCATTGCAGTCACTAGTAAAACTCCCGTTGACTTCAGTGGGAGCAGAGTTAGGCCAGTGATGAGTGTTTTTGAAAATGCCACCCTTAAATGTTTAGTAACAGAAGAATGTAAAGAGCCCAGGCCATATAGTCCCCTGCAGTGGAAAAACTGCATGTGGGTTAGGAAATGCAGCAGGTTTCATCCCATGGTTTCTTTCTGATTGTCCCACAGAGAGGGCAGGGCTTTCCCTCCCTCCCGGAGCAGGCAGGGGGTGAGACTCACAAAAACTGTTGCTCTCCGGAGGTCCCGTGGGAGATCCATGGATCTTAGGACAACCATGGAGCACAGAGGCCCGTTAGCAGAGGTCTAAAAAGCATCATGACTCTCTGCCGAGCCAGGTTCCTATGGAATCCCTGCTGGCTGCTGCAGAGGGGGAACCCATTCAAGCTAGAGCCGCTTGTGGTACTAGATCCCCAAAGTGTGCGAGAAGGGGGTGGGTGGCAGTGGAGCCAGGGCCTCAGCCCCTCCTCTGCAGTGCTGATGGAGTCAGCCTCACATGGAGAGAAGCACAGTGCCTCTATGAACTGTTGCTAGGTGGTGTGATTAGTTGCAATGGGACAGTCCAATGGCTGAAGAGTCACTATCTGGCCTTACCATACTGTATGTCAATGGTTCATCCCACCCAAGTGTCTTGGTGTGGGCACCATAGACACACAAGGACAAAGCATCAGCTAGTGTACATTGTCACAGCTCCACTGAAGGCAATGGAGCTATGACAATTTCCACCAGTTGAGGATCTGCTACATATTGTACAATATAAATAAAAAGAGGTTTTTTTATATATATAATTGCCCACCATTAAATATAAATTGCCCACCATTAAATGAAGGAGACACAGATATATGTTAAATAATGTATTTGCTTCAAGTTCTATTGAGTAGGAAGGTGAATCTTTAAAGGCAAGCAAACGAGTCCTTGGAGGAGAAATATTTCAAAGGAGAAATAGCAAAAAAAAATTCAAGATTTATTTAAATAATCATTTTTCAAAAGGTCAGCAGCTCCGGGCCCAATCCCGCTGACCTTATTCAGTCAAACTCCAGGATTTCAATGGATTGCCCTGAGTAGTTCAGCACCAAAAAAACTCCCTTTCTTAAATCTATCGTAAGCTGATGTTGAATGCCTTCCTCAGTGTGGACGTAAAAAAAAATCTAATACTAAATTTCCGGTATATTAAAAATACTATAAAATCGCTATTTTGATCGGAGCTACAGAAAAATAGTTCTGTGTGTTTGTGCTCCCTCTACTGGCTCTTCAAGCTTTTACCTAAAGCTCCCTACTAAAGTCAGTGGAGTTTTGGCATTGATTTCAATTGGAGCAGAGCTGAGGCCTAAGAACCTAGTCCCACAAGTTAATAGTGCTGATGCTCAGATAAAGAATCAAATGAGATGTAACAATACTGGCTGATGAGCCCTTTGAAAAGTAAATGGGATTGCACAAGCTATAAATCCGTACTGAAGTTACCCTGTTATCTGCCAGGCATGAACCCGTCACAATTTTTGGCTGTAGATATGAACCTTCCCATGGGTCAGGGGTGTTTCAGTCCAACATTTTGGTTCAACTCATCTCTACTCCTCTGCTATAAAGGCTAATTTTCAGAAGAGCGGAGCACTCACAACTCTATTTTAACTCAGTGGGAGCTACAGATACTCAGGATCTTTGAAAATCAGACCCATACTCTATTTGGTGGATAATTTTCAAGTTTATCAAAGTGTATTGGGGAGAAAAATTGCAAACCATTTTTTTAAGTTTTGAGAATGTAAAAATAAATCAATGAAATAAAAATAAGGTTACAGCTAATCTCAACTCATCATGCAACTTTCCATCCTCTTGGAAACTGCAAGTTGTGTCAGATACCCTTCTGCAGTAGGATCTGACTGTTCATTCAATGGCTGTCCCAGTCAGTCATCACAGTGGCTCTGAGGTTTCCTCTGAATCTTTCAGAAGACCCACAAATGGTTACATAAACTACATTGGCCTTCTGGATTTTCTCTAGATACATATGAGTCCATTATAAAGTACAGTCAAGCAAAAAAAACTAGTGTAACTCAGAGCAGCCTCTAGCCCTCAGTGACTGTATTAAATTTAAATATTTTTCTATTATATATTTCTATTATATATTTTCCCATAATGAGATAAAAATATATGCAATCCTGTTCAACGTACTCATAAATAATCTGGGAAAATGTGTAAACAGTGAGGTGGCTAAATTTGCAGATGATACAAAACTACTCAAGATAGTTAACCCAAAGCTGAGTGCAAGAAGTTACAAAGGGGTCTCACAAAACTGGGCAACAAAATGGCAGATGAAATTCAATGTTGATAAATACAAAGTAATGCACATTGGAAAATATAATCCAAACTGTACAGACAAAATGATGGGATTAAAATTAACTGTTACCACTCGAGAAAGAGATCTTGTGGATAGTTCTCTGAAATCATCTGCTCAATGTGCAGCAGCAGTCAAAAAAGCTAACAGAATGTTAGGAACCATTAGGAAAGGGATAGAGAATAAAATAGAAAATATCATAGTGCCACTATATAAATCCACGGTACTCTCACACCTTGAATTCTGCATGCAATTCTGGTTGCCCCATCTCCTAAAAGATATGTTAGACTTGGGAAAAGTACAGAGAAGGGCAACAAAAATGATGGAGTATGCAACAGCTTCCATATGAGGAGAAATTAAAAAGATTGGGATTGTTCATCTTAAATTAGAAAAGAGACGACTAAGGGGGGGATATGATAGAGGGCTATAAAACCATGAATGGTGTGGAGAAAGTGAATAAGGAACTTGTTATTTACCCCTTCATATAACACAAGTACCAAGGATCACCTGATGAAATTAATAGTCATCAGGTTTAAAACAAACAAAAGGAAGTGCTTCTTCGCACAATACACAGTCAACCTGTGGAACATGTTGCCAGGGGAAGTTGTGAAGATCAAAAGTATAACGGGGTTCAAAAAATAATTAGATAAGTTCATGGAGGACAGGTCCATCAATGACTATTAGCCAAGATGGTCAGGGAGACAATCCCATGCACTGGGTGTCCCTAAGCCTCTGATTTTCCTCCAGGTCAGATTGGCTGAAACCCTGCGGGGGTTGCCTTTCTCTGAGCCTGAGCAATGGGTCACTTGCAGGTTTAAACTAGTGGAAATAGTGAATTCTCTGTAACTTGAAGTCTTTAAACCATGATTTGAGAACTTCAGTAACTCAGCCAGAGGTTAGGGGTCTATTTCAGGAGTGGGTGAGGCTCTGTGGCCTGCAATGTGCCGAAGGTCAGACTAGATGATCACGATGGTCCCTTCTAACCTTAAAGTCCGAGTCTAACTTCCAGAAGCTGGGACTGGATGATGGGATGATTGTCATGTTCTGTTTATTCCCTCTGAAGCATCTAGCACCTTTCACTGTCAGAAGACAGGATACTGGGATAGATGGACCATTAGTCTGACCCAGTGTTGGCAATTTTATGTTCTTATCAAAATCATGAATAGGAGTAAAGTCACATGCTATTTTGCTGTGTTTCCGAAAAATTTTCTTTAGACTTTTCCCATTCCATATTTGTATGTAAAAGGTACAAAATCAAATCTGCTCATGGTTAAAGTATTTTTATTAGTAGTATTACAGTAATATGGTGACGGATTGTGTGAGGCCCTGTACATACTCATATTAAGAGGTTAGATCCCGCCTTGAAGAGCTTACCATCTAAATTGACAAGATGAGGGTAGAAGACAGAAAGTATTATTATCTCCATTTTACAGATGGGGAACTGGGGGAACAGAAAAATTAAGGATGGGATTTAAAAAAATGCTTCAGTGATTTAGTATCAGAGGGGTAGCCGTGTCAGTCTGGATCTGCAAGAGCGACAAAGAGTCTTGTAGCACCTTATAGACTAACAGAAATATTGGAGCATAAGCTTTCGTAGGCGAAAGTGGGTCTTCGCCCACAAAAGCTTATGCTCCAATATTTCTGTTAGTCTATAAGGTGCTACAAAACTCTTTGTCGCTCTTTCAGTGATTTAAGAACACAAGTCAAATTGAAAAGTCCCACCATAAGAGATTTGCCCAAAGTCACATGGGAGTTCAGTGACGGAGCCAGGAATGGAACCAAGAGGCCAGTACTTCACAGGAATGTAAATTCAGTGTAACACTACTTATTTCAATGAAGCTAGTCCAGGTTTACACCAGTGTAGCTGAAACCAGAATTTGGCCCTTAAAGAGGCAATTCCTTAGCTAATAATATTTATATTTTGGGCTGAAAATGTTTATGATCATATTTAGGCACCTGCCTGATTTTTCAGATTGCAGAGCATGCAGCAGTTCCTTTTAGAGTCAATACTGCAAAACTTATTTGTGACTATTCAAATTCAAAAGGGAAATTTGATTTGACCATATTCACAACTTGTGCTGCGCAAATAATGAAAACAGTGATTGGCTAAATAGTTTGTTCATAAATCTTTGTAGCCTTTGTCAAGTACGTACCTTGTTAGCTTCTTTCTGGGTTATTTAAATGAATGACTAGCATTTCGGGATGATGTCCAGAATGACAGGAGGGCAGGGTTAGAATTCAAAACAACCTTGACAACTAGGACAATTGGTCTGAAATCAACTAAATGAAATTCAATAAAGACAAGTGCAAAGTACTTCACTTAGGAAGGAAAATTCAAATGCACAATTACAACATGAGGAATAATTGGCTAGATATAGTTCTGCTGAAAAGGATCTGGAGGTTTTACTGGATCACAAACTGAGCGTGAGCCAACAGTGTGATGCAGTTGCGAAAAAGGCTAATATCATTCTGGAGTATATTAACAGGAGTGTCATACATTAGATATGGGAGGTGGTTGTCCTTCTCTGGCCTCAGCTGGAATACTGTGTACAGTTCTGGGCACCACACGTTAGCAAAGATGTGAACAAATTGGAGAGAGTCCAGAGGAGAGCAAGAAAAAATGATAAATGGTTTAGAAAACCTGACCTTATGAGGAAAGGTTAGAAAAAACTAGGCACATTTAGTCTTGAGAAAAGAAGACTGAGGGGAGACCTGATAGTCTTCAAATATGTTAAGGGCTGTTATAAGGAGCACAATGATCATTTGTTCTCCATGTCCACTGGTGGTAGGACAAGAAGTAATTGGCTTAATCCACAGCAAGGAAGATTTAGCTTAGATATTAGGAAAACTTTCTAACTATAAGAATAGCTAAGCACTGGAATAGGCTCCCAAGGGAGGTTGTGGAACCCCCTTCATTGGAGGTTTTTAAGAACAAATCAGAGAAACGCTCCTCAAGGATGGTCTAGGTATTCTTGGTCCTACCTCAGTGGGGGGGAAGGATTTTATGATCTCTCAAGGTCTCTTCCAGCCCTACATGTCTATGATTCTATTCTATGAGTCTATTAATATGTTCATGCATTATTCACCCAGTTCTAGATTATATCCCAAATGAATGAGAGTCCAAATTATTTTGTTGTATTTTAAAATTCAGTCATCCAACTTTCTCATAAGAGCCGTCAGACTTGCCAAAACCAATCTATAGTCACTTTTAATGAAAACCCTCCAGTGGCAGCCACAGAAACACAGGAATTGCCATAGCATAATGGGCCAGTGGGCCATTTAGTCCAGTATCCTGTCTCTGACAGTGGTCAGCACCAAGTGCATCAGTGGAAGATGCAAGAAACCTTACAATGAATAAGTATGAAATATAGTACTCATAGTAGAATTTCTTTTCTAAATCCAGGCAATGAGGGTAAAATTTTCTAAAGTGCCTAAGTCCCGGTTAAAAGTCAATGAGACTTCAGCTTCTAACTCACTTAGGAACTTTTTGAAAATTTTACCTTTAGTGATTATCTTGTGCTCTGAATATGCGGGTTTATATTGCTTATCTACTTTCTAGCCTATTTAATGTAACTGTGGTTGGCTTAGTAGTTTATAGGAATGTCTAATGTATTTTTGAATTTTGCTACATTCTTGGCTTCAGTGATACCATGTGGCATTAATTTCCACTGGTTAATTATGTGTTGTGCAAAACATTGTTTCTTTCTATGAGTTGTAAATATGTTGCTTTTTAATTTAATTGGGGGTCACCTTGTTCTATTATGAGAGAATAAATAGAAGCTTCCTATTTATGTGCTCTAAACTATTCATTATTATATATACCTCTGTCAGGTCACCGCCTATCCATTTCTTCTCCAAGTTATATGAAATAGTTGCTGTTTCAAAGTTTTTACTGTTTTCAAAGATATTATCAGTTTAAGCATATACAGTTGCCTATACGTATAATGAGAATTTTACTAGAACTAGTAACACCTTTCAAAATATTGAAAATGTTTAAAGTTCACCTGTTATAGGCCTCATGTTTTTAATCTCTCTTCATAAACAATTCTTTCCTTCTAAACTCTAAACATTTTCATTGCCCTCCTCTCAACCCTTTTCATTTCTGCAATAACCTCTTTGAGATTCTGTAATTAGAACTGAACTCAGTAATAATGGTGAGGTGCATCAGCAACAGATATAATGGCATTATAATGTGTTTGGTATGATTCTCTGTCCTCTTAACACAGTCTAACATTTTGTTTGCTTTTTTGATCACCAATGCTCTTTGAGCAGGTGTTTTCTGTGAGCTGTCCACTGTGACACTTACGTTTTTCCCCTGAGTTGTTACAGTTAATTTGGAACTCAACAATGTGTGTGAGTCACTGAAATTATTCTTTCTAATGTACTACATTTTACATTTATCTATACTGCATTTCATCTGTCATAGTGTGTCCCAACCATGAATCTTAGGACCTTTTGGAGTTCCTCATTGTCTTCTGTACTAACCTAAATCATTTTGTGTCACTTGCAGATTTTACCAGGTCATTTTTTACCATATTCTCCAGGTATTTATTAAAATCATATAACACTTGTCCTAATATGAATCCTTGGGGCACCCCATAATAACCTCCCTCCATGAGAAAATTGACCATTTGTTCCTACTCTTGTGTTTCCTCTCTTAACCAGTTTATAATCCAGGACAGAACTTCACCTCATACCCCTTGACTACTTAGTTTACTCAATAGCCTTTTGGGAGGGACTTTATCCAAGTCCATAGCATACTGACAAATGCATCTTTTTAAAAAAAACAAAACAGCCACTTAGCTGCTGTTGTTGTGCCACCCTGTTAACACTGTAATATATTTCCATACTTGGAGGACCTCAATAATGGGGCCTTTTCTGGGGCTTACCAACCCCAGCCATCACAATACTCTTTTCTGAAGAACTGACTCACATGGGGTTGCACCAATGTAACTGACAGGGGAACTTGTCCAATGAACTGTAGTTCTAAATATATCACTTGTGTTGAAAACACGCTCAAATTAATGTATCACTTTAACACAATATTCCTAATAGTTGGCGCTATCATGATCACCTGCTCGCCCACAGTACATAGAGGTACCTGCTAAGGCAGCTGTGTTATTTTCCAGTCTGCTTTAGGTGAGACAGTTACCTTTGCATTTAATGTACTTTCTTGCTCTTGTCTTGCTATTTTCTTCTACATAGCAGATTCAGTAAATCTGGTATGTAGTCTGACTTGTCTTCAGTCTTGTCTTGTCTATGGTGCCTGCCAGAACTTTTAATATTTCATTGTGTCTTACAGCACTAGTGCCCTGGGGTACTGCTACACTACAACCGGATAAAACGTGCTGCAAGGCAGCGTTCTCCTACATATTCCGCACCTCTCATCATTTGCTTATATGTTCCAAATTAGCTGTTGCTGAAAGGCTGAGGACAGCTCTCAGATGGGACTGTGTTCATTCTTTGTACATCTACTTCCCAAATTTCAGGCCAAGAAAGTTTTCTTCCTGCAGCTTCTTCCCACCACATCCATTTTCCCACCTCATTACCACAACTCCATGCAATCCCTTGTTTTCTTCTCTCACTTTAAAATCTAACTTGCTCTTAATCATTTCTTCTCCGCTGTGCTCTTGTTGCTTTGTTCTTTTATGAAGACCATGCTCTTCTGTCTCTGTGTTTCAACATAGCCACTAAATTATGGTGTCTCAGTCTAACTTCACTTTCTTCCTTTGCTTTTCATAGTATCAGATTTTTCTTGATGATGCCGATGACACCAGTTTTTCTCATTTCTTCATCAATTGCACATCTGTGTCTCTGGCACATTAATTACATTCTCCATAATCCTTCAGCCAATTACGTGGGTGAAACAGTAGTGTAATTTTGGGGTAGAAACAGCTTTGTCCATTATCACTGTTTTAGGGTGGTAGAATAAGGCTGCAAAATACTCGTAGTAACCTTCCAATAAAACTAAGGATTTCAGAAGTCTGCAAGGTCACCTATCTATGTACTTATGGCTTTCATTACAGTAGTATCTGAAAGTGTCACAACCAATATTGTATCTTCAAAACATCTCGGTGAGGGATGAAAATATTATCCCCATTTTACAGATTGGGACCTGAGGCACAGAGAGATTAAGGCTTCAATCAACTTAATATTAAGCATGTTAGTTGGTCTCATCCCTGTTGTGTTAAACACTTAAGTATGTGTTTAAGTCTAATTGACACAATAATATTTTTATTTCAGTACTGACGGTGGGCCAAGAGACTGAATGCTGCATGTAAAAGTATATTTTGTACCCAAAAAAAGTGTGTGTAATCAAACAACCAACAAATTCCATGAGGAAGATATATGTATGTATAGGTATTGTGACAAAGTTCCTCCTCTATCTTGGTGGGTCCTACGCTTATTGGCGGATTTTGCTTGCCTCAGAGATCTTCCCCTCTGGTAAAACCCACAGTCCAGGTTAACTCCTCCTGTGTCTGATCAGGAGTTGGGAGTTTTGGGGGGAACCCGGGCCCGCCCTCTACTCCGGGTTCCAGCCCAGGGCCCTGTGGACTGCAGCTGTTTAGAGTGCCTCCTGGAACAACTGCACGACAGCTACAACTCCCTGGGCTACTTCCCCATGGACTCCTCCCAACACCTTCTTTATCCTCACCACAGGATCTTCCAGCAGTATGCCCTCTTACTCTCAGCTCCTAGTGCCTTTTGCTCCCAGCTCCTCACACGCAACCTCCTTCCACAGCTCCTGACATCCCCCTCACTGACTCACTGGAAGGCTTTTAACTAGTTTCAGCCAGCCCCGATTGGCTGCAGGTGTCTCAATTAACCTCCCTGCCTTCTGGAAAGTTCTTAATTGGCCCCAGGTGTCTTGATTAACCTGGAGCAACTCCCATAAGGTATCAGGGATTTGTTTAGCCTGGGGCAAACATACTGGTTCCTTACCACTTTCCAAAGCCCTCTGGCCTTGCCCCGTCACAGTATATGTATGTGTGTGTGGATGGATGGATGGCCATACCAGATATATATATGTTCTAGATAGGGGTGTGTGTGCGTGTATACAGATATATACCTATACATACCTATACGACAGAGCACCGGCTTTGCCTCGGGGGCGGGGGTCCTGCACTTCTAGGCGGTTAGGGCTTGCCTCAGAGGTTTGCTGTGACCCTCAGTGTAGCC
Source organism: Chelydra serpentina (assembly GCA_037349315.1). Lineage (NCBI taxonomy): Eukaryota > Metazoa > Chordata > Testudines > Chelydridae > Chelydra > Chelydra serpentina. The sequence goes on from JBAIAC010000032.1 coordinate 8,309,616, forward strand.
TCTCTCCCCTCCTAGAGGCAAGGATTTCAGTTTACTGAGTCACCTTCATCATCAGCCAGTCAACGGGTTTGGTGTAAGAACCCTCTTTTGTCCCTGTCTTCCTTCTCAGGGAGCGTTTGTGTAGGGGGAGGATTGGGGGGAACCCGAGCCCGCCCTCTTCTCTGGGTTCCAGCCCAGGGACCCTAACTGGCAATGGCAACAGGTAGTTTTTGTATACTACCGGAGCTATATCCCTTCCCTGGGTTACTTCTCCAAACGGCCCCTCCTAGCACCTGACCACGCTTGTTCTCCCAGGTCTTTTACTGCACACCTTCTTTCTCCCAGTCTTCCCACAACACACCTTCCTACTCCCAGCTCCTACCAGCCGGCCTCTCTGAAGGAGCTTCCTTATAAACTAGTCCCAGCCGGTTCTAAATGGGCTTCAGGTGATCTGATTAGCCTGTTTCCTTTGATTGCTTCTAATCAATTTTTAATTGGTCCCAGGTGTCTTATGGAGTCTGCCTGACTTAATTGCTTCTAGCACCTTCCTGACTGCTTGGGTAGCCCCTGCCCTGGTCATTCAGGAAACAGAAAACTAGTCATCCAGTGTCCAGTGTGGTTTTTTTCTTCTACCAGACTCCTGCACCCAACCAATCTGGGCAGGGCTGGTGCAAGGAAGTTTCGCGCCCTAGGCAAAACGTCCTTGCACCAGCTCTGCGCGCCCCCACGGCAGCCAGTTCCCTCCCCCACCCCTCCTGCAGCTCCCCACCCCCCACGGCAGCGGCTCAGCCCCCCCGCCTGCCCACGGGGGCAGGCTCAGCCCCTCGTCTGCCTGCCTGCGGGCCTTGGGGGCAGGAGGCTTGGCCCCCCACCCGCGGGCCATGGTGACAGGAGGCTCGACCCCACCCACCCACCCATGGGCCGCGGTGGCAAGAGGCTCGACCCCCCACCCCACCCACAGGCTGCGGTGGCAGGAGGCTTGGCCCCCCCGCCCGCGGGCCACGGTGGCAGGAGGCTCGACCCCCCCCGCCCGCGGGCCGCGGTGGCAGGAGGCTCGACCCCCCGCCTGCCCGTGGCAGAAGGAGGGTCGGCCGCCGAATCGCTGCCGGGAGTCTCCGCCCCGCAAATTCTGGCGCCCTAGGCAACCACCTAGGGTCGCCTAGTTGGCGCGCCATCCCTGAGTCTGGGTCTGTCACCATACATATACCTTCCTCAAGGAATTTGTTGGATGTTTGTGGTACATCAGCAATAAAAATCTGGCTTCTGATCAACTTTCTCTTCAACTTGATTTATTATGGTCATAGGCTGCGTTTTACAACTCAACAAGTTGGACTTTGAGTGCAATTCTGGTCCCACAAGCAAAGCTCAAGGAATAGGGCCTTGCAGGGGGGACGTAGGCAGATGCTGTGGGGATGGAATCCTTGTCCCAACTCAGGTGTAGGATCCAGTACACCTGCCTGCCCTAGCCACAGCTATGAATGTTCACAGGCTGAACTAGTGGCAGTGCCCTGCTGTTCTCCCTGTCTGAAGCTTTGATGCTCAGGATGCATAATATGTGTGTGGACCCTTTGACCACACCGCACCACTTTCCCACATGTGCACACACTGTTCGGCTGTGCAGTGTTTGTGGAGTCCCCCTAAACATGCTCCCTAGACATAAGATGGTTATAAGTATATTTTAAAATGTCAAATATGGGTCTCATTCTGCAGTCAGATCCACTTATGTAAACTCTTACTCCTGTGTAGAACTCCACATAGAAGTGAAGCTTCATGTGTAGAAATCTATTGGCAAGACTGGACCCTCTGAGGGTGGATAGAACGGGATGCTGTGTGTTTGTACTTGGTGTGTGTATGCTAAATTTAGGCTGTGGGTACAGTGTTTGGGTCTGAGTGTGCCTGCTTTAGTGTAGCTTGATTGTAAGTGGGATTTGCTGTGAGGTGAAAGCATGTAAGGCTGTGTGTTTTGTTGAGCACTGCAAGATTAATACATTGTTTTTGAATGCCATGCCTGTTTATGCAGGAAGTAATCACTAGTTCTGAGGCCCAAAGGAAATATAAATAGAACACCTCTTTAATAGTAGAGAATGTGGGATAGACATTTATTAAGGCTGGTCAAAAAATGTTGATGGAAACTATTTTTCCATGGAAAACTGGGTTTTTGACTAAATGAAATTCTTCACAAAAAGTGTCTGCTTTCCACTGAAAATTTCGATTTGTCATCAAAATACTGAATGCCTGAAACACAAAATATTTCTATAGAAAACTGAAATATTTTAATTCTGAAATGTTGCCATGTTGCCTCATGGAAGTTATATTTCAGATGCCTTATGCTCCCATTCACCTCTATGAGCTGGACTCCGCAGCTGGACTTCATCTCTCATGATGCGCTATATCCATGATACTGTCATGATGCACCATCCCCCCTCACCGAGAGGAGAGCTTATGGTGCCTCATGCGATATGTAGTCTAACCAGAGAGTACAGCATATAGAGGGGAATGGGAACATTGGTCACCCAAACTACAACTCCCATGAGGCATCGTGGTTGCATTTCAGAATCAAGATAGTTCATATTTTGATTTTGTGACAAAAATTCAATTTGTCCATGGAAAACTTTGACAAAAAATAATTTTTCATTTTTGTCAAATTTTCCATGGAGGAAAAAAATTCTGACCAGCTTTAATTATATTTCTCAAAAAATAGTACTTACATCAGAAAAACTACAGTCCTCTATTTTTATTACCAAAGTCTTATTTTTAAATTTTTCATACCATTCTTCTCATTCCTGTTAGTCTCACCTACTCTGTCCTTTTTCTCATTCTTGTTGCCTTTCTCATCCCTTTCTTTTCTTGATTGGTTGTCTATTTCCTCTTCTCTCAGAGTTCCTCTCCTTTCACTCTTTTCTGTAGGGCCATATTTTGCCTAGATCTTTGTCCATACTCCAAGTAAAGTCAATTTCAGTTCTGTGTGCAGTCTGGGAGCAGACTGTTTTCCTTAGTTTGTTCTTTATTTCCTCTTCTCCTCTCATAGTCTATGAAAAATCATAGCACAGTCCTGCAATGTATGTTCCACAATTGACTTGTAATTTTCTGGTGCAGGTCAGAAGATCACCAATTTCACCTGTGGGCCTTATTGTATAGTTACAGTCAACAATCCCAGATGTGGCAAAATATCACACACAATCATCTGAGTGACAAAATTCAGTTTTTATGGGCATAATTCTGTCCTCACTTATGCCGGCATAAATCAGGACTAATTCCATTGATGTAAAATTGGTGGAAGAGAAATAAGAATCTGGCCCTTTCCATTTATGCACTTTTGTGAAAATGCAGTCATTATTCCTGTAAAATATTATGCTTCATTTTGATGTTTTTCATGTTCATCTTATTTCTGTGGCTGTAGCACACATATGTATCCCTGCCAGATTCTGATCAGTGTTGCATACAGTAGTCATTCTCTGTGTGCCCATTACATCCGCCTACACAGAGTGACACGTACAGCAACAGCTGCTGCAATTTCTATACACCCTTCTGTCTTTGGATGGAAAATGTAGAAGAGTCATAAATATATCTCATGGCTTACATACATGTCCAAAATTGGAAAAACGTCAACTCTTGCATTAGCTTGAATTGATTGTGTGATCTGGAAAAGTCAAAGTTAAATAAACTGCCTTATTCACAATCTAATCATCACCTCTCTTTAAGTCCTATTTCTGGAATGGAAATTATAGTGGATGAAAACAGAGAGAGTACTTTAATCCAATTTTATGCCATAGAACACCATCATTGTTCTTTAAGCATGACATTTACAGCACACCCATCACATCAGTAAAACACGGGGGTTGCAGGAAACTATATGGGAGGGAGAGAGGATGGAATCTACCCTCTATCTGTGCATATGATATGGGGTAATTCTCCAGCCTTTCTACAGGGTCTGGAAGAGAAGCCACCACTCAGAGGCACTGCTCCTGAAAGCACCGCTCTGATGTGGCTTATGCAGAAGGGATGGAATAGCCAGCTCTGCCATATTCAGAGAGTGCAAAATTCTCCCTCCATGAGCTCCTTCCCTACCTCCCAGCATTACCACAGTAGTTCTGCTGTGTTGGGGGTTTTCCGTGGACATTTTGCCCATAGGAAAAATCCTCCCCAACTGAAAAAAAAGTCTTTATGGGTATTTGATGTATCGAGATTTTGAAAGTTGCAAGTGTGTCAATCACACCCTTGGCCAGTATAACTCTGATTGGGCTTGAAGTTCTTTGGAGAAAATCCAATTGTTTAACTAAACCTCAAGACTGTGAAATGATTTTGCTTTTTGACCCATAAGGAAACCATAGTAGATTAGAACTGGTAGACTGACTTACACAAGTAAATGAAATGAATCATTAAAAAAATAACATGATTTCCCCCCCCAACGCCAATTTTTGAATTGTTCTATAACAAAAATAAGTACATTAAAGGTAAAAAAGATGCAAATATGTGTTCCAAAGGCAGTGGTAAGCCACCTTGAACTAGATCAAATACATCTAACAGGTATCAGTTGTTCTGGGTACTTTAATTGTTTCATCAGTCTTTTTGTGTGTATGTGGAATGTACTCCTAATTTTGGTGCCACTAAAGATACTAAACAGACCTCTTCCCTGAAGCCACTTGTTCAGTAAAATCAAACAATAATTTTCTTTATGCACCTTAAAAATTCAAATATAACTCAGTCCTCCTCAACAACACCAAGTGGTTCTTTATTTCCTCGCTGTGAGGACTCACAGAGCTAACAATTAGCATGACTTATGAGTCCTTTTTGTTCATTTTTGTAGTCTTTTAGGCCTACAGAAAGAATCAATATGTTATAAAGTGCTAATAAAGAGTTGGTATCTTAAGATAATATATTATGATATTTTACTGTAGTCTAATAAGGTTGTGCCAGGTTATAATAAATCTATAATATTAGGATATAGTAAGGCTGTTTTATATTATAGGATAATATATCCCACCTTCATTCCAGGTAAAGATCTCCCCTTGAATTTGATGGGAGTTTTGTGTAAAATCAGTGGGACAGAATGACCTCACTGAACATTAAGCGGTGAGGGTGCTGTCTGGCTTGTTGGAAAAGGTGTGTTCCCCTTTAAGAGCTAGGGAGTGATTTGTGGCGGCAGTTCCACACCAGATCAGCGTGGCGATGCTCACCCATCCCCGCCCTGAGGTGACCAGAAGAAAGGGGGGACTGTATATATCTATGCTGGTGCAGAAAAAGACCCCTTTTACCTGAACCAGGCAGAGCAGCACGTACCCTCCCACCTGGGGAGGTAGTTAAATATCAGGTTTTGTCATGATCCACTGTGGGCATTATGCCAGTCACACCTTTCTCAGAGGGATGGGAAGGAATTTTTCCCTCAGCCCCAGGTAGGCCAAGGTGACTTTGCGGGGGGAGGATTCGCCTTCCCCACAGCAGGTTGGGGGTTTAGTTCGGGCAAAAAAGAAATGGGAGTTAGGCTATGGTGTTGCAGCTCACTGTGTGAGCTTGGGGTGGATGTCCAGTGCAGGTGCTCTGTAGGGAAGGGATACAGTGATTAGATAAAATAGATTGGTAAGGAACGTATTCTTTAAAGGAGTGGAAACAAGCGGGGGTCAGGGATCTTATGACCAGTATGTCAGGGAGTCATCCCCCCTGCTCCATTATAACCCTCCCCCCTTGACCTTCATTTGAGGAGGGGATGAGATCCCAGCAGTGAACTGGCTAGGGACCAGGATGGGTAAAGGGGGAAAGCAGACAACAGCCCTCCCCTATTGGGTATGTGTAAATGTTATTGGAATTATCTGCACTGTACAATTTTATCTGCCAGGTACTCCTGGACATTTAGGAATAAAGTTCCAGCCTAATTGAATGACATCCAGTGTCTCCTGTCCTTCTTCCAGCATACCTGGACTTTAGCTTTTCAGGCCTGCATAGGAGTCCGTTTATGAGGAGAAAGGGTCTAATTCTCCTCTTGCTTCCTCCGGTATAAATCAGAAGTATCTCCACTAAAGTTAACAGGGTTATGCCATTGTAAAGTTGGTGGAAGATCAGAGTCAAATCCATAATGTATCATTGTATATGAATTGCATCTAGCCATAATTGAGGAATATCTTAGCTATTGGAAAATAGAGAGAGAAATGTCAATCCTGATGGTATGTGAGTGGATTTCAGAAGTGTCACAGTGTGCTACCAAGAAAGAACAGGTTTATGGACTAAGGAATAAGAAGACATTACAAATAATTTTGAATCATTGACTAATGTCATAAAATGAACTATTCCTTTATTTATAGGTCCCATGGTCCCACTCTGAAAGGACCCTTCCACCTTCATGAAACCACGTTGACGTACATACGGAATTAGGGCTTGCCTTCATGGATCAGGCTGTAGGGTGAGGGCTTATACTGATAAAATCAGAGTCTTCTGGACGTAGCAGGAATCTCTCTGATGCTCATTTCAATAAAGAAAAAATATAAAGAACCTGTGAAGTTTTTAGTAGTAGAGAAATTATCTGACTATATTAAACAAAATTGCAAGGGTGGTTGTTTTGACGCAGCTCAAGCTGCACCTGTCAACCCTTTGTCATCTAAACTTTGCACGTTGTATTATATGCTCCTTCAGAGTCAACAGTTTCTTTGGGAAAGTCTCTGATGACTAGTACATTTCTAAATTTTTATTCTTACATTTTAACATATAGCTCCATCCGCCCTCCCAGACGCAAGTGGGACAAGCAGCCTCACAATCCAACCTTCTGCATTTGGCTCACAGTCAAGCATCTATGTCTCAAAGCCCAGTGCGTCAGGCTTCCTCTTCTTCCTCCTCATCCTCCTCCTCTTCAGCTTTGAGTGTTGGCCAATTAGTCAGCAGTAAGTATTGCTCCCTGACTCTCTCTATTTCTCCTATCTGTTTGTTTCCATTCTTGCTTATCTTCCTTATCTACCTTTCCTTCTTATTCATATAATGGACTGTATATTGCTTACTGGAGTAATCTTTGCCAATAAGAACTGCTCAGTGCTGTGATTCAAGAAGCCTAAGAAATCCAAACCAGCACTAAAAATGGTCATAAAAACCTGTAGTAGCCCTTGATTGATTACCCTAATCGTGGACAAAGTGGCAGCCTAGCCTCATTCTTAAAACTAAAAGGTATTTCATATTGTGTCAGTCTCTAACTATCTGAGATCAGAATGATACCTACATGGGGGGTGGACTACCCAAAATCTGCCTACTGTGAAGTTTATGCACCTTCTTTTGAAGCATCTGTTGCTGGCCAATATCAAACAGTATGCTTGGCTAGATGGATCTTGGATCTGATCCAGGCTGACATGTGCTGTGTTCCTTTAACCAACCTAGAAACTGAAGCTGGTGCAGAATATGTCAGCCTGCTTATTAAGTAATGTATCATTCCAGGAATATATGACACCAGTGCTCAATGGTATGCACTGGCTGCCTGCAGGTTTCTGGATATTGCTTAAAATGAGGTTTATTTTCCCCCAACAGCTTCAATAGGACAAGATCAGGAAAATATGAAAAAATGTACAAAATACGTGACACCCTTAAAAAGTTGCCTTAGATAACTAAAGACTAATTTGTGTGTTGACCGGCTGTGTGAACTGACTAATTTGTGTGTGGACAGGGGAGTAACCGGACAGTAAGGCTTCCCTTTACTCATCTGGGTGAGCTGCCTTGACCCTGAATTCCAGCCATAAGTGGTCAGAGGCACTGTATGCCCAATTACTCTCCATTTTGGGCAAATGGATGGAGAGTGGGCAAGGAATGAACAAAGCCTTGGCTCCATCCCTACCCATGTTGGCCGGCATGGCTGAGATAATACACCAAGGGTAATAATTTAGGATCTGACCCAATGCCCATTTAAGTGAATTGAAAGCCTCACATTGACTTCAGTGGGATCAGCCCCTTACTGCTCCAACAGGCAAGCAGTAAATCCATACCTTGTGTGAGGAGCAAGGGAGGAATTGTGGCCCCTTTAAACAACCATTTGGTCCGTGTCCTGCTCCTGAGACAGTAAAGTACGCACTTTCTAAAAGCTCTATCTAGTCTTGAGCTACAATTCAGCCCAATATAATTTTACCTCAGTAGGGATTTACAGTATTTATTTCAGATATAATTAGTGAGAATAGTAACAAACATTGCAAATATTCATGTGCCCATGTCTATTTATAAGAGGCAAAAGAGTCAAGTTACTTAGGGGTGACATCTGTGTAGTAATCTAATGAATTACTTAGGGCAAGATTCTGCCACCCTTACTCACATTGAGTAATAACTTACTCTACAGGTAGCCCTACTGAAATCCATGGACTAAGGTGCTACTCAACATGGGTAAGGGTAACAGAATCTGTCCCTTCATAACTTCCAGTGAAATACATTTTCCATGTTGTCTGTTTCTGTTTGTTTTTCATTCTATGTGTATATTTTTTTGTGATTTTACATCCATTTTCCCCCAATATGTTTTCTAAAATCTTTCCGCCTTTTTAACATTTCTGTATATTTTCTCTAATTCCCTCCTTTCTTTCCTTTCTATTATAGATTATCTCCAATGATGTCCTGTGATACCTTTTTATGTTTCCCTTTGTGTTTCGTTTTTCTTTTTCTCTCTCTCTCTTTCCCACTGTCTTTTTCCTTCAAAGGTTTTTATTTTAATTTTAGCTTTTAGGGTCAGATCTTGCAGTTGTTAGTCCTCATTCAGGCAAAGCTATTCATTTAAATAAGAGTTTAGCCTGAACAAGGACTGCAAGATTCACTCCTGGTTTTTTCCTTTTCCTTGTACGCTGTACTTATCCTTATTCTCTTATCCTGTGTGTGTACTCTTCTCTCAGATAATTCACTCCTTCTCCCCACTTGTTATCTTTCTTTCTTTCTTATTCACATACACCAAAAGAAAAAATGTTAAGGGTCATTTTTCTCCTACTTTCCCTTCCAGTTCCCTAACCTCTAATTCTTCTTTCCCCCTCTGCTCCCCTCCTTTCCTGATCTTTCTCACCACACATTGCTATGAATACCATATCTCTCTTCCTCACACTATGGGGCCCATTTCTCCCTGAATCCCATTCCCTCTTTGCCTATCCAGGTTCTTATATTGTCACCCATCACCATAGTATCTGAGCACTTCCCACAAATAAACAAACTACAACAAAGCTATTTCTCTCTTCCTTTTCCCCTCTCCTGTGAGCCCACATGTTTCCCAACTGCACGGTCCTGTCCTGCCTCTCCCTACTCTATTTACTTTCTGTTGTCCTTACCTGGCCAGCTACCCTCTATTCTGTCTTCCACAGTGAGGAAGTCCTCACCAACATCTTCCCTCTTGCTGGTGTTCCTCACACCAGGAGCTCTACCTTCCCTCAGGGTGCGTTATTTTTTCTGCATGGTTTTTTGTCCATTACTACACAGATTTGCACTCTGCAGGAACAGATTTGCACTCTGCAGAAGAAAGCAGAATACACCCAGGCCTTACTTAATCCCTGCAGAGCTGACGCTGGAAGGAGACAGCCCTGAAGAAGGAGAAAAGCTCTCCAAGGCAGGAGAATAGGAAAGAATCTGTAGGAGCTTTTGAATCCCCTGGTTTCACACCAGTTTCTCTCGTCGCCTCCTCCATTAATGCCCCCAGCACCACAGAGGAAATTCCATGTAGCATCTTCTCTGTCTCCTCAAGTGGAGGGGTTTCCAGTGTGCATCTCTCCCTGTAGCAGTCCCAAATGGCTCCTTCTCCTCTCAGCAGAGGCTGGTAGCTCTGCAGCCATGGTAGAGCTTTAATCTAAACACTGATACTATTTCAGAGTAGCAGCCGTGTTAGTCTGTGTCAGCAAAAAGAACAGGAGTACTTGTGGCACCTCAGAGACTAACAAATTTATTTCAGCATAAGCTTTCGTGGGCTACAGCTCACTTCATCAGATGCATAGAATGGAACATACAGTAAGCAGATATTTATACATTCAGAGAAACATGAAAAGGTGGAAGTACCTATACCAACTCTAAGAGGCTAATTAATTAAGAGGAACTATATCAGCAGGGGGGAAAAAACTTTTGAAGTGATAATCAAGATGGCCCATTTCGGACAGTCTGAAATGTGCCATCTTGATTATCACTTCAAAAGTTTTTTTTCCCCTGCTGATATAGTTCCTCTTTACAATGTAGAATGAGAAATTTGCATTAAACCAGGAGGAAAATTACAGACCTAGCAAGAAAGATGGCAAGAAAAATCTAACCTGGCAATATGTGAGATGGGACTGAGCCATTATAGATGCTTGTGTCAAAGGAATCTTCTACATACAAAAACCAATATGTTGCATATATGAGCAGTAAGAGTCTGACTGAAGTCAGAGGAGTCTTGCCATAGACTTCAATGGGCTTTGGATCAGAGTCTAAATAGAAATCTGATCAAATCTGATCCAAAAGCTACTATCTGCAAAGTTCAGGGGTGGAAGAAAGTATTCCAGTACTACCCCATCTACTAATACAATCCCTATTCTAAAGACATCACATGAAAGTAACATGCCATTTCACTAACACAGATACCAGCTATTCTCTACCATGCATATCAGATCTCTTCCTCCCCTGTTCGTCTTTTGCATGGTAGGTTTTGATCTCCATTCCCAAGGAGCAGTTCAGTCTAATTCTTCCCTAATCCAAGTCCCAGTGCAGGAAATGACCTTCACAAGGAGTCCACTCTTGCAACCCTGCCATAGCAAAAGAGTCCCGTTGCAATAAAACTCAACACAACACATCCATAATCATGTACAAACAAGCCTTAGCTTCTTACATCCTTTATCCTTTCCCTCCCAACAGGCTTCAGTCTTTCCACCAACTCCCAGCAATAGCTATACATACCCTTAATACTGAGTTTGCTGCTTTCAGAACTACATTTAAAAGTGCTTTGGAAATGGCTGATTTGTCAATTGGTCTGTCCCTAGCATCCCCACTCAGAGTCCTAAAGCAAAGAAAGGAAAGAAATGGGGGAGGCCATCATCTTAATGCCTTGTATCCTTTGGATCACTCAGGGGACTCTTTACAACTTATTGTGTCAGTGGGGTTATATACATTTCTGAAAAGATTTAGAAAGGCATAAAAGGCAGTTAGGCTCCCAACTCCCAATTGTGTCTTTGAAAAATTCCCCCTTAATAACCAATGTGGTATGTAAGTCATGTGTACAGTCAGTAGGAATATTTCAAACATTTATGGGGTAACAATTACTTTCTGTGAACAATCATACTTTGTAAACCTGAACGATCTTCGCTATATTTACACACACTAACTATATATAAAAGTATACAATTTATACATATATATTATACACACACACACATATGTATAATGTGTGTATATGTATATACACATACATGCATGAAATCCATATAAGACCTAATTTATCTGATATACTGAGCACATGCAGCCCTGCCCCTCCCCTGACTTCAACAGGAGTTGCATGGTTGAGTGCTCAACACTACACACACACACACACACAGTATGGGATATAAACCTCTGCCATTTCATTTTTGAAATCCAAGCTATTTTTCAACTATAGAAGAGAAAAATAGCATTGTTTCTGATAAAAATTATATAGGGTTTTTATTATTATATTTTAAAACATTCTCATCATCATAGGCTAAATTGATATGCTAAAAATCTCTTTTTCTCTCATTGGTCTAAGAGACTTTTTAGATGGAGTTTCAATCCTAAAGGAATTTTTACATCAGATTATAAACTCCTGAAAATGAAAGCTTTGTTACTGTAATACTGACAAGTCCTTAACTGTAGCAGTTCTAGCAGGAGCCACTGTAATATGGTGTTCAGCACAGTAATGTTGTCTAGCACAGTCCTCGGACAGCTACTTGCATTTACAGAAATTGATGGGTTATTGTGCTGAAAACTTTTCACCTAAGAAGTCTCAGGAATGAGGTGAAGAACAATAGAGATGTCTCGCTGGGAGAATGCCTTCACTACACGCAGGATTGAACAAGACTTTGAAATCTTCCACCATCCTAGTCCCATGCTGTCTCCGGCTTGGTGAATGCTTTAATTTAGCCAGGGATCAGTAGCTTGGGGGGCGGGGGGAGTTTCATTCTCCAGCTGCTGTGTCATTTCCCTTGATAAGTCCTAAATTGACCGAGTTATCCAGCACCAAAGGAGCCTTCCTATGGTAGACATCCTTTATTATGTGCCCTTTCAGGGACAAAGGCTTCTGTGTCAGTAAACTGCTATGGAGAAAAAGGACAAATTTATTCTCACAGTTTCATGAGCATTATCTTCTGGGTCTAATGTAAAAGTAAAATATTGTACAGCACTACCATCGAAAACACAATGCCTGAAGTTTCAAATACTCTGCTTCATGGTTGGCAACCTGATGGGGTGCAGAATGTAAACCCTGAAAGGATGTTTCCCACAAAGACATGTTTTAAGCACTGATTATAAAATTAAGATATTTCAAACAGAAATATTTGGATGAGGTGGGCTTCAGTGGTTTTTTGGTTTTGGTTTGGTTGGTTGGTTTGCATTTGTTCCAGCTAAAGCAGAAAAGACTAATTTCTAATTTAAAGACTCATCCCATTTTCATCAGTTGTGCACATTTTAAGCTCCAAAGGAAAAACAAATATCAGCCCCTTGTGTGAAGCAAAGATAATCAGAGAAGACCGTGAGCATTATTTGTTGAAACTGGAGGAGATTTTCAAAGGCAGAAATGGTAGTGAAGCATCTAAATCCCATTGACTCAAAAAGTAATAGCAAAAAAATTTTAAGTACATTAGAAGCGGGAAGCCTGCTAAACAACAAGTGAGGCCACTGGACGATCGAGATGCTAAAGGAGCATTCAAGAACAATAAGGCCATTGCAGAGAAACTAAATGAATTCTTTGCATCGGTCTTCACAGCTGAGGATGTGAGGGAAATGCTCAAATCTCAGCCATTCTTTGTAGGTGACAAAACTGAGGAACTGTCGCAGATTTGGGTGTCATTAGAGGAGATTTTGGAACAAATTGATAAACTAAACAGTATTAAGTCACCAGGACCAGATGGTATTCACCCAAGAGTTCTGAAGGAACTCAAATGTGAAATTGCAGAACTACTAACTGTAGTCTGTAACATATCATTTAAATCAGCTTCTGTACCAAATGACTGGAGGATAGCTAATGTGACGCCAATTTTTTAAAAGGGCTCCAGAGGCGATCCTGGCAATTACAGGCACCGGTAAGCCTGATTTCAGTACCGGGCAAACTGGTTGAAACTATAGTAAAGAACGAAATTGTCAGACACATAGATGAACATAATTTGTTGGGGAAGAGTCAACATGATTTTTATAAAGGGAAATCATGCCTCACCAATCTACTAGAAATCTTTGAGAGGGTCAACAAGCATATAGACAAGGGGGATCCAGTGGATATAGTGTACTTAGATTTTCAGAAAGCATTTGACAAGGTCCCTTACTAAAGGCTTTTAAGCAAAGTAAGCTGTCATGGGATAAGAGGGAAGGTCCTATTATGGATTGGTAACTGGTTAAAAGATAGGAAACAAAGGGTAGGAATAAATGGTCAGTTTTCAGAATGGAAAATGGTAAATAGTGGTGTCCCCTAGGGGTCTGTACTGGAACCAGCCCTATTCAACATATTCATAAATGACCTGGAAAAAGGGGTAAACAGTGAGGTGGCAAAATTTGCAGAGGATACAAAACTACTCAAAATAGTTAAGTCCCAAGCAGACTGTGAAGAGCTACAAAAGGATCTCACAAAACTGGATAATTGGGCAACAAAATGCAGATGAAATTCAATGTTTATAACTGCAAAGTAATGCACATTTGAAAACATAATCCCAACTATACATATAAAATGATGGGCTCTAAATTAGCTGTTACCACTCGAGAAAGAGATCTTGGCATCATTGTGGATAATTCTCTGAAAACATCCACTCAATGTGCAGCAGTCAAAAAAGTGAAAATGTTGGGAATCATTAAGAAAGGGATATTAAGAAAGAAAGTATCATATTGCCTCTATATAAATCCATGGTATGTCCACATCTTGAATACTGCATGCAGATGTGGTCACCCCATCTCAAAAAAGATATATTGGAATTGAAAAAGGTTCAGAAAAGGACAACAAAAATGATTAGGAGTATGGAACGGCTTCCATATGAGGAGCAATTAATAGGACAGGGACTTTTCAGCTTGGAAAAGACACGCCTAACGGGGGATATGATAGAGGTCTATAAAATCATGACTGGTGTGGAGAAAGTAAATAAGGAAGTGTTATTTACTCCTTCTCATAACACAAGAACTAGGGGTCATCACATGAAATTAGTAGGCAGCAGGTTTAAAACAAACAAAAAGAAAGTATTTTTTCACACAACGCACAGTCAGCCTGTGGCACTCTTTGCCAGAGCCCGTTGTGAAGGCCAAGACTATAGCAGGCTTCAAAAAAGAACTAGATAAGTTCATGAATAGGTCCATCAATGGCCATTAGCCAGTATGGGTAGGGATGGTGTCCCTAGTCTCTGTTTGCCAGAAGCTGAGAATGGGCGACAGGGGATGGCTCACTTCATGATTACCTGTTCTGTTCATTCTACCTGTCAGAAGACAGGATACTGGGCTAGATGGACCTTTGATCTGACCCAGTATGGTCATTCTTAAGTTCTTACAATGTAGGCACCTGCCTTTGTGCCTTTGAAAATCGTCCCTACTGCCTTGTAAAAACTGTAAATACTTTGGTCTGCAAACTTGGTAGTGTTTTAGTGAAGAAAATAATTTAAAATGTTTTGTGACAGTACCAATCTGTCTCTGTTGGCGGGAAAAAATCCACCTTACACTTCCTAAGAAAATGCAGTAATCCTGGATGGCTCAAATGTAGTATGAAGCATTTACACAATTTAAAAAATATTTCAACAGATCCTCAAACAGCCACCGGCGAGGTGGATGGGGTGAATTTGGAGGAAATCCGAGAATTTGCCAAAGCTTTTAAAATCCGGCGCCTGTCTCTTGGTCTGACACAGACTCAAGTTGGCCAAGCTCTAAGTGCCACAGAAGGCCCAGCCTATAGCCAGTCTGCCATCTGCAGGTAACAAGTTACATAATAAGCTATATTCTCCTCTCTTTGTTCTTAATTGTATTTATTATTCTGGAGTACACACCTATTTTAATCATGTGTCCTTAGAATTAGACTAGCAAATAATGTTGGTATCTGGCAGATGAACTGTACTTACTGTGTGCCTCTAAAGCAACTTTTGTCTTTTCCTTTTTTTAACAAAAAGTACGAAACAATAAATATGTTCCTGGCATTGAGACTTAATTCAGTAGTGGAGCTGGAGACCCTGCTGATGCTGTATAAGCACCAGCTGACCCTCTTCATACTGTGCCATTTTCTACAGCTAGGGTTACTGAGCAGATATTTCATGGCTGCATCCCTGCTAAGTTAAAGCCTGTATTATTGTGGTTTGCACTTCATGTACAGGATGTTAATGATGATTTACCTAGGCAACACAGAAGGGAGAAAAAATGTACTACATGGTATCTTGCAAACTTTCTAGCGTAAATCTTTTTATTACCCAAGTGTTAAAAAAAATGCACAGAAAATGAGTAAGAACCTGCTCTAATCTTAAGGAAAAAAATGATGCAGTCTTGATGGAGTTAAAATTAAGTAGTCAGAAGCAAACACCATGTATACATGTATGTATGTTACACTAATCCCATGTTTATGCATGAGGTAACAAACACACTTAGGTAACAGCTTTTTCCTCTTGGGCAATGCCTTATAGTCCTCCTCCATCAGTGAAAGCCAAGAAACCAACTCTAAGCTCATTTAAGTGGATTTTGTTCTTGGTGATCCATGAAATGCTCTGTCTTTTTATCTGCTCTTTATACTTTTAATGTATTCCCCATAGAACGGAAGTGTACTTTTCCTGCAGTTTAAGACTAAGGTTATAAATAACATCAGTATGGGGTAGTGAGCTTGCAGCTCACATTTTGCTCAATGATTTTCCATAAAACCCATTGATTGTTGTTAAATACAAAAAGCTCCATAGGATCCTCTCACTTCTATGGTCTCCCCTACTGTTTTTTCTTATAAGATACCTCCCTGTAGAAAATAACCTTTATTCAGTCTATACAAGGATACTACTGCTGGGAAATTTGTTTCAAGACTTGTATATTGTTATACCAAACAACGTGTACTGAAGCATCAACACTAACAAGCAACACCAATGATATGAATGCTATTGCTGCTTGTTCCTAAGCATTAAATTTAATTTCTTCCATATGGTCAATTGGTAAAGAACACCTAAAACAGGAAGTGTTTTTAGCAATTGCCAATTGGTAGTAGCTGTAGATTGCTTTTTAACATGCCATACATTAAGTTTATAAGTTGCAGTTTGCTTTGCTTATGTTTGGTTTATTTTCATCTTGTTTCTTCCCTCCCCTCCTCTCCCCCGTCTCCCTGCATTTAACATGCAGATCCCAGTAACCTGGTTGGGATGCTTTGAAGTACAATGAAAAAAGGATTACTCACTAAGTGATCATAATGAAAAACACCGCTATGATTAAGTTAGAAGTAGACAGCTAATTAAGGGCCAGAAGTGGGGAGCCTGACATTGGGTACGCACTTACCCCCCTCCCCTCAGAAGCCCCATTGAAATCAGTATTTGAGGAGTAAATCAATGCTGAGCCTGAGTAACAGGTTCAGAATCTGGCCCCAAATGCTTGCATGGTTATAATTTTTACCTTTTCCTCTCCACCTCTTGAGGCATCCCATTGGGATGCAATAATCTGTAATGACTGTGCACTTCTTGTTAAGCACAAAAGCAGGCCACTTCATGAATAGCAGTAACCCCTTCCTCAGAAATACTGAGTTCTCTCTTTCCCTTAATGATCAAAAAGAAGCTGCTATATGAACGTCATGGGAAAAGGATAAGCAAGTTGAATTTCCAACTAACATGCCCTAGTGGAATATCTTGGTGCCATTTGCAGCACATGCAATACAATATTCCACTTTACTAACATATTCTTCATGCAAAAATAAAATACAATACATATCAATATTAGCACTTTCCTAAGTAGTGACACAGTTATAAAAATACATTACGCAATTAAAATATCACTGGACAACAAGAGGGGAAAACCTGGCAGTTAGTACTGCCATAGGAACATAACCACCAATTATAAATTTTCTGGAACATTAGTTATTCCCCTCAATTGTTTATGTGCGAGACATTATATTTGCTCCTGGAATGTTTTCTAAGCTTGCCACTTGGTGCATCCAGAATTCTCCGTAGTTGATGCTGCACCAATAGCTACAAAATCTCAATTCCAGACACTAGGTTAAGAGGCATAATGGTATGGATTCAGTCTGCCCCCTCTTTAAAGCATCTTCTGATTACCAAGAGCAGTGGCACTTTCACACCAAGAGGACTGTATAGTGCAATAGGATGCCATGCAGTAATGTTGCTTTTCAACAGCATTAAATATTCTAAGTTACACGGTGGAAATGGGGGGTGGGGAAAATACAAACGAATGATGTTACAGAATTTGATTAAGAATTGTAAATGTAAAGCTAGACAAAATGATAAATCAAAGCAGCGAGGACTTACAATGAAGACTTGAAAAGTTCTTACGGTTGTTTTTGAAAGAACGAAAGCTCTGTGTGGTGTTTCTTCGGATATTTCACAATATTTGTAAAACCTGATCTGAAATCTAGCAAAGGACTTTTGATGGCAAAACGATACATAGAAGACCTCATTTACAGGAAATGATATCATTCCAGCACAGTTTGCAGATATCCCACAATAAACCCAGCTTGGTGCCACAGCATATTAGTGCACTGTTATGCTGGGTTTCATCCGAAAGGCATGAGTCTGTCTTAGCACGTTGTAGGGGCATTCAAGATAATTACAATGTGTCCAGCTGCTTGAGCCGAACACTACAGTAGCTATGGGAGCTTTTTTTTCCTACCCAGAGAAGGGACACAGTGTTAACTTGCATACAGTGAAAATTGCTTTAAAAAAATGGGGAAAGAAACCTGAAATTCAGAGGCTGGCTGCCACTATTGCTTTGTATTACTAAAGCTGTGGCATTTGGAAATATGGGATGGAAGGCTAAACAAGATAATTAATCACGAATAAGAATCGGTTGCCTTTGATGTCATTTCCTGTAATTAGTTTAGTCTTCAGGCATTTGAGGATCATGAAAAATTGATCTTGAACTACGAAAACTGTATTATGTAGAAATACTGAATTTTTGGTATTTTGTCACAGTGCTCATTTTGTGTTTGCTTAACTATCTATCTATATATACCTAGATATATGATGGCTTTCCATTGTAATCCATTGTAAATTACCTCTGCCAGTCAATTAGTCAGGCAGGCAGGAAGTCCCACCCTGGCAGAGCATCAGTGTAAGACTCTTCTTTCTCAATTTTCCCTCAGACACACCATCCTGAGAAGCCACTTTTTCCTACCACAGGAAGCCCAAGAGAACACTATAGCTAGCAGTCTGACAGCCAAACTGAACCCTGGCCTTTTGTATCCTGCCAGGTTTGAAAAGCTGGACATCACCCCTAAAAGTGCCCAGAAGATAAAGCCGGTGCTTGAGCGGTGGATGGCTGAGGCTGAGGCCCGCCATCGAGCAGGTATGCAGAACCTGACTGAGTTTATCGGAAGTGAACCATCCAAAAAACGCAAGAGGCGTACCTCATTCACGCCACAAGCTCTTGAGATCTTGAATGCCCACTTTGAGAAGAACACTCATCCCTCTGGGCAGGAAATGACAGAGATTGCAGAGAAACTGAACTATGACCGGGAAGTAGTTAGAGTCTGGTTCTGCAATAAGA
Organism: Chelydra serpentina; assembly: GCA_037349315.1. Classification (NCBI taxonomy): domain Eukaryota; kingdom Metazoa; phylum Chordata; order Testudines; family Chelydridae; genus Chelydra; species Chelydra serpentina. The sequence goes on from JBAIAC010000032.1 coordinate 8,328,408, forward strand.
GGCAAGCACTGAAGAACACAATTAAACGTTTAAAACAGCATGAGCCTGCGACAGCAGTCCCTATGGAGCCTTTAACAGACTCTCTGGAAGAAAACTCCTAAAAAGAAAAAAAAGAAAAGAAAAGGAAACACACAAACAAAAATTTAACCATTTGGACTCTGAAAATGCCCACTCGTCACCCTTGTAAGTAAAAGACTAAGAAAACTACAAGATGGACAGAACAATTTATAAATGTCCGTGGGTTTTCCTATATAAAAACAAAAAACAAAACAAAACAAAAAAACACCAAACAAAAACAAACAAAATACACAGCACTTAGTGTGTGTGTGTTGTAGAATTAGCTCCCCCCACCCACCCCAAAAAGCCAGTTTTTTAAATGGACTTAAAGCAAACCAAATAACTGCTTACTTTTTTCTGTGTATTAAGAAAATGTGAATATGTTTTAAGGAAAAGAAAAAAAAAGAAAAAAAAAAACCTTTTATCTGTTTAAAAGAGAATACAAGCCTGCCACCTGGAGGAGTGATTGTAGCCTTTCAGGTATCAAGTGCTGATTCACTATGAAAACTATTTACCAAAGTCAGAAACATGGCATTGCAAACTAGATTGTTAGTCTACTCTTCACATGCGTTGTTGTGTTATGAGTTTTTACATTTGTACTTTACAAAGAGGAAAAAAATAGGACGATTAATTTCTCCCACCCTTTGTCACACCCTCTGCAGGTGGATATACCAGATGTTAAAGCCATTCCATAGTGCTCACATACACATACACACACACACACACACACACTCCTTTTTTTATCTACACAGTTTTGCAATCTCCAAGTGTTTGTGTGCCAAAATGACTTTCTTTTTATTGTGAATTGTGGGGTTCAGTATTTTTCCCCTGAAAGTGTAAAGTATTGATTTCTATTTTGATTTGTCTAACACTTTTCCTGACTCCTCCCTCTTCCCCCAATACTGTTGAAAGATTTTTAAAAGCAAAGTGAAACCTAAACACTTTTATATAGATTATGTTGAAATGCAATAGAGGACAAAGAAGGATTAGAATTATGTCTGAGGAACTGTCAGTGTAGCACACACGCTCAACTTTGTGCTCATTGTCAACAGCATGGCTCCTGATTTCTCTGTCCTTTGGCCATGAACCTGGAGAGGTTACCAAAACTAATTTTGTAATATAAACTGCACACTTGGTTTGATACTGCATCTATGTTACGGTTCTGTGTGAAGCAATTTCTCTCCAAAGTCTGCTAGCCAAAGAAGTTTCGTGAGAGTCTGATGAAAACAAACAAATGGACTGGCCAAGAAGTAATGAGGACATTTTGATCATTACACCTTTATGGACTGTTTTACTACTTTTATCTTTTCTGCCTTTCCTTTTTGTTTTTCCTCCTGGCACTGATGTTTTCCCTATCAACTGCTACTCTTGGAATGTGTGTGGGTTTGTGTGGGTGTGTACTGCCATAGCAGGCTAAAAAATCTAAACAATCTGGATTTGGGAACAATGCATTGAATATCCTTTGGGATTAGGGAAGGGGGGGTCACTTGTGACATTTTTCATCTGATTTTTTTTTTTTTGAAAGGCAACTTATCTCACTCTGTGGCTTCATTTCCTGATGGACTTGGCATCTTCTAAAACTCTATGGTCATGGATCAAAAAGTATATCAAGGCTCAGAGAAGGAAAAGGGTGTGGTGTGAATCTCACCTGCAAAGCTCAGATGTAGATCCAAACTTCCTTGAAATTCTGATCCAGGGTTGTGGGTTGGGCTATTGTAAAGGTAGAGGCCACATCCTGATCATTCACATCTGGGAATTAGGTTCAGTCTATTGTACAGGTGTAGAGTAAAATTCTGCCCTCAATTATGCTGGTATAAATCCCAGTTAACTCCACTGACTTCAGCAGAGTTGGTCTGGATTTTTGAGAGTCTAAATGGGATCTGAATCAGTCCCAGAGCTCTGGAACCTTCAAATTACACCCGCAGAATTATTTTTTTCAAGAACTCAGGGCCTGATGCGAAACCCATTGAAAGCAATAGAAAGACTCCCATTGACTTTAATGGGCTTTGGATCTCACTTTCTATGTTTTATTAATGGAATTCACCATATTGTATGGGAAAATCTCTGCAGGGCCCAGGGAATTTTAATGCTCCTGAGATCACCTTCCATGTGTGGCACTGCACCCAGATCTGAGCTGCTCAAAGGTGAAGAGTGATGTGGATCCACTGTCCCAGGTTGGACTCGTTCTAGTGAATACTTTTTAGGCTTTAAACTTCAGCAGGATATTTTTTGTTGTTTTTTTCTGAGGGGGGGAAAGGATTGTTATAGTCACTCTTCCTGCTGTTGAAATGTAAATATCTGTGAAAAATAAAATCCTACTAATAAGTGCAGGTAAATTTTGAAAGGGGAAATAGAAAATAAAAATCCCTAACCCAAGCTGTGTATTCGAAGTGATGAGCAAAATAACTTCTTAGCAACATCTGCCCCTCTGGGTCTACTTCTTCTTTTTCTTCTTCTTCTTCTTCTTTTCTGTTCCCCAAGCACACCTATATACCTAGTTAGCTAATTAAGATAAAGTTGTGGTATGTATATTTGTGGCTACAACTTAATTTATACAATGATCAGGAGACCACTCAGAAACCAGCTTGGAAACTATGAAGAATAGATAGTGTTCGGAAGCGGATGCTCGTAAAGTCCTACCCGTCTCTTCAGTATGCGACTAATTGGACTACAGCTTGTCCAATCATTAATACCAGCAATGTGATCACCCATTCCACCACCTCTGAAACTCCACACACACATACAAAATCAACAGCCCTGGGACCAAAATTGTCATCCTTGCTCTGTCAAAAAACTAGAGTTCATATCTCCCAGGAACTGCTCTAAATTCTGCAAAGAAAAATTCCCTGAGAAGGGAAGTTAACCAAACATCATATAAAGGATGCTAAATGTTTAAAAATATGCTGGCAGCAGTTATATAAGGTCTGGTCTGTTCAAAAGTACATATTCAAAGGATAGAACTAGGACAGTGAAAATGTAAAATAAATATAAATCGCCAGTTTGGAACAAAAAAATGAAGCTCATCTCACAGTCTTAAAACCATTCATGTGCAGTGATTTTTTTTTTACAGCTTTCTAATTTTGTATTATGTTTTGTAAATTATTTATAAGGTATTGTAATGCTTCTTGTATTAATTTTTTTAATGAACAGATTTTTGCTATAAGGCATATATGGTGCCTGAACAGATTCTTAGGAGATAAATTATGTGTGTGTCATAAATCTTTTTTGGGCCATATATATTGTTTTATTTTGTTACTGGCTACATTTCCATTTGTAAACAAATTTCATATATCAATTACATTTGAATACCTTTTAAGTTTCCATGTGACAAAAAGGTAGGCTGCTACCAACAAATGAAACAAGAGACTCTCTAGCAATGTATGATTGTATATCGGTTTTGCAATTTGTTTAAAAGGAGATTTTTTAAAAAAAAATAATTTGACTAATGAACCACAAGTTAAATTTTTGTTCTGTTTTTGTCCTTTTATGTTTTCCACTAAAAACTATTTTGAACAGTTTAAAAAATCGAATGCATTCAAAAGGTTCCGGTTTCTTTATGTTATAACTGAAAAAAAGAAAACAAAGAGAGAGAAAGAGAGAACAAGAATGCAAAAAGGAGCTAGGAAGGAACAAGTAGAGGCGTATCAAAGAACTCAAGCTATTACCAAAAAGAAATATGTAAAATGCCTTTGCTCGTCTTCTCAATGCTGGACCAAAGCTCAATGTATGTAGGTATATGCACATTGTATAGATATGGCTAAATGTTGCTGACAATCTCGCAATACTAAACTGTTACTATTTAAAAAAAAAAGAAATACAGAAATAAAACTGTTCATCAGTGTTTTACCTCAGCACTCTACTTGTACCCAGTTAATGACCAACATTCAAATAAGAAATAAAATAAGAGAGGAAATTGATTTCCATGTCAATGTTTGACTGTAAAATCTGTTTGGATAACATTTTGTAATGAGCTTTTTGTCATGTGGTTTGCTTGTCTCCAACTTGAGATTATGTGGGGCACATTAGTTTATTTATTGTTAAAAAAGTGATATTACTATTTCTTTTTTTGTCCTATGTGCTATAATCTACAGAATGGTCACCAGGGTCACTTATGAAGCACTGCAAAGAGATCTGCTTTTCCATGCATGGAGCATGCAGCAGGAAAGATGGCAGTACGAAATGGACTGTATTGTGTAATTTAAAAAAATAATAATTTTAAAAGGAGTTGATTTGGTGGACTTGTGACCAAGAAGCCAAACTGGATATTTAAAAGCTCCTTACTGCTCTGACTTTGAAACCAAAGCTGATTTATCTGCACAGGTTGCTTAACATTTTAAAAAAACTGACAAAAACTGTACTTAATCTAGAGCAATATCTGTATGGTCAGTAAAGCTGCACTTTGTGTATTTCTTAACAGCTTCAGATCTGTCACTTTTAATTTGTACCATAAAAAATAAAGAATTGTTTGACATGAAAAATAAGCTTGTGTCGTGTTTGTCTAAAAACTCATGCATTATTCACATGATCAGAGCTCATGTAATTTCACATCAGTTCAATACAAAAATAGTTAAATGCTTGAAAGAAAAAAAAATCCAGTTGCTGCAGTTGGATGCACCTTTGCATGTTTCTGAACATGTAAAAATATTAACTTCTCAAGTGGGCATCCAGGTTAGCATTAGCAATATCTAGGGCCCTACCAAATTCATGATCCATTTTGGTCAATTTCACGGTCATAAGATTTTAAAAATCGTAAATTTCATTATTTCAGCTATTTAAATCTGAAATTTCATGGTGTTCTAATTTTAGGGGTCCTGACCCATAAAGGAGTTGGGGGGGGACTGCAAGATTATTGTAGGGGGGGAGGTTCTTACTTCTGCGCTGCTGCTGGCGGTAGCACTGCCTTTAGAGCTAGGCAGCTAGAAAGCACCAGCTGCTGGCCGAGATCCCAGCTCTGAAGGCAGCACCATCGCCAGCAGCAGCGCAGAAGGAAGGATGCCATGGTATGGTGTTGCCCCCCTTACTTCTGTGCTGCAGCTGGCAGGGCGTCACCTTCAGAGCTGGGTGCCTGGCTAACAGCTGCCGCTCTCTAGCTGCTCAGATCTGAAGGCTGTGCGGAAGTAAGGGTGGCAGTACTATGACCCCCCTAAAATAACCTTCTGATCCCCCTTCAACTTTTGGGGGGGTCAGTCCCCTCAATTTGAGAAACACTGGTCTTCCCGTGAAATTTCTCACTTGGGTGTGAAAAAACACACACCCTCCCAAGCACTGCAAGTTTCAGCGCTGTAATGTGGCAGTGTAGACGGTGCACCCGTGCCAGGAGCTGCGCTCCCAGTGCAGGTAGCTACTCCCCTCGTTGAGGTGGTTATTTTACAGTGCTGGGAGAGCTCTCTCCCAGCGCTGGTGCCGCGACTACACAGCCACGTTGCCGCGGCAGCACTTTAATGTTGCTAGTGAAGACATACCCTTAGAGTACCTTTCCCAGACCTAAAGACAAGCGCTGTGTGGCTCAAAAGCTTGTTTCTCTCACCAACAGAAGTTGGTCCAATAAAAGATATTCCCTCACCCACCTTGTCGTGTCAACACTAGACATGCTCCCAAACCAGTATCAGTAGAAGCCTCTGAAATGGCTTCAAAAAATCTCTGTCAGTTTCCCATCCCTAAAAGACAAATTCCTAGGTGCTTGACTATACCTTTAGGCCTTGGCCTATGCAGAGCACTGGGAGACAAAGAGCCCCAGAGGCATAATTCCTCCTAGAGTTCTGCACTTTGTGGAGAGGCAGAGAGGGAAGTAATCTGCAACACTGTGACCCTTTCACTTGACAATGCACAGGCATTGCCTGAATACTGCCCCTGCCCCTCCCTGCAGATTTGCTTCACGGTGGGAAGATCTGGCATGTGTCTTCTGCAGTTCCCACCCCAGTACCCAGAGGTAAGACCAGATGGCCATGTAAGGGAGGGAGAATCCTTACACCCCCCTATTCCCTGGTCAGCCATAGTCACAGTCTAGTGCTAGAGCTGGAAAAACAAAGTGCTAATATTGGAACTGGCCATGTCTGAGTTCCACTTTTTGCAGAATGACATTTCTTTTTGCAGAGACATTCTCTTCTGCTGACTTTGACTTCAGTGAAGTGAAAGCTCCAGAAGCGAAATAGATTCATCGGGAAGCAATGTTCTCTAGAGACTTGGCTACCTTTTTATCTGGGGATTCACCGTGTCCCTAAATAAGCTTGTTAAGCCAGTAGTCTCAATGTGAATCGTTCCTGTATGAGATGGTGATGGTCTTGAAAATAATTGAGGAGTAAGTGTTTTTTCTGTGCTTTACACACTCGCATGCATTCTGTTTCAGTCACAATCAGTTACTGTTGCATTGTGCAGTGCTCTGGGCAGAAAGGTTCTGGACTTCAGGACAGTCAAAATTCCTCATTTCCCTAGCGCCCACATATTTTACACTCAGAACCAAGTAACCCAGAGAAAACATCCCATACTGGCTCAATAATATCTGCCACAGACATCTCACCAAAGCAGTAGCAGGGAGTGCAGGTACAAGCCCAGTAGGAGATGTGATATATATGATATAAAACATGTCATTTTCATGTGTTGGTGAAAAGCACTGAACTTGCCATCATATGCTAATAATTTCCATCACTTCATAACCCCAGATACCTTCCTATACTACTTCAGGCACCAACCCAACAGCCATTAGTGTGAGCGGAGCCTAAGTCACAAAACTCAGATCTGGATTCAAATATGGAGTTCAAACGCCCCCCCAAAGTTTGGATTATGGATTTGACTCAAGCTCATCTTTCTCTCCTCGCACACACACACACACACACAGTAATAACCAAACACAGCTGTTTTGAAGATGATTTAAGTTTTGGTTCTACTCACATAAGTACGTCTTTCCAGGATCATTCAGATAACTTTGTTATGTACTTTTTTATTATAACTTTTATTATAACAGATAACTTTTTACATACGTTTATTATTTTTAAAACACAAACCACTGAGGGGAGACAATACCTTTCCACAAAAGTTAGATGCATGTACTAAGTTCTACCCTAACTACCAGTGTTGGGACAGTAAATCACTGCCATAAGCATAAGGTACAAAAAGCTAACTGAAGGAGTATTTCTGGGGAAACAGTAGATCATAGAATTAGGGTTGGAAGAGACCTCAGGAGGTCATCTAGTCCAACCCCCTGCTCAAAGCAGGACCAACACCAACTAAATCATCCCAGCCAGGGCTTTGTCAAGCTGGGTCTTAAAAACCTCTAAGGATGGAGATTCCACCACCCCCCTAGGTAACCCATTCCAGTGCTTCACCACTCTCCTAGTGAAATAGTGTTTCCTAATATCCAACCTAGACCTCCCCCACTGCAACTTGAGACCATTGCTTCTTGTTATGTCATCTGTCACCACCGAGAACAACCTAGTTCCATCCTCTTTGGAACCCCCCTTCAGGTAGTTGAAGGCTGCTATCAAACCCTCACTCTTCTCTTCTGCAGACTAAATAACCCCAGTTCCCTCAGCCTCTCCTCGTAAGTCATCTCCAATTTGTCCACATCCCTTCTGTAGTGGGGGGACCAAAACTGGACACAGTACTCCAGGTGTGGCCTAACCAGTGCTGGGAATAGAGGGGAATAATCATTTCATTCGATCTGCTGGCAATGCTCCTACTAATATAGCCCAATATGCCGTTGGCCTTCTTGGCAATGAGGGCACACTGCTGACTCAGATCCACCTTCTTGACCCCTGTATATAGGTCATATACAAAAGTGGGGGCTGGCAAATACTGAAAAAAATCCACAAATATTCCTTCATATTTTTGCACAAAATTGCTTCAATTTTATTCACATCCCTGCTGTGTTTACTCTTTCGAGATATTCTAGCAAATGTGCTAACTGGTAAGTAGTGCTCATAGACACCTCAGATTTCAAGTGAATAGTAGAGACAATTCACAGAAACAGAATTTAAAAAATCATAATCAAGAGTATTTGCACCCGATTCAAATAACTATTCCCCCTCCCCTTAAATCTGGGAACAGATATATATATATAATGTGTCTTATGTTTCTAAGCAAAACAGTTCACATTTCAAGGATCAAAAACCTGCACTGACACATACACACACAATCTCTAGAAATCAAGAAATCTTCACAGCAATTATTCAAAGAGTAATTTAGAATAAAGAATACATTTGAGAAAGTCACTAGATGTGGTCCTTTGTTAACAGCAAAAGAGGCAAATTAACTGAATATGTTATATGTTTTGAATTATTAGCTCAGCTCTGCACTGTAATACAAAAGGCTATCAGCACCTGGGTATCAACAGAGCAGAGGATCATAGCAGGTCAAGCTTATGAGGAGTCTGTATTATTTATAACATACTTTCTTTTACTATGGTTAGAGGTGTGATATCAAAAGCCAGTCCCATGGCCCCACATATCAACTGAAGATGAGAAAATGACAAGGTAAATTTATATCTGGAAATAACTTGAATTTCATAATAAAACTGAAATCTGCCCTTTCTAAAGAAGCGAATATAAAAAAAAGTTTAACATTGCGACTTAGAATTTCTTTAGATGACCATACATACGTTTCCTAAATCAAATACAAACCTGGCCCCATAATCCATAATTCATCCTTTTGAGAGAGGTTTTATGAGGGGGCTGAAACCCCTTTATGGATTGGTTGATTGATTGATTGATTGATTTAAAACCATGCTGAGAATGATGGGTGGACATGCATCCTTCAATTTACTGTAAGGCTAAGTTAAGCACAAGCTCCCACGTAAAACCAAAGGATTATGTGAACCCAATCAGGAGTTTTGGACTGTATGGGTGGAAGGGTTTTGCTGAGTACTGTTTTGGGAGGGGGTGAGTGTGAGGGAAGGCAGGCAGAACCCAGCACCAGCGAGAGTGAGAGAGGCAGCAAGAAAGCCAAGCAGTAAGTGTGACCCTGGGAGAAGCCTAGAGGAACGTTCTGGGTCATGGCTGCTGTCTGAAAGAGACATGGGCTGTAAGCAAAGAAGCCATCCCATAGTTTTGGTTCCTCCTGCATTTAGAGAAACAGGACTTTGTACATTGTAAATAAACAAGACAACATCACAGAACATACCAGCTGGAACATCCCAGGGCCCTGAACTTTGACTAACCTCTTCGGTCAAAAAGGGACAACAGAGGGCAGGAGAGGGAAAAGTTATGTTTTCAAAAACTTGGATGGTTCATGAGTGCGCCTTTATTTTAATATCATGTGCCGTTTATGTTTAGTTGTTTTTAATCCCACCTAGATGGCGCAATTCTGTGACAGATCCCGAAGCAGAGGCCCAATCCTGTACAAAAAAAGTGCACCAGGATGGTGCATGCAATCACAACAATTGCATAAGTAAGTAATCATTTTTGCATGCAGTTAAATGCCTAACTAGCCAATTTTTCATGGGATTTACATGCATAATCACAAGAGTGTAGAAATTGGCATACTGGCTCAGAACAGTGGTCTGTCTAGTGTAGTGGCCTGTCTCTGACAATGGCATAGAAGAAACCCTGCAGTACGCAGTTAAATCACAGTGCAGGCATTTTTCTCCACACAATGTTTAGGCCTCCATTTTCTTTAAGCTTGTTCCTTACTGTTGGATGGTGATAAGTTTAAAAGCATGTGTAATGTCATTTTCACCAAATTTTCATTTGTCGGTGAGATTCAACTCAGTATTTATGTAGTAATTTACACAATCTATTTAAGAGAATTTCCACTATTAGTGCACTGAAAGAGCTATTCAAGTTACCTGACTTCCAATAAAACCTGTTCATAAAATGCTGGGGTTATTAACAAGTGAAATATACTGTGGTATTTTGACTGGGGGTTTGTATCACAAAATCTCTAGATCATTAGTGCATACAGGAGCAAAATCAACATATCAGATTCATATCCATTAACTTCAGGAAATTCAGGTCAATTCTGTCACCACTTCTGTGAACACCTGACAGCTGAATCTGAGAAACTGGATCTGTCAATTACTTTTGTATGGCTATCTATAACAATGTGCTTGAGCGAATGAGGGGTTTTACCTCAACTTGCTTGGTTCCCCAGCTGATTGACTTTGGAGTAGGTCTTTCGCTCAAGTATGGATTCCAGAATTGGACAGTGTTTATACATCTCCTTTTAATGCTGGTTGGATACTTCAAAAAAAGTTATAAATCTCTCTACCTTAAACATGTCTGTGCTAAATAGGTCAATCTAGGGCAGCAAAATCCATGCCCAATTTAATTTATAGGTGTAAAGGCTGATCATCCCTGGCAGCAGTGAGGTTTACTGATCTCCCAAGAACCACTGTCCTCAGCAATCCAGCCATCCCAAGTAGGAAAACATTCCCCTCCCAAGGCGTGTAAGAGTACTCAGTATTTTGTGAATGCTTGTGAAGACATACTCCCAATTCAGCGAGGAGTCAGCTTCACTTACAATCTCATGATAACCCCTGTGATTGGAATATGCATATCTATATCCCCACAGCACTAATTTCCTGGTTTTTGAAGGGGAAGACTATTCCAGCATGGTGTTAACACATCATGCTGCACCATAGGAGATCTGAGTAAGGATCCAACTACTCACTCCTCAACCACTGGCAATAAGAAGAATGGATGCACTGCCCGGGTGATATTCCCAACGCCAACAAGGTAAGAATGCCATCCCCCGACGACTGTAATGGATTCCAGGGTCCAACAGCAGCATTATGAAATAATTATTTCATGTGCTCATAGCCAGAGGATGCAGTTGAGCTTTAGTCTCTGTTACAATCCTTAAGCCGTTTTTGTGGCGTGATGGGCAAATGCCATTCTCCCATGGGCTGCTGGCATGGGTTTCTGTTGGATTAAAAATGAACTTTTATAAAGGTGCACCCATCTCCCACTCTTTAGTTTCATAAGCCTGGATGCTGACTGAATTCACTATGGTAGGTAAGGGAAACTACAAAGTTAGCCTGATTGTGCTGAAATGGGAAGGCCAAATGTTTGAAATCAGCCACAACCCTTCTCACCCCCTTTTTGTTAAAGGTAAACTTCAAAATAAATTGAATATAGACCTGGATATAAGTTTTTCCTCCACACCTGGCTGTTCTTACAGGACATGGTGGGGAGGGATAGCTCAGTGGTTTGAGCATTAGCCTGCTAAACCCAGAGTTGTGAGTTCAATCGTTGAGGGGACCATTTAGGAATCTGGGGCAAAAATTGGGGATTGGTCCTGTTTTGAGCAGGGGGATGGACTAGATGACCTCCTAAGGTCCCTTCCAACCCTGATATTCTATGACTGTCACAGCCCTTCCTTCCCTTTGCTTTTAAGGGAGACTGTGGTTGGAGCTAAAAAGATTCACCTGCCAACAAGCGTCAGAAAATACTGCAATGTGTATTATCAGAGTCCTAGCACTTTACTGTAGGGAAATTCAACAGCTTTGCATTCCTATGCAGGGTCCTAGAACCTGCTACTTGGTTAAATACCCTTAATAATACTTTTTCCTCTGGTGACACAAAGCCCAGGTCTACACTAACCCCCCCTGTCGAACTAAGATACGCAACTTCAGCTACGTTAATAACGTAGCTGAAGTCGAAGTACCTTAGTTCGAACTTACCTGTGGTCCAGACGCGGCGCGCAGGCTCCCCCGTCGACTCCGCCTACTCCACTCGTCGAGCTGGATTACCAGCGTCGACGAGGGAGCACTTCCTGGTTCGATTTATCGCGTCTTGACAAGACGCGATAAATCGAACCCAGAACATCGATCCCGCGCCTCCGACGCGACGGGTAAGTATAGACCTACCCAAAGACAATGGAATTTGTTCTGAAAAAGGAAAAGATTTTTGAGGGAAATTCCTTTCTGCTACCCAAACTCCTTGTTCATCAAGCCAAAGAGAGAAAATTATAAGTGAGTTCCAATAAATAAAAAGAAAATAAGAAAGGAATACTTGTGGCACCTTAGAGACTAACGCATTTATTTCAGCATAAGCTTTCATGGACTACAGTCCGCTTCGTCGGATGCATAGAATGGAACATACAGTGGGACAATATTTATATAGTAATTCACCCTTATAGCATTTCTAAAACAAGGGAATGTGAGTATATATGTGATTTTGATTCTGTGACATTATACTATAAGCAGTAACAATGACAGGAAAAATTTTCTCTGAATGTATAAATATCTATAAGTATAGATTCTCTGAATGTATAAATATCGTCCCACTGTATGTTCCATTCTATGCATCCGACGAAGCAGACTGTAGTCCACGAAAGCTTATGCTGAAATAAATTTGTTAGTCTCTAAGGTGCCACAAGTATTCCTTTCTTATTTTCTTTTTGCTGACACAGACTAACACGGCTACTACACTGAAACCAATAAATAAATTAATTCTCGTTAATGAAGCTCAGAGAAGGTGTTCTTTCAGCAAGAAATTAAGTGACGGTTGGTTATATTAGCCAAAGGAATTGAAGCATGACGTTCTTTTTCATCAACATTGAAATAGCTAGCACCAAACCCTGAGCGTCCCAGTTCTGATCATCACTGTAGCAGCATAAATCCAGCATGTGTTCACTGAATATTTTTGGCCTCCTATTACTCGTAAAGGTCTCTTTGCGTATTTTATATGTAGAGATATAGGCTTCTCTAAACTTTTTCCCAAAAAGACTAACTATAGGGATATTTGTTGCTTCAATAATTATACTGATATTGCTAGCTTCAGGTTGCATACTGCTCTATCACAACTGGAGTTTATGGACTACTGCCATGAGGTAGATATTTTAGAGTTGTTCTCAGAAGCTAGAGGAAAAATGAGGGCCATTATTATTCCTTCTACAAGTTTTATGGTGGAAAAAAGGGAATTGTAGACAATGATTACTCAGTATGTTGTGCAAAAATCATTGCCAGAGACTAAAAAAATCACCTGCTATGCTGTGTTCTTGGCAGTACAACAAACATTCTACATGGGCCTTTTTATGAGTAACATTAATCTTTCCTGCTGGAGGTGTGTTTTAAGTTGGCACTGTTAATGCACCATCATGGTATGACTACATGTTTAAAGCATTTAAAGGCCATTCCATTTTTCAAATATTTTCCAGCTGGGGACATATTATGTCTACATGTCCTTTCCCCCTGTCCCCAGAACCTCCAGAATGTGATTTAAGTCATTTAGCAGAGAGGAGGGCTATGGTCTTTGGGAGTGGATTCCAGATTTCTTCACAGAGAGAGAGAGAGCATGTGTGTGTGTGTGTGAGAGAGAGAGAGAGAGAGAGAGAATGATCTTTTCAGATGTGGACATTTGTCTGAAGTCCAAAATCCATTCCTGAATTGATGGTTGACTCACTTATCCTTTTTAAAAGAAATGGTTTTGCTGTGTTATTTTTTGGCTGTAGATGCATTTTTAAAGCACTAACCTCTAAATTAGAACTCAGGAGGTTCCAGGCTTCAGAAAAGGCTAGTTACAACTAGTCTTCAGAACAAGAGCAGTCTGTACCCCCAAAATAAACCTTAATAACAATTTATTTTAATGTGTATTTTAAGGGCAGAACTGCAGCAGCAGAAGACCAGGTAATATTTTTTGGGTTGTTTCTTGTTTGTTTGTTTATTTGATTGCTTGCTTTGTTTTTGCTGATTTCATTCCTTACACCGCACAGCTAATTATTTTGTGAGTATTTTTTTTCTTTTCATCTTTTCATCCCATACAAACATGGATTGATTTTTTCTTCTTTCCTAGCCTGCAGCAAAGTAAAATGCACACACAAAATAACCACATAAAAGTCTAACAACTTTTTCAGAGTGTTTTCTTATATGTCTTCCTGGAAGAAAATTCACAGCGAGTTTTGGGGACGATATTTATATAGTAATTCACCCTTATAGCATTTCTAAAACAAGGAAATGTGTGTGTGTATATATGTGATTTTGATTCTGTGACATTATACTATAAGCAGTAACAATGACAGTAAAAATTAGCTAAAGCTGAGTGAACAGTGGAAAAATGACTTCTGCATACATTTGTTGAAATTCAAAGGTGAATTTTGATTAGATTTTGTTTGTGACCCTTTTGTGCCTGTTTTCTGTGAACATTCATGTCCTTCCACTCTAATGTCCTCTATAGTTCTACATCTTAAGCTCAACTATCCATTGCAAGCAAAATTCAAATTATGAAAGTCATAATTGGCACTGGGTTTATTAGTTACTTTGTGGGAGATTGTCTAAGGCACAAATGAGGCAAAGAGGACAAGTGACTTACTCAAAGCTTAGAAGGAGCCAATGTCATTGCCAGACTTAGAAATCAGGGGCTTCTGGCTACCAGGCCTGTGTTGCAGTTGTGATGGAATAATTCCCGCAACACAGGCCTGGTAGCCAGAAGCCCAGTGAATTCCATGCTTTATATTGTGAAATGGATGACAATCAGACACAAATTGTCCTGTCAAGATAGCCTGTCACTATTAGAAATTACTTGAAGCAATCTACACTGCAGTTATTTTCCACTGCCCAATACAATCTAATCAAATAGAGCTATTTACATAAGGGGTACATAAATTACTTTATTTAACTCTTAGAACTCTGCCATGTTGTATACTGTCAGCCAAATGTGTGCTTGGAAGGTTATAAGTATATATCCATAGCCTCCAAAGGATTCAAATACTGTTTGTGTTTATAATTTGGCAAGTGACCCTTGCCAAAGAAAACAAAACTTTTTTTTAAGCCAATCTATATAGAATTTAATAGAGAAATCTATCTTTATGATAGAAATCTATAGGGTCTATAAAAATCTATTAAAACTTCTCATTTCCTATTAAATAATATTAAGTTTTCATAGTACGTTCTGTGGAACCCGGTCACACATCTATAGAGCTCTGGAGTTTCATCTTCATTAAATTCTATAGGACTTTTCCATAAGGGCATATTACCCTACTATTTTCTCTGACGCCCTTTCAAATAATTTTCCTGCGCTCCGACCAGTAAAGGCAATATGGAATCACTGCAGGCTGTCCTACAAATGCACTCAGACAGCAACCACCATCCATGATGCCAGCAAATGTATCTCTCCCTTTTAGATCATCTTGAGGCTTTTACTGTTTCCTCGCCCTCCTTCCCCAGGGCAAAAGTCGTTAAAGTCTCAGGCCAAATCTGGCCTCTTGGAACCATGAACAAAAGGTTCAGATGAGCACAAAGCAAGCTGGAACAGGTCTTCGGGGGCTGAATGTCTGACAAACTAAAACATGCATCTGCTGATCCTCTTTGTCAGCTCTTAGGAGACCATGTTTTAACATTTACAGGTAACTGAATGCTGCCATTTCCAATACACTTACAGTATGATCCACTCTCATCATTAACGTTAGAGACTTCTATGGATGTTAAAATACTGTTGACATTTAAAACGTGCCAGCTCCAGTTCTTATAACCAACATAGATGTCTGCATATTTGAAAATAAAGTTTCTTAGTGCTGACAATTCTCTAGGAGTCTAGTGTCCAGCATTTGTCTTCGGATGCATTTTATTAATTATTAATTATTAATTGGTATTATTATTGTCGTTGTTTTTTTATTATTATTGTTATTTATTTAATTTATTATGTTGCACCAAATAAATGGATAGCTGAGGAAAGACCCAATTTTACAAGCTCTCCCTTGAAATTTCTGACTAGGAAACAGGAGGTATGGTATATGCAATAGCCGTAAAGATAGGTCAGGGTAAGTTGTGTGACAGGTATGTCAGAGCTGGGAATGTATCATAGCAGTGGGGCAGACCATGGGCTGTAACACAATTGAAGGTGTAGCAAGAGTAATGTTTGAAATAGCTGAATTTTGTCAGTATTAGCCAATAGGGTGAAATCCTGGCCCACTGAAGTCAGTGGGAGTTTTTCCATTGTCTTGAGTGGGGCCAGGATTTCATCACAGTATTTGATTTGTCAGTTGGTCTTCAGTATAAACTACATAGAAACAAGTCAAGAAGCTATCAAAAAAGTCTCCCAACAAGTAATTGTCCCAGTCAGTCTAAGGCTACGGACATTGTACCGTTACTGATTCAGCACAATACGATTGTTGTTCAGTTATAAAATGCCCTCTGACTGGCTGTTTGTCTCATTTGCATAATCAGTGTGTGACATGGCATTCCATATTACTTATGAAAATATGCTTATAATATGAATATGACATAAATGAGATGTACTTTATGCAAGATGGCTCATGTAAGATATCATTGGTAAGGTTATGATTTACTGAACGTGATTATCCAATTTGTATGCCGGTATCATTTCTGTATCTGAAGCTAGGACTATTAACTATGTATCTGTATTTCAGATGTGTTACTTTGGGTGTCACCCCCAACTAGCCCTTCAGGTACAACAATGGAAAAGCCAGACAGGGCTAATGGGCCATTAGCAAAGACAATGGACTGTAAAAGAGCTTAGTCTTTCTGGGGACGCTGGAGACAGCCTACAAGCAATGGCTGCCAGAGCTATGCAGAGTCATGGGTCCAAGTCACCTGGTGCTGGATACCCCTCCTCCCCTTTTGGAATGCCAGTGATTTTTAACTAGAAGACAAAGGGTTCCCGCCTTACACAAGAGTTATATAAGGCAGGGAAGTGACATCATGAGGGTTCTCCTCTGTCCTCCTCCAAAGAGACGTTGAAAAAGACCTGAAAGCAAAAACTGAACAGAGGGGAGAAAGGTTGAACCCAAGCTGGAAGGGCGTCTAGCTTGTGAGTAATAATACCTGAGGTCCCAAGAGGGAGACCAGTGCATCTGCCTTTTAAGACTTTCTGTAATCTGCCTGCAACAATATCTAGGGTGAGAAATACTATTTGTAACCAATTTCTTTAGTGAAACTAGTTTAGTTTGCGTGTTTGGTTTCATTTGCTTAATAATCTGCTTTATTCTGTTTGCTACCCCTTTTACCACTTAAAATCTGCCTTTTGTAGTTAATAACATTTGTTTTGTTTATAATATAACCCATTTTCTGTAATTTCTAATGGTGCGGGGGGGCAGAAGTTGTGCATACCTTCCTCCACATTGAGAGAGGAGGTGGATTTTATAATATACCTTTGGGTCTGCACTCCAAGGGAGGTGGACACCTGAGTGCTGAAACAAGTCCCTTAAACTGAGTCTTCCCAGAGCTGATCTGCAGTGGGGTGTGGCCCTGTTTCTGCTAATGGCCCATTAGCCCTATCTGGCTTTTCTATTGTTGTACCTGAAGGGCTAGTTGGGGGTGACACCCAAAGTAACACATTTGAAATATAGATACATAGTTAATAGTCCTAACTTCAGGGAGTGTGTTAGAGGAGGCTTTAATAGCCTGGCTCAGCAAGACAGGTTAAAGGGGGCCCATGCTGGCGAACAGGTAGACACAGTGGTATCTCAACACATCAGGTGGCTTGCTAAGGGGCATAACCCATCACACAGTGGATGGGTATTTCTCTGTAATAGAATTATAGGGTTACCATATTTCAAGTTCCCAAATAGAGGATCCTGCCATGGGGAGGAGGAGCTGGAGGGGAGAGGTACAGTTTCTATAGCAATACCATATCATGTCACTCTGACTTCTGCACTGCTGCAGAGTGGCAGCTCTGTCTTCAGTTATTATTAATTATTATATTACTATTCTGTATTTGTTCACTATTGAAAACTAAATTCAGTCATGAACCAGTTCAGCTCTTATGTTAACTTCACTTTCTAAATGGTTCGGTATCTAACCTTTGTTCCCATTCCCATTCCAAATACAAAATAGGCATGGCTTTAACTCCAATTGGCATGGGGCTAACCTGGCACACTTCGGCTTTGTCGTCATACAAAACTAAATTGGTTTAGCAAGTGATTTAGTTACATCAGCACAACCCTCTCCCCCACATGCACACACCTTGTGTGACACTCTTAAATAGGTTTTAGAGTGCCTTATTTCAATATAGCGCAAGTTGGTGAGGAATCAGTTAAATATAAGGGCATTCTTGGACTGATTTAAGTGTCCATGGAAAGGATGGGGTATTGCTTCAATGTAACAAAATCAGCTTCTAAGATAATTTAGCTAAATCAGTACAACGTTTGTGTGTAGACAAGGTGTAAGTCTATTAACCAATTAGCATTTTAACCACTTGACAGCTGGAAGGCATTCTCATTTGAAAGAAACTCAGCCCTGAGATAAATTTGATTTTTGTTCCCATTCAAAGACTGAAAGCAGTTTGACTCCTCTTTCTGACAGTGGTCACTTTGACTTTTATAAAGCATGTGTTATTAAAGCACTTTGCTAACATACCGAAGCACTTTCATAAAACAAGGAAAGAGAGAAGCAGCCCTCTTTCAAACTGTCTTTGGAAAATGAAATGAAAGTAGGAAAAAACTGAAAGAAGCAAAGAGGTCTTTAACAATAAGAAAGCTGTCTTAAACTGTTAAATGTATGATTTTAGTTCTCACCTTTATGCCTAGAAGTACTTTTATAAACATTTGTAACCATTTAAACATATTGTGTCACTCAAAACTTTTCACACAAAAGCCCTCCACCCTAATCTTTTAGTTGAAGCTAGAACACATTTATATTGGGCTCTCCAAAGAATTCCAAAAATAGTATCATGGAGAAATATAATAACATTGCTAGTGTTCTGAAGTAACTAACACTGACTTTTTTTTGAGATTGTTAGTGAAGCTGAATTTGGACCTGTTACACCTGGGTACTTGTGACAGAGTGCTGAGAGCCAGTAGCTGGCCCAGCACTCTGATCACTTAAGCATTAATTATCTCCACCAGGAAAGACCTTAGTTACTTAAGCAGACTGGGGGTTGATGAGCGAAGGAGCTATTTATACCCCCTACACTGGAGTCTAGTTAAAAGCCCAGGAAGTAGATGCAATGTGTGGAAGGCAAGCAGAGTCCAGAGGAAGGATTGTCTCAGGGTGATGAGAAAGGGTTGAGGATTGGGAAAAGCTGTAAATAGACTGACTGCACAGGAGCCTGATGTTGGTTTGGTGAAGCTAGTAAATAAAAGTCTAAGAGGTGGTAACCAACCATAAAGCATCCAAGACTGTTTGTGCAGAACTCCAGGGTGAGAGAGGAGCCTGCCTCATTACATTACCCCTTTAACTTTAAGTTTTGTGCCAGGATTGGCAATAATACTACATGTGTTTAGTGTCTGGACCTCTAGAATAATCTGCCCTGAAATGTGGTTGTTAGGAACTTAAGCCCTGTTCTAGCAAAGTACATGCTTAACTCTGGGCATGTGAATAGTCCAGTTGTAGTCAATGGAATTATTTGTGTGCTTAAAGTTAAGCAAGTGATTTGCTGGATCAGGACCTTAGATTGGACACAGGCAAGAAAGAACCTCTCAGAAAGTAATCATGGGATCTAGGAAATTGGCCACCACCTGCAATACTTTATACTTCTATAACTTTCATCCAAGAATCTCGAAATGCTTTTACTACTATTTACTAACAAAGGACTTGTCTTTGCTGCAAAGTTAACTTGACTTATAAGTGAAGTGTTGCCTCTAACTCAAGTCCCATCCACACAGAAACTCCTTAACTCCAGTGTAGTGGTGCTTTTAAACCTGAGTTCTCTGACCCAGCAGGGATATAAGCTAAAGCTTGAGTGAGAACAACTCATCAGCTGCTAACAGGTCCACTCTACTGAGTGGATAAGAGCCAGCTCCCCCTCACTGCCACTAGTCCTCCAGTGCCTTCCCATAATTCCCCCTATGTGCCCAGAAAAGACAAACAAGTTCTCCCACAATTCACTTGGAAAGAATTCCTAGGGTGGCTCAGCTTACTGCACCACTAAAAACCATGGGATGTGCCCCCAGGAGTCTTAGCACCACACACGAGTGAATGCAGTGCCAGCATGGACACAATTTGAGTGTGATTTTCAGTCTGGCTGCTCACACACTAGCTAAGATAACTCAAGAGGAGTAATTCAAGTGCAGATAACTCAAGTTAACTCTGCAGTGAAGACATACCTTTTGCCTTCTACCATCCATGTGACTTAAGTAGGGTTTTTTACAAATTAATAAAGTCAAACATGGATATGTATTTTAACAACTTCCTGCTCTAGCTGTTTAAAGTGAAACACAAATACCTCCAAAGCCGTTTAATTGCATGGCTGAAGTTATCAAATAGAGTTGTAAAGCACTTTGCTGCTGTACTTATTGACTGAGCCTGCAGAATCAGATTCCATGGTATTCTTTTAAGTTATCCCTGTCATTTTCCTCTTTTGTGTCTTTTTTTTTCCTTCTCTTTGATTTAACATGGGCAGTGCTAGAGTTACGCACCCAGTAACTGCAAAGAGGAGGTCTACCATTTTTAAATCATAACCATCTTGTATGATGCACTCTAAAAACAAAGCTATCCTGTATTTATTATTGTTTGTGTGTGATGTTTGAAGTAAGGAAGAGACTGATATGCTTTTCAATGTAGGTTTTCTCCATTAGGCCCAGAAGGGCTGTTTTATTCCTTTTCTTCCCTGTAAAACTGAAAAGTGTCTTGCTGGAAATCTTTTGTTTGTTTGTTTGCAGAAACAGGGTCTCAGAACTTTGTGCGCCTCCAAAATGGCAGACGGGGGGAGGAGTATTATTCTTTAGGTCATATAGCAATGTTTCCAGTAACGTGCCATTTCTAATGAAGAAATCATCAGCACAGAGACATTCTTATTTTTCTGCAAAGATAGTTGTGCAAGATGCCTCAAATCTCTTCCATTTCAGTTCAGAATAAAGCAACAGGATTGACAGCTTGTCTAGTCTCTTTTAAATATATGTATTGCATCTCATCTATGAGAAAGGAGCTTTAACCTGGACGTAATGATTACACTGCATTATTTTGCTTTTCCGGTGGTACCTTTCAAAAAAAAAAACTTCCTTGGTTTTCTATTAAGGACCTAGCTCTGATGGCATCTTCTTCACACCTAGTCCCATCAATCTTCCTGCCCACAAATGATCTCTGCCTTTTTTTTATTCTGTTCTTTTTATTGTTTCACAATGGATAGACATTTCATCTTTCCTCTTTGTTATATTTACAGCGTAAATAGATAGAACAGCTGTATAACACACAACACGTGGAGAAGTAGACACAAAGGAGTTGATCCTTTAGGAGATGCTAAAAAAAGCATAAGTCTTAGAAGTTAGACTTTTGAGGCCAAAGACAAAAACCCCTTTTGGTAAAGGAGGCATTTTTATTGTTTTTATTTATTTATTGGAGAGTAAAATGTCATCACATGAAAGCAATTGCTGTTACTAGATATGCCATTACACTTGTACATTATTGGCCTTTTGGAAAAAAAAATGTTGCTATAAACAGGATTTCACAAAGTCATGTGTTCTTTCAGAGACATTGCCAGCTTACATTACTTCTAAAGTTAGAAGGCATCTCTTTGCCCATTCCAAATAATCAGAAATAAAACATCAAATAGTAAATGCCCCCCTAGTGACTGACTATGCCATTTTCTTCCCTTTTCTCCCCCCTCAATCACCCCCACCTTCTACTTTGCAGAAAGAAAAGACAGTAAAAGTTCCTTCTGTGAGTTGCCAAGGTGCTCTCAGCCCATTGTGCAGAATCATTGTCAGGTTAAATTAGGGAGTACAGACTCCATGAGTGTAAAAAAATCAATACTTGATGGAAGATTGCTCCCCGGAAAATCTGTTTTGATTCCAGGATTAATTCACGACCAAAGGCTTCTGCAAAATGACATGCCATTAGTCAGAAAATGAACACATTCTACCCTTGAAATTGGATGGAAATATGTCAGGTGATTGACCCATTCATTCTCTTCGCTCTCTGCGCAGAAAGAGTAGGTGTGGTAGCTGTGAATTAGGCCCGCGAACCTGGTCCATTTTCTAAGCACTAAAAAAAAAAAATGAAGTCCAATGTGAATTGTGAGTATTCTCTAGGCCATTGTTGTAAAGCTATTGCAAATGCATTCCGTCAAGGTAAATGCATTTGTCTGGAAGGCCTGACTCTCCTGTGTTTTCTAAATCTCAGAATAAACCATACTAAAAATCTTAAAATAAAGCAGAGATTTTTTTCTGCTGCAAGAAAAGGCTTGCAATATTAATGACAATGTAATTTGTTTGCCGTATATACAGTAACACTCCATCCCCCACCCCTCACCTACCAGTCTCTTCTACAAAAACTTTGCAAGAGATAAATGCATGTTCTTGACGGTGCTATCTATTTACTGTTTCTAGGCCTCTTCTGATATCTGCAATAACAACACAATTCAGACCATGTACCATGCAGGTGGCCTTTGTGTTGACTTCCTATCGCTGTTCAGCCAGTGTACATCCCCTCCTTGCAAGGTGCCTAAACTCTAGGACAAAAGGGCATTTTAATCTCTGTGTTTATATATTCTCGGCCTGAACTATGGCTGCTTATAGTGGCAAAACATGCTGAACGTGTGAAACAGAAGGGGCATGACATTAGATATTTGTATTTATTTATCTGGTATAGAATCACCAAGGTGAAGCTAACCTCTTGGTGGACAGAATTTTCTAGTAGAGAAAGTCATCAGTTACAACAGCTGACTATTGGACAGCAGAGTTAGGCCTCATGTCAGAGCAGTGGAGAATCTTATCCTTGTCACCCACTGTGACTTGATTAGAATCCTCATACGGTGGAGTAAACTGAGATGCATATGATAGTTCTGAAGCCTGTATTAATAAAAGTAAAATTGCTATGCACGTGTTGGGTTTTCAGAAACAAGGAGAGTGACCACCAGCTAACTCTTCTGTTTTCACTTGTTGTAGAGAATGCTACCAGCATGGACTAGGTGCTGCATTGCTGAAGTAGGAACCACTTGGGACCTTTGTTCCAAAGTGAGCCTAATCTGTACAAGCAGTGTGGAGGCAAGTCAATCAAGTCACCGCAAGATGTGTCAGTCACGTCCAACATGCTGCAACAGTCTAATCTACTCTAATACATCTGAGCACCCAATCTGTGCAAATCGGGGCCACGTGGGGGAAGAGGGTGGCTGAGTGGCGGCACAGAGACAAGGGGGAGGAGGTGCAGGGCCACATGGAGGAAGGAGGGTGAGCTGAGTGGGGGCGGGGGGAGGAGTACAGGGAAACATGGGAATGGGGAGGGGGCTGGCTGAGGGAGCACAAGGACACATAGGGATGGGGAGAAGGTGAAAGGGATATATGAGGGGTGGCTGAGTGGGGTGCAGGGACACATGGTGATGGGGGAGTGGGTGTCTGAGTGGAGATGGACATATGGGGACAGGGGAGGGGGTGCAAGGATACATGGGAGTACAGGGACACAGGCAGATGTGCCTGACTGAATGGGAGAGGCTAAAGGTCAGCCAGGGTTTGCATGGGGGAGTCTCCCTAACCTCCCTCCCCCCCCCCAAAAAAACCTGTTGTATACTTCTCCCACCCACACCCAGCAACCCTCCAGGTTCACTCCCAGGCTCTATCCCTCTTCCTCAGCTTCTCCGTTACCTCTGACTCCCCCAAGCCTTTGCACTGCTTCAGAGGGTGGCAGGAAATACAGTTCTGTATTGTAGTATAAATGAATTACTCAGAGTTCGTTATTTATATGCCCCCCTTTGTGCCAATCACCACATAGCTATCCCTTTTGTCTCTATTTCTCCATACCTGTGAGCCCCCTTGTGCCTGTCCCTCTCCTATCCCTGTGCCTTTCTCCTATCCCTGTCTTTGTTGTGCCTCCCACAGCTAATCCCCCCTTGTCTGTGTTCCAATCAGCCCCAGAACTATTCCCCTTCCATTGTGCTTGTCACCTCAGTGGGGGAGAGGGAAGAAGAAGCTGCTGCTCCCTTATGTCCCAACCAGTTCCCTCCTGTAGACTCTCAGAACTGGCAAGGATCAGATAAGGAAGGAACTGAGCTCACTGCATGCTAGAGACTGCAGGTTCCTGTATGTCCAGCAGGAATGTAGTGGCACCTGCTCATAGGACGCTCCAGTTGCAGCTTCTTCCAGCCTAAGATCACGATCAGCTGAACAGCTGATCAACATCCAGCAGCGTGATGGGCAATGCTGGTTGTGGGCTGCTGCCCAAGCAGCCTCAGATTCTTCTCTATTTGTTTTGTTACCTCCTCTCCCTCCCCTTCACTGCCAGCCAAAAGTTGAGGGAGAGAAAGGTATTATGGATCTATTCATGTAAATAATATCTGTTTATTAGTAGCAATAATACACTGGCACTTTAGGCAAAATCCTGTCTCCAGTGTATAGCACAAGTAACTAAAGTGTGTGCGCAGGTCTCCACCTGGGCCAGAGGGAGAAGTATCCACCTCCTCTGATTAAATATAATGATGAAGCCCTTTAGTGGCTTCCCCAGGCCCGAACACCACCAGCATACATGGAGGCAGGGCATCTTTGTACACTACAGCCTACTACACAGGAGATGCAGACCATCTGCATGGATTAACACCATCCTTCCTTCCTGTGCAGTGGAATTCAATGTTGTCAATTCTCAGGTTTTTTTCACAAGTTTCATGATATTATGTGATTATTGTAAAGCCCTAGTTTCTGGAGTCACGGCATGAGACTCACCTTTTGTTTTGTTTTGTTTTTGTTTAATAAAAGGAAGTTTCTAGCCCTCACCCTTGCAGAGAAGAGCTTGAAAAATGAACCCTAAAGATGTTCAAAAACCAGAAGGCAAGTAAAAAGACTGCAAAATATTTTTTTAAATCTCAATTTCTAAGTCAATCTCATGGTTTTGTGGGAGGGCAACTCATGATGTTTGACTGCTTGGCATTGGCAATTCTGAGAACGACTCTTGTTTTTCCACCATCAGAAAGGAACCTCCATAACCTCAAAGGGAATAAAGTAGGACAGAATTTTTCCCCTCATCTGTGACATAGTTGTGTTTCTGCCCCTCACCCCCTGTAAATATAGATGTATTTTTACACTGGCCAGTCTATATCAATACATATATTTAACTCAAATTTCAATGACATGAAGGAAATTTACATTTTATCAAACTATATAAATGCGACATTCTCCTCAGGACATTCAGAAAGGTAACCCCTCTGCCTCAGCAAGCGAGAGATTTGCTGTAGCTAAAACTGTGTCACCTCGCTGCCACACCAGGAAATTCTCCCTGCTTTGCCAGCAAACAACTTGAGACTCTGTAAGTCTTAACCTTGCCTAGCAGGTGACAATCCGTTCCTGAGTTCCCCAAAGATTTCTTTGTGCTGTGCCCAATCCCTCTCACTGGACACTCACAGAAATTATTAAGTTTGTTGCCTCCCAAGAGACAGAGCATATACCAAACTGTTGGTTTAACTGAGGACTCAACTTGAATTCAATATAGCAGCACTGAGATGGTTTATAGTAATACTAAGAATACGTTTATTAACAAAGAACAGAGATTTAAGTTATGCTAAACAAGCGAAAAAGAGACCGGTATGATTACAAAGAAAATAAGACAAAAACCACTTTCTAGTGCCTAAAACTTAATTTTAGCAAGTTACAATCTTTACCTAAGCAGTTTTCTCACTTACATCAAATTCCAGCATCTCCAGCCCTCCGGACAGAGAGCCAACGTTCACAGAATCAGATGGTGCTGTCCCCTGTGGTCCCTAAGTGATGGGAGGGAGGAATAGCTCAGTGGTTTGAGCATTGGCCTGCTAAACCCAGGGTTGTCAGTTTAATCCTTGAGGGAGCCATTTAGGGATCTGGGGCAAAAATTGGGGATTGGTTCTGCTTTGAGCAGGGGGTTGGACTAGATGACCTCCTAAGGTCCCTTCCAACCCTGATATTCTATGATAAATACAGGGATCTCTCCCCTTCTTCTTAAAGACCAGTAAACCTTTGAAATGAATTATTTGAAAGGTAAAGCCCGAGAAAGTTCCTCTCCCTTGCTGGAGTGTAGATGCCATGCTGTCTTCCTCATCCTTTGGTCAATTTACTTTTTCGATTGGCTTAATCATTTTGTTTACCTTAGATGTAAATGTACTTCAATTGTCTCTGACCTCAGGTTACACTGGCAACACAGGCAAACAGGCAAAACAACATTCCTTTGTCTATGACAAATTTGTTTACTCTACTTAGATTGCTTGGTCAGAACATATTTTAGTAACATATCTCCAGCACACATATCATTTTTTACACATTAACCATACATACATTATGCAATAATATTAATGACCAGTGTGTCACAAGTTTTTATGTGATACTTTATAAGACACTGTTTGGCTAAATATTCTGACACTGTGTTGAATATGCCCTTTGCCAGTTGGAGTAAAGGAGCTGTAAGGGTCACAATATATATAAAAATATTCCCTGCTTGTAAAACTGCTTTAAAAACAACAACAACAATTAACTCATAAACAAGCAGCAGTTTGGAGATTCTCAGTTAAGGTTATCTACTGAATATTTTATTAATTCACAAATATAGAATGTGCTAGTAATCATTCTAATTTACTTGACTAGTTCAAGATACTACATATAAATGTTTTCCCACACTTACACATTCCAGCAACAACAAATTATATGGGCGTCTTCCAAAGTAACACATACTTGTATTTGTATCTGGTACATGCAAAGTAGCATGTCCTTGCACTCTAACCAGTGTAACTAGTGACTGTTTTTTTCATGCACATGGTAACTGTAGCGTAGCTGATGTAGAGGATAAATACATGTTTTAAAAGGTATAATAACCATATATTTTTGTAGGGCCTGAGCTTGCTCCTACTCACTTCATAAAGAGCTGGATCTGGCTCTTGCCAGAACACCAAACCAATAACATTTTAGCCTGAATTTCAGACCCATTATGTTAAAAATAATCATCATCAGATTAGGAAGTGGTCTCAAGATACCATCAAAGTCAGTGGTTCTCAACCTTTCCTATGCCTGGGCCTCCACCATCCATCTAGCCTGGGCCTCCCTCCCCTTGAGCATCATGGGGAAGAGCAGGTTGGTCCATGTCCCTTTAACACCTAGCCATGACCCTGCTGAAGGTCATGACTCCAGGCTGAGAACACCTGATCTAACTACCATGCAATGTGAATGACCCATCAGCAGCTTTTTAAAGAAATAGTGGCAACTTGCAGGTGGGACGAGTTTTGCTTAAACCTCAGAAACAATCATTCAGTCCTTTTACACTGTACTAGTTTCTATCTGATGTTAATGAATTGAGAGATTATTTTATCTATTCTTTATTTTAGAATAAACCACCAGGAAGAAATTGTATTTGAAAAAGAAAAAACATGTGGGGAGGGAAAGTTTAAGTGGATCAGATTCCAGTTTGAATTTGCAATGAATTGTCAACTGAATTTTAGATTCAGAAGGGCCTAACACTTGGTCTATGTTGTCAAGATAGCCTAATAAGAACTACTACTAAAATTACCGTTAGGGGAGAAAATATTCCCCACAGTATCACATAAATAATAGTTCATTCCATCCTCTGAAAGTCTGAAATAATATGACTCTAAAAATAGATTGGATTTGTTCTTTTATTAATAATTAGATTTTGATATTATATATTGCATGTTCATATCTTAATGTAGGTATTATTTGTTTTGGTTGAATGTAGTTATCCTTTCCAATTGTTCTTTCTGGATACAGCTGTATTTTACCATTGCCCTTCCTGAATAGTTAGTTATTAATAAGCTTTGTTTAGATAGGATTGTTATTGCTTGTCCTTACCTATGCTCTACTTTACTAACTCGTTGCTCCCATTTATTGTAATGTTATCAAAGACCTTCCTGGGACCTCAGTTCAGCAAGCACTGAGGAACGTGTACTTTTAAGCATGCAAGTAATCCCATTGTTCTTAAAATAGTTGGCTTATATTCTTGTTATTAAGATTTAATTCACTCTCAGGTAAAATTCACCCCTCTGCAAACAGTGGTTAGAAGGCCTAAATATTTTTAGGAGTTCTGGTCTGGCTCCTTGTTGTTCCTGAGCATAGGTAAGGATATATGTATCTGTAAGTGCTGCTACCGTACAAGGGTTTTTGGAGACATGGGATGTTCTCCAAATCATCACTGAGGACAAAGTTTTCCCCAGATTTTTCTCTCACATACCAAGAGTCTCTCAAGCCTTCCCGAGCACAACAGTAAACCTTCAGTAGGACTGTCCCTATCCTTGGCAGGTCCATTCATACTGCAATGGCCTAGAAGAAGAACAGGATACATCTCCTTTCTTGATCAGACACTATGGGAACTTATATGAGCATTGTCAAACTCTCCCCTGCCTTCCACACATAACCTGATGCCAAGAAACTAGCCTTCATCATGTACCCAGCCCTTGGGCTACTTAGACATCTGGGTTTGAATCTATGACACATATAGTACTCTGCTGGACCACTTGGAATGTGTAAAAATAATCAAACATGCCAGATGAATAAACCTACAAAAGTCACCAAATTGGAGTGGACCTCAAACTCTAGGTTCATTTTATTAGAATGCTATTAAAGCTGCAGAAAATGTTTTCAAAAGGCCTAACATTAGACCATGAAGCCAGCAGAAGAGCAAAAACCTTGTAGACTCTAGAAAATTGATGTGCACTATAATCAAGTTTCTAAATGCTTTCTTAGAATGACTATGTTATAGGCTTTTCTATAGCATAATCTAAAGGAAGGTGAACTTTTAATATGCCTTCCAATCACAGTTTGCACAGGCAGTTCATAACAGTTAATGACATTTTTCTTCTCTTCAATTTCACATAAAAAGATAAATAGGAAAACTACAAGAATTTATCTGTGGCATGATGACTCCAGTCAATATCTTGCTATTTACTTTGTCAATGCCACCAAAATATTGTTTAATAATGTAGAAGCAACCAAGTAATTTTCTACCACTTCAGTAACAAATTAAGAACTTACTAAATAATTGACAAAAATAATTAATTTTAGGGATGCCTTGAGGAACGTACTCTTATTAGCTAACAGTTTTAAGAACTTTTCCTTGTATTAATAATCATATCTGATCATTAATACAATTCTTATATATATATAATTTTTATCTTCATGCCATTTAATACAGTCCTAGGAAACTGCATACCTGGAGAGTTCATCTTTTTCTGGTTGTTAATAAATAACCACCAGCTTTCATAAAAAAAAAGTCTTATAGAGGATTCATTTAAAAAGATTCATGTATGCATGTGAGTGCATATATGCATACACCCACACCCACACCCATAAATCCTCTACATTAACACATCAATGCTGCCAAAAACTCCGGAATTAGAATAGTTAGAATTCCAAGAATAATGTAAACTAGGTCATATTGCATATCCTGTATTTTTACTGTATGCATTTTGCAACCTAATAGTAATATGGTGAAACTTACTTTAAGAAATCACTCAGGGAATCAGAAAAAAAAGCAGCACAATTATACAAAAAACTATAAAGAAAGTCAATTAAAGTTTAAATAATACATACTTGATGCCATACTTATATTAGTTTTAAAATCTCTATACAATCTCTAGTTTTAAAAACAGTATGTATAGGTTCACAAAATTGCAATCCAAAGGTAGAGAAGCTAAAATTAAATGACTGAAATTAAAATTCATTACACCCTCTGCAGTGCAGAACTGAATAGGTTTGATTCATGCACACACACCTACACACGCACAACAAGCTGGAGGCGTGGGCCAGTCTCTACTCTACCCTGGTTCCAAGTAGGAACGTTAGTTGGAGACTCCTTCATGGAGCTGTGAGTATGGGTGTGTACTTTGCATGGTTCACAAACTCCCCTGACACCTGTCCCTTCTGCAGTGAGAGGGAGAACCTATCACATATCTATGTGGAGTGTGTCATGTTGCTGTCCTTCTTTTGGCTCTTTCAGAGCCTCTTACTGAGGTTCTGTCTTCACTCTTCCCCTCATCTTGACTCCTTAGTTGCCCTTGAGGAGTGGTGGATGCTGTCTGGAGTCCTCTGCTCAGTATCTCCCTCTGGATCCCTGATTTTCAACCTTTGACCTCACTCCTGTTGTAAGGTTGCCAATTTGGGTTGAATGAATTCCTGGCGATTTTATCACATGGCATAATCTTTAATTAAAGACTAATCTTTAATTCCTGGAGACTCCAGGCCAATCCTGGAGGGTTGGCAACCCTTTCCTGTTCCCATTTTCACCTTCATTGTCCCACATATTCACTTGTGGCCTGGATCTAGTGGTTCCTTCCCTTAGTTGAAGGGACAGGCCTTTAGTTTTGGTTGGGCCTACTACCCACAAATAGTACCAAGCTGGAGGAGAGATTCACTTTCTGGGGGAAGCTTGGTGGAAGAAATGACACGCTATCCTGGGTGTTCCTCCATCAGGGAGCAAATTTAAATTTCACTTGGAAATGTGCTGACTACTGAGTCATTCTAGAGCCATATCCCATCCCTTCCGGGCCAGCCAAACCCGCTTAAGGGGCTACTTTGAATGGCTCTGGGCCTTTGGTAAAACAGGGTTTGGGAGTAGCATGTCACTGCACCCTTATTTCACAGGTATGCTGAGATACCAGGGTGATAGGAGCCATGTAAATAAATTAAATAGACTTGCTGCCTCCAGGCCCATCAAATTGGGTTCTGTCAGCCGAACCCTGAAGCAAATCCAGCCCCGTTCTTTTATTCATACTTCTTTGTGAGAAATCCCCTAGGAATAAGAACTGTTCCAGAGTAGATTCGATGAGCTCTTTAACCAAGATGTCTCTAATTTCACTAACTAGTCCCAATACTTCCACATTTGTTTCTTCAGGAGAGCAAGAGCATTTAAATACTACATGGGTTCCCAGAATAACACTTCATGAAACTACACTGATTCATCCACTTGAAGATTATTCATTTTCAATCTCACCTTTTTTCATCTTCTGTTCCGTTTTCTGTTTTCAGCAAAGCTGCAGTATTTTTATCTCAGTCAACAGTTTCAATACTGTGAATAGTTTGTTTTACCAGCCGCTGGCCAGAGATTGACAGTAAAGCTCAATTATAGCAGAGGGCTCTTTTTTCACACTGTATGGTGGATACTTTGGAGTGGTCTCTTCGAACAGTCGGTCACATAATAAGCGTGGCCTCTATTAAACAATTCAATATACGTTTATACACACATTTAACCAGAAAAAACAGGAATAGAAACACTGGTCATTTTCTGATCTCAGTAACACCGGTGAATTTCTGGAGTAATGCAAGTGACGTCAATGGAGTTACTTTTACCTCCATGTTACCGAGATCAGAATCTGGCCCTACATACAGGGCTGGATTACCCAATAGGCAGACTAAGCACATGCTTAGGCCACCAGCAAAGCAGGGGGCACCAAAAAAATGAGGTTTTTTTTTTAATTGATATTTGATATTTCAAAAAAAGCATCGAAGTAGTCATCATTGGAAAAATCAGAACTTTGTTAGACTTCCTTACACTCCACTACACACTCTTCCCCTGTTTTTCTGTTCTCTTTTTATTACTTATCCCCACCTAAACCAGGGGGGGCGTCCTACTAACATAGATCAAAATAATGTGAAGAAATCAGATCCTGTCATGTATTGCAATAAATTTGTTTTATTATTAATATATTCTTCTGAGTTATACATACTTGATTCGTTTTTTCCCTTTCTTATATATATACACATAAAAATAGTGTACATTGTGTAATTTTGGGTTTTTTTTATTTGTTTTACATATGGGGGGGGCACCATAATCTTTTCAGTGCTTAGGGCATCCAAAGGTCTTAATCCGGCCCTGCCTACATATAATATGCACAATGCAGCCAAATAGCTATTGCTGTTGGAAGCGTGTGTATTGTATTTCCTCACTTCATGGTTTTAACTGCAGTCTAAATGTCATAATAATGAAGTTAATTGCCTTCTGTGTGTTTTTTTTCCCAAGAAAAAAAGATTGTTTGTACTTAATAATGTTAGCATCTAAATGATACCACCTAGCCTTTAAGGTTCATACCCTGTTGGGGTAATAAGTTGGAGCAGGGGGTAAGTTGGCAGCCACTGATGTTTAGCTGGAGACCGTTTTCTGCAAGGTTAAGTTAATAGAGCAGCACCACATCTGTTTCCTTTTGTGATCCATGATGCCTGTAATTGCCCACTGCAAAAATATAGAAACAATATTTATTTATAAATGAAAGTTGAGGCTTTGCAGCAGATTGCAGAATGCAGACTTGCAGTGACTCTCTAAAATTGTAGATTGCATGGATTTCTTATGTCCATGAGGCTAAAGCAGGTGTTGTGGGCACATTTTGCTGTATCACTTTCAATGAAACTCATTCACTGTCTCTGATGCAAACTGTCCCAATAACAGACCCTATGCTTTTTACATTTGGCAGAGAGACTAAGCAGTGATGTCCCAAAGCAGTGAGGCTTTTTAATTTTTATTTTCATGCTGTTCAATGCAAACACAAAAAACATCACTGTTTGAGAGTTCAACCTTATCTAGTTATTATTAATAACCTACTACCATAAAAAAAATGGTGTCAGAGGCTGGCTGGCCCTTAAAGGGTAGTTGAACTCAGCCATGCCTGTGCTGGATTAGCTACCACTCAGACCCCAAGCCAGTTCTGATCAGCTGGGTGATTCCTTTAAAAGGGCTGAGACAGGAATCCTAGTGAGTGAGGGGATTTTTTGTAGAAAGGTTTGAAGGAGACTGTGAGAGGAGTCCAGTGAAGGAGCTCGGGATTCAGGACTCTATTTCAAAGCTCTATAGCCAGACAAATTGTAAGGTAGCCTGTAGGAGGTGTCTGTCTGTGCTAGAGGACCCCAAAAAAGGAGGCCAGGAATCAGAGCTCTATCCCTGAAATTTAAATGTAAACCAGAAGAAACTGAGAACTAAGCCTGAAAAGTGGGCTGAAGAGATGCGGTGAGAAAAGTACTTTTGATTTTCTTTGGATTCTTGTTATTGTGAAAGATGATTGAATTCAGGGTGACTGAACTGGGGGCGGGGGGTCTGAATAGGGTGACCAGATGTCCCAATTTAATAGGGACAGTCCTGATTTTTGGGTCTTTTTCTTATATAGGCTCCTATTACCCCCCACCCCTTGTCCCGATTTTTCACACTTGCTGTCTGGTCACCCTAGGTCTGAACTATATGTGCCCCTTGGAAAAACAGAAAATGGAGGTAGGGAGTGCTATGGGGCAGGCGTGTGCACTGATGCTTGACTAAAGATCTTAGTAGATGTCTTCTAAGCAAGCTCAGGGGTGACTTTTTTTCCTCAGCTGCTTTTAATCTCTTTGAGAAATAGTCTCTTTTGGTTCCTAAAAGAGGAGTGTATCCCTGCAACAGTTAAAAACTCAGCCATTTTTGCTGCAGAGCTGTTGAAAATGTGTAGTTAGAATTTCATCATGGGAACAATTTGTGTGTGTGTGGATCATGCAAAAATGGTTTAAGGGCTTTGGCTCCGACTTTCCCAGCATTGCTAGCTTGAAACATTCAAAAATAAGTCAGGACCCACAACATCATAAGATTAGCTTTAAACTAATGAATCTCTTCAAAAATAATACCAGTGGGTTCTTATTTATCTTGTGGTAGTAGAGTGCGTAGGGTTTGCATTTTTGATGGGTGTTTTTTCCCTTTGCAAACATGAGGACTAGGAACTTTAAAACTCAAGTTGTTTAATATGAAAGCTGAACTTTGCAGGTAATGACCTGATTCCAGCAGCTGAGTTTTTTAAGAAAAACACCAGGTATCACAACACTTGTGATAAGATGGTGAGAGTTGGCAACACTCTTCCTTCTCTCGGCTATATATACATGCACAAATATATAGCTAGTGACTTGAATAGAGGCTAAGCATTGAAAGCTTTGGCCCCAAAGTTGAATGTTTCAGTAAGAATATATCATTGTGGTGGGGGAAATTAAATCTTTAACCTTAGCTAGTACAAATAGCACCCACTACATAATTTCTGTCTCTGCCTAATCTACCTTTCTCCCTAGATCACATAGACAATATAGAGTTATCTATCTTCCTATTTATATGGCTCTATATCACCATTGTACCTGAGCTCCTAACACATATTTAAAAACAGAAATAACAATATCAATCACTTTCCCTCTTGCGTCTCATCCTGTAGGATAAATAGCATGAGTATTTTATAGATTTGGTTTTTTATGTGTATATATAAAACTTACTGAGGGAAAGCTAAACTGGGGAGATGGGTTTTGGATTTTGCTCTGAAAGTGATGAGGTCTGTGGTCATTCTTATCTCTCGAGTGATTTACATAGGACAGGTCCGGCTCTGGTGCAAATTGTCTCTCACACATGAGCCTCCCTCCATTGTTTGACAGGTTCATTGTTCCAGTGGAACACACTGCTGGTACAGGAAGGGGTGCTTGTGGGGGGAGAGGGGAGATTTCAGGCACTGGACTCTGTATTTAGTGAGGGGTACAGCCATTAAAGAGAGAGAATCACCTTTCAGCAAAAGGAGCAGCTGGCTGAAATCTTTCATTTAAAGCTCTTAATTTACAAAAAAAAATGGAAAAAAGGTGAACAGGGAATAAAAAGTGAGTATCAAAACATGGGGATGTCCGAATTTTTAATTCTCAAAATATTTCATAAAGTTTGAAAACTTCAATCTTTTTGTGCAATGTTTGTCAACTAGCTGTAATAATCATACAGAAACATGTTACTATCTAAGATCAAAGACTCATTGGGATAAGTGAACTCCTGTCCTACTCCCTGTGCACCTCCTCTGAAGTAGAGAACTATATGCACATAAGCAAGGCTGCAGGTAGTTTTCTGTGCTTTGGTTTGTGCCTGCTTTCTCCATGCCCATGTTCCCAGCCACCTGCACTGTTTAATAACAGGAGTGCTAAATGTCACAAGCTGCAGATTCAAGTATGCTGCCTTTCCCCTGCAAAAAAATTTAAAACCAACTAGAAAAATTGAGAACATGATTATTGGGATAAGCATGTGAGATGTTCAGCAATGATCCAAAAGCTGCTCTTTGTAAGGAAGTTATTTCAAAGCGTAGAACATAATTGAAGTAGTTGGAGGATGGAATGCATCCTGGTCAATGGCATTGCTCATGAATAGGACATCTAGGGAGAAGAGGAAAACAAGGAAAGAGTCCTCAGGGATACTAACAAGAAGTAGGAGAGAAGCAAAGCAGCCAGTGAGGGAGCTCTTAGAAATAGCAAGAGGGGAAAATTAGAAGAGCCCAGAAACATGAAAGCCTAAGGAAAGGAAACTGTTTAGGAAAGGTGAGTGAGCAACTGTCAAAAGGAGCCAAGAAATTAGAGGATGAGACTAGACAAAAGGCTCTGGGATTTTCCCCTGGAGAAGATCTTGGTGACCCCTAACCAGAGCAGTTCAGTTGAGTGGTGAGGTCAGAAATGGAAACATAGAGAGAAGAGCAAGGAAAATTAAATAGCTGAGTGACTAGCTTATTAGAAGAGATTCCCTGAATTACATTTACCAAAGTAGTACAAATATGCTGCAGGGGAAAATCCTGGGGAATAGACAGGATAGTCTAGCATGTATCTTCCATCTCTAGTGTCTATAGCTCTATGGAAATGTAAGTCACAGAGAGTAAACTGAACAGGAATACTTAGATGGGGCTACTAGAAGCCTCAGTTGTGCTCGAATTCCAAAGGCTAAAAAGAAAAGTATTCTCACCATTGCAGCTGGGACTGGATGAATATCTGAGCTGGACTAGTTTGCCCTCCCTCAGAAAAGGAGAGAGAAGAGTGTTAGATCTACGCAAGCTAATTGGAAATCAAGTAGCACAAGAAGCCACACTGAGCAGCTCAGCCCTCCTCACTATACCTCAACAAACTGTCCTTGTTCCAGCAATCATTCACAGTGAAATTCCAGAGAGAACAACTAATAGAATCACAGCAGTCTACCTGTATTATAACAGGAGGGGACAGTGATTATTAGAGGAGAAGTTAAACAACTCAAGTTTAAGTGATGCTTTGTCTGTTCCAGACCAGTTGAAAGACTTCAGTGGATTTAGGAGTTCTTGGCTTCAAAACTACCCACTGCCAACAGAATGTCTGGAGCTTTCTCTACACAATAATGCACCACTTGCTCAAGGAAAAAATAACTGGCATAGTCCCAGTTAGTGAGACTCGCTGTCAGTATTGCAGTCCCCCAATACGCAGTATGACAATAGTATCAACATGACATCAATTGAACCATCATGTAGTGCACTTGGACAGATTAAGTAGTAATAGATGCCACCTGGTGTTATTGACTGTTGCTTTGCTGCCAAAACTTTGGTGTTGGAATGTGGCATTTCTCTCTCAGTCAATACTTTTCCCTCTTACTTTGCACAATCTGATGATAGAAAAAGTTGCAGTGCTCGCTGTTACATGAGTAACATGAAAGTGGAGTTCTATATTTGTTACTGTACTTAATGTTCATCAGCATAGTCACATTTAGAATGCTGACATCCAAATGTGGAAACTCAAGGTTCTACCTTTTCTTGTAAAAGTCATATGCAGACCAGATGACAAAACGACAACTTAAAAAAAAAAAAAAACCAAAAAAAAAAACCCTCTTTCTACTCTTGAAAAGAATATCTGGTTATTTAGGGCCACATTTTGTGCTGACTGACACATATTATAAGAACATGTGGTGGGGTGTCTGCCCCACACTACCAGAAGAGGGATTAAAGCAGCCCTGGGGAAGCTGTGCAGCAGGCAGCCAATTAGGAAAGGGCTTGTAGAGACAGCCACTTGAGAGAAGGATTAGAGAGACAGCCAATCAGGGCCAGGGTGGGCCATATAAGAAGGGCTGCTGAACAGAGCCGCTTCAGTCACTCCCTGGTGTTCAAGGGGGGAAAACTGACTGCCCTGAAGGAGGGAGATGAGACTGCACCATGCTCAGAGCAGTGTTGGGCAGATCAGGGGAGTATGAGTGAGCTCCTGGCTGACCACTGCAAGACTGGGGCCCTGATAGAAGGGCGGAGAAGGTGTTAGGGCTGTGGGGAAGTGGCCGATGGAAACAGATGGCGGGGGTTGGAGGTGACACAGTGCATGACTGCTGGTGTGACACACACACACACACACACGTACGTACGTATGTATGTACGTACGTAGCTAGACCCTGGACTTCAGCCTGCCACTGAAGCAAGTGGCTGGACAGAGGACTGCTGCCCTGCTCCCCAGAAGGGGGAGGAGAGAACTGAATGGGGCACAGCTGGAGGGCTGTGTCCAGAAGAGGACACCATGATCCTAAGAGCGACATGGGTCCTGGCAATAGGGAAAAATGGTGGTGAGATACCACTAGATGATGGCACACTGGTGAACCAGAGCCAATTCCCAGGGCAGCCAGCAGGAGGCACTGCAGTGGTGAGTCACACCCCGTTGCATACGTTCCCCACAAAAATTGCTGAAATATTTGTGGGAGATAGAAAAATGCAACTATTTGCAGATTTTTTTAAAAAAAAGTATTCTGAACACCACCTGATAAGGTGAAAATCAAATGTCATCACTAGTCTTTGGGATGACTTTCTCTGCTTTACACTGATACCCTTGGATGATAACAATACGTTCATCTTAACTTATGAACTAATGCCCAAATTCTGATTGATATCCATGCAACTTGACTTGCATCCCAGTAGCTCCTTTGGGCACCAGTGGGCTAAATTAATCCCCTGTGTAACTCCAATGACATCAGGAGAGTTGCAGCTGGGGTAAATTTGGTCCAATTTCTTTGTAAGACTGGGGCACAAATAGCCAATGGGGTAGGACAGGGGGGAGAGTTATTGGAGAATGTACTGCATCATGAAATGCACATTTCATAAACATTTCCTGGAATTTCTATTGATGACCATGATTATTTTAACTTTAGTTCCATTACAATATCAACGTAGTATAACTATAAGGTAAAGACAGACAGCCAAAATCTGCCTTGGCTATTCCTATGTCCATCCGCTGAAGTGAACATTGGTCCTAGGTCAAGCAGTGTTTTCTTGAAAAATAGATGTGATGGTAGGGTGGCCATGTGGACGGAACCATGGAAGCTAGAGGAGGGGTGAGAAGAATTGCAGAGCCATCCAAAAAGGACTTTGTGTAGATTTTCTTATAAACCTATTATTGAATATGAAACATACAGATTCCTATGTTGCCTAACTATGTTCATATAGGGCCAGATCAGGTTAACATACCTGTTAAGTGTAGAGCTTATTAACCAGAATCCTAACATTGTCCTCCTAATGGTAACTTTTAATTGGCTTTGATGCTCTTGAAATTCCTCCTCACATAGGGACTGAGAAGGTCATGGCCACAGAGCTGCTGTAGTCTTGTAATCCCTGGCTGCAGTAATCATAAAAATCATAGACATGTCAGGCTGGAAGGGACCTTGACAGGTTATCTAGTCCAGTCTCCTTCACTATACTATCCAGACCACCTTGACCCATATTTGTCTAACCTGTTCTTAAAAACTTCCAATGACTGAGATTCCACAACCTCCCTTGGTAACTCATTCCAGTACCTAACTACCCTAAGGCCTTGGCTACACTCACGAGTTACAGCGCAATAAAACTGCCTGCAGCACTGCAACTCACTAACTGGCTACACTCGCAAGGCACGTGCAGCGCTGCATCTCCTCAGGTACAGCGTTGCATGTACTCCACCTCTCCGAGAAGAATAACGTTTGTTGCGCTGCTGCTGGTGCGCTGCGGCTACAGTGTGGTCACCCAATGCGCTGTTATTGGCCTCCAGAAGTATTCGGAAGTATCCCACAACGCCTGTTCTAGCCACTCTGGTCATCAATTAGCACTCTACTGCCCTGGCCTCAGGTGACCAACCGCCACTCCGACCCTTTAAATTCCCTTGGAATTTTAAATATCCCCTTCCTGTTTGCTCAGCCAGGCGTGGAGTGCTCTCAGCGCATCTTTCCAGGTAACCATGCCTCCACGTGCGAGACGAGCCCCAGTATGGAGCAATGGCGAGCTGCTGGACCTCATCGCTTTTGGGGGGAGGAAGCTGTCCAGTCCCAGCTGCGCTCCAGCCAGAGGAATTTTGATACTTTCGGCCAGATATCAAGGGCCATGATTGAAAGGGGCCATGACCGGGACGCAATGCAGTGCAGAATAAAAGTAAAGGAGCTGCGGAGTGCGTACCGCAAAGCCCGCGAGGCAAACAAGCGCTCGGGTGCTCCCCCCACAACCTGCCGATTCTACCAAGAGCTGGATGCAATACTTGGGGTTGACCCCACTACTCTTCCGAGCACCACCGTGGACACGGGAGAGCGGGAGGAGGAGGAGGAGGAGGAGGGAGAGGTGGAGGGAGAGAAGGAGGAGGAGGAGGGGGTTGAAGAAAACAGAAGCGAGGGTTCTGTGGCTGGGGGAGACACCCCTGACTCCCTGGGTGCATGCAGCCAGGAGCTCTTCTCGAGCCAGGAGGAAGAGAGCCAGTCGCAGCAGCCAGTACGCGCTGGGAGAGAAAGAGAAGAACAGGTTCGCGGTAAGCAGCTTTTATTTTCGGGAATGAGTTTTTTCGGTGTGTGGTCCTTGGGCGAGGAGGGTTTGGGCTGCATGCATGCCTAGATGCGGAACAGCACATTGATGTGGTCTATCACATCGGAGAAATCGGCCACTGTAACCTCTTCGAAAGTCTCAGCCAGAACGTGGGCAATGCGCTTGCGCAGGTTCATTGGGAGAGCCGCCGTGGTCCTTGTCCCAGTCAGGGTAACGTGTCCGCGCCACTGTGCCGCGAGGGGCGGGGGGACCATTGCTGCACACAGGCAAGCTGCATATGGGCCAGGGCGGAAGCCGCATTGCAGTAGAAGACCCTCCCTTGCTTCCCTGGACACCCTCAGCAGCGAGATATCTTCCAGGACGAACTCCTGTGGAAAATGTGGGGATAGTGTTCAGTGTAGGTTCCCCCTGCAGCTGTTGGCTCTCCCCAAGGCACAGAAACCCGTCGGACAGTACATCCGCGAAACAATCAGTCCCCCTTTACCCTGTGTTTACTCACCATTTTGGGGCTCCCGTGGGTTCTGTGCGCTCTGTTTGGGACGGGAAAATTGTGCTGTTTTGGAGACTGTGTGCGCCCTCCTTAAGTGTGGGGGAATCATTGCTCTGTCTGGCATAAAACAATGATGCCTCTGTTAAATGTTTCATTTTGCCTTCCAGATGCAACCTTGAGATCTCCGCCATCCTTCTTATCACCGGCTGAGAGACTACAAAGGCTCAGGAAGAGGCCCAGAAGAACGAAAGAAGACATGCTGCAGGAAGTTATGAAACAGTTTCTTAAAGAGAATCAAAAGGCTCGGGAGTGGAGGGAGAGTGAAAGCAGGCTCCGCCATGATGCTAATCAGCTCCTTTGAGCTTTCCTGCCGGAGCTGCATGCTTTGCCGCTGCTGCGCTCCGCCAGGAAAACGCAGTGCAGCGGCGACAAAGCATGCAGCTCCGGCAGGAAAGCACAAAGGAGCTGATTAGCATCATGGCGCACCAAGCGGACTCTATCCAGGCGCTCGTCACCATGCAGGCGGAGCAGTACCGCACCCGCCCCCCCCTGCAGCCAGTGTCCCAAAACACTTGTGCCCCCATGTCACCACCTGCCCACTTCACCCAACATACTGGTTCTTATCGCCCACAGCAGATACCCCCAACACCTGTAGCTTCACCAGACAGCCCTGGGAACTACGAACCTTACCCACTGCACTCAACTCCCATCCCGAATTATAGACATCCTGAGGTCCAGCAGTCACTGCACAGCACTCCAGACAGGAAGCCCAAGTATGAAAGCAGGACATACCATACCCTGTGATCGAACCCTTCCCCACACCACCCACCACCCCCTTGCCCTTTCTGTCTCACAAGCAGTTGTGTTTCTTTTTAATACATGTGTTTTCTCTGTAATAAATGGATTCTTTTGATGTGCAAACAATCTTTATTATTGCATAAGGAAAAAAGATACCTTAGCCCAGGAAAGAAACAGGCAACACAAGTGAGCTGAGCAAACACAAATCAGCTTAGCAAAGACAGATAACTGATAACATTGGAACCACTTTACTTCAGGGTCGTGCAGGGCAGCACACATTACTGGTGGTTGTCAGCCTCAAATTTCTCCCTCAAGGCATCCCTAATCCTTGCAGCCCCACGCTGGGCCCCTCTAATAGCCCTGCTCTCTGGCTGTGCAAATTCAGCCTCCAGGTGTTGAACCTCTGAGGTCCACGCCTGAGTGAACATTTCACCCTTCCCTTCACAAATATTATGGAGGGTACAGCAAGCGGATATAACCGCGGGGATGCTGTGTTCGGCCAAGTCCAGCTTCCCATATAGAGATCGCCAGCGGCCCTTCAAATGGCCAAAAGTACACTCCACAGTCATTCGGCACCGGCTCAGCCTGTAGTTGAACCATTCCTTGCTGGTGTCAAGGCTCC
This sequence comes from Chelydra serpentina, assembly GCA_037349315.1. NCBI lineage: Eukaryota > Metazoa > Chordata > Testudines > Chelydridae > Chelydra > Chelydra serpentina. The sequence goes on from JBAIAC010000032.1 coordinate 8,369,656, forward strand.
CTGTGTAGGGTTTCATGAGCCACGGCATTAAAGGGTAAGCGGGGTCTCCAAGGATCACAGTGGGCATTTCAATTTCCCCTACCGTGATCTTCCGGTCTGGGAAAAAAGTCCCGGACTGCATCTTCCGGAACAGGGCAGTGTTCCGAAAGATGTGTGCATCATGCACCTTTCCGGGCCAGCCTGCGTTGATGTCAATGAAACGCCCACGGTGATCCACAAGCGCCTGGAGAACCATGGAGAAATACCCCTTCCGATTAATGTACTCGGATGCTAGGTGGGGTGGTGCCAGAATAGGAATATGCGTCCCATCTATCGCCCCGCCACAGTTAGGGAAACCCATTTGTTCAAAGCCAGCCACAATGTCCTGCACGTTACCCGGAGTCACGGTTCTTCTGAGCAGGATGCGATTAATGGCCTTGCAAACTTGCATCAGCACGATCCCAACAGTCGACTTTCCCACTCCAAACTGGTTCGCTACTGATCGATAGCAGTCCGGAGTTGCAAGCTTCCAGATTGCAATAGCCACCCGCTTCTCCACCGTCAGGGCAGCTTTCAATCTCGTGTCCTTGTGCCGCAGGGCGGGGGCGAGCTCCTCACACAGTCCCATGAAAGTAGCTTTTCTCATTCGAAAGTTCTGCACCCACTGCTCGTCATCCCAGACTTGCATGACAATGTGATCCTACCACTCTGTGCTCGTTTCCCGAGCCCAAAAGCGGCGTTCCACTGTGCATAGCATGTCCATGAATGCCACAAGCAAGTTAGTGTCGTACGCGTTTTGCGTGACAATGTCATCATCATCGCCGGACTCCTCGCTGTCACTGTGGATCTTAAGGAACAGCTCGACTGCCAAACGTGACGTGCTGGCAAGACTCGTCAGTATTTTGCTCACCAGGTCGGGATCCATTTTCCCGCTGACCGAAACGGAGCACAGATCACGCTACAAAGAAACCGTTGAAAGATGGCGCAAATTGTGGCCGGAAACACAGGGATTGCTGGGATGCGAAGCGATGCATCACGGGGCGTTGGGACAGGACCCAGAATGCACCATACCCCACGCCCCCTTCCCACAACCCACGGTGCCAGAATTGGAAGAGGTGTTCTGTGGGATACCTGCCCATAATGCACCTCTCCCAAAACCGCTGCAAGTGCCGCAAATGTAGCCACGTCAGTGGTAGTTACTGCGCTGGCGGCTGCCAGTGTGGACAGGCTGCAGCGCATTCCCTACTCAGCTGTACGAACACGGGTTTAACTAACAGCGCTGTACATCTGCAAGTGTAGCCAAGGCCAAACAGTTAGGAAGTTTTTTTCCTAATGTTCAGCGTAAATCTCTCTTGCTGCAATTTAAACCAATTACTACTTCTCCAGTCATCAGTGGTTAAGGAGAACAGTATATCACTCTCCTTTACAACAACCACTTAAATACTTCAAGATTGCTGTCATGTCCCTGCTCAGTCTTCTCTTCTCCAGACTAAACAAACCCAATTTTTTTTCCCAATCTTTCCTCATAGTTCATGTTTTCTAGATCTTGAATCATTTTTGTTGTTCTCCTCTGGACTTTGTCCAATTTGTCCATCTTTCCCAAACATGGTGCTCAGAACTGGACACAGTACTCCAGTTGAGGCCTTATCAGTGTGGAGTAGAGTAGAAGAATTACTTCTCATGTCTTGCTTACAACACTCTTGCTAATATATCTCAGAATGATGTTCACTTTTTTGCAACAGTTTTACATTGTTGACCTATTTAGTTTAGCCTCTATAACCCCCAATCCCTTTCTGCAGCACTCTTTCGCAGCCATTTCTCATTTCGTATTTGTACAATCAATTATTCCTTCCTAAATGGAGTACTTTGCAATTGTCCTTATTGAATTTCATCCTATTTACTTCAGACCATTTCTCTAGTTTGTCAAGATCACTTTGAATTCTAATCCTGTCTTCCAAAGTGCTTGCAATCTCTCCCAACTTGGTATTGTCTGCAAACTTTATAAGCATACACTCTAAGTCATTGTCCAAATGGCTTATGAAGATATCGAACAGAACCAGACTCAGGACAGATTCCTGTGACCCCACTCTATGCATTCTTTCAGCTTGTTTGTGAACCATTGATAACGACTGAGTAGGCTTTTCCAACCAGTTGTGCATCTACCTTTATAGTAGGTTTGTTCAGGCTATATTGCCCTAGTTTGCTTGTGAGAAGGTCATGTGAGACAGTATCAAAAGCCTTACTAAAGTGGAGATGTATCACAGCCTTGTGGACACTGCTTCTCCCTATCCACAAGGCTTGCTACCCTGTCAAAGAAGGATATTACGTTGGTTTAACATGATTTGTTCCTGACAATTCCATATTAACTGTTGCATATCTTCTAGGTCAGTGGTTCTCAAACTGGGTTGGGACCCCAAAGTGGGTCATGACCCCATTTTAATGGGGTTGCCAGAGTTGGCTTAGACTTGCTAAGGTCCGAGGCTGAAGCCCAAGCCTAAGCCTCAGGGCTTTAGCCCTGGGCAGTGGGGCTCAGGTTATAGGCCCCCTGCTTGGGACTGAAACCCTTGGTCTTTCGTTTTGGCACCCCCAGAGCAGAAGAGCTTGAATGGGCTCAGGCTTCAGACCCCCGTCCTGGGATCATGTAGTAATTTTTGTTGTCAGAAGCGGGTTGCAGTGCAATGAAGTTTGAGAAGCCCTGTTCTAGGTGTTTACAAATTGCTTTGCTTCATTATCTTTCCGGGTACCATAGTCTATAATTCCCTGGATTGTCCTTATTCCCCCTTTTTATAGATAGGGTAAATGTAGTACCTCTTCAATACTCTAGGATTTCTTGTCCTCTAAGTTATCAAAGATGATAACTAATGACTCAGATCTTGTCAGCTAGTTCCTTAAGTATTCTAGGCTGGATTTCATCAGACCCTGTCAACTCTAAGACATCTAACTTGTTCTTTCCATATTTTAGCCTCCAATCCTACCCTATTTCACTGATGTTCACTATGTTAGTTGTCCTGTCACTGCTAACTTTTTGGTCACAACTAAAACAAAGGCATATTGCACTTGAGCTACTACTGCATTTTCTGCTGTCTTTCCTTGGACTTGCTTCCCATGGGATCTTGCCTATCAATTCTAAGTTTGCTAAAGTCTGTCTTTTTGAAGTCCATTGTCCTGATTCTGCTGTTTTCCTTCCTGTTGTTTTCCTTAGAACAGGGTTTCTCAAACTGTTGGTTGGGACCCTAACGTGGGTTGGGACCCTATTTTAATGGGGTCACCAGTGCTGGTGTTAGACTTCCTGGGGCTGAAGCCAAAGCCTGAGCCCCACCACCTGGGGTCAAAGTCAAAGCCTGGACCTCAGCCCTGGGAAGCAGGGCTCAGATTATAGGCCTCCTGCCTGGGGCTGAAGCCCTTGGGCTTTGGCTTTGATTCTTCCCCTCCTCCCCCGCCAAGGGTGGTGGGGCTCAAGCTTTGGCCCTCCCCATCTGGGGTGGTGGGACTCGGGCAGGCTCAGGCTACCGTCCCCCCTCCATGGGTCATGTAGTAATTTTTGTTGTCAGACAGGGTTGCGGTGCAATGAAGTTTGAGAACCGCCGCCTTAGAAGCATGAACTCATTTCATGATCACTTTGACCAAGCTGTCTTCCACCTTCAAAGTCTCAACCAGTTCCTCCTTTTTTTGTCAATCAAATCTGGAACAGCCTCTCCTCTAGTCATTTTCCATCTTCTGCAATAAAACGTTGTCTCCAATGAATTCCAAGAACTAGTTTGATAATCTGTGTCCTGCCCTACCTGATGGCTGGGTAGTTGAAGTCCCCCATCACCACAATGTCCTGTGTTTTGGGTGACTTTGTTAGTTTAAAAAAAGCCTCATTCACCCCTTCTTTCTGATTAGGTGGCCTATAGTAGACCTGTACCATGCCAGCACCCTTGTTTTCTACCCCTTGTTATGCTTACCCAGAGACTTTCAACAGGTCTGCCTCCCACTTCCATCTCAACCTTAGTGCATAATCTTTGATATACAAGGAAACACCTCCTCTCTCTTTTCCCTGCCTGTCCTTCCTAAACAAGCTCTATCCTACTATACTAATATTCCAGTCACGGGAATTATCCCTCTATTGAGGGCTGTTGCAAGTTACAGCAGTACTGAGGCTGCTGCAAAATGTCCTGGTGATGGACTGGCCTTTGGCTGACCCCAAGATTAGGTGCCTTAGATGCCCCTCAGTCCTGAGCCAGGATGAACTCAGCTAGACCCAGGGGACTTGTCCACTGAATGTAGCTACATCCCACTGACTTTATGATATTTATTTTAAAAGTTGAAGTTAGTTGACTTCATTGGGATCACTCACAGTTATAAGCACTATACATGATAGTAAGTGCTTGCAGGATTGAGTCTGTAAGGACTTCCCAAAGTATTCCCTTCAGTGAACTGCTGCTTTGTATTGTTATGCTGAAAGGTGCTGATTAGAAGATTTCCAACCAGCTCTACCATTGTTTTTTTCCCACTGGAAAATGCTGATTCGTCAAAATCAAAATGTGCTGTGGCACTGTTTGATTTCAGTGACAATCCCAGTGGAAACAAGGCAGGGTTCTGATAGAACCCCATCTGCCAGGGCTGACTGCCATGTCACCCTCCTACCTCCTCAGCAGTCCACCTAGTGGGGGCGATAGGGTTACTGGCTTCTAAGCTCCCAGGGTTGGGGCTTTACAGCAGAATGGACTTCCAGGGGCCTTGTCTCCAAGGCAGTTCACCAGGCGGACTGTCTTAGCGCAAGGGCTTCCAGCTTCTTGGCAGTTCAGGAAGCCTCAAATTACTTTTTTTCAAAATAAAATTTTAGAATTCCAATCCCATGGAAAAATTTGAAATTTCATTTTTTTTGTTCCATTTTGGAATTAAATTTCTTTAATTCTAGCACTTCCTGCAGAGCAGGAACTCCAGTTCCTGGCCAGCAGCAGATTGTTGGATCTGAAGACAATCACCGAGCTAACTACAGTGAATGGGTGTGCCAAACATCCTCCTTCAGACTCACCAGAGACAGCACTCAGTGCCCTTTATGTAGTAAAGCAAGTTGTGAATACAGGGTCCCACCCTAAGACTAGGCTGCATAATAGGTCACAGCTAAGCGGTGTGGACTATAGGATTTCTCTAGTTGCAAATATAAGCATTAGGAGAAGGTTGGCAAAAATCCTGGTGGTGGTAGTGCTGCACATTTGCTCTATGCAGTTATTTTTTAACTTTGAATATCTTATCCTGACTCCCTTATGATGAAAATTGGCAAGAAGATGGTATAGCTGGTATATCACAGGGCCCAGCTGTCCATTGCAGATGTACATGCATTTCATCTAGGGTGACCAGACAGCAAATGTGAAAAATCAGGGTGGGAGGATAATAGGAGCCTATATAAGAAAAAGACCCCAAAATCGGGACTGTCCCTATAAAATTGGGACATCTGGTCACCCTAATTTCATCTCCAGGGATGTTTTAGTCTCTAGTTTATAACATATGTAAACACTTAATCTAATGTATGGTACATTCATTAGTGCCTTTTTCCTGCATAAGTACTATCATAGAATCATAGAATCATAGAATCTCAGGGTTGGAAGGGACCTCAGGAGGTCATCTAGTCCAACCCCCTGCTCAAAGCAGGACCAACCCCAACTAGATCATCCCAGCCAGGGCTTTGTCAAGCCTGACCTTAAAAACCTCCAAGGAAGGAGACTCCACCACCTCCCTAGGTAACCCATTCCAGTGCTTCACCACCCTACTAGTGAAAAAGTTTTTCCTAATATCCAACCTAAACCTCCCCCTCTGCAACTTGAGACCATTACTCCTTGTTCTGTCATCTTCTACCACTGAGAACAGTCTAGATCCATCCTCTTTGGAACCCCCTTTTAGGTAGTTGAAAGCAGCTATCAAATCCCCCCTCACTCTTCTCTTCTGCAGGCTAAACAATCCCAGTTCCCTCAGCCTCTCCTCATAAGTCATGTGCTCCAGCCCCCTAATCATTTTTGTTGCCCTCCGTTGGACTCTTTCCAATTTATCCACATCCTTCTTGTAGTGTGGGGCCCAAAACTGGACACAGTACTCCAAATGAGGCCTCACCAGTGCCGAATAGAGGGGAATAATCACGTCCCTCGATCTGCTGGAAATGCCCCTACTTATACAGCCCAAAATGCCGTTAGCCTTCTTGGCAACAAGGGCACACTGTTGACTCATATTCAGCTTTTCGTCCACTGTAACCCCTAGGTCCTTTTCTGCAGAACTGCTGCCCAGCCATTCGGTCCCTAGTCTGTAGCAGTGCATGGGATTCTTCCGTCCTAAGTGCAGGACTCTGCACTTGTCCTTGTTGAACCTCATCAGATTTCTTTTGGCCCAATCCTCTAATTTGTCTAGGTCCCTCTGTATCCTATCCCTACCCTCCAGCGTATCAACCACTCCTCCCAGTTTAGTGTCATCTGCAAACTTGCTAAGGGTGCAGTCCACACCATCCTCCAGGTCGTTGATGAAGATATTGAACAAAACCGGCCCCAGCACCGACCCTTGGGGCACTCCACTTGATACCGGCTGCCAACTAGACATGGAGCCATTGATCACTACCCGTTGAGCACGACCATCCAGCCAGTTTTCTATCCACCTTACCGTCCATTCATCCAGCCCATACTTCTTTAACTTGCTGGCAAGAACGCTGTGCGAGACTGTATCAAAAGCTTTGCTAAAGTCAAGAAATAGCACATCCACTGCTTTCCCCTCATCCACAGAGCCAGTTATCTCATCATAGAAGGCAATTAGGTTAGTCAGGCATGACTTGCCCTTGGTGAATCCATGCTGACTGTTTCTGATCACTTTCCCCTCCTTTAAGTGGTTCAAAATTGATTCCTTGAGGACCTGTTCCATGATTTTTCCAGGGATTGAGGTGAGACTGACTGGCCTGTAGTTCCCCGGATCTTCCTTCTTCCCTTTTTTAAAGATGGGCACTACATTCGCTTTTTTCCAGTCATCCGGGACCTCCCCCAATTGCCATGATTTGTCAAAGATAATGGCCAATGGCTCTGCAATCACATCGGCCAACTCCTTTAGCACCCTCGGATGCAGTGCATCCGGCCCCATGGACTTGTGTTCGTCCAGCTTTTCTAAATAGTCCCGAACTACTTCTTTCTCCACAGAGGGCTGGTCACCTCCTCCCCATACCGTGCTGCGGAGTGCAGCCATCTGGGAGCTGCCCTTGTCTGTGAAGACAGAGGCAAAAAAAGCATTGAGTACACTAGCTTTCTCCACATCCTCTGTCACAAGGTTCCCTCCCTCATTCAGCAAGGGGCCCACACGTTCCTTGACTTTCTTCTTGTTGCTAACATACCTGAAGAAACCCTTCTTGTTACTCCTAACATCTCCAGCTAGCTGCAACTCCAAGTGTGATTTGGCCTTCCTAATTTCACTCCTGCATGCCTGAACAATACTTTTATACTCCTCCCTGGTCATTTGTCCAATCTTCCACTTCTTGTAAGCTGCTTTTTTGTGTTTAAGACGAGCAAGGATTTCACTGTTAAGCCAAGCTGGTCGCCTGCCATATTTACTTTTCTTTCTACACATCGGGATGGTTTGTTCCTGCAAGCTCAATAAGGTTTCTTTAAAATACAGCCAGCTTTCCTCGACTCCTTTCCCCCTCATGTTATTCTCCCAGGGGACCTTGCCCATCAGTTCCCTGAGGGAGTCAAAGTCTGCTTTTCTGAAGTCCAGGCTCTGTATTCTACTGTTCTCCTTTCTTCCTTGTGTCAGGATCCTGAACTCGACCATCTCATGGTCACTGCCTCCCAGGTTCCCATCCACTATTGCTTCCTCTACTATTTCTTCCCTGTTTGTGAGCAGCAGGTCAAGAAGAGCTTTTCCCCTAGTTGGTTCCTCCAGCACTTGCACCAGGAAATTGTCCCCTACACTTTCCAAAAACTTCCTGGATTGTCTGTGGACCGCTGTATTGCTCTCCCAGCAGATGTCGGGGTGATTAAAGTCACCCATGAGAACCAGGGCCTGTGATCTAGTAACTTCTGTTAGTTGCTGGAAGAAAGCCTCGTCCACCTCATCCCCCTGGTCTGGTGGTCTGTAGCAGACTCCCACCACGACATTACCCTTGTTGCTCACACTTCTCAATTTAATCCAGAATTGTCTTTCTCTGCTCCCATCTAAAAGCAAATTAACCTTCTCGGGAACAGGAATACAAAAACACTGCATAATGAGTAAAATAGATGCCAAAAATCACTGCTTTTAAAAAAAATCTGAAGTAAATTCCAAGAAAGGTTTACCTAGAGCTGGTGTGAAAAATAATGCCAACAAAACCTGCTCAAGTTTTAGTCTAGAGTTCAAGAAAGCATGACCTTGATAAACCTGAAGATTGGGTGGCTCCAGAGACTGACAATAGAGCCACACACCTGACTATCTTGCTAGCACAGATCTCTCCAGGGTTGCTATTGACCAAAAGTTCTTACTACCAGACAGCTGTTCTATAACTTAGACAGGCTCCACGGTCTAACTGAAGCACAGTCTAATACTCAGCTCAACGTCATTCCTCTGCTTGTCTGTAATGCAATAACTTCTGAAAGCCACATCCGATCAATTCCAAAATTGCAGAGAGTGTTCTTGGTTGTGCCCACATATGCCCTATTGATTTTGGTGCAAATCAGAATGCTAGAAAAGCCTGTTCGAAAGGAAAACCAGGGGCCACAGACTGCCTGGTGCTCTAGACAGAAGAATCTCTGCTGCTCCCTGCTGCTGCCTACACAGACCAGAGGCAGCAGCTTAGCATGCTGCATGGGGAAATGCTCTTATTTTTGTTAGAGTCCAAGCTAATGTTGCGGGGGAGGGTGGGGGGAAGTGGAGACCCAGAGAGAGTGGGGAGCATCAGGGACTAGAGGGATGGGGAAGCAGTAAGGGGGGATGTAAGGACCTGGAGTGGGAGGAATGAAGATGGAGGGGTGAGGAAAGAAGGGACCATGAGATGACTGAAGGCAAGTGGAGGCTGGGAGAGCAGAGAGCTAGAGAGGAGTAGGGAGACGTTATCTTGGCAATGCTGGAGGGAGGCAAAGCAGGGACCAGCAAGGGAATGGGGGGGGGGCAGTTGGAAGTGGTGGTGATGAGGGAAGCGGGGACCCAGAGGAGAGGAATTGGGTGGGTGGAGGGGAAGCAGGGACTCTCAGGGGAGTGTGTGTGGTGGGAGAGAGGGAATAAAGGAGTGACATGGACTGGGGAGGGACAGGGAATACTGGGGGCAGTGAAGATGGGAGGTGGGGTGGGAATGGAGGGTGCATAGAGCCCCTGGCTACAGGGGAGGGAGTTGCAGGGAGTCCATGAAATGGGAGTGGGGGGAATAGGAGGGTAGCACACAAGGAGCTTGTGGGGGAAGAATAGAGGAATGAAAGGCGCCCCTGATAAAACCAATATGCTTGGCACACTAGCAACAAAGCATCCACCATAACAGGTTTCTTGTGCAGAGCAGATCTCAGCACAGAGTAGAATCTGGTCCTGAGTCTGCAGGGTAGTGTACCCAATCCCATTTGCACATACATGTGTGCACATGCACATAAACCAGAAAGCCAACTACTGCCCTTCTTGTGATCGCATCCTATGAAACCACTTAAATGGTGAGAGAGCTGAAAGGAAAAGCATATAGTATGTGCAGGGTTTTTCTTCTAACGCAATTTGGAGCACCGGTACAGTACCCAAACCTCAAGCTTAAGAGTGCTGTATAAGGGTCCTATAGGGGATGGTATATTGGTAGGCAGGGAGAAGTCACAAGCAAGTAAATAGACAACCAAGAAAGGGAGATCATATTTTGTACCTGAAACTGAAAAATGTGACTAATGTAAACCTATGTAGTTACAAAGCTACAGAAATAACAAACTTCACTAGATAGTGGATCTCTAACTGCTGGCATCAACTTTTGAAATTTAGGTGTATCGAAGAGGCGTGGCTACCCTCAGAGACTGACATGGCCCAACGCCCCCTGTTGGCCAGAACCATGAAGGACACGCTCCACACCAGAAGCAGAGGGGTAGGACAGGAACAGGAAGTATAAAAGGCAGGCCCTGTAGCTCAGTTGGGAGGCAGTTGCCAAAGGAGATGGATGCATTCTCCCTGCTGTGGATGCAGGAGCCAACAGAAGACTTCTACTGTTCTGAGGAGGGCCCCAACCTACCCCTACGGCCAGACATGCCTGATGCTGAGGAGTTGCTGGGACTGCTACTTGCAGTGTACCCCAGATTGATGGAGGATGACCCTTGGATGCAGGCACACCTGACAGGGAGTGTAGAAAGCAGCCCAGGGGAACCAGACTACCATCTGGCTATGGTGTTGCCATAGACAGTCAGCGTGTTGCAGGTGCATTCCCTGCTGACCCAGTGGCAGACCACTGGGCAGCTGGGCAGGCCCATGCCACCCCACCCCCGGGGTGGCAGTACTCCCCCTCCTTAGAGCAGGAGGCCTGTGCTTGCTGGGGGGCTCAACCCCTGCTGGTGCCCTTGGGTGGGCCCCTTAACCACTTGGTGCTTGCCCCTGCCTGAGGGCTGGTGCATTTGACTGCAAGGTGCCCTGCCCTGCCTAAGGGCTGGGGCACCTGCACTGTTCGCTGCTGTACCCTGCCTGTGGGTTTGAGCCCTAGAGACAGCTAATCCCCCTCTTCCAACCATACAGATTGCCATTCCAGGTGTGTGACTGCAAAGAGGCGTGGCCACCCTCAGTGACCGTGAGAGATGGCCACACAAGCCTATATGCCTACAGTTGTCCTAAACTGTTAGTCTGAGATTTTTTATGCTAAATTTTAGCCCAGATAAAAATGTCTTCATAAGGTATAACCCTCTTAAATTAACACACGTGAAGTTAATGGGAAATTTGCCATGTCTTACAATGAGAGTCAGCTCAGGACTTGAGTTAGAGACAATCCAGGATTGTCCTTTTGGGCCAAATCCTAGTGTAAATTCACTAATAAACAAGTTAGACCCTTTATTTGCTTTATAGTAAAAGAGGGTGTTTCAAGTGGTAGCCACGCATAGGACTTGTGCTTTGGAATCCTTCCCTGCAAAATAATTGGTACTCTTTTTCCTACTCTAGCTCTTCTTTCCTCTTTCTGTTGTCTCCATACAACAGCTGAGGGGGGAAATAACCTATCCAGCAATTAGTTTAGAACATTGACTTTTGCTACCCTCATATTGTTTGTTTGGTTTCTCCCGTCACACAATGCCCTTCAATGGGTTACCAGTGGAATCTACTCAAGTGCTGAGGCTGCTGTGAGACCCTATGGCACTACTTACTTAAATCCTTAACAGGGGCTTAAGTGGAAAAAAGGGCTTCATGTGGGTCCTCAGTATTGGGATGAATTTCACACATTGCCACAAGTCTGCGTGCAATTAACTATCCACTTATTTAACTTGTTATGTTAATATCTTTCACTGCCAGATGAAAGACTATAGAAGGTTATAATAGCTGTGTATCTAATTATAGCCCTTTTTAGCACATGGAAATATAGAGCTCAGCAAGTTCCCCTCCTTCTTCATCTGAGTTCTGGATTTAGCAAAGTGCCTAATCCAAAGTCTTTCAGCGCCATCTGGTGTTTACAGATGTGACTTTTTACAAAACAATTATGTACCTAATGGTCTTGCACAGCAACCTTTAGACTTTTTGATGTCTACTGTTCTTATTTAGTCAGGAAAGAAGCATGTTTTCTCAAAGATTTGTTGCATAGCAGTGCAAATACATTATCTTCATGATAGCACTATACACCAGTATGAACAGAAAACAGATTTACCTTTATGGTGACCCAGATCTTGTTTCCTGGGCCAAGTCTGAGTAAATAGTCTTGGTCTGGGGTACCTTGGCAGCAGTCAGGGGAGACAGAAATCTCTGCAGTTGTTCCAATCAGCCCACCTCCACAGGGTTTTAGGTGAGTTCAATGCTAGATCAATTGGTCAATAGAGAGGAAGGATAGTCCAGTGGTTAGGGGACTAGAATGTGGGAGACTTAGGTTCAATTCCTTGCTTTCTCCCCCCTCCCCCGCCCCCCTTCCTATATGACCTGAGGCAAATCGCTTCTTCCCCCTGTGATCATTCACCAACTGGAGATTTAGTAGTACTTCCCTGTCTCACAGGGGTGCTGTGAGGATAAAGATTGAGGGGCTCAGACATACAAGGACATAAGTACTATAGATAGCTTGAATCCATAGAGCTCTCAGATCCATTGGCCCCATCACTACATGTTAGAATGGCTGGAGTAATGGAATGCATGCAGAAAAAGTGAACAACTCCCACACAAGTACACGATTCACTCCCTCTCAGGAAGGGAAATCCCACAGAATGGCTTGCAAACTCTGCCTAATGCTGATTACAAGTTTTATGTATTTTAATACAGGTTCTTCTAAAAAGGTAGAACATAAGATCAGTTTAGCCAAATGATCAATTTGATTTTTTTTTTTTTGCGGTTTTGAAATGTTTCTTTTGCCCGTATGATACAGCAATAGCACTGTTTCACTAGCATCCAAATATTGATACATGATGGATTACTAGCATGCACTTCTCTTGCATTATGGCATCATCAATATTTCCCAACTAGTTCTGTTGTCATGCATTGCTTGCTGTTGTGATGCTGCTGATTAATGATCGAGCAGTAAATTAAGGGGCACTTTCTGCAACCTCACAGTTGAGCCCCATTTCATTGCATAGTCCATTACTATCAACTAACTTACAGCAGTGGGGAATGAAAGGGTAGTCCTGCCATAAATAGCTCAGTCTTTAAACAAGAGTCTGCTCTCAATATTGTTTCTACTACCAATTCTACCCAGGGAGACACTGTTACGGTGGAATCAAACAGAGAATCTGATCCTGGTGAAGTCAGTAGGAGTCTTTGACTGACTTCAGTGAGAACAGGACTAAGCCTACGGTTAGAGCAATCTCTGAAGAGTAGTGAAAAGGACCACCACCAACCTGCTGCACACATCTGATGTGGAGGTCTCTGCAGTCACATAAAGGGTAATAAGGATACAAGCCATCTGAGCTATGTGAGGAGATGAAAGAATTTTTTTTTTTACTATATTGCACTTTTTTTCATCTCCACATGCAGCCTGGAGAATAATGGTTTTAAAATACAGCAAATGTGTCCTAACAATTAAAGAAATCCTTAATTATCTAGAAGATATTATTTCCTAAACCATAGCAGAAGGTTCCTTTCAACATATGAAAAAGTGTGATTCCCCTCCCCCCCCCCCAATGTCACTCTTACAGCAGGATTATCTGGCTAATGCCTGAGATGATGGGGGTTTCCAGGTTTATGGATCTTGGGTGACAGAATACCACTGGTCGGGGCACTGGGGGGGGGGGGTGTCTGTGTAGATTGAAAGAGAAACTGCAGAACTAAAATTCATTTGCCACTTTAACACCATTAATTTGGGCTTGAATAGGGACTGGGAGTGGCTGGCTCACTGCAAAAGCAACTTTGCCTCTCCTGGAATTGACACCTCCTCATCAATTATTGGGAGTGGACTACATTCACCCTGATTGAATTGGCCCTGCCAACATTGGTTCTCCACTTGTGAGGTAACTCCCTTCTATTCATGTGTCAGTATAATAATGCCTGCATCTGTAATTTTCACTCCATGTATCTGAAGTGGGTTTTTTACCCATGAAAGCTTATGCCTAAATAAATCTGTTAGCCTTTAAGGTGCCAGCAGGCTCCTTGTTGTTTTTGTGGTTACAGACTAACATGGCTACCCCCAATAGTGCATCTCAAATAGAGATGTCAAGTAACATGAAGGAACAATGCCACTTTTCCTTGCTAAAACTAATTGGAAGAGCTGCACTGAACCACTTCCCAACATACATAGCTTGCTGTTGCCTCTGCTTTCAGTGCAAGCTGTGTCTCACTGACAGTTGCTATCACTGGTATCTATAATTTAAAGCTACAGACACAGGCAAGCTGTAAATAATTAAAAAAATATAATCCATGTCCATCCCTATTGCTGGAGATCAATTGGGATCCACATTTTTATGCACATTTATACTGAGAAACTTGTACAATAGCTAGCCCACAGAAGCTGGAAAACAGCTCTGAATAAAATAACATTGTCATATGTTCTGCAGAGAAGAGACCTTGGTGTACTGCTGATATTTTTTTTTCCAGCTAACCAATACTGGTGATTGTTCTGTCCTAGTAAAATACAGCCCATCTAAACAGCAAGCTCTGAAATTCTGTCTGTAGGAATAGTCCATAGAAGAATGGGGGCATCATCAAGCCATAGAGAAGCCTTAAATAAAAAATAAATTGACAAAGACCAAACAGATCTTGCTGCTCACCGGAATGTTAGACAAAAATATGCAGAGTCAAAGCGTGAGCAAGATGTTGCAACTCACAATCCTTACTCCAAGCAGCATTTAAAAAAACATTTAAAAAAACTTCATAAAGTTACAGGTGGCTTGAAATGCCTTTGAGGTTTTTTTCTTCTCTTCACACAGTGAGAAATTATTACTGGTCACAAAGGAACCTTTCTAAGTGGTGTGTTCGTTGATTGGTTTTTGTTTTTGTTTTTCTTCCAGGACAGTTTTGTGCCACTGGCACTTGTTAGGAAGCCTCGGGTTTTTTCATCTGACACAAGACCGTGGTAAAGCACCTCCTGATTAGTCACTTGAACCTAAGCTTCATGGGGCCACTTTAATTTTTCCCAAATGACAGGTGCTTTTGGGAAAATGTCATTTGGTGACCTCTAGCTCTTGTGTTATGAGAAGGAGTAAATAACACTTATTTACTTTCTGCACACCAGTCATGATATAGACCCCATCCTATTCCCCTTAGTTGTCTCTTTTCCAAGCTGAAAAGTCCCAGATTTATTAATCTCTCCTCATACAGAAGTCGATCCATGCCCCTAATCATTTCTGTTGCCCTTTTCTGAATCTTTTCCAATTCCAGTATGCTTTTTTTGAGATGGGGCGACTACATTTGCACGCACTATTCAAGATGTGGGCATACCATGGATTTATGAGGATGGCACTATACCTACAAAGTAATATCAGATGGATTCAAAACCATCTAAGGTTAATACCATTATTTTGAAATAATAGATTTTTTTATTGTTAATTTCCTTTCAAACTGATGCAAGTTTGGTCTTCTCTTGCTGAGACTTGTTCTAAAGTATATTCTACTAAAGCTGTTATGTTCTGTACAGAATCCAACTTTAACTTGAGACAGGAGAGCCTCAATAAGCTTTCTGCTTACTGGGTGTCTTATCCAAAGCCCACTGAAGTCAATGAAGTAATTGGAAACATTCCCAATTGGATTGAACATTATGCATCTGATCCTGAGAGATGGTGAGCCTGACCCATTTTTCTGGCTATAGAAAGCAGAATGTGATTCCTGGGTTGGCCAGAAGAGATAACTGCATAACAAAGGGAAATATTCCTCTCCTCCAGCCTGAGCATACTACCGCCTCGTTATGTTCTGCCATGGAGGGTCTAGGGCTCAAGTTCACTCCTGACCTCAGATCCCCATATGTCAGCATGATCAGTCAATTTTACTGGGCCCAGAACTAAACTTTGCATTTTAAATTTTTTTTAACATTTTTGGTTCCTCCACTTGGTGAAATAATTCCTTACTCTAAAAGGCCCTAACTGCCCCACAACTCCCATTGAATTCAGTGGAAATTCAAGGCCCTCTACATCTTGCATGCGAGGGCACAAGATGCAGGCATTGCTGGCTTGTTGAATTGTTCACCAACCAGATTGAAACAAGATGGCACCACCAGCTGACATCTGGCCTTCTTCAATTCCTCCTAAGGGGGAGTGTAAGGTCTGGGTGTAAACAAGGTATGTATTAGCATCTGGGGAAATCCTAGAATGAAGAGTATTCTAGGCTGCTATACAATTGCACAATGGGATAGGTTAATATATGGTGTAGTTAACAAAGGGTTAAATGACACTGAAGGAGTTCATTCTATAGTGAAGGCATCAAGGAGGAATATTACAAAGCATGAATTTCAAAATCAAGTTGGGCCTGTTTAAATGCCAAGATTTTTTTTAAATATTTGGCCTAAAACAGACCCATCTATCTCAAGCCACTGAAACTCAATTTAAAAAATAAACTGTAATATGCTGTAAACTTTTATTTACATTTTCAAATGTAGTCAGTCTTTTTAGCTATTGCATATAGTTAAATAATACTGTAGAGCTCAAAAATCCATAGATCTCCAAGATTCCTTAAATATATTTTCCGAATGGGAAAATAATCATGCTAATTAAATAACAGCACTAGCTTATTTATTCCTCTTACTTGATTTAACCAAAAAAGTCCCTCTCTGCATTGCCCAGTGCAGAATAAAGCATTTCCTCTCTACTCAAAAAGGCATTCCCCATTTTTCAAGCATGTTATTAAATGAGTTCTGAACGGGTACTTACAAAGTTGCTCCTAAATTGTTCACTCTTTTCACACGTGTACAAGACAAATTCCAATGTATGTAGTTCTAATCCTGCTGCCCTCGAACTCACTCAGACACTTCATTGCTCCTCCTAAACTGTAGTGTAGCATTGCAGGGACAGAATACCTGGCATGCTCTACCACAGAGGAGATTGTCCATCAATGCTGGATTAAGGCTTAATTGTATAAGCAGTCTCTCAAGTGTGTTCAGAACAAGGATGAAGGATGCTATAGCTGTACTTTAGATTCCAACTGTGTTCTAATTTTTTTCCTGGGCCAATGAAAGGCTGAGTAGTATTATTTGATGCCCTCACAGTTGTTTAGCTGTTTTATTTCTATGGTACTCATCATGGCTTTATCCTGTGGCCCCATTACTTCCATGGTATTCCTGCAAATTACTTCCATGGTGTTCCATGGTGTGTGGCCATCTTGTTTATCACTACAAAGGTTTTTCTTCCCCTGCTGTTATGGTTCCTCTCAATTAATTAGCCTCTCAAGGTTGGTCTATGCACCTCCACCTTATCATGTTTCTCTGACTGTATAAATATCTGTCTACTGTATGTTTCATTCCATGCATCCGATGAAATGGGTTTTAACCCACGAAAGTTTATGCTGAAATAAATTTGTTAGTCTCTAAGGTGCTACAAGTTTTTCTTTCTTATTTTCGTAATCTGACTGACACCTACAGGCCAGAAGACAGTTCTGCAAGCTAAAGAGGATTTTGGGAAATAATATATTTCCTTGTCTATTCACAGGGTGCAATTATTTGTGACAGTGCATATTATGATTGTACTAATGAGACAGAGTTCACACACATTTTCCCTCTTTATTTAAAGCTATATAACTGATTTCCCAAATCTCCCTGAAGCTAACCTTATCAGAACTGCATGTTGGTGAGAGAGACCCTACTTTCTTGTAAAGCTCCAACTCCTAAAAGGGCTTACTTATTATTTGTTGTTCCATATAAGGATGCATGGGTATTAAAATACAGTGCTTTGTGTCCATGCTATTGGAAAAATTACAGCCTAGAGACAATGGTTACTGCTTTTATCCTGCACAAATTTAAAAATAAGTATGTGCAATTGCATAAGCAATGCTGTAACTTCTGGCTGCCACGGCCCTGTGGAAACAGTAGATTTCAATTGCTGTGTGGGCTTGTAAAACCTGGAGCCTGATTCTTCTCTCACACTAACATGCTTTGACAGTGACTTCATTGAAATAAAACACTTGTTTTGTAAAACTTGTTTAACAGAGAGGAGAATCAGATTTATGGAATGCAAAATAACAACATTGCCTCTTCTCCACCCACCCGAATTAAGAACTTGAAAGCGTCAAAGCAAGGGTGTCAGCAGGAAATCAAGAAAGGGTATAGACGCACTAAAATGTTAATGGTGTAACACAGCGACGAGCCAAAGTTCTTTTTCATGTCTGCGCTAAGCAAGGTTCTTTAACCTATCATCGTGCCACTGGGCTCAGCACTTTGAAAATTTCAGTACAAGTGAGACAGCTTAAATAGAAAAGAGCAATTTTAACCAAGGTTGACAAAAACCAGCCCCAGATCTTATTAATGTAGAGTAAAGACTCCCTCACTGGCAAGGTCAGTATTCTGTGGTGTTGATCATATTCCTGATACACTGACTGGGTTTTGTTCATTGTGTTGTATGTAAATATTTACATAATAAACCATATTTCTCCCATATTTCTCCCTGCCCTCCACTCCTGCCCCCATAAAATACTTGTGGGTCCATGGGTCCAAGGACTTCTGAGTGCTTGTGAGTGGGGAAGAGCAACCTAGCAATATGATCATGCAGGTTATATTTTAACTCCCTGGATCCAGAATTAGGAGTACAGCTCTAGGTGGGGGCTCAAGACATAGTTAGACTTATTTTTAGGATATGACCTTTAGGCAGATTGAACCCAGCCCTTCTTGCTGTCATTGGCAACTGGGCCAGATTCTGCTCCTATTCCTTGCTTTCAGTATGGAGTAACTCTGATCACCAATTCAGTAAGGTTACTCCAGATTTATCTTGATGAACTGAGGTTTGCCATGGAGTTTCAATTCTGCTACCAAAACCTGTAGCAAACAACGAATACCACCTCCCATTCTTTCTCGTCAGATATTACCTAGATTCCATGAAGTAATTTAACCTCCTCTGTGTTTTTCTTTGCTTTTAGAAGGACTATACTCCCCATCCTATTTTTTTTTTTATCCTTCTGAGGCCATGCTTCAAGGCTTTTCTGTTTCACAGTCTAACCTAAATGGACTGCCTGATAAAATACAAACAGGGGGAGGAGCTTCCTAAGCAAGTTAATATTTTTGCCTCCAGTTTTATTTCAGGCTGTTTGGTGGTTTTTATTTGGGGTTGGGTTTTTTTGGTCCTTCGTTATATCACTCTCACTAGTCAAATCATGCAAGACAAAGAGAAACAGGACAGGTACGGATATTAGCTGGCCCACATGTTGGTATAAGGACTATCAGGGATACCCCCAGTGCCCGAGGACAAGATATCCTGTACTTGAATTATTTCCTGAGCATTTGGCATATCTGTTGTAAAGGCAATCTCCTTAAAGATCTGATCTGACTCCTATTCTGATCTGACTCCTATTCATAGAATCACAGCAGTTAAAGATTGCTAAAATTATTCCATTATTTGAAATTCTAAAGGATTTTTCAGTGATGGCACAACCAATGTTTGACATTACCCATTCCAAACACTGGCTTCAAGAAGAAAGAAAAACAAAAATGGGCAAGAGAGCAAGAGTCTATTTAATCAGTGGCATAGTGGTCAGTATCCCCACCTGTCCTGTAGGAAACCAGGGTTCAGTTCTCCAGGGGGAGCCAAGTTGCTACACCATGTCTGTGGGTGACCAGCAATGGCCATTGAACCTGAGAACTCTGGAGCTAAAGCATAAGCCTCTTCTGCCTAGGCTAAAAAAATCCAGTTTCGTTAGCCAAGGCTGTTCCATGCTCATCAACTTCTATATGTGGCCCAGCCCCCACTAGATAGGAACAGAGCATCATATTCAATGTGGTGTTCATGCTTCAGGTCACATACAGTGGTTCCATTTCCCTGCCATATATCATTGCTCCTTATAATATAATCTTAAGTACTTTGGCCATTCTGGTTGTAAATGTCTCAAGCAATGATATTGCCACCAATTTCCTTGGATCTAAAGATTGGTCTCATTCTTAGGAAGCTTTCTTGAGACCCACCGTACACTTTCTTTTTCCTTAATTTCAAACCCCAGATTTTAGCACTCCTGAATTTGGGAAAGTTCCCAGATACAAATTTTGGTTCGGGCCTCTATCTTTACAATGGGCTGAACCAAAGCCCTGGATCCTAACCCCATCAAACTTTGAAAAAGTTTAATTCAGCCTTTTCCCTATCCCATTATTTCCAGTTATACTTTCATTATAGAACCATAAGCAATTCTTTTCCTTTTCTGTGTTTAACAGTTCACCTTTCATGTTTAATTTCACGTTGCTCATTCAGTTATAATACATCATCATGTGCATGCTCAATCAAGGAACATCTGAGAAATACAATGACAAATGAAGACCATCTAGCAGGGGTAAACACAAATGAGATGTGAGCCAAAAATCTCAATAAACACTGATTCACTATCAATCTACTATGTATGCAAACAAAGCAACAGAATAATTATTTTGCAGTGAGTGATGTTTTGCCAATGGGACACTGTGCACAGTGTGATTAATTTTCACAATCTAATGACTTCCTCCTTCCCAAAAAACATTTTATGAAATTCTTTATTTTGCAGCGTAAGTCTTAAATTTCATTCAATACCTTTGTTGTACTTTTTATTTTACTGCACCAGGGTGTGTAAATTTGTATCCTACCAATAAATGAAGCCTTGTTCTATTAACTTTTAAAATGTTCATGTTCTTAGCTTTAGGTTATAGAGAAAAAGATTAATATAAAAAGGGAGTATGCAACATTATACTTAAGGTTGTGTCACCACTTTTCATACAGTCTCAAAGCAGACATATGATATTCAGCCATAAAGATTCAATTCAGGGTGAATTCTACCATATATTCTGTAGGTTGAACTCTACCATAAACTCTATAATTAATCATAGAAATTAATTAATAGATACAGTAACTCCTCACTTAACGTTGTAGTTATGTTCCTGGAAAATGTGACTTTAAGCGAAACGATGTTAAGCAAATCCAATTTCCCCATAAGAATTAATGTAAAAGGGGGGGGGGGTTAGGTTTCAGGGGAAATTTTTTTTTTGCCAGACAAAAGGCATTATATACATTTTAAACAAGCAATTTAATACTGGGGTGGGGGGGTGGGGTGCAGGAGTCAGGGCAGGGGGCTGGGTGTGTGAGGGGGTAAAGGGGGCTGGGTGTGTGGGGGTGCAGGAGTCAGGGCAGGGGGCTGGGGGGGGTGAGGACTTGCAGGGGACTGGGGGGGCGTGAAGGGGTGCAGGGGGCTGGGCAGGGGGCTGGGGAGATGTGAGGGGCTCCAGGGGTCAGGGCTGGGGTAGTGGGGGTGCTCATGACAGGGGGTAGAGGGAGTAGGCCCCAATTCCAGCCCCTTCCCCAAGGCCCCACCTCCGCCTCCACCTCTCCTCCTCCTCCTCCCCCCTGGAGCGGTGAGCCCGATGAGGCTCTGCTTCTCCTCCTCCCTCCTGCTGGAAAGCAGCTGATCGGCAGGGAGAGACGGGGAAGGGACGGACCGTAACATGCGGGGGAGGAACTTGGCTGCTGGCAGAGCCCTGCTGCAGCCGGAGCCAGCAGCACTAAGCTTCTGCCCCCATGGGAGGGGGGGGCGGTGCCATGGTAAATCCGGTACTGTTTAGGAGGGAGGAGGGAGGACTCGGCGCAGAGGCTCCCCTCCCTCCCCTGCCTTCTCAACGCCGCCAGCCAGCTGATTGTGGTGGGAGGGAGGGGGAGTCCTTGCTCCTCCCTCCTGCCTGGGGCAATCAGCTGGCTTGCGGAGTTTAGGAGGGATGTGGGGAGGAGCGAGGACTAGACATGCAGGCTCCCCCTCTCTCTTCCCCCGCCTCCTGCCCGGGGCAATCAGCTGGTTTGCGGCAGGGAAGGGAGGGAGAGCCTGCGCGTGGAGTCCTCACTCCTCCCCCCTCCCTCCTGCTCCAAAACGCCACCAGCCAGCTGATTGGCGGGGGGGAAGAGGGGGGAGGCGCTGATCCTTGGGGTCTGCAGGTGGGCGGCGCTGTGGGGAGGGGAGGGGGCGTAGTGAGGCTGCCAGCTGTGGAGAAAGCAGGCAGCCAAACAAGATAATATTGGAGCATTGCACAGCGTTAAATGAGCATGTTCCCTAATTGATCAGCAAGGAAACAACGTTAAGGGGGACAACTTTAAGAGAGGAGTTACTGTAATACCTAACTCTTATTATTTAGGCTCACTTTTTTCTCCCTATGGAATATAAATAACTTGTATCCTGCAGAGGAAGAATCAAGCCATGTTACCAGACCCAAAGCAAATGTCTGATATAAATGAATTAGGCTGATGTGAAATTATTATATATGCCATGGGGATGCATCAACCCCGCACTGGGCCAACCAGAAGCTGACCAATCACTGTGGGTCCAAAAGACCCTGCTGTGCATGCTCCAAGTGGAGGGGACAGATAAAAGGAGACAGCCCAGCATAGGTGCTGGAACTATGGGTGTTGGGGATGCTGGAGAACCCCCTGGCTTGAAGCGGTTTCCATTTTATACGGGGTTTGGTTCAATGGCTCTCAGCACCCCCACTATAAAATTTGTTCCTGCAGCACAGCCCAGGCGGGGTTGGCTGAGGAGAAGGAAGTACGTGTGCTGCGGGCTCCTGCAGAGGAACTGTCGACTCTCCAGCTTGCTGAGGCTGTGGACCTGGACTATGCTGTGAAGGGACAGGCAACCACGGAGACTGGTGGGGACGCTGAGCTGCTGCCAGCTGAGGAGATGCCCGACATGGGCTTTATGGTAGGAAGTGACCCAGGGAAAGTGTTTAGGAGCCAAGGCTTGAACCCTTCATGGGGAGTGTACCAGCTTCAGAGGGCCCTGCATCAGAACCTGGTGTAGTACGGTGGGCCCGGCTTCCCCAACTCCAACCCCACACACTTGCTACTAGGCATGGCTGCTGGGGACTCTTGATATAGACTGATTGTTTGCTCTGCTCCAGCCAGGGGGTCAGAGCCCCCAAACTGCTACTGTTTGCCCCAGCCAGGAGGCTCAGGGGCTATAGACTGACTGTGTGCTCTGCCCTACCCAGGGATCTGGAGTTGGTGATTGTGATCACTTGACTGAGCAGGGAATCTTGATGACAGAGTGTATCAACCCCCACACTAGGCAAACGGGGGCAATGCCCACTCGACAGACCGAGCCCCTGTGACACCAAGGAAGTTCACTTTTCTTCATGACTAATCTAAAATCTATTGTCATCTATTTGGCCTGAACCACCAGACATGCGTAATAATTTTTTGTAGGAATGGTTTAAAAACCATTCCTACACAAATAATGCCTTGCTGTTAAATACTAATGACTAGATTGTGCCTCGCACTTGAGCACAAAGGTTGAAAATCTGCCCTGTTGATGTCAGTAGACATTTTTCCATTGACTTCAATGGGGTCAGGACTTCATCCAAGGACTGCACTTGGCTAGCACTGCAAGGGGGATGGGCAAGAGGCAAAGCCATGTCCCTGATTCCTCACAAACTTGCTATCAGAGCTAGCTGGCTGCAGAGAGGAGTAAAAATTGCCGCCTCTTACAAATGGCAGACCAGGAAGATCCAAGAGACAAAGTACAGTCTACCTAGAATTGTTTCAGTCTCGTGACGAAGAGACTCTTTCTTTTTTCCTGATTAAAAAAAGCTTAAATACATAATGATTTATCCACTATTCTTCCATTTTCTTTTAATACTACTGACTGTAATGAGGAATTTGGAATGAAGACATTAAACAAAAAGCTCCCCATGGTGTATTCAGAGGGATGGGATGTAATTTCAGTAGCACTATAAATTAGGGATCATTTTTAAATTATTTATTTATATTTAATGAATGACTAATATATGCTGCTATATTATTTAGTAACTTAGTGTAAAGTATGCTAGTGAATGCCATATTACCAAATTCTTATCGAGGGCTTCATAATGTGTAGATAGTCTTACGCATGATCTGTACTCCTCTTAACAGGGGTGCCTGCAAATAGAAGAAGATCCAGCAACTTTAGAGTTATGGGTTTTAATGCTGACTGAGGGGAAAAGTGGCATCCAGCACAAAACTAATAGACCTTTTTCGTTTGGCTGGCGGTTCCTGATATATACCCTTGCTGGCTCCCAACCCAAGTGATGCCTGCATGCGGGTATGCTCCATACTGGTGATATGGCCTCTGCCCTGGAACCCTGCTGGAGGAGGGGTCTAGCTTCTATTGTTTTATTAACAAGGAAGATTAAGAGCTATTTTTAGCTCTGAACAAAGTAACAATTTTACATGATGATCAAAGAGTTTATTAGTATTGTTTTTGTTTCTTTGTGTTACTCTAGTGACTAAGAGGGCCGGACATGGACCAGGACTTGAACAGCACCTAGTACAACAAACACAGGACAAAGGCATTCCCTTCCTCATCCCTACACCCGATGTCTACCACCATGGGGCTCTGATCTCAGTTGGGGCCCTGTACTACTGTAATAAGGGTCAAAGACATGATTCAAACTGGATTTGTGCCATGAATTTGTATACATTCTTCTGTATAATCAGTACCACGTTACAAGAACATTAGGGCTGCAAAAAAGTGCTTACAACTTAAGAAATGTTAATTTTGCCCCCTGTGAGTATGTATCCTACTTCCCCCCCGAAGTCACTCTCTCATGCGTACAGCAGTAGCATAGTTCTATTATTGTCCCTCTCACAAGTACCATTTCTTTTCAAGCCAATTGCTTCTGTACTCCTAATTTCTACAGTGGGATGAGAGTTCAGCAGCACTACTTCCTCAACCTTTCTCAAGCTCCTGTGCTGCCCCTCACCTCTGCCACACCCAGTACACCCCCTTTTGGCCCGCATATCTGTGCAGAGGGGTTTATGGACACAGGTGCCAGTTCATCATACGGAGCATGGTATACATTTCTCTCCCCTGTAGTTGCTGCCTCAGCTCCTGTGCTCAAAACAGCAAGTCCACATCTCCTCTGGCATCCCCGTCAAGTTCCTGATTAGAGCTGTTGGATAATATTTACAAATAACATCTTCAACAAATTTCTGTGCTTTCCGTAATTGAAAAAATTAGTCACACGCTTTTTAAAATTACTTGCCCAGCGTTGTAGGTGGTTGAATAATATTCAAATACATTGTGATTCCCCTCACACCCCGATCAATCATTTAATAAGTTATTAAAAAATATTTTTACAGTATTTTACCAGTTCTAGCCCCATTGATTTGGGATTCAGGAAGGGAAATGCATGCCATCAATCCACACTATCACAGGAACATAGGACTGTCAGGGACCTCTTGGGTCACCGCATTTAGCCCCCGCTATCACAAGCAATGCACCATACTCTCCCTCATTAGAGACAGTTGTGTGGGGGAGGGAGGATGTAAATAATACCAAAAAAGAATTGGAGGGAAAAATAAAGAGATTAGTTATTTATCATCCAACAATAATTTGACTCCTTTCTTTGCAGGGTGGAGAATTGCAGCAATTCGGTGTCAGATTTTCAGTATAGTGAATCCAGTCTGAACTGCCAGGAGAGGGAGACAATGAATGGAATAAGACAGTAGAAAGGCTTGAATGCAGATGTCAATTAAACCAGATCCATGAAATCAATGAGGGGTTTCAGTGGTTGTTCTTCATAGCCAGCTCCGTTTGGTATGCAGGGGAAGGTGTCTGTTTTATTGTGATAGTAAATTTCAGAGCACAGAGAGTAGAATATTGGCATTTCAATCAGGCAACTTCACACACACAGCCTGCTCAACTCTGTGTTGAAAGCTTTATGAAAGAGAGCCTGTAGGATATCGAAGAGATTACTTACAAGATTCTAAGGGATGGAGTTAAATGAAAACCTTATAACAGAGCCTGGAGTCCTTATTGAAGTGAATTTGAAATATGCCCCTGATCTTTTTGGAGTCTCTATAGGAGGCACAAAGATAGTAGAGTAAAAATACATACCTATAAAACACAAACACACAGGCATATACTTATTGTTTGACATACAAACTTTAGGTGTCATCCTTTGAGAATTGAAAATCGGTGATGTTTAGAGTGGGTAATTCAGGAAAGCAGACATTGTCAAATGAGTGCATGTGAGTGTGAGAGATGGGTAAATATTTCAGGTTTTCAAGAAACCATAAATTATACTTTATCACTACCTTAATATATTCTGAGAATTTTCTTTTGACATAGCATTCCATGAGGATAAAATGTAGTCCTCAGCACATCAGTAAAGTATTTATAAACTGCTTGCTCTCATGCCATTAGAAAAAATGATGGTAGCAATTTCACATGTGCTAAACAGGTTTTCTGAGAAGCTGTGGGTTTTGCTTAGCTAAATTATTAAATAATTATTTTTATTAAAATGGAAATGGTTCTGCTAAAAATCCTGAAAAAAGATGCTCCTGAGTAGAATATGACAGCTCTTAAACAGAGAGAATTAAGTTAGTCAGGCTATTTAGAACACCCTAAAACGTCTCTAGGAAATTTCACTTATGCATTTTTGCTAAAGTTCCCAGTTGGAATTGAATGTCAATCTTACCTGATAGTTCATCTATAAATAATTCATATAAACATGGACACTAATCCACAGGCATGTGACATTCTGAAACTTTTACCCAATAGCGCCATCAGTTTGGAATCTCTACATCATTAAGGTTACAACCCAGTTCCCATTGCAAATGCTATTTTTCACCTCCTTTGTAACGTACAGCTAAAGATAGTACAAATACATATGCCTATATGAGGCAAAATCAGCAGTGATGCATATATGGGAAGTAGCAGGAAAAGCAACTTCGAGTTAACGCTGCTAAATTCGACATAAACTCCTAGTGTAGACCAGGCCTAAGGTAAGTTACCCCAAATTAGTTTCCATTAGACCCACTAACCAATAACTTCTAGCACCTAACACCTCGCCTCTGAATTTAGTCCCATATCATTATGGGAAGGTAAATATGTTTTAATTTGATAATATACAATTAATTCATTCCTCATACAGCAGTTGAGTGATGAATAAGTGAGGTAGCTAATGCGCTAAGTAATTATAAAATCTCTATCCAGACCCTCAAAAGCACATACTTGATTTGCTATGCAAAACTAAAGACTATTCCAGTTTTCTGAAGAGTTGTTGCTATTGAAAGTGTGAGAGGCCAAGCCTGATTTCCCCAAGCCTCCTCTGAAGTCAGTGGAAATTTTGGATGAGCAAAGGAAGGCAAGCTCAGGCCAATAGTATGTAATATGATCACCAAAAGTATGGGGCCTGACATATGATCACCACAGTTTGAAAATTCTTAAAGAACTAGAGACTACAGAGCTGCTGAAAACCTGGTCCTGTCTAAAAGGGGTCATAACAAAAGTACAGATTCTGTATCCTTCCTCATGCTGAGTGATACCTTACTCCATGAGTAGAGCCACTGAAGTCAATTACTACTTGTGTAATAAGGTACCTCTCAGAGTGAATGAAGATGACAGACTCTGGCCCATAATAATTACACCAGAAAAGTTCTTGTGTACTGTAGATAGAACTGGTTTTGTTTTGACCTCTGGGAAAATGCAATTGGCTAAGTATACACAGATGATTGGATGTAGCTATACATATATAATTCCTGTGAAAAAATGCAGAGGACCAAAGGCATGAATGACTATGGGTTAAACTCTTCCTAGCTAGCCATTAATCTTCAGGACATGCACTGTGGCATGATTGTTTTTTGTTTAGCTGGATCCTGATCCTATGTAAAGAAAGGTGCTCCTTCAACTCCTACTGACATCAGTGAAAGTTGTGAAGGGCTGAGCACCTCAGTACCTTACAGGACTGAGATTGGAATCCAGAAGAGTGGTAATGTCATATTCTAACTAGTTCTTTCAGGAATTGTCCACTACCACTCTCAGAACTGTTTTAAAAACAGTTCTTTTTGTGGATACAGTCTAACACGGCTACCCCTCTGATACTTAGAACTGTTTTAATGGATATAGCTAAAAATGAAATCAGTATATACCACAGTTTATCTTCTGTACTTTTTAGCCCTGTTCCATGCAGTTCAGTCAAGTGCATCAGCATTATACAATTACTATTCTTGTGGTCTTTCTCAACATTTACCTGAGTTTATACAAAGAATAAAAAAGAGAGAGTAACTTGTCCTCTAAAAAGCCAAAGGAAAAAAGCTGCCATTTCTCTCCTGTGAAACACAGCAAGTTTTGTTATGTAAAGTCAGTGTGATTTGACTAAATATATGATTCTTCAGGGAAATTCATTACAGGAATAAATCAATTACATTTACAATAATTATTTGCACATCCAGATCAATTATTGTGCAAACAAAGCAAGGTAGCTCTACGTGTCAAGAAACATGAGTAAAGAGACAGAGACAATAGCTCCAAATTGAGGGATATCTGTAAGCCACGGATATATGGTCTTTTCAATGTTCTGGGGACTTGAGGAATAGCGAGAGGCATTTCTAGTATTAAAACTATAGCCGCACAATAGCTACAAGTAAACAACTAAGATGTTAGTATTTATCATATTGCAATGTATATCTTGTCCTTATTGCTGTAATATTTTCCTATTCATGCAATGTAATTTCATGATGAACAGCTCTCACTGTGATAAGATTTCAGTTTTTACCCCTGTAAACAGTTAGGAATATCAGCAGGTGTGTATTTAATAAAATAATATAATATATGCTAATATAAATTCCAGACTGAACATGAAAAGTATCTATGGGCTGAACAAAACACAATTATTTTAAAAGCAAATCAAGGAAATTGACTGGGTAAGGCAAAGTAAGTCAGTATGAATAAACTGTATCAGCTGCTATGTTAAACATACTGTTCAGAACAGAGTTCTTCAAGCTGTGAAGCTGGTTTCCCTTGGGAAGCTCAAAGCAAGTCTGGGGAAAATGGGGCGGGGAGGAAGGAATATTTTATTTTCATGTTTATCCATTCCCACTTAGAACTCAGCAAAAGCCAACCCTCTCTGTTGTCTGTGGAATATTCAATAGAAGGTTCTGTTTCAGCCAGGTCCTAAAGTGGTTATGATTCTGCAAGAAGGAAGAATAACAAACTTGTTCTACACCTTTGTTTAAAATAGACTGGCAAATTTTGTGGGGTTTTTTGTTACACGAGGAGAAGAGAAAGAATAACTTCCCCTTCTTTTTTAAATGCTTGTACTGGAAGCATTGGGGTGGAGATGGCAGAAAATTGTGGCAAAGTTCAAGGAAAAACTAGTTTAGATGTTGTTTAATAATAGCGAATAAAAAAATAAAGAGGAGGGATATACAACCTGCAGCCTTACAGTCTTGTACTATGGATCTCACAAAACAAATGGGTCAGCATGTGGGCGGGCAGAAGCTTAGTGTAGGTGAGGCAGCAAATACTTCTAGTGATTCAGAAGGTAACATTGCTCCCTTTGAGTAAATCAAGGCCATAGTGTAATGCCAAAAGTTGCAAAAGTTAGGGTGTTAGCCCTGGTACCCAGGCAATATTCCAGCTCTGGTAACGAAATTCCACTTCTCTATATTCTTCCTCCACTTTCAATGGGATATTTTGTCCTAAACTGTTGTGCAATGGTGCTGGGTGCTGTTAAGCAAGGGAAATAGTCCCAAGGGTAGGTGAAATGTTTCCTAAGTATCCTTTACCTTCCTCACAGGAGTGTTGTGTGACTTGATTTGTTAATGCTTGTACAGTATGTTGAGATTTCTGAATAGAAGGTGCTATGAAAGAGCTGGGTAATATACATGTTCCCATGACATACCATAATCATCACTGAGTCTAGGGGTTCAGTTTTAACCCTTTTGTTGGTTCATTTAAGGTGTTGCCTCCTGTGCCGGGAGATGCAATATTTAAAACCCCACTAAATCTATGGCATTCAAATTAACCCTGATGGCTCACTACTGGGTATCTTCCATCCTCCCTGATTGTGCTGTAGGGAAAGGATCCAGGCAGTGGAGGTCACTGAATTACCTAGCTCAACATCGAGCTAATAGAATGCTCCATAATCACCAGTGAACAAGAAAAATAAATAATAATGCTGAGGTCAAAGAGGGGCCAGGCTCAGGAGGGAACCATAGGCCTGGTCTCTATACCTAAAATTTAGATCTACCTAGCTACATTGTGTCCCTGCCAGCAGGTAGGGGATCTTGGGGGACAATTACTGCACGGGTGGGGTGCAAAATAAACTTTATTAAGAAAATATAAAAACAGGGAAAAATTCAGTAGTGAGGGGTATGGGTTTTGTTAAGGTAGACAATTGGGGAGGGGTTTCTTTTAGTAAACAGGATAGGGGGTTTCAATAGTGGGGTACAATACAGCGGGGTACAATACAGTTGGTAACCAATTAACACTGAAGTATAAATGTAACAGGTAGCTAACAATTTCTATGTAAAGGGTGTGTCACAGCAGCATATAACCAACTAACAGTTATGGGTAAAATGTGTTAAATAACCAACAACTCTAGGTAAAAATGGGTCACAGTGGTGTAAATGTAAAATGTGAGGTATGTTAGAGAGAAAAAGGTAACCAATGGGGTTTTTATGCTAGACAATTGAGGTTTGGCAGCTATAGGAGCGGGGGGGGGGGGGGGGCGGGTTGAGCACGTGGTGGAAGGGATTAAAAAAGAGAGAGAGAGAGAGAGAGAGAGAGAGAGAGGAATGAGGTTGGGGAATGGGGTTGGGGGGTTTATACAGAACACAGCAAAATCTTATCTATGATCTATCTTAACCAAGATTACACAAGTTAGCAAGTAACAGAACACAATGCAACGACTTACTTACAGAGAAGCTAACTTAACCACAGCTATGCAAAATGAAATTACAATTTATCTAGACTAAAGACTAAAACTAATGGTGCACCTTATACTAGGGGTAGTTCCAGAGGGCAGAGTGGTGTGAGCCCAGGATACAGCTCCAAGTGGGGGGGGGGGGTTAACTAGTGGTGGCTGCAGCAGTTTTATTTCTAGCAGCAAAGGCGCTGCTGTGGAGCTAAAAGCAGATTACAGATACAGACCAAGGAGTTAGCTTGGGTCTGCCTGCTGGGGAAAGAAAGCCAGCAGTTGAAACAAGGGGAGTGTGCAAGAGGTTTTTTCTTACCAATCCCCAGGACAGCAGCAAGCACAGAGACAGGAACAGCAGTTTCAGCATCAGAGGACGCAGAGAAGATTCGATTCGCTTACAATAATCAGGAGATCTCCAGGCACAAATTCGTTGTTCATGGGAGGGGAGTTTAAAACGGGGGTACGCTCAAAAACAAACGAGAGCGGGGAGAGGGACCCCCAAAGACCCCTAGCTGATCAGACCAGGTGGCAGAGCAAGGACCTTCTCCAGGGGTCTGATCAGAAAATGTCTGGTTTTAAAGGCAAACTTAGGCAGTTTCCCACCAGTACTTTTGATTGGCTTCTCTGGATACAGGGGAGGAGAGAAGGCAGGGAAAACTACAGGTAAGCATAGGCATGCCTGGGCATGTTCTGAGCCACAGGTATGACTCATATGCTCAGCTATGTGGCCACTTTAGGTCTTGCATACCTGGACAGCGCCCCCTACACCGAGCCCGGGCCTGAACAAAGGAACCAAACCAAGAAGCAAGAAGCCCCCTCCCTAGGCAGAGCAATGGCTCCAGTCAGTCTGTACAAGCCATTCCTATGAATAGGGCTATGACTTTAGTTAGCACAATGGCCGGGAGGGGCGGCCACACCCGGTACCAACAGAAAGGAGAGAGGAAAAGGGAATGCAGCAGGGGGACATCTGTAACAGACACATTGCACAGGGACATAGTTAAGGCAACCTAAGCCCCCTATAGACACTGCTAGGTCAGTGGAAGAATTGTTCCTAGGGTGACCAAATATAAGACTAAGCCCTGAATATCAGGATTGTCCCTATAAAATAAGGACATCTGGTCACCCTAATTCTTCCATCAGCCTAGTTGCTGCCTCTTGAGGGGGTGGATTAACTACACCAATGGAAAAAAACTTTTTGTCACTGTAGCACGTGTCTACACTATGGCGCTACTGCAGCACTGTAGCTGTGCCACCATAGCATCTGTAGTGTACCCGTAGGCTGCATGTGAGCAGGAGTAGCAGGCTGGAGGCAGCAGCCTGGGAGATGCCTGTGGCGGGAAGGCTGGGGAGCAGGCAACGTGAGAGCTGGGCACCCACATCTCGTTATTGACAGGAGGATACAGGGCAATGGCCTGCGGACGGGAGGATGGCATGGGGAGTATATAATGAGACATGGTTACCTTTATATCCTTGTACCATATTGCCCATTGGTGCTGGGTTTAGGAACTGTTGGATTGATTCTCTATGGTAACTTAAAGTCATTGTGCCTAGGGTCACTGCACCGTTTGGTTTCTGGCAGCTTTAGAACAGTAATGCTCTGTTACTCAACATGTATGTGTGTGTGTTGGTGGCAAACCATCACAGGCTAGAGCCTTTAGAGCCTGATTGTCTCTAAACTCATGGTACACAGAAAGCATCACCAAACATCTAGGAAGAACTGGTGTGCCCAAACTCCTGCAGGAACACTGTTGATTATATTATACCTTTATGTTCTCCATGCTTCACACAGCTCAGCAGCTGTTTATTTACTCATCTGGTTGTATTCTTCTTCTCCTTAGCTATCATTGTCCCTGCACTGAACTCAACCATCACTTAAGTCCATCCCCTACCTCCGCCCCATACACTGCTACAACAACATATCACAGTTAGAGTAGAATTTCCCTGGCACAGAATCACTGTAATTTCCCTGGCACAGAGTCACCTACCATGGTCCCATCATAAACCCTAGCACAAGTGATTTCCCAGGGGCAATAGCGGGTTGCAATAAAAGTTTCTGTAGTGAGAGTCTGGGCTGTCCTGAACCGCAGAGCAGACCATAGGCAGCCCTTGCCTGATCTAATTTATGCCAGGGGCTGCACCGGCCCCCAGAGCAGCCCAGATCCCAAGTGTAAACACTCAACCTTTGCCTGCTTCTTTCACTTGAGCTCTAATCCTGTAATCTTTACTCACACAAGTGGTGTAATTGAATTGTTTGTATTTCTTTTGGAAATAGGAGCCAGAACTAACTATTTGTCTCCTGTTTTGTAGAATTGGCTGGATGAGCTAAAGAAAGATGGATATTAATGACTGAAAGGGAGGAAGTTAGTTGTTGATGAGCAACAGTGGCTTATCTATAGAAGCGACAAAGAGTCCTGTGGCACCTTATAGACTAACAGACGTATTGGAGCATAAGCTTTCGTGGGTGAATACAAAGTGGGTATTCACCCACGAAAGCTTATGCTCCAATATGTCTGTTAGTCTATAAGGTGCTTTGTCGCTTCTACAGATCCAGACTAACACGGCTACCCCGCTGATAAGTGTCGTATCTAGAGCATCATGTACAGTTTAAGCCAGTATGAGAAGCAGCATATCTAATTTGATGGACTGATCCTGTCTGGCAAAACCTTTGTGCCCTTGGGTGACATTATCTGATTAAAATATGACCATATAGATCATTGTTGTAACCACTGTTATATATTTGCAACCACTGTTATAATTCTGCTATTTGTATAAATGTATCATTTTTGTATTTGAAGTTATGAGTATTGGCTCTATACCTGGATTTCAAATATTTACTCCTGGGGTAACGCCCACAAGGTAGTTAGCCAGCACATCTTGGAGGGACTATTCAAATTAAGTGGCTCATCAAAATGACACTTAACTCACAATGGAAGACACCCATCTACACTGAATGGACTGTCCTGTGAACGTTCTGTCTGGGGTATAGGTAATGGCTTCCTACTATGTCTAAGTGGAGTCATGCATGGACATGTGACTCGCCCATGTGACTCCAAGCACTATCTTGTCACCTGTAATTTTCCACTAGCTGTGCTGATGGCTTTGTTTGAAACAATGGGTTTTCCTCCAAATGGCAAAAGCTATAAAAGGCTCTGGAAACACCTAAATTTTGCCTCTTTCCTGCTCAAGCCTCTGGACTAGGAATTTATACTAAGGGGAGCATTCTAACCAAGGGACTGAAGTCCTTCCAATGATTTGGACGCAACCAGAGACTTGACTTACACCAGTAGTTTAGAGTATCAGAGGGGTAGCCGTGTTAGTCTGGATTTGTAGAAGCGACAAAGGGTCCTGTGGCACCTTATAGACTAACAGAGGTATTGGAGCATAAGCTTTCGTGGGTGAATACCCACTTCTTCGGATGCAAGCAGTGGAACAAACCAGTAGTTTATTCCATCACTGAGGAATTCCATCAAGAGGTTCTGTCACAGCCTGCCCTGTAACCTTGCGTGCCTTCATGTTGTGCAGCTTTGGTTCAGACCCCCGACAGCAACAGGCTGACCACAAGCACAAAGTCTCACCCTGGCTTCCACCAGCCTAATTACTTTTTGCAGGGTGACCCCAACAACAGTCCTTCCAGTTCTGAGTTTCCCCAACCCCAAGTTCATAACTACCAGACACTCATTTTTCCCCTCTGGTTTGTCAACACCAAAGGCATGAAAGGAGCCCCCTAGACATAGGGGCTTGCTTTGATGCATATACACTACAGAGTTTGCAAACCAGAGACCAGCTTGGGGTAAAAATAAACAAAAAGTTTATTTAATAGAAAAATCACAGATTCAAAAATGAAATAGCAAGGGAAGCAACATATACAAGTTACACAGAAAATACATATAAAGATAAACTGCTTTTCTAATGCAAGTCACCCATTGCCTTTAAACAGTTTCCCAGCATATCCCTGTCATAGAGGGAATCTAGCATTTTGTGGACATCACCTGCCAAGAGCCTGTTTCTCAGGGCATGTCCACACTACAGACTTAAGTCAACCCTATGTTAAGTCGACTTACAGCCACCGCAGCAATTACTGAGGTGGCTGATGTCTACCCTGCCCTCCTTCTGTCAGCGGTGCATGTCCTCACCAGGAGCGCTTCAAACAACTGAAGAGAGACAGTGTGGGTGACTGAGAGACAGAGTTCTCAGCTCCACGCAGCTCCCAGACAGGACCCCAGCTGCCTTCCCAGGCAGGGGTGGCTCTATGATTTTTGCCGCCCCAAGCATGGCAGTCAGGCAGCCTTCGGCAGCACGCCTGTGGGTGGTCCCTGGTGGCGCGGATTTGGCGGTGTCCCCGCCGCCGAATTGCCACCGAATCCGCGGGACCAGCGGACCACCCGCAGAAACGCCGCCGAAGGCTGCCTAACTGCCGCCCTCGCAACTACTGTCACGCTGCCCCCTGCGGCTTGCCACCCCAGGCACGCGCTTCCTGCGTTGCTGCCTGGAGCCGGCCCTGTTCCCAGGCTTCTTGCCTCCCCGTTCCCGGCCGGAAGCGGGGGCCAGCTGCCCAGGCTTCTCTCCACTGGGATCGGGGGCCAGCTGCCCAAACTTCTCCCACCCCATTCCCTGCTGGGAGTAGGAGGAATCCGCCCAGGCTTCGCGGCTCCCTGAGCCCTGAAAATGACAAGATGGGCAACAACAATGCAGTGTCTATACAGGCACTTACATCCATAGGCGCCGACTTCCCCTCTGCCCGGTGGGTGCTCAACCCCCTCGCCCCCCCCCCGCCTGCCCCTGCCTCTTTCTGCCCCTGCACTGCCCCTATTCCACCCCTTCCCCTAAGTCCCTGCCCCCTTCCTGCCCCCATTCCACCCCTTTCCAATTCCCCTGCCCTGCCTCTTCTCCACCTCCTCCCCAGAGCATGCCGCGTCCCCGCTTCTCCCCCTCCCTCCCGGAAAGTCCTAAGTGCCACCAAACAGCTGTTAGGTGGCCGGGGGGGGCAGGAAGCGCTGGAAGGGAAGGGGAGGAGCGGGGATGCGGCGCGCTGGTGGGGGGGGGGGAAGGAGGCGAGGAGGGGGGAGCTTGGCTGTCGGTAGGTGCGGAGCACCTGCTAATTTTTCCCCGTGGGTGCTCCAGCCTCAGAGCACCCATGGAGTCGGTGCCTATGCTTACATCTGCAGGAGAAGGTTGTAGTGCATACATTGACATAATTGGGTCAATGTAAGCTGCCTTACTGCGACCCAACTGTATCGTGTACCCCAGGCCTCAGTTTCTGGATAGTCTTCAGTTCAAACCCCTTCCTATTTAAAAAGATTTCTCCTTTTTCCCCCTCTCTTTCTCTGACGATGATGATTCATGGTTATTCAGATTGGGGAAATTCTAGACACGATGTCTCAACATTTTCCCATTAATTCTAATGGCCCATCGTTTGTCCTTCCCTGGGTTGTACAATACTAGGTGCTTGGAGCTAGTTGCCTCAGGTTGGGGAGGCAGCCCCTCCCTGCCTAACTGCCCTGCTGTGACGTGGAGCTGAACGTTGCAGAACAAGTTACGAGCAGAGTTGTATAACTACATAAATACATAACCACAGTCTGTAGACATATCTCATAATGACCATCAAGTTCAGAACATTACAAGCTTTCATAAAAGACCTGACTCAATAGACTTTTATAGTACATTAACATTTTATATAATCAGTTAATTCAACTGCTTATTCTTTAGGGTTCAAATCCCGTTCTCCCCTTGGGGTGTCTGGACCCTCATTGTCACAGTATGATCATGGGAGCTTGGGGAGTTAGTTAGTTTTTGTTTTGGGGATGTTGAGGTCTTGTTTTTGCAGACCTGGAGAGTGAATTTTCCTAGATAGTTTTGTGCCATCACGCATTTCACAGACACAGCTCGAGGTATAAAGTGACTTTGTTCTATCCCCAGTTCCCACTATGTCCACATCGGAGCAGCAGACACATTAGTATTGTCTCCATAGTGGTTCTAGGCACTACACAATCCATATGGACAGCTCATGGGCACCATGAATCATCACACAGTCCCTGTGAGCCAAGCTGTGGGCACCATGATCAACTTGTGGCATCAGGTGGTCCCTGGGGACTGGCAGTGGGGAAAAAAAACCCCAACGAGGTTGGTTTCCAGAGACAGGTCACGCGCAGTGTTGCCAGCTCTTGAGAATTTTAGCATGAGTCTCAGGTAGGATTGCCAATTTTCTAATTGCTGGTAACCAGATTTCTACGGCCCTGCTCCCTTCTCTCTCCCCACCCCCTCCCCCGCAAGGTAGGCGGCAGCTCCAGCTGAGCAGGAGCTGGCAAAGGTTAATGACCCCATGCCTTACCCCAAACATGGTAACCAGGATTTTGGTGTCCTGTCGAAAACCAGGCACCCAGCACCCAGAAACAAAAGCCAAAAACTGGACTGTGCGGGTAAAACCCAACCAGGTGGCAACCCTAGCACAATATTTGGTGTTTCTTAGAGCCCCGGCTCCTGGAGTCAAGTGATCAGATGAGAATTATTTTTTTCCTTTTTTTTTTTGCACATTTTTCTTTTCTAGACCTCCTGGTTATGGAGAAAATTTGAAAGCGTGATCCACTGCACCTTTAAGGCTGAAAAGACAAAGCATGTTTTACTCACTCCTTTATTTATCTTTAAATCTTATTTTTAAGTCTTGTCTCATGACTGGGGGGGGTGGGGGGTGCCGACACACTCTTTGAAGATTTGGGGATGACAACAACACTGCTATGGATGCACCCTGGTTAAGGGGCCCCGGGCAGGGCGGATGCAGGAGCAGCCCGGGAGCTCCGTCCCCAGAAAGGGGGGGGGGGGGGCAGAGCAGCAGGTGCCCCCGGGTGCTCCGAGCGACGCCAGCTGGGCGAGCCGGGCCGACGCCCTGCACGCGCACCCGGGACGGGAGCTGGAGCTGCTGCCGCTCCCCGGGGCGCGTCCCCTCTGGCCGGGTTTAATCCCTGTTGCCATAGTTACCCCCCCGGAGTCTGACGCGCTCCCAGCCCGGCCACCGAGCACGAGCCTATCAAGCTGGCTGCAGGAACCCGCCGCGGCCCCAGCCCCGCCTCCCGACGTGGCCGCGATTTTTAAGCTGTGGCTGCTGAGAAACGATTTTTCCCCCCTTACTAAAGATGGCCGCCAACCTCTCCCCCATTGCCTCAAGTGGGTGTGAAGCCAGGCAGCCATCTGTTAAGATGGCCGCCGTTTCCCGGCATTCTCTGCCGCGGGGGTGGAAGTGAGGCCGCCCTTAGCAAAGATGGCTGCTGGTCCCACGTTGCTTCCAATGGGTGTGAAGGCAGCGTGCCCTTAGACAAAATGGCTGCGGCCTGTTCTCCGCCGGGGCCTGCGAGCAAGGCGGGCTGCTAGCCCTGGCAGACGGGTCTGGCCTCCTGGTAAGGGGTGATCGTGCGGGGACAGAGCGGGCAGCAGGCTGAGCGAGTAGGGGCCGCGGGGAGAGAAATCTCAGTTCCCCCGCCTGAAAGAGGAGGCTCCGCTCGCCCCTTTGTGGGTGAATTTGTCTCTGTGAAATGATCAGGCGCAATCGGGGTGGGGGGAAGAATTAGGAGCCCACAGCAGTTAACAATGCCGGCGTGTGGCACACGTCGCTTCCTTGCACGTCTGTCTGTGTGGGAAGTAGGCCAGAAACACGGACATCCCTCAGATATCCGTGCGGGGGAGGGTTTGGCTTGTTTTGATCTCACGTGAGTGGATTTACTCCTGTCGGGTGGGATTTTTGACCGGGTTGGTTTGATGACAGTCCTCACTATTGCCAACTCTCGTGCCAAGTATTGGGTTATGACGTCATATTTCTGGCTCCCCAGCGGCTGTAATCGTGATATTAGCCAAGGGTCTCGGCTTTCACTTTAAAAAAAATCTAATCCTCATGGTTGGGGTGGGAGGGACGACTTAAAAATGCAAACTCTAAAGGCTCCAGCATCAAAAGGTAAGTAAAGTGAACCCAAAATATATTATTTTTAAGACGGTTGGAATCTGACTATTTTATTTTGAGGTCTCATTCATAATTTTTAAATGCTCAGGGTTAGTAATAGAGCTTATCTCTCTTCCTAGTGCCCTGGTGTGGGGAAAGGAATTGAGTGAAGCACACGTGACAACATAATCTATTTTCTCTTTTGTGTCAAGTGTTTATTAGGAAAGCATTGTGATAATAGGGGAAGGGAGTGGGAAAGGTGTGACTTTTGGGAACAGGAGCACATTGAAGATTACATAGGTGCCTGTATATGGAAATGTGTGTCACCACACCTCTCTTATCAGTAACAGAGGAATGCAGGTAGACACATATCTGGATTTATACATTTCTCATCAATCTCTCCAGTCTGCCTAATTGCTTTGTCCCAGAAGAAGCAGGGTGGTATAATAGATAGGGCATTGGAGTGGAATTACTATTTCTGACTTCAGGTTTTCCTTGTGTTGTCCCGTTATCCAGGGTGCCAGTCTATGGAGCAGTCTTCTAAATTTCAGCCAGTGATCCTCTCTGACTTTCTTTTCAGTTCAAGTCAATTGATCTCTGATCTATTGGACCTCTTTTCTTCCTGTTTACATGCTCTTTTTCCTTCTGCCCCTGCACCTTTTTTATTAGTTTTGCTCATTTTGTGGACTGCTGTGAAACTACTCAAGGGACCAATAAAAACCGGTCATTTAGTGGTGGTGGTTTAATTAAAATATAATATTTGGTACTTACATAGCACCTTCCATTCTGTAATTGCAAAGCGCTTTACAGACCTGAATATCTTAAGCCTGATAACAATTCTGTGAAATGGCAATATGTGTATTATCCATGTTTTCCAGATAGGGAAACTGAGGCATAAATAAATTAAGTGACTTCGTTTGGTGATGTATTTGACTTTGAACAGGAGCCAGGATTCTTGGATCCCCAGTCTTGTCTTTTAACTACTAGAACATCTCCCCTCCCTAAAGATTGAACAAAATAATACTAAAAACTTTGGAAGTTGTTGGTCACGATGAAGACTGCATATTGGAAGTGGAGTCCATAAAACAGATTTTGCTGTAATTCTCTTTACCCATTTTCGAGTGGCTAAATTTTCTGGATTGCACAGATCCAACCAAGTCAGTACAGCAAACATTTTAGCCTCTTTATGCTTTATTCAGTACAAAAGTTTAAAAGACTAAGTGGGTTGTTTTAACTTTAATAAGCTTCAGCTGGAAACAGCTAGTCCTTTTACTCAAAATATAAAGAAATCTTTCTATTTGAGGCATAAAAGATCCTGAAATAGGGATGGTAAGTATGATCTCTATATGTTTGTTACTGTTATTGAAAACAAAAAAATTAAGAGATGACTGAAATTAGGACCTTGCAAGATGGCTTTTCTTTTACAGTCTGACTTGTTTATCTCTACAGGTGTACTGTGATAGTAAAGTGCATCCAAACTCTAGGATCTCTGGTTCCTTAGTTACTTTTCCTCAAAACTTGTACATGCTGCCGTGGTTTTAACTTGATGCTCAGGAGGAAGAGCTCAGATTCTTACACTTTTGCCACAAGTCCTGGAATCCTTGTTACTACTACAATGTCGTGGGTGCAAGCTGCAGTCAGCCAGCCCAGTGAGGATGTGTTTGATGAAGATGCTGATGAACTGCATCTAGTACAGAAAGAATGGAAGAGCACCATGGAGAAAAGAGTCAAAGTAATTTTTTGTCTAACCATTACTTTATTTTTAGTGGCCTTTTGGCCATTTTCTTTAATACATAAATTGATATCTGCATGAGTGATTTAAGGGAAAATGGAGGATGGCTGTTTAAAAGTTATCGTAGATCAATTTGTTCTGTATGAACTAAAAACTGAGCAAGTTATTAAGGAAATGTTACCAATCAGAACACACTTGAAATTCCTGCCTGCAAATTGAGAAATTGTAGCCAAAATTCTGCATATCAAATCTGCTCTTGGTGCATAATGTATTTATGTTTGTAACTCTCCGAACCACTCATGGGTGTTCTTTGTATACATTTCTGAACCTCAATAGGACATTAGATCATCAGAGGCAAACATATGCAAATTTAGTCATGCGACTGTTCATTTTATTGATGGAGATCACAGCGATAGCAAAATGGTCCCTGGGTGCCTGCCACAGTTTCCCTTTAAAAAGACAGAAGTGGAGGGTCAAATTGGCTGGAAGAATCTTCTGAATTCTAATCTCAGTTCTGCCACTGGCCTGCTCTTTGGCCTTGAGTACATTTGCTCCAGCTATAAAATGAGGAAATAATATGTTTCTATCTCCCAAGTGTGTTATGAGTATTAATGAGTAGTAATATATGAGTATTTACATTGAACATGTAAAGTGCCCATATATATTCAAGTATGTAAAAGGTTGTTACAAGGAGGAGGAAGAAAAATTGTTTTTGTTAACCTCTGAGGATGGGATAAGAAGCAATGGGCTTAAATTGCAGCAAGGGAGGTTTAATTGAACATTAGGAAAAACTTCCTAACTGGCAGCGTGGTTAAGAACTGGACTAAATTGCCTAGGGAGGTTGTGGAATCTCCATCTCTTTTAAGAGCAGGTTAGACAAACACCTGTCAGGAATGGTCTAGATAATTAGTCCTCCCATGAGTGCAGGAGACTGGACTAGATGACCTCTCGAGGTCCCTTCCCGTTCTGTGATTCTATAAATGTCATGTGTCATCAGGTATCTGGTTCGTCTGGCTGGAGAGAGATACATGGAATTTAACCAAAATAAAGTCCAGACTCAGGCCAGTTGTATCATGATAGGAGATCTGTGTTTGTAAATTTTGAGTGATACATCTTCATTAGCCTTGTTTAATTATATGAGCCATATTTTAGCAATTTTTAAAATAGTGGAAATCACCACTTTAATCAATGGCAGGTCCAGATTAAAAATCAGTAGTTCATTGTAGCCCAATAGTAACCAATATACAGTAATTCCTCTAATTTGCCTTCCTATAGACCTGTAAATAACGGTGAAAAATTAATTTTTATGAAGGCTCATTTTAACAAAGAAATCCTAAAATCCTGCAGGGTCGAGACGAAGGGCAAAACTCCAACTTCAACTGGAATTGTATTAGACTCTAAGGATTTGATCTCATGCCATTTACTTTAATGGGCACTGGATAAGCTCTTAATAAATGTAGCATCACTATGAGTCATGGTGCCGGGAACATTAAACTTCCACTCTTGGATGATCAACATCTGATCAAAATAACAGGGGGGGAAAGCTATGGTCTGGGCCGTCAATTAGGGAGGGTACTGCTGTGGGACTAGAGCAATGGTTTTCAACCTGTGGTCCGTAGACCCGTGGGGGTCTGCAGACTATGCCTAAGATTTCCAAAGGGTTCAGCACCTCCATTTGAAATGTTTTAGGGATCTGCAAATGAAAAAAGGTTGAAAACCACTGGACTAGACAGAGCATTGTTCTTTGAAAAAGGCATCTGGATTTTGGCTGCTGCAAGGAAACTTTATTCTGCTTTTTCAAGATACTCCTGAGTATCCTTGTATTACCACATCTGATAGATTCATAGTTGAAATTCCATCATTTCCAATTTCCTTGAGCAGAAAATAGTACATCTTAGAGAGCAAGTTCTATGTTTTAATACATAGCTTCTCAGCCTGGGGGTAATGACTACCATCCCTTTTTTGTGACTAGATGGTAAAAGGGATCCTGAAACTTTTT
Source organism: Chelydra serpentina (assembly GCA_037349315.1). Classification (NCBI taxonomy): domain Eukaryota; kingdom Metazoa; phylum Chordata; order Testudines; family Chelydridae; genus Chelydra; species Chelydra serpentina. Next base: position 8,411,648 of record JBAIAC010000032.1, read on the forward strand.
TGCTGTTGAAACTTGAGATTGTAGTATGGAAGAGGACAAGAATTGCTGTTCTAATCCATGTTACTATGTGTGTAGAATAAAGAAACATATTTATAGTACAGTCAGTTATTTTGACCTCACTGTGTATAGTTCTGAAAAAGGAAGTCAAAATGACCATGTTTATAAAACACCAAGAAAAGTTTTTGTTTTGTTCTTTTAGTTTTGTGAATCTCTCATTTCTGCTGGACAGTGCAGTATACAAGTTTTGCATGCATCTAGCCAAATTAGAAAGACACGTTCCAAGAAACTGAATGTTTGTAGAGACTTGAGTTCTTGTATTATTTCTTGTAAAATAATCTCTGCTTGTAGCTGGATTACTGACATCTGTAACCTTTTGTCTTGCTTACAGGAAGGCTATAGAGATGGTGTCGAGGCTGGGAAAGAGCTTTCACTTCAACAGGGTTTCAATCGGGGTTACAAACAGGGTGCTGAGATGATGATGACCTGTGGCCAACTCAAAGGGACCCTTAGGTAAATGTTGAAGCTTTGAGATTGTGTGGTGTGTTTATATGGAAATCTGGATCTACTGTTTGTCAAATGCTGAGAAGACTCAGGGTCACACTTTCAAAAGTGACTTTGGAGCTGAAATCCCATTTTAGAAACTGAAAGTAAATTGAATTTAGACTCCCAACTCATCTAGATGCTTTGGAAAATTTTACTTAGTCACTTCATACTTCAGATTATATTATGTAAAATATTCCTAAAATGCCTATAGCTATGCTTTGAGTATCACGCATAATTCTTTAGGTAGCACTAACTGAAAATTGGCCATGAGAAAGATGCTGTGACCTGAGAAGGCTTTAGCAAAAAAATTGGTCTTCATTTTATCAGAACAGTCATTCTAGAGGTCAGTCTGATTTTCTCTGGGACGGGCCATGATCCTGTCACTGAGAACCCTGCCTCTGCATTTGTCTTATCCTTGGCTCTGTTAGCTGAGGCATCCTTGTGGAGCACAGTTCTGCCTTTGAACGTAAGAGTATGTAACCGAATGCAACCATCATACTCTGTATAGGAACTACTACCAATGCAGCAGACACTACTATGTGATACTGGTTGTTGCTATTACAATTATTCTTCAGAACCAAAAATGTAGTGTGGTAATTCTTAGCCCTCCTCCCATTCCTCACTTAACAGGATTTTAGTGGTTCAGTGAGTTATCTGAATCTACACTTTTGGCTGAATATTCAGCTTTTCCTGTTGAACTTTCCTGAAACACATATGCATGAAATGTACACACAAAAATGGAATGTTTTTTTAACTTTGGTCACCTTTTCACCCAACCTCAAGCAAACATGCAACTCACTGCAGGTGTTCAGAATCACTTTTATTTCCACCTATTTTGTTTTTCTCTTCAGTGCACTCTTGTCTTGGTGTCACCTTAATGGACAAACTTCTGTTTTGCTGAGTAAGATAAATAACCTCCTGGCTGCAGTTGGCAAGTATGAAGAATGTGTGCTTAAGTATATTAATTCTCTCACTCCACAGCCCCACCTTGGAGAGTTATTGGATTCTGTTCAGGACATGGACCTTAGTCATACAATTCCAATGGAGAATGAATTTGATGGAACTGAAACTGGAAGACACTGTGAAAATGAGTCTGAGTTGAGTGAAAACTCTTGCAGGAGTAACGGTGGGGCTGACTCCTTGCAGTCTGACAGTTGTAGGAGGACAAAAGAACACACACATTCTGAAAAGCCAACCCTCGCTTGGCTTAAAGAAGAGACCGCCTGTTTAGGAGAGCAGCTAGGCTTGTCCCTGGACATATTACAGCATGTCCAGCAACTAGAAAGTTAACTTTTCTCTTTTGCCAAATGGAATCCGATTGTAAGAACAAACTTGACAGGCTTGTATTTTATTTGTGGCTCAAAGGGTGATGGTCATACTAGTCATTTAATTTTATGGGAATGTAGTGATCTGATTCTGATGTTTCCCTTTAAAATCTAATAAAACAACCCTTGCTCTCATCATATTCTGTCATACCTCAGTTGTTGGAGGGGAAAAGTTGCTTTTGTAGCTAGATTTAACTTGAAGAGGTGGAGAATACTTCATATATACAAATGCATAGCTGCCTAATAACTCTGTAGTGGCACTAATGTGTCTGCTATTCTGTCTGGGAGTCTAACATTTCCTCTAATTTATTGAACTTGCCCTTTTTAATATTCTCTTTCAGAAAAGGAACTGAATGATTCTTTAGTCTTATCCCTAGAAAAGAGTTGCTCATAAAGTACCGAAAATTAAAGTAAACATTGCTATTTGATTTAGAAGGTAGTCTGGGTGGAGAACTCCTTTGAACAAGTGGGACCTGCACATACAGAAATAGGCAGTACATGATCCTTTCTGTTTAAATATTTGAGTGATGTTTTGCCAATTTAATTTGTTCAAAATAGAACAAAGCCTTGCGTTACATCAAATTATGTATCACAAATCTCTGGTGTAGTTAGCTCTGCTTTCAGAGCATCACTTCACCGAAACTGGTTGCAGTACCAAGGACCAAACTTCATCTGAAGCAGGTGGTTAAAAAACAAAAGGCTCTCCCCTCGCCAGTGTTTTACGAAGCTGTAAATGTTATGACTGGGCAGTTCACTTCAGTTTCTCTATTTAAAGTAAAACTGTAGTGTACTTGAGCATATTCCTTCCTAAACCAGTGCATGTCATCTCATATGTGTAACTTTCCAAAAAAGCTACTTAAACTAGCAAAGGCAAGAGCATCTAAGCAAGACTGCATTCATTTTGAATATCACTTTAAAATCTGTTGGAGTCACTGGATATCAGTTATATAGTAGGAAAATCTTGGATGATTTTTGCCACTTGTGGTAATGCATCTGATTGTCAATGGTTTAAAAAAAAATTGCCACCCACCTATGGCATTGTGCGTTTGGCTACATACAATAGATGATGTAGGCCAGTTCCACTATGGCTGTAAGGTACTCAAAATGCAGCACAACTACTGTGTGAAGTGCAGAGCCAGAGTACTATGGCAGCTCTCTGTAGAGGGGGAGGATTTTGTGGCTTGCTTGGGAAGTGATGGGGGTGAAGCTGTGGAGACTCACTATGCCTTCCGCTGTGGTAATGCACAGCAGCATCTGACCTCTAATTCAACACATGGGCAATATTTGCCATGCCAAATGAGTGAAGTGGATTTTGCTTGTTAGGGAGGAGAATTTTTCCTGCGTTTCATCCTTATTTTGGGTATTGCAGGGGTACTAAATTTTTGCCATATCTAGGGTTCTCATCTTCCTTTAAAACATCAGCATTATCACCTCCTGTGGGAGATAAGAGAGTGGATTAGGTGGACAGGTAATCTGCACAAGAGTTGCAAATCCTTAAGGCATTAAATATACCAGGTAACAAAAATGAAAAAGGTTTATTCTACATCTTAGGGGAAAGCCAAAATGGAAGCTAGAGTACTGTAACAAGGTTATCACAGGACCAGAGTCTCTTGTGGATGGAAATTTTAGCCTCATTATAGACTTTAACTCATTTTAATATTTAATTTTTTTTTAAAGTTATTTGGTGCCATAAGATTTTTTAAAAATGCAATTGCCATCCTTTTCCCTCTTTAAACTTTTATAAGGTACTTACTGCTCCTACTGCCTGGCATATCAGTTTCTCTGAAATCTGACTTGGCCTTGCCCCTCTACTAAAATGGCTTTTATACCGTTACCATATTTGTTCTCCATCCCCTGCTTTCAAGCTTCAAAGAATGCTTTCCTAATCCTTCAGCTGTTTCCAATTAGTTATATTTATTGCTTAAATATTACCTGTACTCACAACATTGATAAGTTGCATGCTTTCAATAGAGACCTTACCTTTTATGGACAAATACCATGAAGCAGTATATTTGGTGTAGTAAGTTTGTCAGCTCTGAGGCTAGTTGAACAGGAAACCCTTTGCCAAGACGTCTGTGTGTGTCAGACATATTAGCCACAATTTTCTACACACTACTCTCATAAGCCACGTTTCTTATGGCTGTCTCCTTATTTATCCTCACACACTGCATTTGTCACTTTGTTGTTGATCTTGTTTAAATAGACTGCACATTCTTCTGGGCATGAAGTCTGGTTTTGTTTAGTAAGTCTATTCATTTTTTCAGTACTATCTTATGCACATTTCTCACTATATAAATCAATTCTAGCACCTACAAGACAAGAATGCTGAGTAGGGCTTCTCACTATCTATTCCTGTTTTAAGTTGCCACTACATAAGTTTTCATCTGGTTGAAAGTATGTTTAGTCAGAGGCTAAAAACAAATTTGGATGGTTTGCTTACCACCTACATTCAGTGGATTTGAGAGTAGTTAAACAAAAAAAACCCACAATTCTGCTATAACATTTTTGCACTCCAACAACTGAATTTTAAGTTTTCAAGCCTAATATCAGGTTAATCCTCCATGAAGACAAGTCATTTGGCAGAATTTAAAACAAAAAATTACACAGCCATTTGTTTGAAAATTTTTATTGCACAATTGTATTACCCATACCCACTCTGCTATGTTATCCAGAACTCTTTTTGCAGAAAGAGGACGTTAAACCAATACAGGAAGGGGGAAAGCTTTTCATTTACTACACAGTTCCACTTTTGAGTGAATTTAACATGGGGAATGGTCCAAAATCATTTGCATCAAATTGCATTTGTGCACAAAATAGCTTACTAGCAGACTGTTTCAAACCATAGTTCCTTTCCCCTTCTACCTTTCTTACAAATTTTTCCATTACATTTTTTAAAAAAAAATGCCACATTAGTTTAATAAATTGAACCGCACAAAGTAAGAAAACAAAATCTTAAGGTTACAGCAATATAACTTGGCCACATTGTAGGTGTACATTAATACAACATGCAAATATTTAAACAACCTAAACAACGACAGGCCCATATATGCATTATGGGTTAAATTAAGGTTGCTATAGTAGTGATCATTTGATTTTTCAAATTTGCATTTATATTCTCAAACTATTTTAACTTTTTTTGCATTTAGCAATCTGCAGGCTTGAAAAAATTTAATTCTAAGAGGAAATCCTGTTAGACAGCAGTATTGATCTTGCCAAGTTCTCCTTTACGGTTTCTTGAGACAATATCTATTGATTGATCACACTACAAAAAAGTGACATGGAACCACAGTAAACATCAGATGAGTATTTGCTTTATTTATACTGATATATCACAAATCACACACTCAATACTGGAACTGCTTGCCTCCATGCAATCACATGAATTTTGCATGCTGGTTCCAGAAAGCTTTGCTCCAGTACTATTAGAAGATGCAGTTTGCTTGCAGGTCACTTCAAGATTTTGCCCAGAGATAACTTCCATATTTTGTATTTCACCATCAACTTTCACTCTGACAGCATTCTTGAAAATAGCTCTCATGACAAGAGGGACAGACATACAACTGAGGGGAAAAAGAAGGAGTTGAGAACATTAATCACTACAACATTAACCACTCAGTCTCAGCCACTGTTAAAAAAAAAAAAAGACTAGCTTGCTGAAGTGATCCATCTTTTCTGTGGGAAAATATGGATTTCTTCCTCAACCCCCAACAGAAGCTGAAGGTGTATTAAATCAGATGTGCATAACTCTTCAGTTAGCTAATATGGCTTCTCATATTCATAGATATCCTGAGGGCTGCATGAAAGTCGATTAAAAAAAATGAAATCTTAGGATATCCCCTTAGATAGTTCCAAGTTTGGGTTTTACTTTTAATAAGAGTTTAAGTTGACAGCATTCACCTTACAATTAAAAAACTATAGTTTTTAGATCACTCGTGTTGTATGAAGTTTTAAAAGAATATAGAGTCTCAGTCCTGACTTATTATCCACATTAGGGCCTTTTTACATAAGAGAGTTTCTACCTTCTGTACCACTAGTTCAGCTGAACCAGAATTAGCAATAGCAGGAGCCAAATGTACAATGCTCTAGTTGCAGCAGCAGTTTTCCATATCTTGTTGCTTAAATTCATGGTTCAAGTACAGCCTACATCCAGCTTACTGCCAATTGGACAGCTGTTTACTGACCTACATGAAATGAATTAGTGGTCTCAGTTACTTAGTGTTTGCCTGTTGATTCCACAGCAGCCCCACACAATTTGGACCCCTCATCTCAGTAGAGAAGGGAAGAATTGAATAGACATAGAAAATGAACTGCTCACTTCCCAGAGGTAGTGCCCTCTAGAAAACAGGAGGCACATGATGCTAAGACAGCATAGGAAAACTTGCACTGCAGCTACTTCTGCTGTACCTGTTGTGTGACTAAGCAGATGTATCTACAGCTGAGCACTGGGCCCCTTTCAAGAGGATAAAAAGAAATGTCAAACTTGCAAAATGTTTTTTCACTTCCTACTGTAAAGAAGTCTTAGTTGCAGACACAAGAACTGCTAGTGTAAATGAGCATATCACCAATTCAAATTGGGTAAATGAATAAAGATGATATGCAAAAAAAAGTTACACCTTTCTTTGAGAACTAAAAATATACTTTAGTAAATACAAAGACAACCTTTTGTTCCATAACTTGTTTTAAAAAGTTCATTTGATCATAGGGATGGTAGTTTTTACATTTTTATGCATATTCAGAAAAAATGATCATTAATAGACAATTTATATGGGTCCCAAACATTTTAGAGTAGAACACTTACCGCTCCATGACTCTTGTGATAAAGTCATTGCAGCAATTTAGAGTTACATCTTGAGGATTTGTATGAAGACTGCATCTGATTTGTCTGGAGCTCAAGACATCAGCTACCACTGAATAGGAAAAAATATGGACATTTCAAAATTGTGTGTTTACAGAAAGGTCTAACAATATTATTTATAACCCCTGAACATTTCTCTTTGATCCAAGTATGGAAATTAAGACCCATAACACTGAATATTAATGGCTATATTTACCATAATAAACAGAATGTGCTCATATAGCTCAATTACTATTGCTGTAGGAACTATAAGCCCCCATACCACTGATTTCAGTGGGGCTTCATGGGGGTATGGGAGTCTGTCTACCCACGTTCAATGCATTCCAGAAGCAGGGCCTTAATTCTTTTATATTTCCTGACTTTTTGTTTTGAACTGGGCACCTTAACAAAGCATTTCCAGTTTATTTATATACATAAACTCGCAGAAGAGTAAAGCTTAGGAAGTTTTTTGAGATTCACAGTACACCGTGCACATTTACAATTGAAACCCATGTCGTTATAGAACAAAGATATTTGTAAACGAGATACAAAGAAATAGCAGTGTTGAATATTCTACACTTACCACAGGCTAAACTCTCTCCCAAAGGATGCTGGAATGAGATGGAAAAGCTAGTGCCCTTTTGTGGAGACACTTCAAAATAAAGCAGTTCTGAGCAATCTGTAAGGCAGTAACTTTATTTAATAACCTGGTTTATTTAAACTTAGCCCCATTTAAGTGAATTGTACATTAACCCTTCAAAACGCTGACATCTCAGAACCTAATTATTGTCACTCCGCAGTTCAATTTGTGCCTCTGGAAACTAAATATTGGGTCAGACATGGGTGTGCTACTTGAAAATATTTAACCTACAAATAGCCCTACACAAAAATTAAGGATGCTGATAAGAATTCAGTCATTTCAAACAATTTGTAAATAGCAGTAGATTTGGAAAATGCACCTGCTGTGGTGGTGACGTCCAACTTACAAATACAAAACAAATCAGTAGACTATTACAGAGAAACACGCTGTACTTCATAACATACAATTTACCTTCGTTTATAGTGTTCTCAGAGATACAGCTGCCAATAAGAGTGTTATATGCCACTTGATGCCGAAGAATCTCAATTATAGCAGGCACACACTTTGGATGGGTAAATGGAATTTTACTGACAAGGGCTCCTATTATACCCGATTTCTCTGTGCCCTTATTTATGAAATAACTGTGCTTCGGGCAATCTGGAAGAGACTGACGAAGAAATACTTATTTTTGTGAGGAATGGAAACTTGGAAAGGCAAGATGGCTAGTCCTGATACCAGAATGTTGCAATGGATCTGATACCAAAAAGTCTTTTGTGGGGCACACATTTGTCAAATCTGAAATCCCTGGCTGCACCTCAATGAAAATATCACTCAGAAACTGAGTCAACTGAGACCAAGCCCCTCTTCTGCAAAATACCTTTTAACACAGGATAATCTGCACTAAGCTTCACACCAAGAGACCGTGAGTTCTAGTCGCAGTTGTTCTTGTGAGTGCTGTTAATAAGGGTGGTGAAGGTCATAGAGAAATTAACAGCCTTCTACCTTTAATGACTGATACTTGCTTCTCCTAAATTATACAGGTAAAATAACAGAGAGAGGACATTTTAGGCCGAGCAGTGAACAGTGCTCTCACCTGACAGACCCTAATCTCATTCACTTTCCCATACCGCCTTTCAGCACAGCTAAGCACATTCCTTCCATCTCTTGACCACACTTTTCCCAGAGTCAGGAATCCTGATAACCAGTTGTGAGGCATAGCTAGAAAGGATTAAAGATCCTGAAAAATAACCCTCAAAAGACATGTGGGGAGATAGCAATGCCCCTCTGCTATGTACATCGGCCAAACTGGACAGTCCTTACCTAAAAGGATAAATGGACACAAATCAGATATTAGGAATGGCAATACACAAAAATCTGTAGGAGAACACTTCAATCTCCCTGGACACACAATAGCAGACTTAAAGGTAGCCATCCTGCAGCAAAAAAACTTCAGGACCAGACTTCAAAAAGAAACTGCCGAGCTTCAGTTCATTTGCAAATTTGACACCAGGATTAAACAAAGACTGTGAATGGCTAGCCAACTACAAAAGCAGTTTCTCCTCCCTTTGTGTTCACACCTCAACTGCTAGAAGAGGGCCTCATCCTCCCTGATTGAACTAACCTCATTATCTCTAGCCTGACTCCTATTTATACCTGCCTCTGGACATTTCCAGTGCATATATCTGACGAAGTGGGTATTCACCCATGAAAGCTTATGCTCCAATACGTCTGTTAATCTATAAGGTGCCACAGGACTCTTTGTCGCTTTTACAGATCCAGACTAACATGGCTACTCCTCTGATACTTTACATATGTTTGAGTAGGGCCCAATGTAATCAACAGTCCCTGTCTATGCTGTTACATTTAAGAAAATCTTAGCATTTAAATGAATTGTAAACATGGGATAGCTCTGTATTCATCTTTTTTTGAAATGTATAGCAAATGATCTGTGAATGGTGGAGGAACAAGCAAATTGCCTTATGTTACTTCTATAGCCAAGTACCAGTGATGGACCTCCTTCAAAGTTATGCTAATTACCTTTTGAACGCCAACTTGTCAAAAGACATAAAATTGTATAAAAGATCCTTGGGTCCTGATTCTGTCATCTCAGATCTGCCTAGGCTTCATCAGGGGAAGTTTGAATCGCAAGACTCAGGTCCCAGTTATGCCGGTATACCCTGAATATGATATTTGGACATTGGACTATAACCTATGAACTATTTCTAAAAGAACTCTTTGCAACTACAAAGCTCACCATCTCTGCTCTGAATCTGCACCTAAATGAATTGAACTCATGTCTATATGTATATTGATCTTTTAACCATACTCTCTCTCTCTCGTTTTTTTAAATAAAGTTTAGTTTAGTTAATAAGAATTGGCTGTAGCATGTATTTGGGTAAGATCTGGAATATTCAATAACCTGGGAGGTAATGTGTCCGATCCTTTGAGATTGGTAGAACCTTTTCTTTTATATGATGAAATAAGATTTACAGAAATGTTCATCATATCTGACATAGGTACCTAGAGGAAGGCCTGAGGCTTGATCACTTTAAGGGAACTGTGTTGTTTGGACTTTGAGTAACCAGGAAGGTAATAAAGAAGCTGTTTTATGCTAGCTTGGTAAATCTAAGTATTGGAATATCCACCAGGTTTATGGGAATTGTCTGCCCCATTCTTTGCAGTTCACGCCCATTAGAACCCCAGACACACCAGTTTTCCATACTGTCTCACAAATAGTTGTGTAACTGACTGGCAGAGCATGTATTGCATCTCCCACCGTGGTGTGGTCCAACTACCAAATAACTTGTTTCTGCCACTGATTGCTCCTATAGCCAAATTAGAAGAGGTTTATGGGCAGATAAAGGGTGTGGGTTCCAACCTACCTAGTGACTCATTTGAGGGGGAAAAGGTGATATGACCTTTTTAGCATGAAGACTCTGGAATAATTGCTGAAGCAATTTTATTTTGCAAAACGTATTTGGAAGTTTATTTAGATGTGATACTTGTTTTAATGTCATTTTAAAATATATTTGTGCAGCAAATGAAGGTATGATTGTAGCGAGCATAGGAAAATCCACACTAGCATAGGTAACAGTGGTAGTGAAGATGCGGCAGCTTAACCCACCTTAGCACAATCCCTCTGGAGACCCTGGACACCTACTTGTGTTAATATTTGACACTGAAGTCCATGCTGCCGTGTCTTCACTATTGTTACCTACACTATAATCAGACCTTCATTAGCTGCGTAGACATAACCTTACTGTTTCTGTCTTGGTCAAATGGGAGCTGTTGCTTTAAGAGCAGGGCAAGGCACTTAACTGAGTGCATATTAAGGAGCAATTGGGCAGGGTCAGGTGTAGAACCTTTTACCTGTCTGTCCAGAAAGAGAGAGGAAGACCCTCCTTGTGTAAACTCCAAAAAGGTCAGCACTTAATTTAATAAGCTTATTTTTCCAGAAAGAAAGTCTTCATTCTTGAAGGTGTAACATTAGCACTTGGTAGGAAACTGGATGCCTCAGGGCACTGCTAATAAGCTACAGAGTGTCTCACCCATATCCAGCACAGCTCTGTAGAGATTAAAGTTATTTTCATCTAATGGCTATGTAGTGGCATCTAAAGAGGAGGACTTTGGTGGGTCTCAGTTGCAGCTATCACATTGTAATCTCACCCACCACTGCCCTGCACAACAGCCACACTGCAGAGATAGTATGTATGTAGTTATCCCTGTTATCTGTAGAGGAAGTGCCCTCTTCTCCAACTGCCTCCCCTTTTCAGAATTAAGGCATTCTAGCAAAGCAGATGATGTGGGAAATTTGCCCTGCCACAGCTCTGTAGACACATGGAGGCTGTCACCTACCAGGGCTGTCCTGCCAACATCTTACACCAGTACTAAATCTGGGCAGTCTTTAAAATTTGTGTTTAAGGTTATTTTCAAGTAGTTTGTAAATATGCAAAACTGTTTGTATTATGATCGCTCCTAGATTGAGGCTATGCGCCACAAGGACTCCTCATTGTTTTTGCTGATGCAGACTAACACGGCTACCAATCTGAAACCTACAAAACTATTATTTTTAACCACTATGTACCACAAAACAAAACCTCAGAAAAAAACATTTCAAAAAGAAATCAGTTACATTTATGTATAATCAGATTAACTAAAGGGGTGACTAATATTACACTCTTCTTTCTGCCATTCACTGTAATAAAGACTATAACAAATAGTAAATTCACTACTCTTACTGTTATGCAGTAGGGAATTCTATTTTTAATCAGATTTAAAATGGAGTGACATGATCTATGCTAAAGATTTTAAAACTGAAAATCTAGCTGGGAAGCATCTTGGATATACTGGAGGATCTCAGATTTGAGACTAGTCACTAACAAATTCTGCTTTTGAAGGAATTAGAGGGAAAGTGGTAGACAAATTTAGTTAGGCTAAATGCTTTACCACCACCATGTACAATTGATATGACTCCAGTTACTATACACAAAGGAGACATTGTTTTATCATCACCTTTACAAAGGTGTCAAATTGCCCTAAATTGTTTAGAAGTAAGGAGAGTGACAGAGTTTAAAAAATTGAAATAATATACTCCCTGATGTGCATTCAGTTATGTCAGGATTCCTGAATATTGGCATTGTTTACTGACAGACAAAAAAGTGTTTACTTAACCACATAAATGCAGACGAAGAATAAGATCAAAATGACTTGCATGTATCAACAGTCAGAACATACATACCACAAAGAAACAAGAATTATTCATGGACAGATCTTCCTTGTACTCATCATTAAGGGTAAATTGAACAATCAATGCATGAAGAGAAGCTAGCTTCAGTCCATCAATTGGAATTCCTAAAGCCAGGTAATTTTAGATTAGTATTTCTGGATTAATTTGTAGTTATTCATGAGACATGGGAAATTATCGTTCCATTTTTACAAAAAGAGTCATCATAAAGAAGATAGGGAAGTATATACCCCCATTTTACAGGTTGGGAACTGAGGCACAGAAACTTGACCAGGATCACACCGAAAGTCTATCACAGCTTCATATTAAATCCTGATTTCTCATGTCCCAGTACAGTGCCTTACTCACAAGACTATCCTTCCTCCTTATATTATCATTTCTATACTTGGTCCTCTGCATATTTTTTTCCAATGTCAGGTCACATTTACATGATAGCACATTAATAATGTGATAATCACATCTGAGCTGATAGAAAATCCTCTGATTAGTATTCCTTTCACAGAGAAGGTAGAAAATCTGGACACAACGCCTGCAAAATTAGCATGAGGGAGATAAAAAGGAAAAATCTATGTATAGTACTCAAAAATATTTAATCTTACAGATAATTAAACATGCCTGTAAACGTCTGTATCTCTTGAATACTGGATGAGGACATAGGAAAAGGCTGATGAAACGTCAAGAAAAAGCAAGCTGACAAATCCATGCTGAGTTCATCAGTCAGTGGTAAAAAAGCAGGGTTGCTGGGGGGGAAATGGGTAGAAAGGCAAGCTTGTTAAAGAAGACACTGTGTGACAAGGATTATTAGTGCCCAGGATAAAATGAAGACACACACATGGTACAGAGGATACTCTTCCTACCTCAAGAAAAAAATCTCCCTCTGGAAAATGCAAGTATAGACTAGATGTCATAAAGCAAAGTCTATATGAAGACTGAGAAGGAAGGTGAGCCACAAAAACCAGGCTGCAGTATACAAGGATTCTTGCTGTACGTCAGTGCACTGTGGATCATTTTCAGTGGAGGGGAGAGGGGAGTTTACCTCAAGCCTACCCTTTGTATTACCTGTTCAGACAGTCAGATTAAATAATGCTGTCCTAAGAGTGGTCATGCAAATGGTTTAAAATATTACACAATTTAATTACAATACATTTAATTGATATCCTCTAATCCAATTTAAAGTTAGGGGCTTGATGCAGGAGTTACTGGATGAAGTTCTATGGTCTATGTTGTACAGGAGGTCAGACAAAATCATCTCATTGGTCCTTTCTGATCTTAAGATCTATGATCCCATGGAATACATACAGTTAATATGAACTTGGACATAATTTTAAACTCTTTGGGGAAAACAGTCACCTAATTATGCAGAGTACTCCAAAGAGGGATAATGCCGTCAATACAGTAGTGTTGCTCTTGTCTAACAGTGGGTTTGCATCTCCATTATATGATCATAGGATCAATACAAGTGATGTCAGGGTTTAATGTCAATGATTTGAAAGTCCATTTATATATTCAGAAATGTCAATAGTGTCTTTGAATCTCACCCGTCTCCTGCCTGAGAATCCACAATTAACGGAGAAATGGGAAGTTTGTGTGTTGTGTTTGAACTTCCAACAGTTACAAATACTTTTGTTCCACATACTTGGGAGCCTGAGGGAAGAGAGAAGACAGGTATGAGTCAGTGCATTTTTTTTCCCCTTATGAAAATATAGATCAACGTAGTGCTGGTGAAAGGTGCCAGACTAGAAGGCCTGGTATCTTTCAGTCATCTATAGTACAGGCACAACCTAGACAGCTACAATGCAAGATCTCCATCGCCTTGCCAAAGATTGCCTTAACCCAGATTGACCATCATAACTGACGCTCTTTTGTGGACATGAACATCTCTTCACTAAGGACCAAAGGACCACCAGTTCCATTTCACATAGGTCACGGAATGACTTTTGGTTGCTACCATGCGGGTCTTAATTAGAAGTGACAAAGTCTCCAGGTTCCTGAACAATCGTGTCCCTGCACTAAATAAGTGCATCACATGGCTCTGTTTGCCGCAAACTATATGCGTCTTTCTGGACTCTTGCTAAACAAGTAGTTTACAAGTTAATTTGTTCCCACCTTAGTGCCAATCATGAAGAACCCAAAGCATACAGAAATATCATTCTAGTTGTTCCACTTACAATCCTTCTTACATATGAACTTGGATGTAGTGAAACTTTTACAGAGAAGTAGAATCTATGCCTTAAATTGTTTCCAATTCCATTTAGCAATCTTCTGCTCAAAAGGGAACTCGTATTGTAGAAAGATAGTTGCTTCACTGTGCGAGTTCACCCTTTAACTACACTTGATTCTTTTCCAACTACAATTGTAAAAACTAAAGTCCAGTTCAAAAAATAAGCTAACGCTATTTTAATTTTTAGTGTTTATCCATTTTTACCAGGATTCAGCTCTTCTTCCAGAACTTGATAGGGAGATAGATAATATTCAATGTTCATAGGGGTTCCTGAAGTAGAATTAAAAATTACAATTGCTTACTAGAAAACATCAATTTTGAGCTGGCAATAAAAAAAAGTCCTTGAGAGAACTGGGTGCAAATGTAAAACATTTCAAGTCATTATAGTGTTGAATTATATTTTACAAGGTGCTAAAACCCATCAGTTCAAGTTAGTCTCCTTTTTAGGCAAGCAACAGTATCTCTTTTGAAACTATGGTGAGTCTAATAGTTACTCCCAAAATTCCCCATGACATCAGAAAATTACTAGCGCTGTTTTTAAGCTGGTATGATATCAGGCTGCTGGAATATATTGCTAGCTCTGTGGTCCCCAGAGCATCTTTTCATTACTGTAAATGTACAGTGCCTGGGAATACAGAACCCCCGTCAGCCATTACTTCAATACAAATAATAAATATAAGTAATGATGCAGCTCAGTATGGAAGGATCTTTGCTGTGGGCACACTGTTTACTCAAGTTGGGGTTTGTTTTTTTAAATCTAAACAACAACAAAAATTACCTCCAGTTCTTGGCACAAGGTATCCTGCTTTTCCATGAAGTACTTCAGTAACTCTGTTTCCATCCTGTGTTCTAATTTTTTTTACAAAATACACACCAATCAGTGGTTCTAGAGTGACAGTGCTATTTAAATCAATATAAAGCCATTTCATTCTATTAAATATTCTCTCTTCCCTTTTGATTGCCTTGGCTTTAGGTTTTGTGCAGTTCTATGGTCGTTTTCAGAAATTCTCTCTCAGGCAACTCACCAATGCCCTATGTCTCTCAGTGGCATCATGCATGGTCTTAATGCTTGGATTTCCAGCTTCAGCCAGGTCCCACTTTGCTCCTTTGTCAAATTTTAAATATGCAGCAAGACTAGACATGTTTTGGTTTTGTACACCCCTGGCTCTAAAGTGAGGGGTGATGAAAGTACTAGAATGACAGAGACAGAGTACTGCAAGGGCAAGGTGGGAGGAAGTATAAGTGACTTGGATAAACATTTATATCTGCCTCTGGACATTTCCACTGCTTGCATCCGAAGAAGTGGGTATTGACCCACGAAAGCTTATGCTTCAATACCTCTGTTAGTCTATAAGGTGCCACAGGACCCTTTGTCGCTTCTGCAGATCCAGACTAACACGGCTACCCCTCTGATACTTGGATAAACTGGAACTCAAGTGAGACTCTCACACTTCAACCCATGTACAGTGAAAGTATTAAATAATGAGCTGCAAAATGGTAACAGGATGAAAGATATACTCAGCTGTACAAATAGCTTACTCGTCAATTCAGAGTTAACTGCTCAGGATATTTGCTGACAGATTTGTGACTAGTGAGGACACAGCATCTTAGCTCAAAAAGAAATGACTATTCTTAATAAGGAAACACTATGCAAAAATAGTCTAATTGTATGTTCTCATGTTACAACAGGGCCTTGTCTGATGAAGCTAGTTAAGTAGACAAGTCTCCAGAACAGTCTCTTCAATTTTCAGGGCTCCCAGAAAGGAGGCTCGGTCACATTCTGGGGTGCAATCCAGACCAATGAGGGGTTGTATCACCACCTGCCCTGAAATCTTGGATGCCTCACAAGGCTTTGCTCTTGTAGCTCCCAACCTGGGTTGATCACAAACAGCCTGCTAGCATGCAGGTCACACCCTGAGTGTCTTAGCACAGCTGCAGCTCTGGTCCAGCAGCCTGTCAGCAACATACCAATCACACTCCAGCTTCCAGCAGCCTTCGTTACTACTTGCAGGGTGACCCCAACACACTCCCAGTACCAAATTTACCCCACAACGTGTCTTCTGCACCATCCAGCCCTCTCTTGGACAGTTTAGGTATTAAGAACTGTTGCTCCTGTAAAGAGTCGATAGTCAACAGTCTGCCACTTCAACTGAAATTACCAAACAGCTCAGTTTAAAAACACTGCACTGGATTGGTCTGTTTTAAAAAAAAAATTAACAAAAGAAGATAGGATTTTAAGTGAATTCAAGTGTAAGAGATAAAGTTAGAAATGGTTACCAGCAAATAAGTGAAAATATGCATCTAAAAGTCTAAAACTTAATCTAGCAAATTTTGGCTCAGGATTTGTTTAAGATAGACTGTAGGTGAGAAAAGCTTCCAGCAAGATGGTGACTATCCCTTTCCTGAGTCAGGATCTCCCGTGGTACCCCAAAGGTGCTAGTGCCTTTGACTTCTTAGGTAAAAGATAGATAACTTGAGATTCTCTGCCCCTTTCTTTTATAGTCCACTGAACCTTTGAAGTGGATTCTTTTGAGGGTTACCCATCAAAGTATATTCAAGCAGTAAAGAAGGTAACAGCCAGTCTGGTGGTGAAGGAGGCTCTATGCTCTCTCTCTCTTCACCTGTCTTTGCTGAAATGCAAATTTGCTTGGTCTCCTGCCATCTTCTCCCCATGCTTCCTGGAGGACCCTGTTTATTACTTATAGGTAAATTGAAGTAAACACACATTCCTTTGTTTAGGATAGACCTCTTTAACAACTTCTGCCTAGGCAGGGCTGTGTGCTTTTGAACATGTGCTAACAACATCATATAGAGGCACAGGTGCAGAATCCATGGGTGCTCCAGCCCCGGAGCACCCACATAAAAAGAAAGAGTGGGTGCTCAGCACCCACTGGCAGCCCCACAGATCAGCTCCTCCACCTCCCTCCCAGCGCCTCCTACCTGCCACAATCAGCTGTTCAGCGGCATTCAGGAGGTAGTGGGAGGGAGAGAAGAGGAAGGAAGGGGGGCAGGAAGAGGAGGGGGAGACTTGGGGGGAAGGGTGGGAGCGGGACCGGAGTGGGGGAGGGGGTCGAGCACCCCCCAGGAACTGGGGAAGTCAGCGCCTATGTACAGGGAGATTTCATAACTATACATATAATGTTGCTACATATATGTTGCCATGATATTATTGCCCTGTGAGTTGTTAGTTTTCAAACAATACCCTTCAAGGCATATTTTGTACAAAGATTATTACGATAGTGTGTAGGGTGTGAATACAGGGGTGCTTAGTGTCACAGGCACCACCCTCTCTATCCCCGTCCGCCACGCACGCACACGCTTCTGGAAAAGGGGGAATTTGTTCAACAAATTCCAGAGGGTATAAACTGGTCTGGTGGCAAGTTTTTCCTTAGCCACCTCCAATCTCATTGCTAGAACTTGGATAGAATGTGAGGGAAATGCGACACAGGACACTTGTCCTGAAAAAACTGCAGACTTTCATTTTTACCATACAATTATAAATAAATCAACTGTAAGTACAATATTTATGTTCCATTTCAGTGTGATGCTTGAGCCTGTATTTCACTTGTGAGCCTTATCTGAAGCATAAGACCTGCCACCCCAGGGCTGGAGCCCAAGCCCTGTCACCTGGGGCTGAAGCATGTAGCTTAGCTTCACAGGGGGGTCCCTATGGCGTGGGGCCCTGGGCAGTTGCCCTGCTTGCCACCTCCTCATGCTGGCCCTGCATTTGTGACCGCCCTAAACCTATCCTATGACCACCCTTGGGGCTGCAAGCCCCAAGTCGAGAAACATTGATCTAGATGAGTTGAGTACCCCCTGGAAGACCTCTAAGTAGCCATAGGGGTAAACGTACCCCTGGTTGAGAACCACTGCTCTAGCTTATTTTCCTTTCTCTAGCTTAGCTAAGCCACAGTAGAAGTTTAGATATTGTAGAAGCTTTAACCTATCTTTCCCTATCTTGAAACTTATAACCACAACTCCCGATTCCCACAGAGAATCTCACACTTAAGGCATTTTTACTTAGGACACCTCCTTGCACCCTGCCCCCAAAAGTCAGTCACTGCAGCAGGTGGCCCCCACCAAAAAAGAAAAAGCCCTACTGCTGGCCCCAAACTGGGAACTACACGTACAGGAGGGGACAGTTTACCAAGCACAGTGACAGAGAAGATTATAGTTCATGGCATAGCCAAGTCTGTTTCAGACATGCCGTGGTGTTGGAGCTGTGTTGGTTCAAGGATATTAGAGAGACCAGGTAGGTGAGGTAATATCTTTTATTGGACCAATTTAATAAAGTTGGTCCAATAAAAGATATTACCTCAGCCACCTCATCTCAGACATGCAAGTCTGAACTGGACAAACAGACAGGTTATGCATTTGGACTGCAAGGGTACCTATGTGTGAGACACAGTGCAATTTTAATATGACTAAATTTGCAACCCCATTTCACTAAACACCGAGCCAAATATTAAGCTGGCATAAATCACTTTGTTTTCAAAATCAATGGAGCTTAAACCAGCTGAGGATCTGGCCATATGTCTGTCTTCATTTCAGAATGCCCATTTGTAATATAGTTTACAAACCCCCATACTCTGCCTAGGCAGACGGGAGAAGAGTCTTCCCTGTTTACAGGCAATCAGGCTGTCCATACCTCTGCACAGCTGCCAAGGCATTAACCCACAGGTGGGCCTATAAAGAAAACAAGCCCAGCTATAAAAGAGGAAGAAGAGAGAAGAAAACGGAGGCAGAAAAATCTGAGATAGCAGAGGAGCAACAGTCTCACACCAGGCTGCCTCTAAGAAACTGGACAAAGGAGACAAAAGACAACCGCGTGCCTGGAGTTTAAGGGCTGATTAACCTAAATTGAGTCTATTTATGGACAAGTCTAATAGGAGGCAAATTGAAGGGGGCCAGTTAGGAGAAAGCTGGAACCCTTAGAGAGACTGCACCAAGGACAGTTGACAATGTGGTACCAGAATTGGGGATTGACCTCAACTGTCCCTGCAGAAAAGGAAAGCTTTAAAAAAAAAAAAAATTTAGTTATATATTTATATACACACATGCACATATACAAGAGCTATGGAGGTACATCAGCTCCAGCAATGGCTGGCTGACTCACAAGCACAACAGCAGCAGACACAGCAACAACTGTTCGAACAGATGGCACCACACCAGCAACAGTTGTAGCAACAGATGGTAGAATTAGTACCAGCTGCTGCTAATCGGGGCTCTGCCCATAGAGGAAGTGTGTCTCCCATGCTTCAGGGAGCCATTCCAGTCCAGACACTTTCCAAAATGTTAGCAAACGATGACCCAGAGTCATTCTTGGTAACTATTGAAAGCGTGGCCATGGCCTCTCAATCGCCCCCAGCCCTGTGGGCAATCAGCTTGCTCCACTCCTCATTGGGGATGCCCAGGCAGCATACCGGGGACTTGACGATGCAGTGCCCAGGACTATGAACAAGTCAAGATGGCCTTATTGGGTTAATCCCAGGAGAACACAGGCAGCTGACTGGTTTCTGGACATGATAGGTTACAGGCAGCCCTCTCAGGGTCTGTAGGTAAGATTTCCCTGAGATAGCAGACCCACCATTTTAGGCATCCCACCAGCCTCTCGCCCCAACCTACACAGGAACAAAGGCCCAATGAAAGTTGGAAGCTTCTTCCCAGCTGCTAGAAGACAACGGACAGACTCAATAACCTGTTACTGCTATGGACAACAAGTAGCAGTGATAGACTATGAAAGGGTGGATCCCTGAGGACACAGGAATAGCCCCATTTTGCCTTTAATGCAGACTTGTTGTATTGCATAGACCAGGACAAGCAAGTGCAGGAGATATGAACGCAACTGACTAATACCCCAGGTATATCATCGCAAGCGTCTAAATTTAGCATACACAACCCTGTGTGCAGGACATATCCTTTCCAATAAGACACATTCTAGGATCCTGGCCTGATACTCTTGGCCAGGGGTCCTTAAAGAAGTCAAGAATTTCTGTGCATCATACCCCAAATGCTAATTAGTGGCCACTAGACGAGTCCAGCAGGCTCTACTAGTATCCCTTCCTTTGGTGGAAACCTCATTTGAATGAGTAGCAACTGACCTTATAGGCAGAGGCTCTGCTAGTCCATTGGGGGCCCTAAGCAGGAATACTTTTGCCCCCCCAACACACACAGTACTAAAACAGGCAAGTTCAGGGGGGCCCCTTAAGATGTTCGGGGCCCTAAGCAATTGCTTAATCTACTTATGCCTAGCACTAGCTCTGCTTATAGATCCCCTACAAAAGAGGGCCTTTGGACACCAACATATACTTGTTATTGTGGACTATGCCACCTAATACCTGCAGCCATGCCGCTCCAGTGAACGAATGCCAAGACTATCACTAATGACCTGTTGAAGGTCTTCACACAGGTAGAGATTCCCAAACTGATCCTGACAGACCAGAGAACAAATTTCACATCCTTGCTGATGAGAGGGTCTGGAAATTATTGACCGTCAAAGCATTATGCTCATCTGTGCGCCATCCGCAGACGGATGGCCTAGAGGAAATAATTAAACAGACGCTCAGGAGAATGCTCAAGAAATTCATTATCCAGGCACTCAACATTGGGACTGACTATTCTTGACCCTACTCTCCACCATCAGGGAAATACCTCAAGCATCACCATACAAACTGCTATGTGGGCAACAGGCATACAAGACCTGGTATGGGAAACATGGAAAAGCCAGACTCCAAGAGCTGAAAACATAGTACAATTATGTCTTAAAGTTATGGGAGAGATTGGAGGCTATGGGGGCATAGGCTAGAGAAAACCTCAGAGAAGCATAGGAACAACAACAACAACATTATAAGAAAGGGGCACAAATGCATGTCTCCCAACTGGGCAACAGAGTTCTACCACTTTTTCCAAGGTCTGAATCAAAGCTAATGGCCAAGTGGCAAGGTCCTTATGAGGTGGTAAAGAAGGTAGGAACCGTGGACGATTTAGTCAGACAACCAGAAGAAAAGAGAAAAAAGGGGCGGGGGGGGAGGAACAAGTTTACCATGTAAATTTGCTGAAGCCCTGGGGAGCCAGGCAAAACTTCTTCATCATGCTTAGGAACCAGAATTGGTACTCTAAATTAATGACTGCCTAAAAGAAGGCTCAGTGCCCCTGAGAGAGAACCTAAACCTGAAGCAAAAGGAATAGGTATTCCAACTGGTGGCTGCTTTTCCAAAAGTATTCTCAGAGCCACCCCAAAAAGATGTCCATGGCCCACCATCACATTAATATAGAACCTGTTAAAGTAATACAGGAAGGGCTCTGACCAACCCCCAACTAATTGAGGGGAACTATCAAGATAGAGTTCAGGACCATTTTAGAACTTGGGGTAATAGAGGAATCCCAGAGTGACTGGAAGAGTCCTATTGTGCTGATTCTAAAGTTGGTCAGCTCA
This sequence comes from Chelydra serpentina, assembly GCA_037349315.1. Taxonomy (NCBI): domain Eukaryota; kingdom Metazoa; phylum Chordata; order Testudines; family Chelydridae; genus Chelydra; species Chelydra serpentina. The sequence continues at coordinate 8,433,330 of JBAIAC010000032.1, forward strand.
CTGCATTTCTGCATAGACTTCAGAGAGGTGAATGCAGTTCCAAAATCTGATGCCTACCTCATGCCATGGGTAAATGAACTCTTATACTGGTTGGGAGAAGCCTAGTACATTACTACTCTGGATTTGATGAAGGAGTACTAGCAGATCCCCTTAAGGCCAGACTCTCAGGAGAAGACACCTTTTTCTATGCTGCTCGGCCTATTTCATTTTAAGACAACGCCCTCCAGGTTACATGGGGCAGCAGCTACTTTTCAACATTTGATGTGGTAGTGTACATGAATGACTTAGTCATTTATAGCAAGAATTGGGATTTCCATGTGAATAAGGTAGCCTCAATTCTCCAATCCCTGAGGAAAGCCAAGTTAATGGCTAACCCCGCTAAATGCGCGATAGGAAAACAGGAAGCCCGTTATCTAGGACACATAGTTGGCGGAGGATGAATCTGCCCATTGATGGATAAGATTCATGCCTTACAGGCATACAAGACCTTCACTGCCAAGACAAGTGTGGGCCTTCCTAGGTCTAGCTGGCAACTACTGCCAGTTCATACTACATTTCACCAACATAGCAGTCCCGCTAACTGATTTAACCAGGGACAACCCCCAAGACTGGTATTATGGGTGCCCACCTGGGAAAGGGCCTTTCAAGAGTGAAAGGGCATACTCTATAGACACCCAGTGTTGTATTTCCAAACTTCGAGAAGCAATTCATATTGCAAACAGATGGATCAGAGGTAGGACTAGAGGTAGTCCCTTCCCAAGAGGTAGATGGAGAAGGATACCTGATAGCATACATCAGTTGGAAACTCTTTCCTCACAAGAAGGTATACTTGGTGATACAGAAGGAATGTTTGGGCGACAAGTGAGTGATAGAGAGACCACAGTACTAGCTCCTAGAAAACCAATTCACATTAGTTACCGATCATGCCCCCTTGCACTGACTGAACATAATGAAAGAGGTGAACTCAAGGATAATGACATGGTACCTGTCATTACAACTATATGCCTTCCGGTTACAACATTGAGCAAGAAGTTTGGATAGAAATGCCAATTTTCTGTCAAGAGAAGTAATCTTCACCAGCCAAGGCTGGGCCTTGGCCGTGAGGGTTTACAAATGGGGTTTACAAACTCTTTACTGAACACAGGCAGAAGGGAGAAGAGTCTTCCCTGTTTATAGGCAATCAGGGTGACCACACCCCCACACAGTTGCCAGAACTGCCAGTTGTGGAGGACTGCACCCACAGCTGTGGCCAATAAAGAAAGAAATCCCAACTACAAAGGAGAGAGAACAGAAAGCTGACTAGATCGTCAGGCTCACAGGTAGTGATCAACTGCTTGATGTCTAGTTGGCAGTCGGTATCAAGCGGAATGCCCCAGGGATCGGTTTTGTTCAATATCTTCATTAATGATCTGGATGATGGGATGGATTACACCCTCAGCAAGTTCGCAGATGACACTAAGCCGGGGGGGAAGAGGTAGATACCCTGGAGGGTAGGTATAGGGGCCAGAGTGACCTAGACAAATTGGAGGATTGGGCCAAAAGAAATCTGATGAGGTTCAACAAGGACAAGTACAGAGTCCTGCACTTAGGATGGAAGAATCCCATGCACTGCTACAGGCTGGGGACCGACTGGCTAAGCAGCAGTTCTGCAGAAAAGGGCCTGGGGATTACAGTGGATGAGACGCTGGATACAAGTCAACAGTGTGCCCTTGTTGCCAAGAAGGCAAAGGGCATAGTGGGCTGCATTAGTAGGAGCATTGCCAGCAGATCAAGGGAAGTGATTATTCCCCTCTATTCGGCACTGGTGAGGCCACATCTGGAGTATTTTGTCCAGTATTGTGCCCAGTCCCCACTGCAGAAGGGATGTGGACAAATTGAAAAGTGGAGGGCAATGAAAAAGATTAGGGGGCTGGAGCCCATGATTTTCGAGGAGAGGCTCAGTGAACTGGGGTTATTTAGTATGCAGAAGAGAAGAGTGAGGGGGGATTTGATAGCAGCCTTCAACTACCTGAAGTGGGGTTCCAAAGAGGATGGAGCTCAGCTGTTCTCAGTGGTGACAGATGACAGAACAAGAAGCAAAGGTCTCAAGTTGCAGTGAGGAAGGTCTAGGTTGGATATCAGGAAAAACTATTTCACTAGGAGGGTGGTGAAGCACTGGAATGGGTTACCTAGGGAAGTGGTGGAATCTCCATTCTTAGAGGTTTTTAAGACCCAGCTTGACAAAGCCCTGGCTGGGATGATTTAGTTGGGGTTGGTCCTACTTTGAGCAGGGGGTTGGACTAGATGACCTCCTGAGGTCTCTTCCAATCCTAATCTTCTATGGTTCTATGATAGGACAAGGGAGGCAGAAAGGCCTGGGATAGCAGAGGGGCAACAGCACCATGCCAGGGTGCCTCTAAGAAACTGACAAGGAGACAAAAGAAGACTGGAAGCCCTGGATGTTAAGGGTTGGTAGACTCAATTTAGGTTATAAAATGTATGGACTGGTCTAATTGTAGGTGTATTGAAGGGGACCAGTAGGAGAAAGCTGGGACCCCTAGAAAGACTGCACCAAGAGCAGTTGATACCATTGCAAAGGTTTCTAGCTTCCCATTAGGAGAAAACCCAATATCCATGTATACAGCTGTGAACAATTCTATTATACCAATTTAATAATTTCATACGGCAAAAAAAAAATAAAACCAAAGGCACTATGTACTCAAGATTACCTGTACAGAAGGGACATTGAATAGAGATCTTTTTCCAAAGATTGCAAGGCAAGATATACCTTAGCTTTCATGTCACTAGAAAAGAGAATACTGATTATTAAAAATTAAATAATTGACAAATAAATGCTAATTATATTTAAGAGATACAACCTATTTCCTGGAATTTGATACAGATTTAATAGGCCTTCTAGAATCTTTCCAAAGGCATCATAATTCTTCATCCTAACAATAAAGAACAATTATTACAGCCAAAATACCAAAGATGAATGAAACACACCATACAGCTTTATATAGTGAGGTGGAAATATTTCATATAGTGCATAGAGACAGTGACGTAAACCTGGTTATAATATTTGGCATCTCACAATGTTAAGAATTTTTTTTTTTTTTTTTTTAAAGAATACATCAGGAAAAGTGAAGTCTTGACTCAGGCACAAAGCAATGCAATTAAATCTGACATTACTTAAGTATGCATCACTGAAAGCAATCAACATGCATGGTGTATGTATCTGACAGCTGGAGATGTAACTTATCAGCTAGAAACAGCACTTCTTGACATTTCCAATACTGTTAGTCGTGCACTAACACTCGCCCATAATACAATGAACCCATAGATAGTTATTTCATCAAAACATCTCCAGGTTCTCTATTCACACTAGATCTCATAACACTCCTGTGAAATAGACAAATTTTTTAACAGTCTGAATGGGTAAACTGAAACACAGAGGATAAGCAACTTGCCCAAGGATACACAACAAATCAGTGTTATGGCCAGGAATATGACTCTAAATCTCCTGACTTCACCACCAGATCAAATTCTCTCTCCAACCAAAACTTAAGCAAACCATTTAATTTATCTCTGCCTCGCTTTTCCCATCGAAAACATGGGGATAGCAATATTTCCATACTTCACAGGCACACTTTTTAAATCTTATTTCACCGGTGGTTTGAGGCCCACAAATGTAAGATGTTATAAAACTGGAGAAGTATTATTACATTTACAATAGGGTCCAGCATTAGCCAATTAAAGACCATAAAGTAATGAATATCTGAGATGGAGTTAGATTGAATGGTATACTTTAGCAGGGTGGTTTAATGTACTTTTCCCCCTGATCATTACATATTGTAAACTACACAACACCTTTTAAAATCATAATTTGGAGCAAAACATTTGATGCACTTTATAAACGGTACTACTACCAAAGGTGGGTGGGTGAGTGACAAAAAAAGGTCTGAACTCAACTAGCTATATGTATGAAATTAGAGATGCTAATTGTTCAGTTTGAGACAAATAACATTTAAAATGACCTATGTGCAATGTAGGCCCTCAGGTAGAAGGACAGAAGTATCCTCTATCTTCCATTTCTCACCCATCCTTGTCCTTTTTATTCCAGTAAAAAAAAAAAAACAACAACAAAAAAACCCAACTTGTGAGATACAACAGTCACTGAAATATACTAATTGGAAAGAGCAGTTGACCAAATTTGGTTTTTAAGTATATTTTAAAATCTAATGAACTTTTCAGCTGGCCTTTAAAATGAAGGTCACTTTTGGAACAGGAAATGTTTAAACAGGTCAATAAATATTTGGCAGTAAGAATTTTTAAATCCACTGCACAACATTCTCTAGAAATATCACTAGTGGGAATCTGAAGACCCTTTCTCCCCTTTACATTATGAAAAAGAAACAGAACAGATTATTCTGATTTATTTGCACTGCCACAGTAGAGGATTGATGAAGAACTGGAAAAAAAAAATCGAGGGAGTGTCAGTTCAGGGTCTGAATCCAACAAAAGCTAATCTATGTAGCAATAATATTTGGGAAATCATTTTAAAAATCCATGTTTCATTACTAGCCAAAACCATAGTTTGTACAATTGTATATGTATTGTCCACTCTTTGATAACCAAGGGTTTAAATTGTGTTATGTAGCCCAGCAGTCCTTATAAGATAAACACACATATTATAGGTGTTCAGCTGATAGAAAAAGCCAGTACCCATTGTTGAATTTAATGGAGTCGCATCTGCTTACACAAGCAGTTACTCCAGTGTTTGTATTTCCTCCCCTCTAGTTTACAGACTATAAAGAATTAAAAACAAAAAAGCCCTCTAATCTGAAGCATTAAAGATGATTTTTTAAAACTATTTTAATATAGATATTTTTAAACATGGACATTGATAAGAAGAAAGAGGAAATTAAAACAATCACTTTCTGGTTTCATAATTTTGTATTTTTAAGTATTTTAAAAAAAAATCAAGTTTTCAGCAATATGTAGCTTCCTGATATTAGGATGTTTAGAAGAGAAAACTCTTGTACTATTCCCTTTAAAATACAATCCTAACTTAAATATTTCAGAAATTATTTTCAGAATAGGTTCAGGACTATTAAATAATTCCCTTCCAATCACCCAAGGAATCTAAGCAAGTCTATACCTTAGGAGCTGTACTAGATCATCACAAACCTAGAGAAAAAATAAATAAATGAAAAGGTCAGACTTTCCTAGCACCCTTTATGAAATACCTCTGTAAACATTTTACTGGTGACAACAACATTATTCTTCATTATTTTACTCAAAAAAATTTCTTCCAAGAAATCAAAATCGTATTATATAGTTAGTTATGCCAGAATTTTAATATGAGAATACTAGGAAAAGAGAGTGGCTGTGTGACTGACAACTACCCAAGATAAATTCTATTTCTAAAATTCATTTGCCAGTTTTTTTATTGGCAACTATTGTTCGGCAGTTCTCTGAATATGTACTTCCATTCTTAATAAGATAATCCAACATAAATGACAGATTTTCCTCGCTAGGCACATTTTTTCCAGTTTATTTTGAGTTAATTTATATTCTTTTCAGATTTTTGGGGTGACAGCCCTGAACTCCTCCAAACTTCCGTTTAGCCACAGAACAGCAGCACTGACGGCAGCAGCGTAAGCTTCTCCACACTTTACCCACCAGGTTGTTTCACCTAATAACAAACAGCAGCACCAACACTTTTAGTACACACACAGTGATGTTCTATCAACATTTTAACAAGGGACTCCCAGGAAAAAAAAGACTCCCCTGTAACAATCCCCATTAGCAGGAGTGTGTGCACGTGTATTGAAGATGGCTGAGAAATTCTCTCATATAAGAATTAAAACACTCCCTCTGGGAATACATATTAAACTGCACTTTACTGGAATTCTTAGCACCTGAGGAATATATTAAGTATGTTGAACATACGTATTCAACTTTTGTAGGGCTTTAAGAAGGGATAGATACCTGGTGGAAGGTCTGGACATAGCAATATTTAAAGAGGAAGTAAGAAACAGAAATCACCCTGCTCTTCCCTTATGCTTGGCAACAGAATTTTAACAAACAACTCACAAGAGCTCCCTCCAACACATTATAGTACTGTGAAGATGTAAAACGCAGTACAAAAAACATTATCTAACTAGAATAGCTCAGCCTGTCTACCTGTTGAATCACTCATTTAGAATGCTAAAAAGGATTCCAAGAAGTACCAATTGCTATGTGGACTCATCTTCTAGGAAAGAGGTGGGCAAACTACGGCCCACGGGTCACATCCTGCCCGCAGGACCCTCCTGCCCAGCCCCTGAGCTCCTGGCCAGGGAGGCTAGCCCCTGGCCCCTCCCCTAATGTTCCCCCTCCCTCTCAGCCTTATCTCACTGCGCTGCTGACACAAGGCTCTGGGTGGTGGGGCAGCGAGCTCTTGCCAGGCAGCACAGCTGCAGAGCCGCGGCCTGACCGGTGCTCTGTGCTGCACGGTGGTGTGGCTGGCTCCAGCCGGGCGGCACGGCTGCCTGTCCTGGTGCTCTGGACGGCACAGCTGTACCACCGCCAGCCACCAGTGCTCCAGGCAGCACGGTAAGGGGGCAGGGAGCAAGGGAGATTGGATAGAGGGCAGGGGAGTTCGAGGTGGTGGTCAGGGGGTGGGGGTGTGCATAGGGGTCAGGGAGGTCAGAGGGTGGAGAGCAGGGGGGGTTGAATGGGTGCAGGGGTCCCGGGGGGGCAGTCAGGAAGGAGAGGAGGGGTTGGATGGGGCAGCAGGGGGGCAGTCAGTGGCAGGGGGTCAGGGGACAGGGAAGGGTAGATGGGGCAGGAGTCCCAGGGGGGCCGTCAGGAGACGAAAAGCGGGGGGTGGGGTGAGAGAGAGGTCGGATAGGGGTCGGGGTCTGGGCCATGCCTGGCTGTTTGGGGAGGCACAGCCTCCCCTAACCGGCCCTCCATACAATTTCAGAAACCCGATGTGGCCCTCAGGCCAAAAAGTTTGCCCGCCCCTGTTCTAGGAACTAGACTAACATTATCAATACATTTAGGTATATTTATTCCAGCTAGTGTAACAGTCTAATGGAAGTTTGTTCCGTAGCAGAGAAGTATCTAAGCCCTGGTCTACACTACGAGTTTAGGTCGAATTTATTAGCGTTATTTCGATTGATCCGTGCACCCGTCCTCACGACGAAGCCCTTACCATCGACTTCTAGGGCTCTTAAAATCGATCTCGCCACTCCACCCCCAACGAGAGAATTAGCGCTTAAAGCGATATTGCCGAATCGATGTAGGCTAGTGAGGACGCAATTCGACAGTATCGGCCTCCTAAATCTATCCCACGGTGCAACAGCTGACCGCTCTAGACAGCGATCTGAGCTCGAATGCTCCTCCCAGGTAGACAGGAAAAGCCCCGCGAACTTTTGAATTTCATTTCCTGTTTGGCCAGCGTGGTGAGCTGCAGGTGAGTGCAGATCTCATCAGCAGAGGTGACCATGATGGAGTCCCAGAACCGAAGACGAGCTCCAGCATGGACCGAGCGTGAGGTACTCGATCTGATCGCTGTTTGGGGAGACGAAACCGTGCTAGCAGAGCTAGGGTCCAAAAGAAGAAACGCCAAGACATACGCCAAAGTCTCCAAGGGCATGCAGGACAGAGGCTACAACAGGGACGCGCAACAGTGCCGCGTGAAAATTAAGGAGCTCAGGCAAGCCTACCAAAAAACCAGAGATGCAAACAACCGCTCTGGGTCAGAGCCCCAGACATGCCGCTTCTATGATGAGCTGCATGCCATTCTAGGAGGTGCAGCCAGCACAGACCCTCCCATGTGGTTTGACTCCGTATGTGGATCATCAGAACCCACAGAGGACCCTGATGATGATAATGATGCTGAAAACAGCACACAGACCCAGCAAGGAAGCGGAGAAGCCCTTTTCCCCGACAGCCAGGAACTCTTTGTCACCCTGGAGCCAGTACAGTTCGAACCCTCCCAAGGCGTGCTCGATGCAGGAGAAGGGACCTCTGGTGAGTGTACCTCTGTTTAATTAATAAATGTTTTATAAGCAAGCGTGTTTAATGATTAATTCGTGGTCAGTACAGCCACAGCTACTCGAAAAGTCTGTTAACATGCTCGGGGATGGAGCAGAAATCCTCCGGGGACATCTCCAGGAAGATCTCCTGGATGTGCTCCCAAAGCCTGTGCATGAGGTTTCTGGGGAGGGCAGCCTTATCCTGTGCTCCGTGGTAACACACTCTACCACGCCAGGCAAGCAGCACGTAGTCTGGAATCAGTGCTTTGCAAAGCATGGCGGCGTACGGTCCCGGTTTTTGCTGGCATTCAAGCAACATCCTTTCTTTATCTGTGTGTGTTATCCTCAGAAGAGTGATATCATTCATGGGAACCTGGTTGAAATAGGGGAATTTTAGTACGGTGGGAATCCAGAAGGGCTCCGTCCATGCTGGGCTGTTTACCTGTGGCTGAACGGAAATCTTCCCCGCTGGGACCCACGCGGTGGGGGGAGGGGGCATAGCGAACATTTTGCTTTGTTGTGTGTGTGTGTGGGGGGGGGGGGGGTTGATTAGGTTCTCCCTGCATGTTAACCCGAAAACCGCCGCCCCACCTAACTTTTCAATTGCTAACCTGTTTGTTTTAAATTGCCAGCCCACGGGATGTTTGTTATGGGAAATGAGGGGGTTGCTGTTTGAAAACATTCCCGCCTGTTGTGAAGCTTAAAGAAGCCTATAGAGTGTCTTACCATGGCTGTCTGCAAGCCGAATTCTGTTGCCCGCCGGACCTGCTTGTGTGATCTCTCACAGCAAACCGGCAGACCCTCAATATAAGAGGCCCAGTGCAACCTTGGACAAAATGCACATGTGATATGTAATGTTTTGTTCAAACAAAATGTGTCTTTTACATTTGTCTCCCGTTTGCTTCCTCCCACAGCTACAAATGTTTCAACGCCACCCCTTTCATCACCATCCCAGAGGCTAGCGAAGATAAGAAGTAAAAAGAAAAGGAGTCGAGACGATATGTTCTCAGAACTCATGGAATCCTCCCACTCTGAGGCTGCCCAGCAGAATGCGTGGAGGCAGACACAGTCTGAGTCCAGGAAGGCAGAATTTGATCGCGCGGACAAGTGGCGTGCTGAGGACAATGACTGGCGGGCTGAAGAGAGACAGCGGCGGGATGAAGAGAGTAGGTGGCGTCAGCGTGCAGAGAGAAGGCAGGATGCAATTCTGAGGCTACTGGAGGATCAAACGGAAATCCTCCGGCTTCTGGCTGAGGACAGGCGTAGGGTTCAGGAAAGGCCGCCTGAGCCCAGACCGCCGCTACAGCCCCTGTGTAACCAACAGCCCTCCTTCCCGAGTCCCATAACCTCATCCCCAAGACGCCCAAGAACGCGTTTGGGTGGCCTCCGTGCTCCCAGCCACTCAAGCCAAGAGAACAGTCCAAGCAAGAAAGGGCTGGCATTCAATAAGTTTTAAAGTGCTGTGTGTCCTTGTCCTTCCCTCATCCCCTCCTCCACCACCCATCCTGGTGCTTCCCTTCCTCCACCACCTATCCCGGGAGACTGTGTCAGTTACCACCATAGTCCCCCCTCTGTGTTTTACAAATTAATAAAGAATGCATGATTTTTAAACAAGAATTACTTTATTTCCTCTGCAAGCGGTGATCGAGGGGGGGAGGGCAGGGCGGTTTGGGTAAAGGGAAGTAGAGCGAATGAAGGGGCGGGGCTTTTCATTACTGGGGAAAAACAGAACTTTCACACAGCATCCTGGCCATTCATGAAACTTGTTTTCAAAGCTTCCCTGATGCGCAACGCACCCTGCTGTACTCTTGTAATAGCCCTGGTGTCTGGCTGCGCATAACCAGCGGCCAGGCGATTTGCCTCCACCTCCCACCCTGTCATAAACGTCTCCCCCTTACTCTCACAGATATTGTGGAGCGCACAGCAAGCAGTAATAATAATGGGAATATTGTTTTCGCTGAGATCTAACCTAGTTAATAAACTTCTCCAGCGAGCTTTTAAACGGCCAAATGCACACTCCACCACCATTCTGCACTTGCTCAGCCTATAGTTGAAATGGTCCTGACTACTGTCCAGGCTACCTGTGTATGGCTTCATGAGCCATGGCATTAAGGGGTAGGCTGGGTCCCCAAGGATAACTATGGGCATCTCAACATCCCCAACGGTTATTTTCTGGTCTGGGAAGAAAGTCCCTTTTTGCAGCAGCTGAAACAGACCAGAGTTCCTGAAGATGCGAGCGTCATGTACCTTTCCCGGCCATCCCACGTTGATGTTGGTGAAACGCCCCTTGTGATCCACCAGTGCTTGCAGCACTATTGAAAAGTAACCCTTTCGGTTTATGTACTCGCTGGCTTGGTGGTCCGGTGCCAAGATAGGGATATGGGTTCCGTCTATCGCCCCTCCACAGTTCGGGAAGCCCATTGCTGCAAAGCCATCCAGTATGAGCTGCACATTTCCCAGACTCACAACCCTTGGTACAAGCAGCTTGGTGATCGCCCTGGCTACTTGCATGACAACAGCCCCCACTGTAGATTTTCCCACTCCGAATTGATTCGCGACTGACCGGTAGCTGTCTGGCGTTGCAAGCTTCCACAGGGCTATCGCCAGTCGCTTCTCTACTGTGAGGGCTGCTCTCATCTTGGTGTTCTGGCGCTTCAGGGCAGGGGAAAGCAACTCACAAAGTTCCATGAAAGTGCCCTTACGCATGCGAAAGTTTCGCAGCCACTGGGAATCATCCCAGACCTGCAGCACTATGTGGTCCCACCAGTCTGTGCTTGTTTCCCGGGCCCAGAATCGGCGTTCCACTGTATCAACGAGCCCCATTACCACCATGATGTCCACCTTGCGGGGGGGCCTTTTGAGGTCTGTCTCGATGTCCTCATCACTCTCCTCAGGCTGATGCTGTCTCGTCCTCGCCTCCTGTTGCTCTAGCAGCTCCCGGTTCTCGGTCTCCATATACTCCTGGACAATGCGCGTGGTGTTCATAACGGCCATAACAGTTGCGGTGATCTGATCGTGCTCCATGCTTCCCCCGGTACGCTGTTTGCAGGACAGCAGAGTGGGAGCAGAAGCGGCGGGTGGATAACAATGGTGGCAGCAATATGGCGCCCGCACGAAAAAAGGCGCGAAAGGATTTTTCGCTCCCCCCTCAGGTGCTTTCACGGAGGGAGGGGGGAGCAAGGGTTAGGCTCATTTCCTTCTAGCTGCAGATAGTACAATATGCCGTGAGCAGGGGTTAGGCTCCTTTCCTTCCAGCTGCAGATGGTACAATAAGCTCTACTGACCCCCTCAAGGATTGAACTCGCAACCCCGGGTTTAGCGGGTCAACGCTCATACCGCTGAGCTATCCCTCTGCCCGTGTTCCAGGCAGTGCTGAATCTCCCTTAAAGAAAACGTAAAAAAGCGCCCCCGGCCAGCCACACCAAAGGCCGCCAGCCAGGAGCACTGTAATGTCGAGCATATTGTACGATCTGCAGCTAGAAGGCAAGGAGCTTCTCCTGTATGGTCCCGCGACCACAACCATTTATGGCATAGTGCACGATCTGCAGCTAGAAGGCAAGGAGCTTATGCTGTGCAGTCCCGCGACTACCAGCCTCAGGCGGAATGGCCCCCTCAAGGATTGAACTCGCAACCCCGGGTTTAGCGGGCCAACGCTCAGAACGCTGAGCTATCCCTCTGCCCGTATTATACCGTGACTGAATCTCCAGTAGACCTAATGTGAAGGCGCACGCTGGAGATGTACGGTAATTGTGAGCTGAGCAGCCTTCTGTAGCCTTCTGTAGCAAACATGGAAAGCACGCAGACAAGGCGCGAAAAAGATTGCTTTCAAGGAGGGAGGGAGGGACGTTTGATGGCCTGATGACATGTACCCAGAACCACCAGCGACATTTTTTTCTGCCCCATCAGGCTTTGGGATCGCAACCCAGAATTCCAATGGGCGGCGGAGACTGCGGGAACTGTGGGATAGCTACCCGCAATGCAATGCTTCGAAGGTCGATTCTAATCTCGCAACTGTGGACACAGACAATCGACCTCATGGTCTTACCGCTCTTTAGTGGGGACACACACAATCGATTCCATTAATTCGGGTTTTAATATATCGACTTCTATAATTTCGACCTAGTTCTGTAGTGTAGACGTACCCTTAGTTGGTGTTTTTCCAGCTAGTTACAAGGATCCCATTATGAGTCACTTTTTGAAAAAAGCCATAAAAACAAGATTATGTTTTGTTACACAAGGAGCATTGAAAAAAAAAAGAAAAAAGAAAAGAAAACAGATCCACTTTACCACAGGAGCTTCTCCAGGGTGAGCCAATTTTACATCCATCACCTTTCCATCTTTCTCCAACTGAACTTCCACATAGAACATGTCTGATGTTAAATAACAAGCTGTTCCATTGGTGCTTATGTGAAATTTCAACCTATAGAAAAGGAAAAAGCATCATATACCTGGAAGTTTTCTTGTGTGAAGAAAGAAGGCCAGTTTATTTTATTTGGAAATGTTCACCGCTCTAAAATAGCTGTTCCTTGGCTTAGCATCTGATTACATTCTCTGGTTGGATAGTTCTTTTGATCTTCTCTTCTGTGATTTGCATTATTAATGTGTTTAGCAAATATTTACCTTAGTCTTTGCATGACTTCCTCAACCCCACCAGAACAACCACTTCTAAGAATGCCACATATAACTCATTACGAGGAGACAGTTACATATCCTCTTTTTGTTCCACATAACACAGCCCATTAGAATGCCAATCCAAGAAAGTTCCAAAAAAATGTTAAGTCATCCATATGGTAATTCTCACTGGATTTGAGGCAGTTCTGTTTCATTTACATTTAATGCATAAACAAACTTACCCCCTTTGTTTGGATAAAAATTCCAATCTGTTCATCACAGTAGACAAAGATTTAGCTGAAAAGGGGAAATTAATCAGATTTCAATGTACTAGAAAAAATGGCAATTATTTTGCTTCAGAAAGGAAAGTATAGATAATACAAGAGATAACATTTTTCATTAATAAATATTAACCAATGCTTGAAGAATGATTTATTGGAAGGAGTTAATTCTCAAGATCAGGGTTTTAGAATAGTTTTAATCCAACTTCAACCTAAATATTAATCTGTAATGTCTTTGGGATTGTGTCTACCCTCTGTGTTTATACAGTTCCTAGCACAATAGAATCTTAATCCTGATTGGAAGCCTCTGTTCAGATCGTGGTAGTGCCCAAGCCCACTCCTCTCTCCTCCTACTTTCTCCCCACCCCAATATAGGCAATTTCATGGAATGTTCAACAATGGATTATGAATTTTCTTGCATCTTGTTACCATTTAAAGTCCTCTGTATCTTCTCCAAGCAAGAGAGTAAAGGATGATGTGGGGTAACACTAATGGAACCTCGAGGTGGTTTATCCTAACACAATAGGGGAGGAAAAAAGATAATTTCAAACATCACCAGTCAAAAAGAAACTGGATTCTGTGTATCAATTAGAAAGATTCAAACCCAATCCCAAATAAAAGCAGCAGCTATTTCACTCCAAAAAGAATTCTGTAATTTCACATGGAGGTGAAAGCAGTTCACCACGGCTCTGATTCTGCAAACTCTTACACACAAGTAACGTTATACGCATGAGTAATAATACTACCCAGCTCTAGAGTAATCCTATTGAACTAAATGGACTGACACCCTAATACTGAAGCAACTGACATAAAGCATTTTTAAATTTGTATTACCATAGCACCTACAAGCCCAAGTTGTGGAGCAGGACGCCACTGTACTAGGTGATATACAAACAGAGAACAAAGAGTTTACAGTAAGTACTTAAAATAGCACAGGGACTGCTATCCATAAACTATCAAACAAGGCCTGCATTTGGCCCAATCTGAACTATTTTCACCAGGCTTCCTAGGCACCAATCCAGAAGTCTTTATTGAGTTCTTGGCTTCAGGAAGAGTGTGTCTGACTGAGTAAAAAAAAAATGAATGAGCACTAAGTAAGGACTCATTTATGTAAGCATTTACAGGATCAGGGGCCAAGTTATATTTGAAAATGTGACCTTAATTAGAAATTAGAATCTCCAAGCCTCCTTGCTGGCAGGCACTATCTAAAAACCTCCAAAAATCAGCAAAATTAACTAACAGCAAAATTATGTCCTCATTTTTGTTAAGAGGATATTTTAGTTAAATATGAATAATGAGGGTGGAAGGAGGACATAGACACAAATGTGATTTGCTCCTTCTAGGAAGTATTCATGACTGTGCTGAAGCCACCATTGTTTATACAAGGAGACACTTACATTCAGTAACCAACATGGAGAACCAAAACCACCAGTACCTTAAAAGTTACAATTATAAAAGATAATCTTAGTAGGAGCCTCTCAACTGACCCACAGTCCCCCATGAATGGCCAATCCTGAGCTCCTTACGTAGGCCCCAAGCCGGCAATGATTTATGCACTTGCTTAACTGGGACTATTCACATTGCGTAGAGTTAAGGATGTGTCTAAGTCTTTGTGGGGTCACAACCTTAGAGCTCACTCATTCTTTACTGAGGCCAATTCCCACTGAAGTCAAAAACTGAGTGAAGTCAAGCCCCTAAGAAGTATTATGAAAATTGCTAAGATTATCAAACAAGGCCTGCATCTGGCCCAAAAGAGTTAATGGAAAGCAACTCCCTGCACGGTTTTAAAGTACCCATGTCAATTGTTGTAAGATAAACAGAAGTCAGGCTTTCGTAGGTGTAAGAAAGCCCCATGAAAAAGCTTCACCTTTAAAAAAAAAAAAAAAAAAAAAAAGTCCCAGAAAAATTTCAGATTAGTTAGAGACATTTCTGTTATTTGCCCTTTGGTCTAACACCCTCATCTTACCCAGCTGCCAACAAACTTGCTGATATTTCTTACCATGCAAAGACGTACAAGTTTCAGAGTTTCAATCCATGGTTTTTGTGCATATTTTAAATGCAGCTTTTCCATTAAAGCACTTGTTGAAATAAGTTTCACAGGATCTGGAAAATATTTTGAAATTTTCTAACACATGCAATACTGTATTTTACAGGTTACTTTATCAGTAAAAAGAAAACAGTTTATTCATTATACCCATTCTACTTAAACTGTATAGATAAGTTCATAGATGTTGCACTTCAAGTAATAAAACAGAGGAGAGATAGATTTGAATTTTGTATACAAGAATTTAGTCATAATAGGCAGTGTTGAAATGTCTCAGGGTGCATTTCTGTGTGTTAGCTTTGTTTTTCTACATCTTTCAGGTGTTTTGTGCAGGCAAATGTAGACTTCACTTCCAAACAACTTCAAATAAAAAAGCATGGACAAGTCTCCCATATATTAAAGTGACTTGCTGTACCTATGCATAATTTGGCATGTGTGTATCCTCTTTGGACACTGACATTACAAACATTGAGGCCTTGACCCTGCATTGAGCTCCATGTGGACAGAACCTCATGCCGACATGGAGCTCATTGAAGACTTCAGGCTTAATTCGCTTACAGAGATGGGCAAACAGGGGGCAGACCCCGTCTTGATCCCTGGCACAGGGGCGGCAGCAGAGGGAGAAAGGCAGCCCCTGACGGACAGGGAGAAGGGAAAACAAAAACCACCTCCCGGGGGCTGTCAATGGAAAAAGGAAACAAGACGACCCCGGGGCCAGCAGTGACATGGGAAGAGGAAGCGTTGGGAACTGCAACAGGAACGGGATCAAAACCAGGATTCGGAACCACACTGGGATCAAGGCCCCAGCAGCTAAGCCACCACAGTGCTGCACCTCTCGACCAGGCACGGTGGTCAAGGGGATGGGTATAGGAAAGGGGCCCACTATGAAGCCGGGCTGGGGTAGACTCGGTGCCGTCAGCCACTCCCCCATCTCCCCACAACAAAACAGCAGTCATCACCACAGGAGCAGAGAAGATATAATCACTCAGTCCAGTAACAGTACCCCCCCTACGATGTTCTACAGCAGCTCCACATACTCCAGACACAGCTTCTCTTCCTCCTCCAGGACACCAGCAGCAGCCTGAGAAGCAGCTGCAGCCAGAAGAGACCCAAGGAAGGATGGTAGCAATGGTGGGGTCACTTACTCCTCTCTGGAGAGCAGCCACCAGGGCCCTCCAACAACAGCCAGGGAGACAACAGGAGGGGTCTGACCAGGGGTGAAGTGGGGCAACAACAGCTGCACCCACACTCTGATCACTTAAGCATTAGTTAGCTCCACCAGCAGATTATGGGATGGATATAGGAAGCATTCAAACTAGCTCCACCTCTGTGGCATTGGATGGGGACCAGTGGAGTGGTAGGAAACAGAACCCAGGTAGGAAGGTCCGGGAGCTATCCTGATAATAAATGTTACTTGGTGCAACCAGGAGCATTCCAAAACTAATGTATTTCTCGCCCAAGTGTAAAAGTCACCCTCAACAGCCGGAGAGGGGAATATCTTCCTATCACCCTAATTGACGGAGCTCATAACCACACTGAAAACTTTCTAGAATAATATCAGAGGGGAGGAAATTCCTCTCCCTCCCCCAGCTCGAAGGTGGGGATAACTGAGGGGAGATTGTGTGTGCGCACCTTTCACACCAGAGGGACTATTTACACACAGCTTTCCTAGTGGTGCACGATGCCCCTGCGCACAGCTGCCTGCCCCCACTGCATTCAGTGCAAGCACCCTACGCGTGGGGGAGGGATTTAGGGCAGGGTGTGCCATGCACGCTCAGAATACAAGCGGCTCGGCGTGGAGGAGGGTTGTTTGGGGACACACTAGCGGCTCTGAAAGGCTGGGGGGGCAAGCGGGGGCAAGCAGGCGCGCAGCTCCCAAGTACCGAACGCGTGGAAGTGGCTTGCGGGTAAACAAGGCAACCGCATCTTTCCGGTCCGCTCCGCGGAGCGTGTAAAACTCCCACAGCCTGGGCAAACCTCGGGGGGGGGGGGGGGGGCGCAGAGCCCCCGCCCGGCTGTGGTTTCCTCTCAGCGCCAGCACGCCCCCGGGCCACCCTCATTTACCAGCAGCATCCCGGGACCCTGCCTCGCTGCTGCAGGAACCTGGCTGGGGCCAGGAGCGGAGGGACACCTGCTCGCTCCCCTCCTTGGGACCGGGGAGAAGCTGCATCTCCAGGCTGTTTGCTGGGCTGGGTCCTCAGCCTCTGCCCCCTCGGCTACTTGCAGCAGCTGTGGCCCATTCACTGGAAATGCTTCCCAATGAGCCGAGGGCGCGTGAAGAGCCCGTGAGTCGCCCCCACACCCTGAGCAGGCACTTCCCCCCCGCCCCAAGCCAGGGCTGCTGCTCTCTCCACGTATTGGACACCCGGGAAGCTGAACGAGGGAGATTTTAAATGTCTCCTTCACACCCAGTAAAACCCTATCCCCGCCCCTTCCCGAGGGAGAGCCTCGCACCCGGCAAAATCCCCTCCCTACTCCTCCCTCAGAAGGGGGAAACGGAAACTGGTGACAGCAAAATGCCCAGCCTTAAGAGTGGAGACACAAAGCACAAGCTCAGCCTCCCTATTTTGTTCCACCCCCGAGGTAACCGGGATTGCAACACACCCAGCAACACCCCTCCTCCCTCCCAATCAGGGATTTCCCTACTCTCCTTCCCAGTGGTGCCAGTTTAGTCATTTCCAACCTGTCCCTGTAAATGTGAATACCCCCTCTAATTTCAATTCCCCGGGGAAAGAACTGTCTCCCATCCTTTTGCACCCCAGGAGGGAGAATATATAAACACATGGAGGGAGGAATTCATAATAAAGCAGTTAAATTGGAAAAGATGGGGCTCAATATGAAAATTGAGAGGTGGATAAGGAACTGGTTAAAGGGGAGACTACAAGGGGTCCTACTGAAAGGTGAACTGTCAGGCTGGAGGGAGGTTACTAGTGGAGTTTCTCAGGGATCGGTTTTGGGACCAATCTTAAATAATCTTTTTATTACTGACCTTGGGACAAAAAGGGGGAGTGTGCTAATAAAGTTTGCGGACGACACAAAGCTGGGTGGTATTGCCAATACAGAGAAGGACCAGGAAATCATACAGGAAGATCTGGATGACCTTGTAAACTGGAGTAATAGTAACAAGATGAAATTTAATAGTGAAAAGTGTAAGGGCATGCATTTCGAGATTAATAACAAGAATTTTAGTTATAACCTGGGGACGCATCAGTTGGAAGTAACAGAGGAGAAGGATCTCAGAGTATTGGTTGATCACAGGGTGACTATGAGCCATCAATGTGATATGACTATGAAAAAAGCTAATGCGGTCTTGGGATGCATCAGGCCACAGTCCTCGCCCCAACTCCACCCCGGCCCTGCTCCTTCCCCAAATCCCCGCCCCCGCCTCCGGGGGCAGGGGGAGAAGCAGCAGAGCACCCACCGGGCCCGGCAGCTCCCCTCCAGCCCCCCCGCGCCCAGCTCACCTCTCCGCCTCGGCCTCTCCGCCTCCCTCAGGCTCCGCCCGACGCCAAGTGGAAGCCGCTTTTCCTGGCTCCAGCTGGTCGGCAGCGCCTCGGGGGACGGGTATGGGGAGGAGGCGGAGGCCCGGCTTCCGCTCCTCCGGCTTCCGCTTGGCGTCGGGTGGAGCCTGAGGGAGGCAGAGAGGCCGAGGCGGAGAGGTGAGCTGAGCGCGGGGGGGCTGGCGGGGAGCTGCCAGTGGGTGCTGAGCACCCACCAATTTTTCCCCGTGGGTGCTCCAGCCCTGGAGCACCCACGGAGTCGGCGCCTATGCATCGGGCAGGGTATTTCCAATCAAGATAAGGAGGTGTTAGTACCATTATACAAGGCACTGGTGAGACCTCATCTGGAATACTGTGTGCAGTTCTGGTCTCCCATGTTTAAGAAAGATGAATTCAAACTGGAACAGGTACAGAGAAGGGCTACTAGGATGATCTGAGGAATGGAAAACCTGTCTTATGAAAGGAGACTCAAAGAGCTTGGCTTGTTTAGCCTAACCAAAAGAAGAGGGAGGGGAGATACGATTGTTCTCTATAAATATATCCGAGGGATAAATACCAGGGAGGGAGAGGAATTATTTAAGATCAGTATCAATGTGGACACAAGAACAAATGGATATAAACTGGTCATCGGGAAGTTTAGATCTGAAATTAGATGAAGGTTTCTAACCATCAGAGGAGTGAAGTTCTGGAACAGCCTTCCAAGGGGAGCAGTGGGGGGCAAAAGACATATCTGGCTTCAAGACTAGGCTTGATAAGTTTATGGAGGGGATGGTTTGATGAGATAGCCTAATTTTGGCAATTAATTGATCTTTGACTATTAGTGGTAAATATGCCCAATGGCCTGCGATGGGATGTTTTGTTAGATGGGGTGGGATCTGAGTTACTACAGAGAATTCTTTCCTGGGTGTCTGGCTGGTGAGTCTTGCCCACATGCTCAGGGTTTAGCTGATCGCCATATTTGGGATCGGGAAGGAATTTTCCTCCAGGGCAGAGGCCCTGGGTTTTTTTTGCCTTCCTCTGCAGCATAGGGCACAGGTCACTTGCTTAAGGATTCTCTGTACCTTGAATTTTAAACCATGATTTGAGAACTTCAATAGCTCAGACATAGGTTAGGGGTTTATTACAGGAGTGGGTGGGTGAGATTCTGTGGCCTGCGTTGTGCAGGAGGTCAGACTAGATGATCATAATGGTCCCTTCTGACCTTAAAGTCTATGACTCTATGCTCCCACACCAGAGCTGCCCTTCCAGTCTAAGAGCTGGAGTAAAGGATGTAACCCCCCATGCCATTTGCATGGTGTCCAACTGCCGTTGGATTTGGGGCCCAACGGCTGTTCCCCAGGCCAGCTTCCACTATTTCTCTTCATACTTCCTCTGTGAGCCTCAAGGACCCGCACCACTTCCACATAGAGCGCAAGGGATGGGCTGTGGTCCCCAATACCAGGCTTAATCTCAAGCATGGTCCTGAAACTTGGTCCCTAAATGGAGGAGTTATGGAGTCTTTGCTCTAAAGGGCAGCCCAACACTGGAAGGAATGCAGTACTGCCTGAACGTGATTTGCCTTTGTTCTTTTGTTTGTTTTAAAGAATGCCTTCACACCATTATCACCACTCTTACTGTAAAGTCAGACTCACAACATATAAAGGTACTGGTCCCGCAAACACTTAAGTGCATGAGTAGGATGTGAACAGTCCCATTGACTTCAGTAGGATAACTCCAAGTTATGCAGTAAGCATTTGCAGGATCAGGCCATGGGCCTACTTTGGGAGTGGCAGGAGGGCATTCCCACCCCCCCCACCCCCAACTGCAAGCATCGGGTAGGCTTGGAATTCCCCCACCCCCATGTGTGGCTTCGTTGGCCTGACTGGAACTGCCTCTCCCCCAATATAGAAGTCAAACTATGCCTATGATCAGGGACTAACAGTCTTGTGGGAAGCGGGACAAACCTTTGAAAATCAAGGCCTTATCCCACAACTAACAGGACAGGTGCCAGAACCACAGAATACAAACAAATGTATTTTAAGTATGTAGTAGGGTGAACTTACATGCTCAAGTCACAGTTTGCAAAATGAGGTGCTCAGTTATGCTGAAGATGTAATTAAGTGAATGCCCAGCTACCCAATTGTTTCTGTATTCTTATTAGGTATACTTTAGTCTTAGACTCTGAAGAGCTACAGTTTGAAATTTTTTGAAGCGACTACCAATATAATTGCCAACTTTATCTGTGAAAAATAGAGCATCTGTTTGAAAATGTAGGCCAATATGTTTTCAGCAATTCCAGAGAATCATTCTTTGGCTCAGATTTGTTTGAATTTCTTACTGAAAAACAGGCTTCCTACTAGCCAAGAACTGTTTGATGGCCTGGGTGAAATGAGTTGAGATCTCAATCTAATTCTACTGAACTTAGATGTGCATCACATAATACACCACAACAATTAGCAGTACCAAGTACTTCTGTGATTATTTTCATCAGAGAGGCCAAGGCTCCTGGGCCTGATCCAAAGCCCACTGAAGTCACAGAGAGTTTTTCCATTGACTTTGATGGGATTTGATCAGGCCTTGAATGAGCATGCAGAATGAATTGCCCTCTCACCCTACAGAAGAGAATGCCTCCAAAATATACTGAGAAGGCTTGTGCTGCTTGCCTTCTCTGGTAGCAGCTGCTCTGAGAATAGAGGATTTAAGCCTCCAGTGCTCTCAATCTAGCACTGTTCATAAGCTTAAAATTTACTTTAGACATTTTTGTAAAAGAGGATAAAAGAATCTTTTCCACTGGTCTTGAATTTTCATCACTTTATTTAGATACTATATTTGTTGCTGCCTGAATATAGATGTTTTGTTGCCAACCCATTGTAGGGATGCTGCTTGTCTCGGAACAGTGCTTCTCTGCTTGGCTACATAAAAATAATAATGTGCGCTATCATTATACACGAGTAAGGGGAGCTTATATATTGGTTGAAAGCTCCTCACATCAAGGTATTGTTCAGACATGTACAGAACTATTGTATCAAGTTATCATACTCAAGGGCAGAGTTAGAAATGTTAAATAATTAAAAAGAAGCCAGTTATAGAATTACAGAAATGAAATGATTAAGCTGTGTCGTATAAAAAAAAAAAAAAGGCAGCAGGCCAAACTCTATTCTCAATACATGAGATGACTGGAATTGCCATACCAGATCAGAGCAGTAGGCCCCCATCTAGTCTAGCAGCCTGTCTGTGACTGTGGTAGGTACCAGCAGCTTCTGATGAAGAAACCTTGCAGTGAGTGGTTGTGGAATAACCTCCCCTCAGGGAAAGTATCCTCCTAAATCTGAATAGTTAGAGATTGGTTTATGCCCCAAAGCTTGTGGGTTTATATTTCATCCAGAGCTCTTTTATAAATTAATAATTACTATTATTACTCAGTTTGCTCAGTTGTTGTAACCATGTTGGTCCCAGAATAGGAGAGAGACAAGGTTATTACTCTGGTTAGTCTTATTATACTTTTCCAAATCCTGCTAAGCTCCCGGCCTCGATGATTTCTTGGGACATTGAGTTTCACAGGATAATTGTGCATCCCATGAAAAAATACTTTAATTTATTAGGTTTGAATACATTAGTTTTCCCATTTCATTGAATGTCCCCTTGTTCTTGTTTTCATTCTCAATCAATACACCAGCATGAATCCAAAATAACTATTGGCTTCAGTGAAGTTACTCCAGATTTGTGACAGTGCAATAGGGACAAAATTTGGCCCCTTGTTCACACTCAACAATATTTTTAATAAGAGCAATTTGGAAAAGGTTCTGAGATTTTGATTTTTTTAAATGTAATGTTAGTGGATTGTTTGTTTTTCTATTAATAATATGTCCAATATAGAAACTTTGCATATTAAGCTTACCTGTAAACAATAAATCAGTAACACATTTCTTATCAGACTTGTTCACATACTTTCTCAGTTCTTTTTCCCAAGAGAGGAAAAAAGCCCTTTCTATATGAAAGTCCTCAGTAGGATGGTGGTGGATTGGAATACAACAGCTGCATATCAGCTCACAGTAACTTTACACAAATAATTTAGGACAGCGGGTAAAAGCCACTGTGTACATTTGAAATTACAGATGATATTTAGGTATGCAAATAATGATTGTCTCTGAACTGATATTTGTCCAGGACATAAGGGTTAACACCCTGTTCTTTCAAAAGTGTCATGGAACATAAAATAATCAGAAATGGTTAGGACCTAGTTTTAAATCTCATGCAAAAGACAGAGTAATGCCCTCTAGCATCTTGCTGGAGCATTGGTCAATATCCACCAAAACTACTGACCCATGATCACCATTTCCTAGCATAGCCTGGCCAGTCCTCCATTTTAGCACTAGCTAAACTCAACCCTGCTTAGCTTTTGAGAACAAGGCAACAACCTAGACCTTTATGGCTAAAGGCCATGAACACTACACTGTAGCTTTTTATCCTTCATTTACTCACTACCTCATATCTCCAATTAAAGTATATAAGTATTTTGTACATGAGAAAGGAATTTTTTTTCCCAGTATCAAAATCTCAATGCCTGTATTTCACGTCACTAGAACTATACAGGCATAACTTATAGAATTAGAGGGCTTGTCTACATTGGCAAGTTTTTTTGATGAAACTAATGTCGCCAAGGAAAAATCAACAAAAGCAAAGTCGCCAAAGCATATCTACATTTGCTCCCTCTGTTGACAGATCGTGTCCACATTCAGGGCACCTTTGTCGACTGCGAGAGCAATGGACTGTGGGTATGTATCCCACAGTGCCTGGCGACACCATCCATCGCTTGGTGTCGTGGGAATGCGGAAACGGAGCACGGCACATCCTGGGATGTGCAAAATGTACCATCATGCACCATTTTGTGTCTTCCTTTCGCGCCGTTTTTCCAACTGTCATTCTTTTGTAGTGCGCGCCAGCATCTGCAGTGAGAGAGGATGGATCCCGCACTTCTCTCCTATGCACTGTTAGCTGCCATGAGGACATCGCACATGGCAACACAGTTACTCACAGAGTTACTCGCAAAGTTAGCAGAGGATGAATTGCAGTGTGTGATATGGACGGAAGCAACTTATCAATGCTTTGTGCATTCACAGAGCAGCTGCATACAGTAGACTGTCACTGTTGGGCTAGGGAAACAAGCACTGATTGGTGAAATCACATTGTCATGCAGGTGCGGGATGATGACCAGTAGATACAGAACTTTAGGATTCGTAAAGCAACCTTCCTGGAGCTATGTGCTGAGTTGTTCCCCAACCTGCGGTGCAAGGACACCAGATTGAGAGCTGCCCTTTCAGTAGAGAAGCGTGTTGCAATCGCTGTGTGGAAGCTGGAGAATCCAGACTGCTACTGGTCAGTTGCAAATCAATTTGGAGCAGGAAAGTCCACTGTTGTTGCTGTATTACTCCAAGCATGCAGGGCAATAAATCACAGCCTGCTGCATAGGACTGTGACTCTGGGAAATGTGCATGAAATAGTGAATGGCTTTACAGAGATGAAAATAAGAAAGAAAAACTTGTAGCACCTTAGAGACTAACACATTTATTTCAGCATAAGCTTTCGTGGGTTAATACCCACTTCATCGGATGCAAGTGTAGTAGCCGTGTTAGTCTGTGTCAGCAAAACGAAAATACGAAAGAAAAACTTGTAGCACCTTAGAGACTAACAAATTTATTTCAGCATAAGCTTTCGTGGGTTAATACCCACTTAGCATGCATCCGATGAAGTGGGTATTAACCCACGAAAGCTTATGCTGAAATAAATTTGTTAGTCTCTAAGGTGCTACAAGTTTTTCTTTCTTATTTTCGTTTTGCTGACACAGACTAACACGGCTACTACACTTAAACCTATCATTTACAGAGATGGGTTTCCTTAACTGTGGCGGGGTGATTGATGGCACACACATTCCAATTTTAGCGCCAGAGCATCTTTCCTCAGGATATATCAATAGGAAGGGATACTTCTCCATGGTGTTGCAGGCGCTCATGGATCACTGAGGGTGTTTCACGGTCATCACTGCAGGCTGGTCTGAAAAGGTGCATGACGCACGCATCTTCAGGAACAGTGGCCTGTACAGAAAACTGCAGGCGGGGACTTTCTTTCCAGACCACAAGATCACAGTGGGGGATGTAGAAATGCCCATAGTAATCCTGGGAGACCTGGCTTGCCCCTTACAGCCCTGGCTCATAAAACCTTACACAGGGCACCTGGACAGCAGCTAGGAGTGTTTTAACAACAGGCTGAGCAGGTGCCGCATGGTAGTTGAATGTGCCTTTGGCCGTTTGAAAGCTCGCTGGAGGTGTCTAAATGGCAGGCTAGACCAGGGGTGGGCATACGTTTTGGCCCAAGGGCCACATCGGGGTTGCGAAACTGTATGGAGGGCTGGGTAGGGAAGGCCGGGCCTCCCCAAACAGCCTCCCCGCCCCCATCTGCCCCCTTCCACTTCCTGCCCCCAACCCCGCCCCCTGACAGGCCTCCCAGGACCCCACCCCCGCTCTCTGTCCCCTGACTACCCCGACCCCTATACACACCCCTTCCCCCTGAAAGGCCCCCCGGACTCCCATGCCTATCCAACCCCCCCTATTCCCCATCTCCTGACCGCCCCCACCAGAACCTCTACCCTATCCAACCGCCCCCTGCTCCCTGTCCCCTGACTGCCCCCTGGAACTCCCTGCCCCTTATCCAGCCCCCCCAGCTCCCCGCCCCCTTACCAAGCCTCTCAGAGCGGCAAGACTGGCAGCCGCGCCACCCGGCCGGAGCCAGTTGCGCTCCCTGCGTGGCGGCGTAGCTGCAGGGGAGGGAACACAGCGGGGGAGGGGCTGGGGACTAGCCTCCCCGGCTGAGAGTTCAAGGGCTAGGCAGGACGGTCCCATGGGCCAGATGTGGCCTGCGAGCCGTAGTTTGCCCACCTCTGGGCTAGACCTTACCAAGGATAATATTCCTGTGGTCATAGCCGCATGCTGCACTTTGCATAATCTGTGTGAATCTAAGGGTGAAATGTTTGCTCAGGTGTGGAGCACCGTGGCAGAGCCCTTGGCAGCACAGCTTGAATGGCCAGATGCTAGGGCTGTCAGAGGAGCCCAGAGGGCTGCTATTAACATCAGAGAGGCCTTGAGGAACCACTTCGACAATGAGGGGCAGTAACACATGTCTGCTTTGGAGTTGCTTCCCTGTTGCATCCATGTACAATTTTGGGGCCCAAGATCCATGCAACGCAATGCTTTAGAAGCCTGTTCCTGCAAGTGAATAGATTGCTATACACTTTTGTAGAATACAGCAGAAAAACGCTGTACCATTAAATACCTTAGCCTTTATTTATTGTTAAATAGGATAAAACCTCACAACTGTGTGTAGCTCCAACTATCATTGTGCAAGCTGTGAGAGGGACTGGAGTGATGGGGGGAGCTCAGGAGTGCTGTGAAGTGAAAAGGAATATGTAGGTATAGAGGAATGTGGGGTTGGCAAAGAATTGTGCACCGCACCTGCATATGCTGCAAGTGGAGGTCAACCACGGATCTGCTCAGTCTGCAGCTGTATCAAGGACTTGTGCATCTCTCTCTGATCCTCCATAACTTTTATTATCCGCTCTATTGCTTGCCTAGCAAAAGCAGCATTCTCTTTTCTGTCCTGCCTTTCGGCATCCCAGCACTCTTTGTGTTCCCTGGTCTGTCTCATCACACTGCAGCACCTCACGGAACAGGTCTTCTTTTCTGTGCCTATGGTTTTTTCCTCCGCTGAAGCTAGTCCATGGGGGTGCGTGATGTGTTCTTCAAGGTCTGTGCTGAATAGAAGAGGGATTGTTACATTCCAGCAAATGATTGAAACCTTTTAGTAAAAACGGCATTTTGCTAGTAGAAATAACTTTCTCTCTGAGACTCTAGCCAGGCACACAGCTCCGCAAGCACCCCAATCATGGTGAGTGTCGGGAGTGGAAGAAAGGCGGTTGTGTGTACAGACAAAAAGGTCATGGCTTGCAGGGCAGCTTTTCAGGGAACTCATTCTAAAATTATCCCACACTTTTTCACAGGTGGCCAACCTGCTGGCTGACATCTCGCTGCTGCGAGTGACCAGAGAAACCAGGGCACAGCTGCTGAATGCTTGTGGCTTTCACCCCGGTCTATGTGCAGCTCAACTATGTGCTGCTTTGGTCCCAGCTCCAGTGATTGCTAAATGGCATGGTACAGTTTCCTACAATGGGGGAACTAACAAGGCTTTAATCCCTTGGAATCTGCGGCAGAGGATTAACAAGTACCTCTTTGAAACTTTCCAGAGCCTCTCTCTGAATGATTCCCTGCAGGTCTCGATGTCCATCGACACCCTGCTTGGCCATGCAGATTAGCTACACAGGGCAATGTCCAGCTCACTGAAAACACTACCTGCCTCCCACTTTTTGATTCCCTACACAAGCCACAACAACTTACCTGGAGTCTCATCTGCTTCCTGCTCCCTGCTGAGCACTTCTGGAGTGGAGAAAAGTTCCTGGCTGCCTGCCCCAACGAGCAACGCCGCTGAGAGCACCACATCCTCTTATAGCTTAATTTCTTCATCCAGAATTTCAGCCTGCGGGTTACCCCTTCTTTCTGCTGCCTGTGAAGTATCCACAGGGCCATCGGCGACGGCGATGGAGGTGGGGAGGGTCACCACCAAGGATAGCATTCAGCTCCTTATAGAAGCAGCAGGTCTTAGGTGCACCACTGGAGCGATGGTTCACCTCCCGCGCCTTATGGTACACCTGCCTCAGCTCCTTTATCTTCGCTCTGCACTGCTGCATGTCCCGATCATAGCTCTTTTCGCACAAGCCTCGAGAAATTTGCCCATATGTGTCCCGATTCCTATGGGTCACTCGCAGCTGCGACTGAACAGACTCCTCTCCCCATATACTGATCTGATTCAACAACTCAGCGGTGGTCCAAGCGGCAGTGCGTTTGGTGCGATAGCCAGCCATGCTGACCTGGGAAGATCCTCTGGGAAGCCAGCAAGCAGGAAATGAGATTTAAAATTCCCAGGACTTGCAAGGGGGAGGGGCGGGTTGGCTGCAGGGCAGCGGAGTTCAAACCGCTGACCAGCGCGGCAGCATGGGAATTGTGGGGTACTTTCTGGAGGCCAATAAAATCAGAAAAAAATCTGTGGTATCTACACTGCATGTTTGTCGACAATAAAGGGAGGGGAAAAGACAAAAGTCTCTCGCAGGGGTGGAAGTTTTTTGTAGCCAAAACTAGGAGTTTCCCCCCCCGAAAAAATCACATTGGTGTGTGTACGCTATCGCTGTTTTGTCACCAAAAGCCAGTTTTTGGCGTTAAAACTTGCCAGTGTAGACAAGCCCAGACTCTTAGCACTCTAAGTCTACCGTGTGAGCCACTTAACACTGCTAAGCTTTGGCTGCTTCCTTTTCTCTCACCTATCATTATCACACAATCCTATCTATTGGAAGGCTAAGGCTTTATAGACAGACATAGGACAAAAATAGCTTTGTGGCAAATGATCATGAATGTAAAAATGAAATTACACTAGTTTATCTAATAGACATTTTTCAATCTAGGAATAATTGGGAGGTATCAAACATTCCTGCATGATGGCAGCACTGCTGTCCCTGAGTATTCATTTCTTGGATCGCCTCTCCCATGCGGAAGGAGAATAGCCATCATTCCTCTCCACACCCTGGTGTGAATAACCTCATGAGTGCACATGGCCAGGCTTCATATATATATATATATTTGGCAAGGTCTTAGGGGCCACAGGAATGACTGATTACTAGTACAGGAACTATTTTTTTGCTCATCCCCCATCTCCAGTCCTTGTAACCTTTACTACAGAATTTTAAAAATTAAGGGCCAGATTCTGCCACTTTTATTCATGTTGAGTAGTACCTTATTCAGTTGAAACCAATGGAACTACTCACAAATGGCCTGATCCAACACCCACTGAAGTCCATGGATTAGCTCCAGTTGAATGCAATGGGCATGCACTAAGGCTCAGATTAAGGTATTAGTGCAGAACTGAACAGAATTAAAATTACAAGGATATGTTTTAGGTCCAAATTGAAAATGTTACATCTGGGAGGGAAAATAAATGGGAGATCAAGGGACAACTGAGATGGAAATTCAAGCAGGGAAATAGGTAGGAGGGATAGAGGTCACTTGGGGGACAGAGAGAAGGAGCTAGGGTGGCGAGACACTCTCAGAATAATAATACCTAGCTCTTACATGGTGCTTTTCATCTGTAGCTTTCAAAGAGCTTTACATGAGAGGTCAGTATAATTATCCCCATAAATGGAGGCACAGGAAGGAAAAGTGACTTGCTCCAGGTCATCGAGCAGTAGAGGTAGGTCCTGAACCTAGCTTTCCCAAGATTAAATCCAGTACTCAATCCACTAGGCCACACTAGAATAGAGATAAAGTGAGGAAGACATGAAGGAAGAAAGAAGTAGCTGGTGAAAAAGCATGGACTAATACAAGAGGAAAGGATGTAAAATAATTAGATATACAACAACAACATGAAAAGGCAGAAGAGGAAAAAATGAAATAGAAAATAAAATACAGCTATAGAAAGGAAAGAAAAAAGAAATACAGTAACTCCTCACTTAAAGTCGTCCCGATTAATGTTGTTTCATTCTTACGTTGCTGATCAATTAGGGAACATACTCGTTTACAGTTGTGAAATGCTCCATTCTAATGTCGTTTGCAGGCTATCAATGGCAGTTCAGCTGTCCCTTCCCCCACTGCCATGTGCTGCTCTCCGAGACTCCTGCCTGCTTGCTGTGTGGGGGGAGGGGAAGAAGAGGGGGACTAATGTCAGTGTGCCTGCTTGCTGTGGGGGGTAGGTGAAGAAGAGGGGGGCTAATGTCCCCCTGCACCTTACTTACCCCATCTTCCATAGAGCAGGGGGGACACACGAGGGAGGGAGCTGCTGCCTTAGGCAGAAGCTGCAGCTGTGGGGCTTGCTGATCTAATTAACAAGGCAGTGTACTTCTGACCCCACTCTTGATACCTAATTGGAAATGTGCATCTCTATCTCTGAAACACATCTTTCCTGCTGGCTTGTAGAGTGTGAGAGTTAACCCTTGAGGGCTCAGTGGAGTGCTAGTTCATTTAGTAAGCCATTCCCTGGGAAATTTCCACCCTCTGATTCCTCCACCTTAACCAAGCTTCACTATCATCATCGCTGTGTACCAGTATTCAATTGTTTGTTTAAAATTTATAGTGTGTGTGTCTGTGTGTGTATATATATATATATATAGAGAGAGAGAGAGAGAGTCTTTTGTCTGGTGAAAAAAATTTCCCTGGAACCTAACCCCCTCATTTACATTAATTCTTATGGGGAAATTGAATTAGTTTAACATCGTTTCGCTTATAGTCGCATTTTTCAGGAACATAATTACAACGTTAAGTGAGGAGTTACTGTAGCAAGAAAATACATACAAATTTAAGAGCAGAAACGTATTTATTTTATTTGCCATATTTTTATGATATTATCATGGTAGAAAAGGGACAGCTCAAAGGACAGAGGTCTACTTTAAGCCTATGGACTTAAGCTACTGTTGGGCCAATAGTGGGCTGGAAAGGAGTCTTCAGACGGAAATGTTTTGGTTGAACTTGACTAGGATCCTCCCTCTCTTTCTCTCTATATGCAGAGAAGAAGAGAAACTGTATGTGATGCGTATAAAAGTTTTATTGGTATAGTTTTGGGGTGGACATATTATTCAGGCGTGATGAAGCCATGAGTGAGTTATGTAGGTCACTCCAAACCAGTACCAGTAAAATCTTTATACCATACCTGACTGTAACATCATCTCTATGTGCTATAAACTTACAGAGTAACTATTAACTAATATCTTTCCAGAAACTCATAACATTTTCTCAAATAGCTTTTATAGTCATAATAATGTTGCAATTTCTCTGTTCTGATTTCTCACAGCCTGTCAAGTGCTATATCCCATTGAAAGTAGAGGATTCCTGGCAATCTAGTGAGATGAAACTACCCCTCCTAGCCCTGATGATTCATGAAATATCTGACTTTAAACCTGCCAGTCCTCCTGAACTAATGATTTTACATTGCACCTCAGGCTTCTGAGCTTCTCTATACACTCAAAGAAGAAAACATTTTGGGATAAGAAAAATGTCTTTTATTTGAAGTGTATCTGAAGTTTTGGAATGCTAGAAGTTATACAGCGGAGAAAGATTATTGGGCAGAGTACAGATGATAAATGCAATTTCTCTCATTACCCTGCAATTTATTACAGTAATACCACCACATAGATTTGGGGTGTTCACAATCTGGACCTGAATTTTGCATCCAGAATATATCTAATCTTTATTATTTGTTTACATATCAGTAGCACCCCAACTGATTGATATCCAGATCCCATTGTGCCTGGTACTGTGCAAAAGCATAAGAGACCATCCCTGCCCTAAAGGACTTGCATTCTAAATAGATAAGTCAGAGAAAGGGAGCGAAGGGAAACAGAAGCCCAGAGAGGTGAAGGCCAAGATCCTCAAAGGTATTTAGGTGCCTAACTCCTATTGATTTCAACCGAAGTTAGCCACCTAAAGACCTCTGAGGTTCTGTGCCGAAGTGACTTGTCAAGATCCCACATCCAAGCCAGACAACAGAAATGAGGTCACTTGAGTTCCATTGTAGTGCATTATCCACTAGGCCATGTTGCCTCTCTCACTGTGACACTGTTAAGAAATATTAAAATTTTCATAGCTAGACAAGCAATATTTTGATTTATTATTATTCATGCATAATATTGGACAGAGGAAGCTGAAACTTTCTAGCCATTTACATTTTTCATTGGGTAAGGCTGCTCCAGAACACACAGTCCTTGAGATTTGTGGTTTATTTCCTTCAAAACTGTTGCTTAAGGTGTCAATTAATCGGCAAGCAAACCTCCTCCTACACACTTATTACTTTAAATATAAAACGCATGTTAAACTTAATATAATTGTGCACCTTAAAAGAGGAAAAGCAATTTATGCATAGGAAATACTACCACCCCCATAGTGATTGCAGTTCAGCAATACCTTCCAGTGGAAATGCCCGCCCACCCACAGACACAGCAGATCCCCAGCATACCCATTTTCTGCTGGAATAGGAGGCTGCGCTCAAAAGCAGCCAGTGACTCTGTCCTCTTTCTATTTTTGCTCCCTAGATAAATGAAATCTATTCAACCCTCATGGATTTATTGAAATCTTACAGGGAAAATGAGCATTTCTTGCATGGTAAAGCTGCACAGACTGCATTTTCTGATGAGAGTGGCTCATTCATGTATGTCACCAGAACCCTGAGCTAAAATTACAGTCTTAAATTAGATATATTTTGTGTGTGTATATATACTGTGTGTTATAATACAAAGATAAATTGAAAGAGAAAAGCTTTTGCTGCTTTGGATTTCATACTCTGTACTGGAATAGCACAGCAGGGCTTATCACAGGCACTATGGCATGATCTTTATACTGCATAGTATCAAATTATTTAAAACAACTCAAATTCTCAGAGTAGCATTCTTACTACTTAAATTATTATGCAACATCAGACCTGACAAATATAAAATTGTATAAGTCTGTGGTTAGTAACACACTAAACATTTCCATGCATGTTTTGTATACACACATACGTGCTAGTACATGTGCTGGTAGACAAAAACAGACAATTGCCACATGCCTAGAAATCCTAGTTCACAGCTGTAAAGACAGGCAGGACCTGATTCTCACTGCCTTGCACCTTGTGTTTTAAACTGGTCCAGAGAATTTTAATAGACTTTCACAGAAATATTTCTGTTGATCTTAGGTTAGAAAGCTTATTTTTACACTCCCCTAGCACAGGTGTAAATAATTACAGAAGTGCAAGGTACGGGAGAATCAGGCCCTTGGTTTTATAGAAATAAGTTCTTACAAAACCTAACACCAAGAGAAATATTTTCATTACTTTTTTTTTTAATCCCAGTGGAACAATTTAACAAACAAACTAGTCAATAAGTGTTCCACTGAAGCCTTTGCAACCCCATGTTTGCATGAGAACCTGAAACGGAAATTGATTATTAAATGACTCTAAGCAAACATAAAATTGACTAATCTATTTTAATTTTATAAACTGAGTGAAATGCAAAAATGAAACAAACATAAATAGTGAAAAAATATATTTGTTATATAAGTACAGAAGTTTGTTTTGTAAAAGCATACAGGGGCAGATTAATTGATATATAAATCTAGTTTAAAGTGGAGTTGTAGTGTTAGAACTGGCTGCTGAATTCTGTGGGAAATATGGAAGCTCCATGTTTTCCTTTAAGTTTCTGTCCATGTTTAAGAACTGCAGTAAACCCTTATCTTGTGTTTTGCATGCATCCCAATGTTTAATGAACAACAGAAGTACAATCACTGCTAATGTGTGACCAGATGGCACGTTAGCTGTGCTCACATTTCCCACTTTTCAAAAATATTCAGTTTTAAATCAGAAAGGGGGAAAAGATATTGTGAAATAGGTTTTGTTTCCATGAAATATAAAACTTTTTAGTTTGGGCTGCAGGACAAAAATGACATTTGTCATCTCAAATGATTGACAGCTGGCAGAACTATGACAATATCTAACAGGCAAAAGAGTCAATAAAATCATAGATGTTTATTTAATGGGAAAATAGTTGCTTTTTTAGAAGTGATCCAATTCCCACTACAATCAATGAAAAGGCTTCCACTGACTTAAATGGGATTTCCATTGACTTCAGTGGGAGAGGTCCCTTCCTTCTGTACAGTCGGAAGTGAAGGTGGATGATTACCCGTTAAGGGGTAAGAAAACACAAAAGAAGGAGAACAGTTGCAGCATACCCATGCTGACTCTCAGCCCTGCATTACTGGTAGTAGCCCCTTAACAGCAGCAATGGACATTTGAAGGTCCATGGGATTTCAGGGTGCTTGGCTGACTGGAAAGAGATGGTGAAGCTAGGGGGCAGTCACTCTAGGCAACATTAACATCTGATTCACAGCTTCATAACAGGAGGTAGTCCAAAGTTGCAGACGAGAGAACCAACAGCAGCACAGTGCTGACTCAGTCACAGTTCCACGTGAGAAGACCTTGGCTATATTGATAGAGACACAGTGGCCAACGAGGAGAAACACAGGGATGCATTTTAAGTGGCACACTGCAACTTTATTAAACTTAACACAGAGGAGGGGCGCTACCCACCCTGTACCATACTCTTACCTCCCAGGCATGTTAAGTGGTTCTAGTTCAGGGGTTACAGTGCTCCTACCATACAACTCAGGGTAGATTCTCCTCAGCCTACCACTAGGACTCAGCTCACTATTCTGAGTCCTACCACCACCACCCCACTGCTCAAGGGGGACAGCGCGTACTAAAGTGGGGACCTCAGCACGCAAAGACCACAAGATCTTCCCCTATACCCTGAGGCCCATTAGTGAAATCCCAGGTCTTTTACTTCTGGGAACCATTCCTTTTAGCCTTTTAACCACACTAGAAACCAGCCACAAGCCGCAATGAACTAACATCCTTACCCAGTACTATCATTAATTATTAAATCCTATTCCTGTTTAACTTAAACTGCATCTCCAGGATTTGTTGAGAAAAATGAAAAATTTCTTAGGCCTTTGCCAATTTGACCCCATGGGAAGAAAAATGTTGTCTCTGACCCCAAAATAGGTGATCGGTCACCCGCAGTATCTGGAGAACATAGCTCTGAGGCTATCAGTCCAGGGCAAGGAGGGTAGAGCTGCTGAAACAGAGCCAGAAGAGACTTTAGATGGCCCGTGCTAGGGTTTAAATTAATGAAGAAGGAGGGCAAGGGACCAATCAGCTCCCTTCCTTTCCAAGCTAGTGAATGAGTGGCTAGGGACTCTGAAGGGAAGGGACATCCTGCATCCCCTCAGCTTGTGTTCTTCTCCCTTGTTCAGCTGGGGCTGTTCCAAATGAAGCTAGTGCCATCAAGTTTCCCACCTGTTGAGGTGGGTGGCTGGCATTATCAAAGAGCAGGCATTCTATACAGATGCTCTAAGATCTGCAGGCTTGGGATCCCCTGCTATCCCTAGGCTGTGTCATATTCCTATTCCTTCCATGCTGCTACTATTCCCACTCCTAAGAAGCAGCTAATGTATGAATTTCTCCACAGGGTGAAACATGTAGAATGTTTTGCATCTGTTTTCCTCTGTCTTCCATAGATTTGGTGATATTTAGCCCCCGGTTATCAGATTTATCTGATTTAGTTTTGCAGGGTCAAAGATAGGTCAGTTTGTGTGGATGAACAT
Source organism: Chelydra serpentina (assembly GCA_037349315.1). NCBI lineage: Eukaryota > Metazoa > Chordata > Testudines > Chelydridae > Chelydra > Chelydra serpentina. The sequence goes on from JBAIAC010000032.1 coordinate 8,468,031, forward strand.
GCTCATAGGATTGAGCATTTTATTAGAATGACTTCATTGGAATGTTCTCATATTATGATATTCCACCATGCATTTTCTAAAGCTCTATGGGAGATGCAAAAATTAGCTCATAATAAACAGGGAGGCCAAAGAAGCTACATCCCAGGGAAAGATTGACCAAACGCTGGCTAAATGCCTAGGATTTGACATTGTGGAGAAAAGTGAGCACAGAGAGCAGCATTAAATGATTATAAAATATTCAACCAGCTCTACAGCTGATCAAGATATTTTTTTAATTTTATTTTGCACATCCCACCTTATTATTTTTGCACAAATCTCCCTCCCCCCATCATCGTCCTCTGCATCCGTTGTTGAAACAATGTTCAAAAATTTTCAGTCAGCTCTAATTACCAATGATGTCCTGAACTGACTAGACTACTGAAGTGTTAGTTTGATAAGCCAAACATACAGACCAGGTACTCACTTTCGATAATATAACAGGATTTAGTGTTTATGTAATGGGACTAAATTGTGCTGTTTTTAATTTTGAAACAAATTTCTGTTTAAGTCAAGGGTTTATTAGTACAAGATATGGTTATGAAGGAGTTAACAAGGAGCTCCCCTGAGATATTGTTATAACACTGAAATGTGGTCTCCTCCTATTATCCCTGTGTTTCTCTTGGCTACTGTAAATCATTCTGCTTTGATTGGGCACCGAGTGACCACAAAATATAGAACCATCTCAACTTCTGACTACCCCTTCCTTCTTACCTTGTCACGGCACCTAAATTCAGTCTTTTGAATATCTTTCCCCTGCTTCTCCTTCCACTTGAGGAAAGCTCTGGTCTTTCTTGCCCTCACTAAAAATAATAATATTTTTAAATTAATGACACATGCCCCAACTTGTTCCTCCCAGGCACTAACACACACACACACACCTCACCCCCATCAGATGTCAAAACCCACTCCAAACACACTTCTGTTCTCAACATCTTACGACAATCTAATGAAAGATATCACAGGTTTTGGTTTAAAAACTGTGGTCTTCTCAGATATGACCCTTACCTTCTAAACAGAAGTTTATATACAGACCATGGTAGTCTTGATTAACTCTTTAGCCTGAAAAGCCTGTTCTGACCATAGTAGGATTTCTGGCTGATCATCAGAGTCAGGTGGGTATCTTACAAAAAAATCCACCAGTACTCACTCTAATAGAAATCTAATTTAACTTTGAATGTGTAATATACAAAGAAATCAAGAGCGTTAGTTACTAATATTCACAGATGATGTAACCTCCAACATTTTAGATATGGAAGTATGTACACATAAAGGAAGTTTACATGCCTGCAGTTAAGAAAGTGATCCATTAATAGAACCAGAAGATTGCTGATATCATGCACCCTATACCTGATCAAGATGGCTGATGTCTCATGCTATATATCTAGTATTTACAAGTTTTCATTAGGAAATATGATCCAGCTCTGATATGAAATCTCATTTTGAAAACTAAGAAATAAATCCACTAGGTTGGTTTTGGCCTATAAATCCTAACTGGCCTGGGTCCTGCGCCCAGCCTCAAGGAGAGACCGCCTCTCTTTCTGTGATAAACTGCAAAAGTTGTGATCAGTGCAGTCACTGATGCTAGATCCCTGTTGTTCTTGTTTTGTGTGCAATTGTCCAAGTTATTGCCATGTGTAAATGGGAGGCTCAGTTAAGGGCAGACCGAAAATCAGGCTGTTATATTCTAATCCAAAACTATGTTGCTGCTAATTAACATCTGTGCAGACTTCCTGAATACCTGCAGGAAATACTTTAAGGATGATTGGATTGGGAGCTTGTAATGCATGCTTTTCCCGGTTTTCTTTCCCCCCTCCATATTGTATTTTTTGCATTCTTTCTATCTATCTCTTCTCATCTATCAACCTAACTTGGATTTTTTAAAATTGTTTCTTAAATCAAGTGCCAATCAACAATTACAGATAACACTGAGTGTGCCCTAATGTCCATATTCTCACGGTGAGAAGTCCCTTGTCTCAGTGTGTATACCTGGGGATTTCCTTCTTCCTCCCTCCTTTTATTATTGCCTTCTATTTTCTTCTGTTTAGGGCTATTTTCTAATAATTGCACAATCACCTTAAAAGTCCTGTGTGTTGATCAGATGTTAATACCCGTACTATTATATAATACATGCCAATTATTACCACTTCACAGATGTGATATTTATTATTTGTCTTTAATTAATTTCTGATATCATCTGAAACCTGAAAAATGTAATAAATGAGATAAAACAATTTAAACACACACACAAAATTATGAAATGTGGGGCTCAAATTATTCTTAGCAGTAGGGTGCACTCCCACCACATTGTGGAGAGTTTAGGCAAAAAACTCTTTTGTGCAATGTAAAAGATTCAGAAGTTGGAAGTGAGATTGGGGTGGGTAGGAAGTGTGGAACTTTGCTGATGCTCCCCCACAGTAATTTGTATATTCTGTTGAGCAGATCAGGGGAGAATGAATTAATAAATCCACAAATTGCGAGAGCTAGTTCGGCAGTCCGTCTGCAGATCCAGGAAGGCAGCACTGAACTGGGACAGTTTTCTGTGCAAGAATTTATTAAAAGGCTGGAAACATTTTTGGGGAGGGCTGGAGAGAGGAAGGGAGAAGTGGGATTTCCTCCCATGCTTCCCCCTCACCCCACAGTTCAGAGTATAGGGCGAGAGTGTGAACACAAGCCACGCCCCTCCACTTCACAGCCACGCCCCTCGTCCCCCTACACTGGGTACGCTCCCTTCTTCCCAGCTCCTCCCAAACCCCGCCCCCGCCAAGCAGAATTAGCCCCGCCCTTTCGTTCCGAGTCTCCCACTCAAGCCCCGCCCCTCCCATAGCCCCGCCCCTTCGTTCCAGCCTATTAGAGGGGCCGCTGCCTCACCGCTTCCCTTACAGCTCTAAGCCCAGTTGCCCCGTTTCCCCCGGAAGTCGCTGCCTGTGTGGCTCCGCCCCTATCCGGAAGCAGGTTCCGCCCGGGCCCGGCCGGCCCCCGGAAGCAGCCCTGTGTGGCGGGTGCTGGTCTCAGCCTCTGTGCGGAGCCAGAGTCTCTCCGGAGCTGGGCGGACGCTTCCCCGCTCCCCTCAGCCCAGCGCGAAGCCGTCTCTGAGCGCGGCGGCGGCCGGAGGAGGAGGAGGCGGTGGGCGCGAGACCCCCGCGGCAGAGCCGTCGCCACAGCCGGCCAGGTGAGTCTGGGCGGGGCGGAGCGGGGGGGGCCGGGCCCCCCGACCCCCACACACACCGGAGAGGGCTCGGTGACCCCGGGTGACTCGCTCCGGGGCTTCACCCCGCGCGGCCCCTCCCCGGAGACTCTGGCTGCGGCGCCTCAGGCGGTTCCTCCCGGTCCCAGCCCGTAGGGCTGGGTGGGTCGGCGCCTCCCGCAGGGCGCGACCTGAAATTCCCGTCCCCTGAAGGTTAAAAGCCTCCCGCCGCCGGCCCCTCCCTTCTCGGCCGGTCCCGCTGCGGCAGCGTCCGGCGCTGGGGCTGCCCCTGTCGGGCAGGCTCATTCATTCCCGCCGGCCGTCTCTCCTTTGCTGTCCGGAGCTGGGCGCTCCCCGGCCGGCCCTGGCGTGAACGTGCTGGGCCGTCCGCTGCGGGAATGGGTGGGACCTTGTCCCAGAAACTCGTGTCATGGATCTTGCTAGTTTGGTGTGTGCGTGTAACTCGGATGAAACTGGAAATGAGTTGCCTGAAATCATGGGTATTTGCTACAGACAAATATTAACGCTTTAATAGTTCGGGGTTGATTGAGTCACTCCCTTTTTAAAACGGCTTTAAGCCAACCTTGTATCTGCAAATCAGTCGCGGAGGTTACTCAAGTTTTATTGTTCTGGTGTTTAAACAGCGGGCCACACCTCCGCTGTAACAATGGAGAACGCCTATTTTATCCATGTAGGAATGCTTTTTTTTTTGTTCGAAGTATACTTCTGATGCAGTGTTAATTTGTTTTCTGATATCTAGTCTTGCCTTCAAAACATGACTGAGATCTGTCAGAGCAACTGAATTCTAGGGTGTTGTGTTCATCACCATCTTAAGCTGCATTTAAGAGCTGTTTACTGTAAGAACTTAATTGCCAGTGGTTCTTTGTGTGGTACTTCATGTTGTATTAGTCTTAATCTCATTGATCTTTAACTGTAATGTCCTGCATAACTAAAACCATAAGAAGGAATACTATGTATATTAATGTGTTTTTTCTAAATTCCTAAAACTTTACATTTCCGTTTGCTTGATTAGGCTAATAATGAATCAGTGTTGTATCTATATATAATCTTCCATGTATTTGAGAACTTATTTGCATAACTTCAGCCAAAAATGCTGAGCTTTTTATTTTATATTTGAATCCCTTCAGAAATCCAATTCCGACAGACTTGTATTCCATGATTTACTGGTGGGGGATACATTTTTGTCTGTAGTGATTACGTGTGCTAAGTGTTGAGGGTTCGATGTACATTAACCAACTTTGATGCTGAGCACTGCTTCTTTTACTAAAGTATTCTGACTGGAATACAAAAATATGCATGTGAAGCAGTATCATTGAAATGTATTGGTAGGAATTTATGGTCAAAATTCATGGCTTCTGAGTTGGAAACTACCTAAAAATTTCATGTCATCTCAATTTCTTTTCAACCAGGAAAATGATTACAGCAGGTGATGCCTTCACAAGAGGGTTGGGTAATATACAGCCCCTCCAACAGTCCTCTTTATACAGTGCTGAACATCAGTAGAAATGTTCACATCTGGCTTACATGGACACGTTTGTACAGAATCAGCCAAATGTGCTGTTAATATTTCTAGCTCTGTTTCCACAGCAACATTTCACATCAAGGATTTTAAATCCGGCTGTGTGGGGTTAATCAAGGTTGAAATGCAAAGGGGGGGGTTTATTCAGAACAGTGAATTGCTTAATTTCAGGAGGAAGATAGTAGTTTAACAAGGGCTGCTATTAGACTTGTAGTTAAAAGAAAAGTAGATTTCTCTCCCCTTCCCCATTTCATTCACTGAACAGGAGGTACCTCAACAAATTTATATTAAACTTCTGCAAAAGTCTGAGTAGTTTTAATAGAATGAGGAAATATTGAGTGACTCTTGAGGATTTCCTTCCAGAAGTTTTTTCCTTTATTTATTTCACTCTTGTGAACGTACATGTTAAAGGTAACAATTTTCCACCATTTAGATTACTTTAGAAATGTGTATTCTCAGTGCTGGAGCTTGTTTTCCATCCCCCATTTTTATAGGGACAAATAATAGTGACTCCCCCATTCCTAAAAAATAAAACATCTGGATAGAGTGAAATAACTGGATTATGCAAGACAGAATACTGAATTATTCTTTCTATTATGGACTCATCTGAGCTTGCTTTCAGCCAACTTGGGTTCTGCCTAATTGAGGAAAAGGATGCAGTTTCATGGTGCACCAATATACATCTTAAGAATTAGACATGTTTCAACAATGTCCACAAATAACAGATGAGAATGCCCTAGTTAACTGTCCCTTTAATAAAAGAACCAATGCTGTTGCTTTGCTTTTTCCTTCACAAGGGATTGTTTGTCTTCCACATGTCCAGTTTCAGCAACTGAAGCAGCATTGGGGAGAGAATGATAGAAACCTAAGATGACTGCCACAAGTACATCTGACCATCTCGTATGCTGTCCCCATGTGTAAACTCTGAGAACAAGAGGAAAGACCTCTTCCTGAGAACAAACACACAGATAGACCCCTCACAAAATTCAGGGATGGGAGAAAGTAATCTGGATAAAATCTATTAAGGAAAGGCAAGATAGGAGCAAATGGGTATTAGAAGAGATTGGAGATGGCTACAGCCCAGATTTCGCTTATGTCTTTTTATGTTCACTGCCATAAGAACAGTGGTTTTTTAATGCTCCTTGGTCTTCTGCTAGGTGTACTGCACTCCAACATCCCTGAATATATTATTATGAAAATGCCTGCTCAATTGACTAAAATAACTTACAAGATCTGGGGAGCATTACATTTTTCGTGTATGTGATTGTTTTTAAATGTTACATTATATATCTATTTAACATATAAGAAATTACTGTTGGTGCAAAGGGCTGTTAGAAACTGAGACATGGCAAACTAATAAACTGAGGATTGGCATGTTATGCTGTCGTGTGTGCTAAAAGTTGCTTATAAGGATCTTTGTGGCAACTGGCAGCATTCTTTCTCAGCAACCTCAGAATTCTAACAGACAGGATTTAATGTACAATCACTTCCTCTATTTTTGTGCCTATCATTAGCGACTGCTAACTTGGCAAAACAAAAACTTTGGAATTTGTTCTGGGATAAGTAACTGTTAACACATGTCTAGAGAACATCTACTAGCCAGAAAACTTGTATACTAATTCATATATGTGCTTATGACAGACTTCTAGTACACCTCTAATTCTCAGTGTCAAGCTATTAAAGTACGCTAATTTGCCCCTAAATTAAAATTTTATTTTAAACCACATCAATTGGCTATGCTGTAGCCAATGTAATAGCCTACTCAATATTATGGACGTATAATTACGTTGCATGTTTAGTGCATCTCTTCTCTAAACTTGGGTTTCAATGACCATATATTAACAAGAACAAAGTAAACTTGCATAACTTGGCAGATTTACTAAATGTAAATTGGTAGCTTCCCCAAAACATCTCATACCTCCTGAATTATTCTCGCAAATAGCCATTTCATGATTACTCTGCCTCTTGGGGGCTTGGGGAAAACCTACTCTTGGCAAGTAGGAATGTCTCGTAAGCAAGTACTATTGGCTGTAGTCTAAAATTTCATTTAAATGTTTCTAGCCCTTGGGGGAGGGAGGGCAGACGGGGGGGGGGAAAACCATAGCCTCGCTGGGTTTGCAAACAGCTGGCTCTTATGCCTTTTACCAATGCTTCTGGGATTTCACAGAAACATGAGTTCATTTTCAGTTTCTGAAGTCTCGGTGGCAGCAATGAAACTGACAACAGTCAAGCCAGTTTTGTACTGTGGAGACTCTGAGCTTTCGCAAGAAACAGCAGAAGCAGGTGCTGTGAAGGTACAACTCAAAAATCAAGTCAGGTGGGAGGGGAAGGGTGAAATGTAAGAAATCAGCACCACCTTTTTGCGGCATAAGATGTAGGAAAGAAGGTTGGTTGCATAGCACTCTGCAAACATTTGACTTCTGTTGTTTTTGATCCAACTATAGTTAACAAAAACACTCTTTATCCAATATATATTGGATAATACCAGTGAAATTCACACAAGATATCTTGCTCTCAGAATAATCCTAGCAATCCGGTTTCTATTCAACTTTTAAATAAAACTTGTGACAGTTATGGTACAGTGAAACCCCCCTATAGCGCGCCCCGCCATAACGCGAATTCAGCTATAACGCGATCATAAGGTGGCTCCCGCTGCCCCAAGCAAAAAACAAAAAGCATCCAGAGCGTGCTTCCTCGCCTGGAGCCAACCCTGGTTCCATCTCCTCCCCATCTCCCCCGCCCCTTCCCCCCTGCCTCCGCTTCCCCTTTTGGCAAGAAGGGAAGAGACCAGCTTGAAACTCAAGCTAGTCAGTTTCAAGCCCTCTCTTCTCTTCTCCCCAAAGCAGAGAAGTTTGATCAGCTTGAAACTGACCAGCTTGAAACTTCTGCTTTGGGGAGAAGAGAAGAGAGAAGAGACGGCTTGAAACTGACCAGCTTGAAAGTGACTGGCTTGAGTTTCAAGTCAGTCTCTTCTCTCTTCTCAGCAAAGCAGAGAAGTTTCAAGCTGGTCAGTTTCAAGCTGGTCAAACTTCTCCACTATGGCCAGAAGAGAAGAGACCGGCTTGAAAAGACCGGCTTGAAACGGTAATTTTTTGTAACTCCCCTATAACACGACCCCGCATTTATCGCGATGGAATTTTTTAGACCCCAATTATTGCGCTATAGCGGGGTTTCACTGTATTATGAAGGTTGCTGGTAGTGGCCTTATAGGTGGGGTTGCAAATGGAGGGTGTAAAATGGCACATGGGGTTTAAACTGGAGTATAAATACTATTAAGATCTGTTTTATTCTAAATTTCAGAGGTGTGGTAGTACCTTGACTAGCAGGCACAAGTGTCAAGTATGCATTTAAAGCCTTGGTATTTGTTTCATGTATATTTTGCTGTGGGAAATGTAGATAGTCACTTTTCTGCACTGTTAATCTTAATCTCTGATTATGATTCTAGTCTTTAGCACTTTGAGACTGCCCGTCTAAAAACCCACACATGTGCTTTTAACCATATAGACAGATACTTATTCAAATAAATATTAACACGGAGTGCAGAAAAGTGTTCCAAACCGGAGAGCTTTTATAAGAAATATAACTGGAAAAGTATTGCACACTTATAGCCAGATTCTGTTAGTAACTCCAGTCAAGCCAATGAGACTACAGACTAAAGCCGGGTCTATGCTTGGAAGGCTTTGCCAGTATAGCTATACCCATGTCCTATATTGGCAAAGTGCTTATAGTTGCACATTCAGATTATACCCCAAAAACTGTACCTCTGCCAATATATTTCATCCCCCCAAGTGGAATTCTGTACTGAGAAAAGCAGTCTTGCTGCTGTAACTTTGTTTACAATAGGGCACTTTGCTGGCACAGCTGTGTCTATTGCAAATCACACTTCAGACTGACATAGATATGTTGGTAGATGTTTATAGTGTAGCTGTGGCCTGAGGTACTGTACAAACCAAGGCTGGCAGAATCTGGCCCTTACTCACTTTGCCTGTCATTTGTTACTCAAGGCTATCAAAATGAGAGCACATTAGAGGTCAGATACTAAACAAATCAACCAGTGAGAATTATGTTTGCATGAAAATTATTAAAGGACACTTGTTCTAGCAAGTTATGTTAACAATGGAAAATTCTGGTAATGCTAACATACCACTTAAGTAATACATCACCTGAATCTTTAAAGCTTTGCTTCAAAAACTTTAAGCACAAAAACAACTCTTTAAACCCACCAAATTCTCTCTCTATGGGTAGCTTCTGTAAGATCAAGTTTTGTAACATGTAAACTGACCAGGGCAGAGATTCTTACTATGTAATTGCACAGACTTTGGCCTAATGGGGCCCTGATGGTGACTGGGGTCTGAATATTACTGCAGTTCAAATCTTGACTTTTAATCAAGAGTGTAAACATGCAGTCAATAAGCAAACTCATGATCCTAGAACAGATGAGCAAACTATTCTCTTAAAGGTTGGAATCACAAGTCAAGTACACTATAAAATAAAAACTGGTGTAAGCATATGACTCTGCTTGTTTATAGCTTCTAGTGAGTGAACTGCTGAGTAGCTTGTGCTGCTGTTAGGTCTAACGCTGATGTAAATCCTTGCTTTTAGTCTTATTAAACGGTGTTGTTCATGATAGAATATTTATGCAGTACAGTTCATAGGAGTGCCACCTACTTAATTGCTAGCACCTCTTAAATTGGCACCTTGGATATTTGTGGAAGTCTCCTATCAATGTACTAATCAAGCATAACTCAGCCTACTTTGAAGGATGAGCTCACTGTCAAAGATGGGATAGAAGCAAGATACACTTGCTATACAAGGTAGCCAATAGACTGATGTTTCACTCCATGTGTTTTATGGAAATATGCTTGAGTGTAAATATGATGTAACTGGAATATGCTTTATGCAAAAGGTCTTTTGTAAGGTATCAAAGGTTATAACCTTAGTTATATTTCTCCTATTTGTACATATGTAACATTCTTGTATCTGAACCTAGAAATACAAAGTATAATTCTGGGGTCCTATTGTAATTAAGCAAAGTGTATGCCATTGGTGGTGGTTTAAAATCTTGATGGCTCCCATTGACTAGGACAATTGGCTGTAAATGGCTCTGTTTACTTGCAAGCCTTCCTGTGTTTGTGTAAGCCTGCCCAGGAAGAATGGAGGCTGGGGATCTCACAGGACATGTGACCATGTCACATGATGCTGAAATCCATCTTAAATCAGGTACTTTTCCATTTAGATGGAGAGATGGGGACCCAGGGAGACAAAAGATTCCTGTCTTGGGCCAAAGCTATAAAAGGGGGCTGCCAGTCATGAGAGAACCCCTAGTTACCACCTGAGCTGGAACTAAACAAGGACCGTACCAGGGGAAACAATTGGGCCCAGACTAGGAAGGAGTCTAGTCTGTGAAAGATGCTTATTGGAACATCTGAGGGTGAGATTTACCTGTAAACAGTTTCTTTATGTATTCGGCTTAGACTTGTCTTTTTTGTTTTGTTTTTTGCTTGGTAACTTACTTTGTTCTGTCTTATTACTTGAAACCACTTATATCCTACTTTTTATTCTTAATAAAATCACTTTTGTTTAATGAACCCAGAGTAAGTGGTTAATGCCCGGGGAAGCAAACAGCTGTGCATCTCTCTATCAGTGTTGGAGGGCAGACAATTTGACTTTACCCTGTATGTTTTATACAGAGTAAAACTGATTTGACTTATTTGGGGTTTGGATCCCATTAGGAGCTGGGTATCTGGGTGTTGGAGATAGGTGACCTGCTGAGCAGTTTTTGGTTAGTCTGCCACTTTGGGGGGCGGGGTGTAGCAGACCTGTCTGTTGCAGCAGGCTAGTGTCTGGCTCAACAAGGCAGGGTTCTGGAGTCCCAAGTTGGCAGGGAAAATGGGCTCAGATGTAATTCCATCATGTCAAGTTACAGTCCCAAGGGGGTCTCTGTGACTGAACCAGTCAGACTAGGAAGAAACCTGAAGTGGCGATTATAAGGCACCTAGATGCACTTCGGAAGAGGACTGAGCTCTATGATAAAGTAGGATTTAGAGTTTCTGAAGAACAGTCATGTTGGGTCAAATGACTTCTTCCCGTTGAGGAAATTTTCTCTAAAAGGAGTCGTGTTAGTGGGAGTTAGAGGAAAAAAAGATGTGCTCTACTTCTAAATATCAAGTCTTTTCCTAATTAATATTGTGCAGCACAAGAACAAGAGGAAATGTCATTATCCTATTAAATCCATATTTTACATCTAAATGCTGTGGGGACTTCTGCCTTAGAGTGCTATTTCTTTCTTGATCTTTTGCAGTTTTAGTATTCAACAGGAATGTATATTAATATATATGGGTGAGGATAAGGAAGTTGTACCAGTGTGGATTTTCCTTCCTCTTTTATTGGCTTGTCTCAGCACTCATTTGTTTTATATTACCTACAGCATAACAGTGGAATAGCTGAATAGACTTGTCTGAGACTGGGTTTTTTAAAAAGCATTTTAAACATATTCCAAAACTATCAAACTAGCGGTTTATTCCTATCCACTCAAAACATAGTCATCTGTTACAACACAAATATAGCAAGGTAAGGTTTTAAAATTCAGTAGTTTTTTCCTAGAAACTTCAGCTTTGATCTTGTAATAGCATCTGCCCAGGTAGATGTCGTCATTGCATTATCTGGGCCTACGTTTCTAAATTATTAACTTCATGTTTTGATGGGAAATCTTACTTGGAAACTTGCTGACAAGTAACCCAGTTTTCATCTTATTGCTAAATGTTAATGTTAGATAACTGACAACATTTTGAATCTGTCCTTGGACCAACACCATCCTTATAACTGAGGAAAGAGAAGAACATGCGACTGTTGGGAGACTTTGTAATATCAAATTGGTTTCTTCCTCTTTCTTGACATGTAAACTTGTATCTGATTGGTTAAAATGCCTTGTAGTAGTCTTTTAAATTAAAACCAAAATTTTAGCGTACATTTTTCTGTAGATGTACAAGTCCCATGACTCTTGAATTAGATGAGAACTACACACACACTGGCATAATATGGTAACTCAAACAATGAAACTGAATGAACTGATTCTTTCCAGGTGTTAAATAAAACTAAATTGTGTCTTCACAAAGGGAAGATTAAATTTTTTCTCCAGTGTTAGTCTAGTCATGGGGCAAATTATCTTAATTTTCCACAGCATGTAAAACTTGTAATTACATATGAAGCTTCTGGGATCTACAGCTGCTGAAAATGTACTTTAAAACTTTCTCCTCCACTGTAACAACTCCATAACTAAAAATCTAACCAAAGATGACAACTTAAAGACTCTTCTAAAACTCAGACAAGCTTTGACATTTTAAAGTTTTTCAACTAAGCTACAAGTGCAAGTTAAATGATTGCAAGAAGTGGCTGGAAAATCATGCCTTAGTTTTTCAACTTTGGCCATCTACTTCCTGTTCAAGGAAATGGATAGCTTTAGCCAAATATCACGTAAAATCTAGCACTCTTTGGTCTTACTGGAAGTTAATGGAGTGCCTTGCCAAGTAGAGATAAGTGTCAGGACCCTGTCTTCCTCTGTCTTCCTAGTAAAAGGAGGCAACACATGTGGGAGGAACTTGATTTAAATTACACACTCCAAACTGTAAAAAGGCTTGTTTTTAACTCGAGTTCGAGTGCTTGCACAACCACTACTTTGTCATGACAGGTGCCTTAAATATTTATAGTAAATGGAATGTTACCTAGTGGATAGATTTATAAATTATAGCAAAGAGCATTGAACCTGGGTGTTGACTGACATACGCAAGTACCTCATTAAGGGAGCATGTTGAAATACATACTTTGCATGACCTTATTTAGTCTTCTGTTCAGGAATCCGTTTTGCAAACTTATTTTCTACATCCAGAAATGCATGTGAGGGCAGGAATCTAATACACAATTGACTGTTACTCATGTAAATAAGCCTATTAAGTTGTGTATGGCTTTTCGTCAGGATCGCTTTTCAAAGTGAGTGACATGCCTGAAAGTAAAACTGTCACATCAGTGTCTAGGTTGATTAGTTTTGGCTTCAACACGATTGCTGCTTGATCTCATCTGTCTGTGGCTGTACAGTAGCAACACCTGTACTGGTACTTAAGTTAGCTGATCCTTAGTGTTGTGTGACTCTCCTGTGGAGGATCCTGTTTGCCTTTTTGCCTCTAAGTATTTGCAGTAAACGTATTAAATCATTTTAATATACTGTCTTAATACGCTTCAGTTTTTGGAGCAAGACAGCACCTCACTTCTGACACAGTAGCTTTACTTTCATATACTCATTTATGCTTTTCTCTGGTCCCAAACTAGGACAAGTTGATAGGTCTTGCATTCAAAACCTTGGGTTGCGGGGAGGCTACCTTAACAAAAGCACTCAGTTTTGGAGCTTGCTGCAGGTTGGAGCTCTGGAGCATATCCTGCACAGTTGGCTTCAGATAGGTTTTTAGCATCCACGTCAGAATACACCAATCTAAAATATAAATGCTCTCATTTGCAATTACAAAGTTTAGGGGTTAACTCTTGGAAAACTTTATATTGTAACAGGCACTTATGTCTCCCGAATGGATTTTAACTAGTCTAAGCTGGAGTTTATTAGTAAGGTTTCAGTAAGCAGGAGGCAATGTATTTGATGGAAAACATAATTTTCCATTGTGGGGACGGGAAATTGAAGCAGAATTGATTCTACAAAAACTGCTAGGTTTAGTTTAAAACTATATACAGTAGAAATATCATAATTGGCATAAAGCTACTCTTCCTTGGCTTTTCCACTAGTTTGAAACCAAACCTACTTCAAGAAAACCATACCCCTTTTCTCACCAGAATGAAAAATCTGATTTGCTCATGGAAGTAAGTTTAATTGAAACTAACATTTCAAAACTTCATGTAGGAGAGTGCCATTTTGCAGAAAAGGATATCCAATATGCCTAGTCAGAAAATTGAAAAACTAGCTTTCAGCTAAGAGCATTACTGGTTTAATACTAAGTCCCAGCACTTGGATGTATGGCATGTCCAAGCCTAGCTAGAAATTCAACTCGGGTTCATTCCTTCTCCTCCAGCACCAATATTAAAGGTTCTGCAGATCCTATGGCTCCTATGTGTGAACTGTGGGATAGCTACCACAGTATGCTGCTCCGAAAGTCAACGCTAGCCACAATATTGTGGACGCACTTCACCGACTTAATGCGCTTAGTGAGAACACACACATTTGACTTTATTTGATCTGTTCCCAAAAATTGACTTCTAAAAGATCGACCTAATTTCATCGTGTAGACATACCCTTAGTTTGGCTTAGCCATAAGGGACATATAAAGCTTGCATGTATAGTAGCTACCTTTTTGAAACCTAAAACTCATTTGTGTATTTACCTGCTTTAACCTTGTAATTTACTCTCTAATTTCTTAAATCTTTAGTTAGTTGATTACTGACCCACAGGTTAGTCAGATTCCTTGCAGCTATTAGGGCACATGGCCGCTTCCATATTCGTGGTCCCAAATACCCGCCTGTACATGCAATGCCTTCATGGGTGGCTAGCCACAGTATACAAACCAAATATTTGCAGATTAAACAAACTGCTAACTATGCCTCTGAAAGTAAAGGACTCGCTCCTCTGGTGAACCTCCCCTATCAACATCTGTTCCAGGATTCCCTTCTGACAAGAACCCTCTTCACTGACCATCACTACAGATGCATCCTTCACAGGATGGAGAGCACACATGGGTCCGCTCACCACTCAGGGCCTCTAGTCCTCTACAAAAACGAAGCTTCATATAAACCTACTAGAGCTCCAAGCTATCTGCAATGCCTGCCTCCATTTCCTTCCCGTGATCCAAAACTGCAGAATTCAGATCATGACAGACAACATCGCATGCATGTTCTATGTGAACAGATGGGGGGAGCCCAGTCCCACTCACTCTGCACAGAGGTGGTAAAACTATGGAATTGGTGCCTTCAACACAATATCCATATCTCCAACTCACACCTGCCCGGTTCTCAGACCACCACCACAGACAAGCTCAGTCAATCCTTCTCTGTACAGCAGGAGTGGGAACTCAATGACCCCCTTCTATCAACCCCAATTCTGGAAAATGGTGATCCCCCAACTAGATCTATTTGCCACAGCAGTAAACAAAAAATGCATGATGATCTGCTCCAGAGCCTGCCTGGGGAAACACTCTTGAGGAGACTCCTTGATGCTCCCATGGACTGACACTCTCATGTATGCGTTTCCACCAGTACCTCCGAACAGAGTAATACAGAAAAGAACAGATAGATCCAACATCATTCTAATAGCCCCATCGTGGCCCAGACAACTATGGTATCCCTTCCTCATGCAGATGTCAAGCCACTGATTTTTTTCCCCCCTCTTCCCCACAACCTCCGATCACAATGCAGAGGCCAGTTATTTCGCCCCAACATACAGCAATTCCACCTGAGGGCCTGGCTAATCAATGGTTCTCTAATGAGGAGTTAGCATGTTCTGAACAAGTGCAGACATCCTACTACACAGCAGAACACACACCATGCACACTACTTACCTACATAAATGGAAGAAGTTCACATCTTGGTGTATGGCCAAACAGACCTCCCCAGTTTCTGCCCCATTCCTACTGATACTGGACCTTAAAACATCAGACCTTGCTTCATAGACCTTAAAACATCAGGTCTCTCAGAGTTCCCTCAAGGTCCACCTCGCAGCAATCACCACATTTCACCATAAGATCAACAACACTACAGTCTTTGCCCATCCAGTAACCAAAAGGTTCCTGAAGGGCGTCCAAACATTATATCCAGACATAAAACCACCTGCTTGACCCAGGAACCTCCACTTAGTCCTCAAAGCCCTGATGGATAAACCCTTTGAGCCAATTGCTACCTGCTCCCTTCTCCACTAGAGCACTATCCTTTTACCTGGATAGAACAAAATTGTTTAGGAAAACCCCCAAACTTTTCATCTCTACTACTCTGTGATTACAGTAAAAAACTATCTCTACCCAGAGCCTCTGCAAATGATTGCAAACTGCATACGTCTCTGCTACCAACTGAAGCCCATACAGCTCCCTACATAAATTAGGAAACCCTCTACTAGAGCTGTCTCCACTTCCACTGCCTTTCTCTGTAATGTCCTGCTTTCTGACATATGCAAGACAGCTACCTGGGCATCACACCTTGCCTTCACCAATCACTACACACTCATGCACATGGCAGCATCCAACACCAGGATGGGTAGAACTATTTTGGCAACGGCCTTCTTACCTGAGCCGAAGTCCTAACAATCCTAAGGGATACTGCTTTTCAGTCACCTGAAATGGAGCACCCACAGGGACATCTCTCAAAGAAGAGGTTACTCATCCTGTGCAGTAACTGACATTCTTTGAGATGAGTGTCCCTATGGGTGCTCCACTACCTGCCTTCCTCTCCTCTACTTCGGAATCTGGAACGCACTCCGTTGTAGAGAAGGAACTGAGGAGCCTGTGCCGTGCACGTGCTATTCAAACACTGACTGCTCGTGAGGCAGGCACAGCATGTGCGCAGCTCATAGGGGTACTGCTGTAGAAATCTCCAATCGAAGGCGCTGGGATGCACCTTGACCTGAAGTGGAGCACCCACAGGGACACATCTCAAATGTCAGTTACTGCACAGGTGAGTAACCTCATTTCTTTGTATTTGTCTTCTCTGCAGAGGATCTAGAGGAGATCCCCATACTCAAGCCATTCTCTTTAGATGACAGATCTGCAGAACTGTTGCAAACTGAGGTCAGTAGAAGTTTTGGAACAAATTGATAAATTAAACAGTAATAAGTCACAGAGCAGATGGCCTTCACCCAAGAGTTCTGAAGGAACTCAAATATGAAATTGCAAAACTAACCATGGTACATATTCTATTGCTTAAATCCACCTCTGTAGCAGATTAGTTATTCTCCAATGTGATGCTGATTTTTCAATAAAAGGTTCCGGGGGTAATCCTGGAAATTTCAGATCTGTAAACCTAACTTCAGTACCAGGCAAATTGACTGGAAACTATAGAAGAGAACAAAACTATCCGCTACATTTATGCTGGGGAAGAGTCAACACACATTTTGTGAAGGAAGATGTTTCACCAATACATTAGAATGGGGGGGGGGGGGGGGGAGAAGAGTAAGTGTGTGGACAAGGGTGATCCAGTTGATATAGTGTACTTGGGCTTTCAGAGAGCTCCATTTAAATAAGGTCCCTCATCATAGGCTCTTAAGCAAAGTAGGCAGTCATGGATAAGAGGGAAGGTCCTCTAATGGATCAGTAACTCCTTAAGATAGGAAACAAGACTGCAATTAAATGATCAGTCTTCACAATAGAAAGTAGTAAATAGCAGGGTCCCCACAAGGTTCTGTCCTGGTTCCTGTCCTGTTCACCCCTTTTCCCATATCATTAATACGCTGAACAGTGAGGTGGCAAAGTTGCAGAGAATACTAAATTACTCTATAGGTCTAAAATTTTATTAGAGAATATTTGAAAATAAGCGATACAAACAATTTGAAGCGTCAGATGTTGGTCATTGGGGGTGACATACAGGGTATAGGGGGATGCTAGTATTTTGGGGTTGAGCAGCACACATAATGCATACGGACTGTAATGTCCCCAATGGGGGGCGGGGGGTAGGTGGTGGGTGGGATCAAGATACAGTTGGCAATCGGTGAGGGCCTATCACTCATATAGGGAGTACAGACAGTCATGGGAATAGGTAATTGGGCTGAATAATGGGAGTGGGGCGACCCTCACGTGGTGGGATTTAGCTAGGTTGGGTGGGTTTGGGGCTCAGAGGATAAGCCCCAGTAAGGGGGGGGGGGTGTTAGTAGGTTCCCTCCCCCTTGCGGGTGGACGGGGTCTCCCCGGCTCACTCCTGGTATTGACGGTGGCCGGTTATGTGTTCCGTGTAAATGTCTCGGGACCAACGAATAGTGTCCGAGACCATTAGGCATCTCATGAGCCGCGCGTAGTGATGGCCCACCCCGCAGGTCCTCAGCACGCGTTCGTTGCATGGGTCCCAGGCGCCCAGAGCCCCGACGAGCAAGGCGTCGGTGTGTACCTCGTAGCTCTTTGTCCGCAGGACATCAGCCAGGGGGGGCGTACTTTTCGAGCTTGTGGGCTCGGGCTTCGCGGAAGGCCAGGGTCCTGTTCTCGAACAGGATCCTTAAGTCAACCAGGATGATCTCTTTTCCAACCTCGTCCGTGATAACGATGTCTGGGCGTAGCTGGCTGTCGGTGCCGGGGACGGCGCGGTTAACGGCGACCTCTCCTAGGCACAGGTCGATGGCCTTCACTAGGCGGTCCTGGACGGCATTGTGGCGCAGTTGCCAGGCTCTGGCGTGGGGCTTGCAGCAGCATAGGACGTGGGGCAGGGTTTCGGTGACGTACCCGCACTTCCTGCAGCGCTTGTCCCGGTTCCCGTGGCGGACGGCTCCATTGAGGGGGACGCAGTTTAGCCGGGCACGGTGTATGAACCTCCAATCGGCGAACCGGGTGAAGCTGCCCCAGGGAGGAAATGGTTGCTGGAGTCCCACTTGCTGGTCAACTCGAAGGCCTTACCCTGGTCCGGCTTTTTCTTCAGGGTGTCCACGTAGAGCCTGTGGACAGCAGCCTTCAGGGATCTCTCCAGCACGCCTGTGGCTCCGGGGGCGATGATGTTGTCTTCCGACTCGATCCGCGGCACTAGGACTCCCAGCTCCCGTCATTCCTCATTCCATATCCAGCAGCAGCCCAGCCGCTTCCCCGGTCGGCATGTGGCATTGCGGGCGCGGGTCCACAGTGAGGCGTTGTCACCCCTGCCCCAGGCAAACTCGCCGTCCAGGGAGCCGCTCAGGAAGGTGGCCACGTCCCGGTCGGAGGGGCGTCTGCCGATTCGCTTCTCAGCGGCGGTGCACAGGGCGGTCGCCGCGACTTTCCTCACCTTGGCGTCCGGGCACGTCAGGAGGCGGGCGTGATGACCGCCATGTTGCACAGGTCCCCATGCGGGGGACGTTGGCACCACCGTGCCTGTGCGCAATGTATATGAGCTCGTTGCTGGCTCTCTGGGGCAGGGACATCCAGCTCTTGACCAGCTGCCGGATGGTGTTGTCCACTTTGCTGAGGGGCACCTTTGCTACGGCGGAGCCTCTCAGGACAAAGGCGATACGGGGGATCAGGAAGGTGTTGAGGGCGTTGATTTTTTCTGCCATGGCGCCAGCAGGGATGCGTCAATCTTGGCGGCGGCGTCCTGCAGGATCTCCCAGATGGTGTCCTCGGGGGTCTGCCGGACGCGGAAGCCCGTCGGCATGCCGAGGTGCTGGTACGCCTGCCCCTCTGCCAGGGGGACGACGGACTCGCCCTGGACGAGGAACTCCGTCGTCAGTACCGAGTCCCTCTTACTCCCGTCGACATGGAGGGACGCGCACTTCTTGGCATTGAAGCAAATCTAAAACTGAGTGCAAAGTTACAAAGGGGTCTCCCGTGACTGGGTGACAAAAATAGCAGATGACAGTCAGTGTTAAGTGCTAAGTTTATGGATGTGGGGAGAAAAAAATCAACTGTATATACAAAATGATGGGCTAAATTTGCTGTTACCACTTGAGATCTTGGTGTCGTCATGGATAGTTCTCCAAAAATATGCTCAGTGTGCAGCAGTCAAAAAAAACCTAACAATGTTAACCATTAGGAAAGGGATAGATAATAAGACAGAAAATGTGACACTATATAAAACCATGTTATTCCAACACCTTGAATATTTTGCAGTTCTAGTCCATCTGGAAAAAAAAATTGGAACTGGAAAAGGTGCAGAGAAGGGCAATAAAAATTATTAGGGATATGGAAGCTGTTTTGTACCAGGAGAGATTAGAAAGATTGGCACCATTTATCTTAGAAAAGAGATGACTAAGGGTGTATATGAAAGAGCTGTAAAATAATGAATGGTGTGGAGAAAGTGAATAAGGAAGTGGTGTTTGCCCCTTCACAGTACACAAGAACCAGGGGGTCAGACACTAATTGGGTAACAGGTTTAAAACAAAAGGAAATACTATTTCACACAATGCCCAGTCAACAAATGGAACGCGTTGCCAGGGGATGTTGTGACAGCCAAAAGTACTACTGAGTTTAAAAAAAATAATCCAGTTCAGGATGATAGGTCCATCAATGGCTATTAGCAAAGTTGGTCAAGGATGCAACCCCATGCTTTGGGTGTCCCTAAGCCTTTGACTGGCAGAAACTGGGTCAGGATGAAGGGGGAAGGATCACTTGATTGCCCAGTTCTGTTCATTCCCTCTGAAGCATCTGTCCACTGTCAAACAGGATACTGGGCTAGCTGGACTAATGATGCGACCCAGTATGGCCATTCTTTTGTTCTTTAAATGTATCTTGCAGGCTTTGGCACCCTGTTATTAAGTAACCTTAATTATTGGACAAAACATCTTTAGACCGTTTCAGTTGTAAATTTTAGCAGATCAGATTTAAATTATTAATGCATTGTAGGTTTCAGCTTCTGTTTCAGTTAGTAAATGATCTCTCTGGTTTAAAATGCAAATGATTCTCTAAATACAGATATTGTAGTGCTTTTACTTTTTAAAGTTCCTGTAAGAATATGGTGTCAGATATTTAAACTGAATTCTCCCCTCATCTTTAGTGTAATATGCAAGCAGTTAAATTTGGAAAGCTCTGCTACAGCTCTGAGAGG
Source organism: Chelydra serpentina (assembly GCA_037349315.1). Lineage (NCBI taxonomy): Eukaryota > Metazoa > Chordata > Testudines > Chelydridae > Chelydra > Chelydra serpentina. The sequence continues at coordinate 8,488,484 of JBAIAC010000032.1, forward strand.
AAAATCAACTTTCCTATCTTTGTCAGGGAAAAGAGCTAAACCACCTAATATAGTGTTCAGGACACTAATATATAAACTACCTTTGGACTATTAATCTACAGCTTCCTTCTGGGAAAGATTTCAGATCTAATATTTTTGATTCCACCCCCAGCATGTCTTAGGGCCATAGCATGTAAATTAGCTGTTACATGGTATCCTATGACTGTCAAATTTATCTTGAACCTTGTTTGGGCCTCACAGCAGAATTTGAATCAGTGACCTATATCATACCTTTTACATCTATTTGGTTGGGTAATTTTCATTGCCAAGAAATTGTAGGTTAACTTCAAATCTAGCTTGAAAAGGTTTTAGTTTAGCCCTTTGGGCAACACTAAAAATTCAGGAGGGGAGAGATTAGGCTATGTTCTGATTTCTATTAATGTTGCAGCATACAACTACAGATGTATGTGACCGCTTGTGCTCTTGAGCCAAGTATTCAAAGGTTAATTGTAAGTCTTGGTGTGTCTGCGCTCTCCGTGCTTGCTCAGTAAAGCCCTCCTAATGAAAACCTGTTGGCCATGAATGAAAAATCAATACCTAGAATTTCAGGAAAAGCAGTTTGCCGCTGACTTATATATAAGATGGGGAGGGAGAGTTACCAAACAAATGCATGTTAAGGTTGAGTAAGTACCATGACGTTGCGCTAGTATCGTGAGGTAGTCACTTTTTTTTGGCTTGTAATTAGATGGTAGTCTGATCAATTTTAAAAAAGAGTAACCTGTTATGTCAAGTGAGTTCACTAGTGAAATTCACTTACTGTAGCTGGATATTTGCTCTAAAAAAATTAGGGATCTTGGGAAACACAATCCAGTAGAACTCTACACTGGATTCCACTTGGTTGGAAGATGAATGCCATGTATATTGTCTGCTAGTTTTTGAATGTGTAGCGTACATGTAGGCCAGCTGTAACACTTAATATAACATTCATAGAACATTAATTTGGTGGCATCCGCTTCTTAACATGGATTGGGTAACAGGAGCCCTGTCCTACATGCCAGCACTTCCTGCACTACAACCTTCAATGCAAAAGTGTTGGCATTTTCAAGAGCACTTGTTTCAGGCCCCATTTATCTATCTCTGTAGCCACTAAAATAGATGTTTGTAAAAGGCGGCAACTGAAAATTTGCTATTCAGAGTACGGTTTACAGGAGCACCCAGTTATGAGTGAGACCCATCATATTTGGATCTGTGAACAGAAATAGATTTGGCATCTGCCCAAAAATCATTAGATTAAACGCTTTCAAATTAAACTTTTGAGAAATTGAGAATTACATTCACGAATCAATTGTTCTCATGTCGGCTGAAGGTAGGACAAGAAGTAATCTGCAGCAAGAGATAGTTTACGTTTAACAAACACTCACTACAAGAATAGTTATGCACTGAAACAGACTTCCAAGGGAAGTTGTGGAATCCCCATCATTAGAAGTTTTTAAGAACAGGTTAGACTGTAGGCATACCTGATCCTGCCTCAGTGCAGGGGGCCAGACTAAATGACCTCTCTATGTGCTATAGGAGGGCCAGAGTGCAGCACGAGAGTGATAGATGGGGGGAGGAGGAGCCCTAGGATGATCAGAGCTTTATTCCCTGTGGACTAAAGAGAAGTTACTACAGGGTAATTGGAGCACCTAGAGCCAATTAAGGCCCTGCCCAAGACCTAATAAACCCCCCTGCTTCAGTCAGATGTGGGGGGAGAGAGGCGCAGGGGAAGGAGAGTTGGAGTACTGTTAACCAGAGGACGAGGGGAAGGGAAACCCTGCCCAAGCAGAAAGAGGGTAAGCAGCCTGCAAAGCTGAAGGGGCTGGGACCCAGAGTAGGGGACAGACCTGGGTCCTTTCCCCACTCTTCTCCCTCCCGCACTGGGGCACGAGCAGAGCCCATAATGCCAGAGAATAGGGGCAAGTGGCAGCACCCTGATCCACCACACTAAGGAAAAGCACAGGACCCACCACAGTAGCATTGGTCATTTGCCACAATTTCTATTCATCTGTATAAATCTGACACTTAATTTCATGTGTTCATCATAGTCTGTACAAATATCCTGGAAGTGTTAAGGAGGGCCCTGTTTTTATGCTTTTACCTTAATACCATATGGCTTGCTAACTGAGCAAAATAACTTGAAGTTGTAGCAAATTATTCACTCTTCTAATAACATTAGAATTGGTTTTCATTGTGACATGCCATGTACATGTAAAAATAGCTGAGCAATGCCACTGTAAATGCCAGAACCAAACACTGTGAACCAGTCTTACTGTAGACTGGCTAAACACTACTGAATTCATCAGGGTTTTTGGCATATTGTAGACTTGTATTAGATGTGTAACTTCCATTTCAGTGTTCTGGCCTCTGCTTGAGTAGAACAAGTTCTTTATTAGCTATCACATGATGGAACTTGTACAAACTTCATGGATAACTTCACCTTATAGATGTTGTTTGGCCTCTGTTACTCAGGCATTCTGGGCAGATCAGTGGTTCTTTATGGTCTTACAAACAAACTTTTTAAGTTTTATCTAGTAAGGTGAAATTCAGTCTGATAGGGGTTAAACTTTTTTGTTCAAGCAAAGTACAGATAATGGTATTAATATTTGGTCAGTAAATCACATTGTTCCTGATTTTGGGACATTCTTAGTGTATCTGTTAATGTCCCAGCATATTTCTTTGGAAAACTAAACCGTAATAGTGTGTAAAGCAATTGGGAGTCTTCAGAGGGGTAGTCGTGTAAGTCTGAATCTGTAGACGCGACAGAGTCCTGTGGCACCTTATAGCTAACAGACATCAATTGATTGTCAATGTGACATACCTTTTTGTATGTATAGGAATGTGGAATAAGAGTATTTTCATAGCATCATGACACTAGTTTATCTTTGAGAAAATAATCAGATACTTGTCTCTTCCTGCCATTCAAATAGAGGGGGAACAAAGCTTGGGCAACAAACGTGCATGTTTTGAGATCTAATTTAAGTATCTGTCCCGGAAAACAAATGAGGCACTTATTTATATGCTCCCCTCCTTGGTCTTTCCTCCTGCATCTAGGCAGGATTAACTTCATGGCCACATGACTGTAATTCCATAATGCAAGATCAGATTACCATGTGTTGATTTGTGTTTGTGTTCTAGGGCTGTCGATTAACACAAGTGATTAACAGTGTGATTTTGACTGAGTTAAACAATAATTGAAATCTGCTTACCCTCTTTCTGAAATTTCAATTGAAATTTATTAAATATTTTTGCATTTTTTTCTACATTGTCAAATATATCCATTTCAATTACAACACAATACAAAGTGTACAGTGCTCACTTTATATTTTTTACAAATATTTGCACTGTAAAAAAAGTTTCAGTTCACCTAATACAAATACTGTAGTGCAATCTCTTTATTGTGAAAGACAAGTGTAGATGTACAAAACCTGCGTTCAAAAAAAAGTGAAACTTTAGCGCCCACAAGTCTACTCAGTCCTACTTCTTGTTCAGCTAATCTCTCAACCACATTTGTTTATCATTTGCAGAAGATAATGCTGCCTGCTGCTTGTTTACAATGTCATCTGAAAGCGAGAACAGGCCTTTTCATGGCACTGTTGTAGCTAGCATCACAAGATATTTACATGCCAAATGAGCTAAAGGTCATATGTCCCTTGATGCTCCAACCACCATTCCAGAGGACATGCGTCCATGCTGATAGGTTCTGCTTGATAACGATCCAAAGCAGTGTGGACTGACGCATGTTCATTTTCATCTGATGCAGATGCCACCAGCAAAAGGTCAATTTTCTTTTTTGGTGGTTTGGGTTCTGTAGTTTCCGCATTAGAGTGCTGCTTTTCTAAGACTTCTGAAAGCATGCTCCACACCTCACCCTTCTCAGATTTTTGGAAGGCACTTCATATTCTTAAATCTTGGGTCGAGTGCTGTAGCAATCTTTAGAAATTTGACATTGATATCTTCACGTTTTGTCAAATTTGCAATGAAAGTGTTCTTAGAACAAACATGTACTGGGTCATCACCTGAGACGGCTATAATATGAAATATATGGCAGAATGCAGGTAAAGCAAAGCAGGAAACATACTGAACTTCTTGGGAGAGAATTATCACAAATTACTTTTTTTAACGAGTGTCATCAGCATGGAAGCATGTCCTCTGGAACTGTGACTGAAAGGAAGCATATGGATCTTTAGTGCATCTGGCACATAAATATCTTGCCAGGCCATCTACAACAGTGCCATGCAAACACCTGTTCTCACTTCCAGGTGACCTTGTAATTAAATGGGCAGCATTATCTCCCATAAATGTAAACCAACTTGTTTCTCTTAGCGATTGGCTGAGCAAGAAGTAGGACTGAGTGGACTTGTTTTATATTTTGAGTGCAGTTAGGTAACAAACTACATTTGTAAGTTGCATTTTCATGATCAAGAAATTGCACTACAGTACTTGTATGAGGTGAATTGAGAAATACTATTTATCATTTTTACAGTGCAAATATTTATAATATAAAGTGAGCACTGTACACTTTGTTCTGTGTAACTGAAATCAATATATGTGGAAAACACCCAAAAATATTTAAATAGTATTCTGTTTTCTGTGATTAATTGCACTATTAAGTGCAATTTTATTAATCATGCTTCATTTTTAAAATCATTTGACAGCCCTAGTTCATTCACAAGATAGCTTTTTGTGCTGTACTTGATCAAGCATCGAATACAGGTGGTGTATATATGCAACTGTTCTTGAACTAACACTTCTGGCTGTGTTCATGTCACTGTTTCCTACTTCACATAAGAGTATTTTTCTGTAGTTTTCATGCATGGTAGTGACTTGATTAGGGATTGATACCCAGTGGATGCAAAAGGGTTAAGTTGATCTTTTGGTGCAGAACAAGATATGAGGTGGCTATGTCACAACTGTCTGAGGGTATGAATGGGTCATTAAGGACTGGCTGAAACTGACCCATATTAATGGAGGATCTAGAAAGATCTGAACCCCACCAAGGACTGAATATTTGACACCTACAAATAGAAAACAATGTGAAGTCAGCGTGGGTCAGCAGGAAGAGAACAATGGACCAAGAGGTGACAGGCTAAGAGCGGACATTGAGAGACATGACCGCTCATCTGGGACTGAGTCACAGGGATCGAATCGGAGAGGAAACCAAAATGGTTCCATGGAGAACTCTGGCTCAGTCTTAACCTTTGCTTCTTTATACTACTAACCTAAAAACTTCCCAATGCTGTGTTCCAGTTTACTTTAAAAAACAAACCAAAAAAACCTCCTGTTTTCAAAAGGCTGTCTGCTGTCATGACAGATGCATTGATCTCTGAAAAGGGCAAAATATCCCTGAACAAGAGTTTCTGTTGGACTTACTGGTCAGAGTTCATGGTGTGAAAGAGGAATGCTGGATCCCAGATGCTCAGTCTTGGAGCAGCAGTGTGGCCTACTATTTAGGGAATAGTGGGACACCTTGTAGGGTCTGGCACACTGAAGGGGGCCCATGGGTCTGTTTAAAAGCTAGGGCATAGCATCGATCCTGTGGATCTGTGACAACATCACATGAACTACTTGATGTTGAGCATGCTTGTCTAAGAATTGGTTATGGTTATCTAGAGAGAACTGTTCTGCTCAGAGTTCTTCACGCTGGATCTTCCGATGTGATCATGCTTGTAAATTTGTAGGTCTTTGGCCTTCAAGCATAGATTTGCCCAACCATTTTACTAGTAATCTTCAAATGCCTTAAAATTATCAGAGGATAGCCATGTTAGTCTGTATCCACAAAAACAAGGAGTCCGGTAGCACCTTAAAGACTAACAGATTTATTTGGGCATAAGCTTTTGTGGGTAAAAAACCCACGCTTATGCCCAAAGCTGTTAGTCTTTAAGATGCCACCGGACTCCTTGTTAAGAAAATTAGTATATTTTGAATTTTGGCACTGTGGCTCTCCCTAGGATGAATTTACACAGGGGAAAACTAGGACACAGCCAATATTCTTTAATTAGTATACTTATCTTTTGTGCGCACACAGATCCAAACACAAGTTAGCAACATGTAAACTGTCATGTCTTAAGATACCTGTTTTTTGTGTGTGGTTTTTTTAAGTTTCCTGGGCTGCTAAAATAAGCTTGGTCTTGGAAGTAACCTTAGTCCTACCCTGTTTGACCTTTTCCATTTTAGTTCTTATCAACTTCGTTGTACAAAGTCTTGCAAATATGCCATGGAGTACTAGGAAAACTGGTTAGAAATCAGCATGAGTATTCAGCTAGTGCTAACCTATAGTGAAATTATAGGAGAACCGAACATGTGACTAAAGGTTTACTTTTAGGACTCCTGGGATATGGTGCCCATTCCTCGTCATCTCAGGCCATCTCTTCACATTTGATGCCTTTTAGGTTTTGTTCTAATCACTGCATGGCTCCTTTATGAAACCACCGTATTACATTTTTGGGCATTTTGTGGGGCACCTTGACAAGGTTGTGGTAAAACAATTGGCTTTACCATCCATTGGGGTGATGTTTTTCATATTTACTGTAGGATAAAATATAACCAAAAAAGCTAAAGCTTTTGAGATGCTGTGGTGACGCATCTGAAATCAAATGTAAGCTTGACCTCAAATCAGAAGCATGTACAGACTAAATTTAAACTACCTTAAAGGTACAGAATTTGGAACTTCAGTCAAAATGTGGTGGTAATGGTTTGGGATCCACTTCAAATGCAATACAGGCGAGTCATCTTATGCTGGGGTTACGTTCCGCGGTCAGCGCGTAAAGCGAAAATCGCATATAGCCAAAATTACATTGAGTGTAATGGCGGGCGGAATCTCCCGCACTACAGGTAAAGTATTAAAATTGTTTTTCTCTTTGGGTTTTTTGTTTTTGCCAACCACGCAAAGCTAAATCTGCACATGTTAAATGCGTGTAAGATGAGACTCGCTTGTGTATATATAAAAGCCTGGTCTGAAAAGGCCTAAATGGCTGAAATATCCTTTACATGACCAGAATATCCACCTTGTTATATGTCCCAGGAAGTTCATAAAGCAACGGGAGGACAAAGGCTAACATCACAGGTTAAGTATATCAACAGTGGAAGAACGTGGAACCATATCTACTGTAGTTACTATAAATTTGAACATCTGAAGCAAATGTTAACTAGGTAATGCCTGTTTTGTTCTTCACAATTTTAGCAGTTACTAACAGAGGGGCATTGCTAACTCTTGCATGAATAGCTTACTAGTAAACTAATGTAACTTATTGCACCCTTTTCTGCACACTTAAGTTGAACATTTAGGTCTCAAGTTTTAGAACCTTAATGTCAATTCTATGAAAAAGTTTGAACGGTCAGTGGCTTAAATCAGAATGTTTAAAAATACTTGATAGGTTTAAGTGTAGTAGCCATGTTAGTCTGTCAGCAAAACGAAAATAAGAGAGAAAAACTTGTAGCACCTTAGACTAACAAATTTATTTCAGCATAAGCTTTCGTGGGTTAATACCCACTTCATCGGATGCATGGAATGAAATACACTGTAGACAGATATTTATACAGTCAGAGAAACATGATAAGGTCGAGGTGTGTAGACCAATCTTAAGAGGCTAATTAGTTGAGAGGAACCATAACAGCAGGGGAAGAAAAAACTTTTGAAGTGATAAACAAGATGGTCACACAGGTGTGAATGAGGATCGTTAACTTAAGGGAAATAGATTCAATTAACATAATGGCCGAGCCATTCCAAATCTCGATTTAATCCGGAGGCAACGCAATCTAGTTTGCATATCAATTCGAGTTCAATAGTTTCTCTTTGAAGTCTGCTTTTGGAGTTAATCTGTCGCAACACTGCTATCCTCAAGTCTGTCACTGAGTGATTAGGGAGGTTGAAGTGTTCTCCTACTGGTTTTTGAATGTTATGATTCCTGATGTCAGATTTATGTCCATTTATTCTTTTGCATAGAGACTGTCCGGTTTGGCCAATGTACATGGCAGAGGGGCATTGCTGGCTTGTTTATCACTTCAAAAGTTTTTTTTTCCCCTGCTGTTATGGTTCCTCTCAACTAATTAGCCTCTTAAGGTCGAGGTGTATAGACCAATCTTATGTTTCTCTGACTGTATAAATATCTATCTACAGTGTATTTCATTCCATGCATCCAATGAAGTGGGTATTAACCCACGAAAGCTTATGCTGAAATAAATTTGTTAGTCTCTAAGGTGCTACAAGTTTTTCTTTCTTATTTTCATTTTAAAAATACTTGGTTTCTGTAGGCTTTAACTATACTGGTACAACTGCCCAAAATGGACACAGTTATCCATATAAAGGTACTCTATACCAGTGTAGCTTATCACAGTGCAGGAAGGGAAATGAGCTAGACCAGTCATAAAACACCTTTCTATCAGTTGCTTCTGTAGACTGAGCTCATGGCACTTCCCCAGGGCTCCTTCCATTCCCTCATCTCCTCAAAACCTCAGTGTCCCCCATTCTCATTAAGATGTGGTTGAAGCTGCTAGCTGTAGCTAGATTCAAGGGACTTAATGGTCCCAACTTCTCTTTTGGCTTTGTCACAGGCTCTACCTGTTCCAGCCTGGAACATTTCCTTGAAATGTTCCAGGTGGCTGGATGCAGCATTCAAGCTAACAGATTCCATCAAGTTGAGTGTAATATATCTAAGACCTCGCATTGGTTGGCCAACAATAGGCAGGTTACCAGAAACTCAGGTAATTGTGACGCAGAACTGGTTAAGACTGCATTCTGTAGCAGTGGAATTAACTCCTGTAGTGAATAAATAGCCTGTGTAATTTTTGACTTTCATGTTAGGTGTTATCCCAAAGCAATTTTTTTATTCTGTTAGAAAACCTATTCTATACAGTCTGTGGCAGCCAATGTGTGGTTTGTTGTCTCTCTCCCTCCTCCCCCCCCCCCCCTCCAAAAAAAACCACACCTGACATTATAAACTTTCACTCTAACTCTTGATACCCAAAATGATCCAGGAACTTGTGGTGGTATCGTTTGGTCTGAATAGGATAGCAGAACATCAGAAGCTTTACAGCTTGCTCATTGGGACATATGAGAAACAAACTGGAAACTCCCTGCAGAGCTTCTTTAATTTTATGTTTGAATGATTTCCATTTCTCTCAATGTCATATAAATTACAAAGTATTCTTAGGTCACCAGCCCTGTTAATTTCGCAAATTCTGTATCTTCAATATACTGTGTTAAGATTTGAGATTCCTCTTTATGCCCTGAAAAGCCACCTGAATGTGTTAGTGACTGAAAATTAAAATCTCATACTAAAAGTGTAATTCACATCCACAGCATTCTGCAGTTACTGATCCCATAACTGCCTTTGTGATTTCCTGCACTTTATCTGCAGGGTTCAGATTTCCACAACCATGTTTTCTCAACAACAAAGTATGAAGATTGCAAACTGTCTAGGTTCGCTGCAAGACAGTCACAGCAAAGGAATTTTCATAATTTTTGGTTACTTCTAAACTATGCAGTGATCATGTCAAATTTTCCAGTGACAGAAGGATTTATATCAGTAGTTGTGTGTCCACAAACATGAATGCCTCCATTTATAACCCCATGCTTTTGTACTATACTTTGAAAGCTAGTTTTTTTTTTTTAAGGGGCCAAAATAAGATTAGATATTGGGTTAAGTAGGATAGGGACATCAAACTGAAGTTTTACTGTGTTCGTAGTCACACAGAAGGGGAGTTCTGAGTTGCAGGTGTGAGACCACACCAGTATAACAACTTGAAAGTGGTTCCTGTTAAACTTGAATCCAGAATACATTTATTATCCCAAAGTAGCTAATAGTTCTCAACTTGTTCTAGAAATTTTATTTATTTCAATAAGATGGGGAGCTTATTCCAGCAGGGAAAAAATGACATCACTACCATGAACAAAGGGGTTGCTGGTGGTCATGTTTCCTTTGTTTACATTTTCAGCAAGTAGAGAAAGGAATGAGGTCCTTGTAAGGAATTGGTGTGCCTAATTTCCTATGAAGATAGTCCAAAAGGGAAGACTAAAACTAATCTCAGCAGGTATAGGGCATTAAGAGACCTCAGAGGAAAGAAATAACTTTTGAGCAAGTCGTGAAAAAAATCCTACCAGAAATCTTTGTAGAAACTTGAATATAAATTCACATTGTAATTTATCCAATGGGTCAGATGCCCACATTTATAGCTAGTTCTATTTTGCTGTTACTTTCTGGAACTTTTGTCCTACTTACTCTAGTCAATACAAGGAATTTATTCATACAAATCAGAATATTCTGAAACTAACAAGTGTGCATCATTCTTCAAAAAAGCTGAACTTACCCAACATTTTCTCCTAATGGTCTTGTTGAACCTAAATTGGAACAACACCCTGCTGAGTGGGAAAACTTTTTCTGATCAGCTGGGAAGCATTTTTGGCGCTTGTGCCTCTTGAAAATTTGTCCACGCAAGAGTTAGACATGCATCAAGGAAGAGGCAAATATGCATTTTATAGTCTGTAAATTTTTCTGTAACTAATGCATTTAAGCACTATAGGAATAGGTTCTAATAAACCTTTAAACACAGTGTAGTTCAATAGTCTCTAAGTAGTCTCCATCAGATCTTTCTCTACCCAATAACTCCCAAGAGGGACATTTCCTGAAGACTTACAGCGTATGTCAGTGGTTCTCAAACTTTTGTACTGGTGACCCCTTTCACATAGCAAGCCTCTGAGTGCAGCCCCCCTTTAAATATATTTTAAAAAGCGTTTTTTAACTTATAACACCATTAAATAAAGTGTCTCATGGCCCACCAGGGGCTTACCCTGAACAAGCTGCAAACCAAGTTTGGGAACCCCTAATTTAGACAATGCCCCTTTCACTGTTCTCTGAACTCTGGCCTGTCATTTTCTTGGTATTGAGGTGCATGGAACAGAACATGGAGGTAGGATCTGAGAACCAGTAGGGAATAAGGAGATGACATTGTGCGTTTACACACACTGAGCATGGTGACGTACTACAGTACAACACTGAAGCAGTAATGTTTGCAACACAGGATACCTACTTCCACAAAAGGAAACTAAGTTAAGCCACTTGAGTTCTACTTTTTCCAGCCACAAACACATACCTTTCTAGTACCACACACCATGACCATAAGTATTACTACTTTTCACCATTCCTGCATATATGCACTTACTAGATTTTTCTCCAAACACAGCCAGATACTACAGAGATCTACACCTAGCATCTACATCTACACCTCATTGGGAGAAAAATATGGTAAAGAGCTCTGTGCAGAAGGAGATGAGGCAGATGTCCCTCAGGTAGACAATGTACCAGACCGTACATTGTATGGCTGTGGTGGTAAGCTATGTCTTGTGGATGGAGGAATGGTTAAGTGTCTTGCCTTAATTTCCTTGCTTTTGTAAGCTTATCAGGGGGGCAGTGTAGCAACTCTAAATGCTTCAAAATGAAACTTTTAAATATCTTACTGGGTTTTTATTAATGGAATGGGTGAGGAAGTGGACCCAGTCAGCAACTGCATTATCCCTCTCAGAGGTCTACCTTCCATCAGGAGCTGCACACGAACTCTTCTCTGTTGTAGAATGAAATCAAGTGTAACTCATGATATGGCTTTGTGTGCTCAGCCCTCATCAATCAGGCTTGTGTGCAGTGTATAAGCTTTCGGTTAGTGTGGATAATAGCTAAGTGACCTGAATCCAACATTGAAAAACTACTCACTGCACCAGATCTAGTTGGGACAAACCTCTTTACCATGGCTTATGTAGATAACACTTTTCTTTCTATGTCAATGAAAAGTAGGGCTGCCCAGGGAACACTTCAGCCAGAGCCTATATTAATATCCTATTAAATGTATAAAAAACCCAAACTACATGAATTCAAATGGAATTAAAAACTGAAACTTCACACTGACCAGAGGAAACCTTGCAAGTCCTTTGTCAAATGTGGCCATAAGTATGGAGCTGCTCCATAATTTGTTGTTTCTCAGGTTTCTTCTAATATTGGTGCTTTTCAGCTTTGTCTCATGGAATGTGTTCCAGCATCTTTTTCCACAGTCTAGCTTACATTTTTCCAAGCTGACTCAAAATTCCCTGTTTTTAACTCATCCCTCAGTCCTTCTAGGTGTTCAGCACATGCCAGTTTAGTTAATTGAGCTGTCTTCTGGATCACTAAGACCTTAATACAAAAACTGAATACTGACCTTGGAACTCTTCCCACAGCAAAATTTGATAATTTAAGTTTGTCATACTATTACAATATATCTCTAAGACTTACACTCCATATAGCAAAATTTGTATCTGAGGGCTAGTCTACACTACCCTTCTGATTTGGCAGGTAGTGATCGATGTTCTGGGATCGATTTTATCGCATCTCATCTAGACGCGATAAATCAATCCCAGAAGCGCTCCCCGTCGACAGCGCAACTCCAGCTCGGTGAGCGGAGGAAGTGCTGTCGACAGGGGAGCCTGCCTGCTGCCGTGTGGACTGGGGGTAAGTAATCTAAAAATCGATCTAAAATATTCGACTTCAGCTACATTATTCACATAGCTGAAGTTGCGTATTTTAGATCGGGAACCCCCCCTCCCGTGTGGACCAGCCCGAAGTTAATCTTCAAAAACTCACCCATTTGTAGGAATGCAATTCACTGGTACTTACTTGGAATGCATTGCAATAACTAGGCTGATGGGGTGACTCAAAGAGCACGGTGCTAATTAGTAAGCCAGTCTGACTTCAGTTTGCACCTATTTCCTTGATTCAAGCTGTTGTGCTTATTCTTATAGGGACACTGTCAAGGCTTTTGAAAATGACTTGACTACAAAAAAGCTTCTGACAGTCTTAATTGCAAATACTTTACAATTTATATGCAAGCAGAAAAATCCTTATTGCATTTAAACAATAGACTATAGAGGAAACAATGATTACCGACAAAGTGCTATCACAAAGTAATGTAAAACTAACAATTTCTCTTACTTCCAGGTATAGTACTCCTTAAAGCGGTGTAGCTTTTGGACAAATGTGAATTTCCTAGTTGACTGTTTCAAGTATTGCAGATAGACTACAGTGTCTTTGAAGGTAACAGTCAATCAGAAATTCCTAGGTATTGGTATTATGGCCTGCAGAAACATGTGCATGTTAGTAGCCCCATTGAATTCAGCTGAACTACTCACCCAGTGTCTGTAGGAAAGATTTTTCTTAGACCAAGATTAGCATGAAGTGTCCAGTCGTCTTTGCTCTAAGACCATGTCTACCCATACAGCACTGCAGCAGCACTTCACCTGTCTGGTGAAGACTCTGTTCCTATGGGGGAGAGCTCTCCCATTGGCATAAAAACCTGCTTCCACAAATGGCAGAAGCTATGTCGACAGGAGAAATTCTCCCAATGACCTAGCACTGTGCACACAAACACTTATGTTGGTGTAACTGTCACTTAAGGGGGGGCGGGGGGGGGCGGGTTTATTCACAGCCCTGAGTGACTGAGCTTATTCTGACATAAGCTACAACTACACTACAGTGTAAGTGTCTCTATTTTGTCAAGCTTTAAATGTATACATGTCTTCGTCCAAAATTGATTTGGTAAACAGAAATAGTCACTCTATAGCTGTTGGATATTGCAACAAAATTTATAAATCTTAAATAGTGAGTGTGTTGTCTTTTTAGATTGTGTAAACCTTGCAAGTGGGAAGGGTAAATAATGCCTTAATTGTGTAGATTAGCTGAATATATTTGCTATCTTTCTCTCTGCCACATGTCTATAATTAGTACAGCAGCTTGCTCATACTTCATTCACTTAAATTGTTTCACCCATAAAGGTTATCTAAGCCACTTAATTTTTCAATTGCATTTTCAGAATTCTTTGACAACATAGTGAATAGTGTTACTGATGTGATCCAGAGAGGATCTCAGTTTTTTTAAGACCGCCTGGGAATGAAGCTTCAATTGACATTTTCCATGTTACAATAGCATATTACATTTTTAATAACCTCTCAGTACATGGACTCAAACTGAAGAGTTCGTATGCATTTATGAAAATTATTGTATACCTTAGCAGTTAAACTACTGGAATGTACTAATCTGCAAGCAAAATGGCATCTCCACACTGAAAAATGTAGTTGTAGTGTTATGAAGTCTTAGTAATAAGACTTCATAATCTTTGTTCAATACACTTTCATAATATAGTATTTGACAATACTGCATAAAACCAAACTATTTTGTCACATGGGTGAGTTCTTGGTAATTCTTTACCTTTGCTAGTTAGTAAAACTTTGTAATTCATGTTGGGTTCCTAGTTAGTGTGAACTTGTAAAGTTCTACTTGTGCTAGATCCTCTCCCTTCCCCTGAAGTGTAGCAGTCATTAATGCACTGTCTGAAGATGAGTTTGAGACTTGGTACTTTAATCCAAGGAGCAAAAGAGTGAAGGAATCAAAACACTAAATATTTAGAAGGATGGGAATACCTCACTTCTATATAGTAGACACCCTCTTGTTTTAGGAGCGCACTGGCTGACTCTAAAGGGAGCTGTTCAGTCCCCCTTGAACAGGGGGCCAGGATGGTACTCAGCTAAACCATCAAAGGGACTGAACTAAAGGAGCCCAAAGATCTACTGGAGTTTGACTGATCCCTTGCTGGCTCCCTATAATACATATGAGTTTACTTGCTGTACACAGTGGGGCCCTAATCCTGCAATTGTCTGCATGGGCAGAATCCATTGAAGTCCATGAGGTGCAGGGGGTCTACATGCATGCAACAAAATGTAGAATTGAGACACGACTTGCAAATGTAGTACTTGAATGCACAGTAATAATTTGCATCATAAGGCTACAAGTTGATTTGGTTCTAAACTAAAATATACTTTTAGCTCTTTCACGTTTTTGCCACAACTATGCCATTTGATGGTAAGGGGTTAAGTTATAATCAGATCTAGGTCTTTCATCTGCCATTCAAAGACTACACTAACTGCACTCTTAGTTTACTAGGAGTATATCTTCAGTACTTATTACTGAACTTGTAAATTTCCAGACTTCTCACTTCCTTCCTTTGCTGATGTAATACAGCTTGTTTTCTTGAGATATTGACGCACACGTTTTTGTCAGAAGAGAAATCTTGCTTAAAAGTATTGCTAGTTTGACACACACATGACTCTTACCACATTCAAGAAAACATGCTGTACTCCACAAGCAGGTGATAGGTTTTAATCTCTAACTTTTGGCTAGTTTGCACTGCTGTTCCATGGGAGAGGGCTTTCCTTGCTATTTATTTAAAAAAAAAAAAAAAAAATCTCTTCAGCATCATTGTGAAAATAGTAGGAACCAGATAGACATGCAGCACATAACTTAACTTCACTAAAAGAAAACTAAGGATAACAACTGAAACAAGTTCCTTGGATACGTATATCCCAGAAACGAATCTGTTTGAACAGTACACAAGCATTAACTAATGGAAGTACTTTATTTCCTCTTCTAGATTCTGTTTACTTCTGTCAAATAGCTGCAATCCAAAGATGGCTGCAAATAAGCCCAAAGGTCAGAATTCTTTGGCTTTACACAAAGTAATCATGGTGGGAAGTGGTGGCGTAGGAAAATCTGCTTTAACGCTGCAGTTCATGTATGATGAGGTAAGAATCTAACTTTACAATAAAAATGTTTTGCATCCTACTTCATTTTCAGAAAGAAATGATGGCATGGCTGTTGAGCAGCATTACTCTTAGTGGTATGATCATTTTAAACTAGTTAGTTTATTTGGATCTCTTCAATAACTTGAAGAATTTAAAGCTTTATATGAATTACCCATTAAGTTGAATATAAAAATGTTTGGGATTTTTTGAACTCACGGCCCTTTTTGAGATTATAAATCTAGTGAAAGTGTAAATCAGCAGTTTTTCAGCTCTTCTGTCAATTACTACTCAGTGAGCTCTAAGAGGGTTATTACCTTATTTGAGCCTTGCAGTCACTAATGATGTTCGAGCTGTATTAAAGTGTTTAAACTTCAAAAAAGCTTTGGTTCTCCCATTACCAAAACTGAGGTTTTAAGTTCCTTTTGACTATTACAGCTTTAACAATCTTTGCACTTGATCGTACTTGAGGGCATACTTTGAATGGGTAAAACTCTAGCTTCTGCAACACCACAAAAACTAAGGGTACATCTACACTACCCGTCGGATTGGCGGGTAGTGATTGATCTATTGGGGATCAATTTATCGTGTCTAGTGTAGATGTGATAAATTGATCCCCGATCGCTCTGCCGTCGACTCCTGTACTCCACCGCAGTGAGAGGCGGAAGCGGAGTCGACGGGGGAGCGGCGGCAGTTGACCCCGTGCCATGAGGTTGCAAGGTAAGTTGACCTAAGATGCACCGACTTCAGCTACACTATTCTCGTAGCTGAAGTTGCATATCTTAGGTCAATCCCCCTCTTAGTGTAGACCAGGGCTAAGTTAGTGTGCTTTTCTCCCTGTCTTCAGTAATCCTTCCCAAACCCTTTGTATAAACTATTGTATGTTCTAATGACATCCTTAGAACCCTGCAAATCTACAGATATCTGCGGATGCAGATTTTTGTATCTGCACAGGGCTCTAGACAACCTTCATCAAAGAGACTTGGTTCAGAAGGGATCTGCACCCTATTGGGGGTGCTGCTCAACCTCTTCTTTGAGCGAGATTAGAAATAGGATTTCTATTCTCCCTTACCACTTGTCAATGCAAAATACTACCATTTATTTGCTAAGTAGTCTTGGGTGACTGTGTGTAGGGTATGCATAGCTATACTCAGCAGTGAAAAGCCAGCTGCATCCACAATGCAGTGTGTAGCTACACATGTTGGGGGAAAGGCTTGGGCTGCAGGGGGACACTACACTGCTAAAAATAACTCTGTAGATGGAGGCACTGCTTGAGCATATAGAAAGCCATGTAGGGTACATACCCCAAGGATTCGGGCATGTGTTCATTGCCTAAGCCGTGCTTCATGATCTATATTGCTTTCTATATACATGCCAAAGGGAAGTGCAGTGTATGCATTCTAAATGCCAACATAAGGATTGTACAGTGTAGACATACCCTTAAGTGACTTTCGAGTACTTGCAAGAAATAAACCAATATTCCAACCCCTTTCAAAATAGCTTGAAATTCTGACATTACCCAAGACAACAAAAGTATGATGCGGATGCTCTAGAATACTATAGAAACTGAGATGAGGCCTTAAACTGTTTTATTTTGGGGTAATAGCAGGAAGTGAAAACCTCTGGTAGCCAATACAGGTCACAAGAGCATCTTATTTGGCTGGCATGAGATGGGCTTGACTTAATTTTGTCAAGTCTTCATATGACTATAATGTAGATACTCTTATGGCCTGAATGAATGAGCTATGTAGGTGTTACTGACCCAGAAAAACTTTTCATCTTGTATTTACATTAAAAATCCAGATGGAGATGTTTATTTTAGACACTTATTTGGGAATATGAATATGGTTTTGTCCTATACTGTTCCTTTCTTTTCAGTTCGTGGAAGACTATGAACCTACCAAAGCAGACAGCTACAGAAAAAAAGTAGTTCTGGATGGGGAAGAGGTCCAAATAGACATCTTAGATACAGCAGGCCAGGAGGACTATGCTGCAATTAGAGACAACTATTTCCGAAGTGGAGAGGGATTTCTGTGTGTCTTCTCTATCACAGAGTTGGAATCTTTTGCAGCTACAGCAGACTTCAGGTAAACAGAGGGAGAAATTACACATTTACGTATATTTTAGTGAGCTCATAAAATAAGTTCTTGATCACCTGTCAGCTTCCTCTTACGCAATAACTTTTATTGTAGTCTTTTGCTGTTTCATATCTATGAAAGTTTGCATAGACTGCACCCTTATGTATTGTCTGACATCTCAAGACTTTTCCTCTGCTAATCAGATATTATTGGCACAATGTTTAAAATGCTACGAAACAAAGCTTTAGTGCTACTGTCAGAACAGGTACTTGACAGGGTTCAAAAGACTGCCTGCCTTATGTAATTCAGTGACTTTTTGGCACTTAAACTGACTTGTAAACAGGCATACTACCATCCAAACTGATGGGCCTGACCATTGTTACAGATAGTAAGTGCCAGACTGGCTTGTAGGCTGCACAACTGCATTTGTCCCAGGGCTGTTAGTTTACTCTCTGCTTGTTCTACCCATTGTAGTTCTCTACCATGTTCTTTTTTTCATTCTCTTAACCTGTCAAGTACCAACCGGCGCAAACAGAGGCCAGTGATTGCACATCTGGATGCTATGTGGTAGAACATATGTTGTGCAAAAAGTTATACTCAGTTTCTGTATGGAAAAATAAATATACTGGAGAGCAGCATGTGGCAGGATTATCTTCCAAATTCCTGGACTCTGGCTAACAAGCTTTCCATACTGAGTTGGTACTATTGGCTCTAAGGGCTGGTCTACACTAACCCCCCATGTCGAACTAAGATACGCAACTTCAGCTACATTAATAACGTAGCTGAAGTCGAAGTATCTTAGTTCGAACTTACCTGCGGTCCACACGCGGCGCGCAGGCTCCCCCGTCGACGGCGCTTACTCCTCGCTTCGAGCTGGATTACCAGCGTCGACGGGGGAGCACTTCCTGGTTCGATTTATCACATCTAGACAAGACGTGATAAATCGAACCCAGAAGATCGATCCGACACCTCCGATCTATCCGGTAAGTGTAGACTAGCCCTAACAGTAGTTACTCTGTTGGCAATATGACACAGCACTTCACAACGGACTTGTGAGGGCGGTTGATGATGATCATCCAACCATGGACATTAATAGAGGCAATATTCTAAGGATAATGCGATTACTTAATAGTAAAAGCATTTGAGTTGTTATAAATAAGTAGACGGTACTGAATTATAGTTGTTGATGCAATCTTTAATCCTGTGGGCCCCAACATTTGGAGCTGCAAGGGATCAACATTAAACATTTACCTTCTGTTTTTGGAAATAAAGTGCCATCAAAAACCCACTATTTTAACCAGCTTCCTCAAAATAAACAAAACAAACTTCCCCAATGCAATCTAGCAAGGACAGGCCATGAAAAGGAATAAACAGCTCTTCATAGCTATTTTGTTTTCTCTTGGAAGAATGTCAAAATTCTAGGGGAAACTAAAGTAAGTCTCATGGGGAGACAGCCCACAAGGTTCCAAACTGCTAATAGGGCAGAAGAAATGCAAGGCACAAGTAGTCAATTTCTTGAAGCATTCTCTTCTATTCAGATCATTCCCCCTCAGTTGGAGTCTGTGGGTTGAGGATGAAACTAAAGAGCGCATTGCAAGTGGATGGTATGATACTATTGCTAAAACAGTAATTAAGATGCTCAAGATTAAAATTGTGCCCTAAAGTCAAGAAAATACCTTCCTCTTCAGTTGTGCATATATCCCCATCTATTCAGTCTGAAATGATGTGAATAAGCTGCGTGAGGAATGTCCAGACTAAAGTAATTTTAAAGAGCAAGAGACTTTCTTCAGTTTACATTACAACTTCAAGGCAGTTGCAGCAACATATTACAAATATGAAGTTACTCTGTCAGAATGGATTCTCCCACCCCCCGAAAAAGACCAAGCAGACAGAAAAACTGAGTCTTGTAATTTATGCTAATAGCATTAGGCTTCAGCAGTAGCTGCAGAAACCACTTCCCTACTACTTGCTCTAGATCAGTGGTTCTCAAACTTTTTTTCCCCCCACGAACCACTTGAAAATTGCTGAAGGTCTCAGCAGACTACTTAATGATCTTTCCAAATGTTTGTACAGTTAACTAACTATTGTAAAGAACTTTGGTTAAAAGCGCTATACCAAAAAACCTTTTTTTTTTTTATTTTACAAATAAAAGCGCACACTCATATTTTAATACCAGTAGTGTTACCTTTCTAATGCAATGGATATGCCTTCTGTTGCCTGCTGTGGCAGCCCCCAAGCTGGGGCTGGGAAGGTGCCTACTAGACATGTCTTCATGGATCAAAACAAAATTATTACTGGAGATCAGAATATATTAAGGAAAACTTTTAAAGGTGGCCTGGAAGGGAGGAGGGGATATGGGGTTTGTCCCTTGCTGCTTTTAATGAATAAAGGAGGCATGAATGGTTTTAAACTGCTTATAAAATTAGAATTTCAGATCTTGTCTGCTCTGCAAAATTGACTAGAACTAGTGAAATGACATGTTGAGCTATATAGAGGAAGAAATTTAGTCATCAAAACAGCCTTAGTGTAACATCTATTTAACATGACTAACTTTAGATTTATTAGCGGGTTCTCTTTTGCTTTTTTTGGGGTCACTCAATTGAGTGGAATCTGTTGTAGCAACTGATGTCTTAGATAAATTGGATATTCCCTTTAATAACGAACATGCATAATAAGTCTTTGCTTTGAGGCATAGTTGAATTTCACACTTTTTAAAACATGTTTCTGTTTTCATCTGGAAACTTATTGTTTAGAACTGTCCTGTTTCAGAGGATTTGAGCAGGATGTTGGCATGGTCTGAGTTTCTTGTAGGTTAACTCTTTAAACATCTCAAATACATGATGAAATTACTATAAGGCAGGGCGCAGAACTGATTGAAAGATCTTTGTTCAGAATTAGCAGCGGCTCTCTGTCCAACTGGGAAGGCATATATAGTGAGGTCCTGTGGGGGTTTCTCCTGGGTTAGATACTATTAAATATTTTCATTAATGATTTAGACAATGGAGTGGAGAGCACTTCTAAAACTTGTGGATGACACCAAGCTGGGAGGATTGCAAGCACTTCAGAGAACAGGATTAGAATTCAAAACCACCTTGACAAATTGAAGATTTGGTCTGTAATCAACAAGATGAAATTCAGTAAGGACAAGTGCCAAGTACTACACTTGAAGGAAAAATCAAATGCCCAACGACCCAAATGGGGAATAACTGGCTAGGTGGTTAGTACTGCTGAAAAGATTATAGTGGATCATTGAATGAGTGAACAATGATGCAGTTTCACACTGCACACCACCTAAACTTTCTAAAAGGAGTAAATGAGCATTCACTGTAAAGTTAAAAATAAAAATGCTACCCTTTTGTGGACTTTTCTGGGAATAATACCTCTATGTAGATTTTAATGTTCTTCCTTTCCTCCTCCTCCTCCTCCAGGGAGCAGATTTTAAGAGTAAAAGAAGATGAGAATGTTCCCTTTCTGCTAGTTGGTAATAAATCAGATTTGGAAGATAAAAGGCAAGTTTCTGTAGAGGAAGCAAAGAACAGAGCTGATCAGTGGAACGTTAACTATGTGGAAACTTCTGCTAAAACACGAGCTAATGTTGACAAGGTAATGATCTTTAAGTGCAAAACATGAAAAATCAAGGTTCTGTAAAAGCCCTAAACCATCTTTCATGGATACTGCTTTCCATATCTACTTTCATGTGTCATGAAAAGCTAAATTTAATTCTTGTGAATAATCCTGGACCAACGACTGTAGAGAACTCTCTCTCCTTTAACCATTGAGCAGGTACAACAATGATAGTGGAACAATAAGCTTCCCTGCATTGCCCCTTCAGTGTGCTTCAACCATGTTCTAAAGGGGAATCCTCAAGTATGGATAGCTGAGTTTCCATGCACTCTTGATCCTTACTGAACAGACCACCAGTTTACTAAACCGCCATTGGATGGTGACAGTTTAACAAACTTGGCTAGATTTTGAAGGGGTAGTTCAGGAGGCAACAGGCTCTCTCAAGGGATTGGTAATGAGTCAATCTTGGCCTAGACATTTTTGTTTTTCAGTACTTTCCTAAATATTTTTGGATGTGACCAGAAGACTGGTAGCCTCTAGGAAGGGAAGAATGCTTGCTGGACTGTTCGTTGACATTCTGAATGGTTTTATAGGGGAAGGATTGTGATCTCCCTCAGACAATACCTGGGCATGGACAAAGAGAATGAATGGTTCACAGCTTAGAATGTACTGAGAGCTGCAGCATGAGGGTCAAAGGATACAGAGAAGCAGCCTGGTTCAGAAAGGGGCAAGAAAAGACGTGTGGTCACCATTTATTGAGGCAAAAGCAATGAGATGGGGGACAATGCTTAGATCTGGTCTCCAAAAGTAAGACTGGTTAAATTTCATGTTCAGAATTAAAACATATCGCACTCTAAAGTTCAGTAACTGTTTTGAAATCCACAGTATTGGGTTGCTAACAGTATTTTGCCTTGTGGAAAGCAAATATATTGAGACAAGGGGATTAAGTATCTTAAATTAATGTGCTAACCTCTCCTCTGGTGACCTACATACAAATTTGATCATGCTGTTGAAAATCCCCAGTGGAAATCATCATATCTAAGATGTCAGAAGTTGGGTCACCAGTTGCAACTTGCTGGCCTAACACAGAAGGTGGACTGTTTTGGAATAGTCTACCATCAAGTTATTTTTTCTCTCTAACTCTTAACTAGAGCAACTGGTTCTGCAACAGTTTTTTGCCAATGGTAATTTAGTGTCTTTGGGTCAGTGGCTAAGTGCAGTTCACTTACCTGCAGCAAAACACAATCAGGTCACACTTCGGTAGAACAGAAATTGGTATGTACTAGTTCTTTGTTCATGGAATGGCAGCTGGTATCAATCTATCATAGCCTTACAAAACTGCCAATTCAGACACACATTTAATGACACATGCATCATTTAATGACACACAACTAATTTTACTTTCACATGCCAGCGCTCTCAAGTTCAACACAGTTCTCTTTATGGCAGATCATATCTCCAGCTCTATAAACACTTAAACCATGGCCCTTACAAGTTTGTGAAGATTTTCAAACCTAGTGGTGTAATGGCAACCAGCCCACAAAATAACTTAAATTACAAAATCCCTGTCAGTGGACATATCAAAGGAATAGCTTAGTATCTGACACAAGGTGCCAGGAAGGCTCTTCACTCTTACGTGCATTTGCAGAAGTAGGTTAAGTATCCTAGGCAGCTAAATACTGTATCATTTACTTAAGCAAGTGGAGGATTATGTCAAACTCTCATAGCACAGATTTAGATACATGGATAACTCAAGCCATCGTTAGAAGTAAAGGCCATTTTATCTATTTCTTAATGAAAATTTCATACAGTATATAGTTGTGCTGATTTTTGTCAAGGAAACCTAGATCTTCTTTCCTCAAATAGCTTAAGTGTAACACAGGTGGTAACAGTCTTGCTCATTAAATTTTTAATCATCACCTGGATCACATGGATTTCTTAAATGCAATTCCATGTAGAACATAGCTATAGAACAAGAGTACTGTAGTGGGATATACTGAACTATGGTTTTCTAGCTCACTGTGCACCGCTTCAGAAGAGACCAACAGACTCTCCTACGATATGGCTGTCTAAATACTCTGTGGACTGCCAGCAAAGGCAAATCTCTAGTTGAGAATAGAGAACTTGTTGCCAAAAGGAAAACTGCATAGAATTGGGCAGTTTGTTGTGCTCATGTGTCTATTGAAGTCAACTTGCACAAGTGAGAATAACATTGTAGTAGCACCTGGAAGCTGACCAATTCAGTGCCCCTTTGTGCTTTGCATCGTTGTTGCTCATTTCAGAGTCGTCTTGAAACAGTCTTACCAAAGCCTGAATTGACAATGGGCTCTTGAATTGCATTCCTAGCCAAACTTGTAGCGGTCTCAAGTTTCTCCAACATGTGCTATTCCATTCGCCTTCCAAAAGACTTGCTTTTGAGCTGTAACTTAAGGCTTAATTCGAGTAAACTGTCTTTAAAATAGGCTTTAACTTTTGTCAGTTCGCATTGGAAATGAAGTTGTTTCTAGACTGGTGGTTTTTTATGAATAACTCTAATCTCAGGGAACCATACTGGGCTCTCCATAATATGGGCATATCCAATCCTCAACAGAACTCTAATTGCATTTTTAGACTAAAATATGGATGGCCCCTGGAAAACATCCTAAATGTTTTATTGTAAGTATCTAATATGACACTTTGCAAATTAGATGTTTATCTTGTCTTTGTCATCTGTGTGGTATTGTAATGTGAAATGCAAAGGATTTTTTCTTCCGTCTGATTAGTATGAAATGGAAATAAACTTGAAACCTCATGCATGGGGGCATGGTATGGCAGAGTTATGCTTCAGGCTGGAAGTTCAGCTCATATAAGCATCTCGGGAGCACATGCAGCTCAGTAATGGTAGGGGGCAGCTAGCCTCACTCCCTCTTGCCCAAAAACCTGCATATCCTTTGAAGACTAGAAAGAGTAGGATAATTGCAGGATTTGCTTAGGGCTGATTTTATCCCTTTTACCTAGACATACTGTATTTAGCCGACTCTGATCCAGGCACGTGATCTCAAGTAGATCATATTTATGTAAAGTTATCTAAATTAGCATGTGTTCATGTTAAAAGTGCATTGACATGTAAACTTTTTTTATTTTCTTCTTAGGTATTCTTTGATTTAATGAGAGAAATTAGAGCCAGAAAGATGGAAGACAGCAAAGAGAAGAATGGAAAGAAGAAAAGGAAAAGCCTAGCTAAGAGGATCAGAGAAAGATGTTGCATTTTATAATCAAAGGCCCAACTCCTTTCCTTGACCATGCTAATAACCATAATTTATAAGCATGCCATCAAAGGCTTAAATGACTGAAATTTAACATTTTTGGAAATCGTAATGTATCACTAAAAGCATGAATTGGAACTGCACTGAGTTAAATTCACTGAAAAAATGTAATGTGGCTTCCAGAGAAGCAAAGTTCAACCCATTTCATAATTGCCTACCATCACTGTTCTTCTGAATGTAGTATTTCATAGGCAGTCTTTCTTTAACAGTAAACAGAAGGAAGTACTTTCTGTGGTTTCTTGTAAAGCATAAATTTTTGTATCACTAAATCTTCAACTTTGTCTTGTCTTCTACTGCCTTGCAAATTACAATTGTGAACATGATACCAAACAAACTGGTATACAGCTGTTTTGCCATTGAGTTATGCAAATTATAGAAGAGAAAATATTCAGGCAGTGTATCTGCATACAGTTATATTGAGTCATTCCTATGTGGATCTGCATTACCTGATTAATTTAAAGTGGTGTACATTTTTAAATGGAAACATTTGAATATGCCTTAATTTAAAAACCTAGAAATAGCAGATTACGTAGTTAAGGCTATATTTTCATCTTGATGCATTGAGACTGATGCATCCCTATGCATCAATGTGGGAGACTATCCTTTAGTGTGGAGTGCAGTTCTGTGAATGGTCTTGCTAACTAGCTGTCTGCTAGCAGTGTCTGATCTTAATGTGTGCCATACTCTGGATATTTTGAATAGCTCAGAGCATATTGTCACCTGTGATTTAGTAATATGGTAGTTTAAAATTAAAGGGGTTGGAATCTACATGTACGGTTGAGGTTACAAGGTTGTGTGGCAGTTAAGCCTGAAATGGGTGCTTACCACTTAACATGCTGGCACTTTGGAACTACCGTTTTGCAAGTAGTTAATGTCTGTAGGTGTTTGGATTTTTAACTCCCTGAGTTGGGCAGAGTGGAGCTCATTCAGTCGAGCTAATGTGTTTTGCATTAGGGTGTTTGGGAAATTCTGGTGTGTCATCAGTAACTTCTTCCTTTGTCCTCGTGATACTAAGCTATGGGAACATGATGTGGTTATTTGGAAGCTACTTGCAGGTTTTGTACTGTTTAGTCTAGTTTGTGTTCATAATGGGGAGCATTGTAGCAACTTTTTCTAGTTAATGTTATCAAATATATGCTTTGCAGTACAGAAACACTTACATTTTATTTGGAGAATCTGGATGCAGATAGTATTGCCTCAGCTGCTTCAGAAAACAAAAGAAAACACACTGTTAGTGTCCACTATCTTCTTGCTAAAAATAAGCCAGGATCTGAGGCTTTTGGACTCTCGAGTAGGAAGGGGTAGATTGATTCCACAAACTATTACTCTTTTATACATGTGTAAACCTATAACTGACAGTCCAAAATGCATTCAAACAAACTAACAAAAGTGTACTTTACCCACTAACAAATAGATACTGTAGGGACTCAGCTCTTTAAAAATTACACTTGTCGTCATGTTAAGTATTTATCCATAAGGAATTTTGTATGTACACTTAGACTACCATGTGCAGAATTAAAGTTGCTCATGTAACTATAGCCAAGTAGGCCAGTCTTCATCTTTACTGTGTACTCATTTTCAGTCTATTTAACCAGGGAGTCGAACCACTAACATTGACTTTGCTTTGAGAACTATGTACTGGGAACTGAGGTGTAATGAAGCTAATGGACACAGGAAATGTCACTTGTCTTAGGCTGATGCCTTACCCAATTCTTTTTATTTGCTATTTGAGCCATTGAAAGACCAATAAACTTCCATTTTTTAAGTACTTGTGCAATGTTAATTGATGGAAAAAAAACAAGTTGTGTTCTAATATGGCCACTGATTCCATCGGTCATGGAGTCATAAAGCAGAGTATTCTAAAGTTGTTGGGTTTTTTCCTACCATATGTAAACCAAACTGAATTCTATCTTACTCAGACTAACTAATGTAGCATTAATGTACATTTGAAAAGGCTGGAGAACAGACCTGAATAATAGCTACTGCATTTTGTGCAATACTAGTTTACCCTTCTGGTGTCAGCAAAGGAATGCCAAGTAGCAAGAGTGTCAACTTGCTCTAAAGTAACTCTGTACAAATAACACCAAGAAAACGATGTTCTACACTAGAGATCTGAGTAAACCATATATGTTGGAATTGTGCCAATATTTCATAAAGTTTCCTGAAGTTTAATTCTTTTTTCATAAAATCAAGGGAGTATAGGCTTATGGCTAAAGCACAGGAGGATCCGGGTTCTTTTCCTGATTTTGCCACAGATGGTCTTTCCTTCAAGTTGCTTAACCTCTCTGCCTGTTCCAAGAGTGGTGTGTAACTGAAGATTTTCATGAAGTATTGTGACCTTGTCTGCTGGAAGACACTACAGAAATACAAAGGGCTATAATGTCAATTGTCCGTTGGCTTTTAAACATCTATGGTCCCTTCCGTTTTGTTCCTATTCAGTACTCCATTGCAGCTAGTACAGGGGTTCTCAAACTGCGGGTTGGGGTTATCAGAGGGTCACGAGGTGTCAGCCTCCATGCCAAACCCCACATTGCCTCCAGCATTTATAATGGCATTAAATACCTTTTTAAGTGGTTTTTAATGTGTAAGGGGGGTCGCATGCAGAGGCTTGCTATGTGAAAGGGATCACTGGTACAAAAGTTTGAGAACCACTAGGCTAGTAGGTAATCCTCCATCTACTGATTTAAGAAGCAATCCTGTATTCTAAAAACTGGCTTAATACTAATCATTAATGCATTCCAATCTTTCTGAGTTAAGCTTCTATACTTTCATGCTAACACTACACGTCCTCATGCCATCTATTGTGTTGAGGAACATCTGCCCCATGCACAGGGATATACTACAACTTGTGATAACTGACGAGACTTGAAAGTATCTAACTTGAGTGCTTTTGGCAATCCCCCACCCACTATTCTACAACTCCTATGGATGGTGTGTTGAGGCAGAGCCACTGAGTACACAAATCCTGTCTAATGGGCATAACTAAAATACAAACATCCATCACTTCCTAAGACAATTTTAGATCAGTTTCTTGGAAGAAGCACTTTCCCCTCACGCAGAAGTCATTAACAGCAGGGTCATATGCAGAATTAACATCTCAGAAATACCAAGTAGTTGGCATTATGATGTAATAAAGCCCCATATTAATATCTTGAGCTATCTAAACTATAGAAGCCAGCCTTGGAATCAAATCTTAGCTACCAATATATTTGAGTCAGCCAGAAGTCCTGGGATTCCTTTTGGGACACCAGTCCCACAATGACTCCCCCTATGTTGAAAGTTGTGATTTAAGGATAGCCCACACTGGTTGTTGAACACAGGCCTTAACAAAGCAGCACACATGCAACCTTTACAGCTGTATTATGTACCACAATAGCAATCTTAGTAGAAAACAACCGTCCTATTGCATTTGAGAATTCTTAAAGCAAAAGACCGATCAAACTTTCTGAACTTTACTTAGTCCCTCTCTGCTGGCTAATCTCAGATACCACTGTGTGATTGGCTAGCAAATGATATAGGTATTTGCTTCTCAATGGGAAGGGGAGGAAAACTGCTTTCTAGTTGCTAGTCTCTGACCAATATTAGTCAGTGGAAACACAAGTAGCTGGAAGATTCAAACTTCTTGGAGAGACTGAAGTATTAAATCAGGAGCACCAGTGAGGTAGCTACTTATAGCTTGAACTGTCTCCTCCATAAGATCCACCCAGTCTTTAAATCACCTTTTTCTCCATACAAAACATGAGCTGCAGCATTGTCACCTCGTACAATGCGCTTTTTAAAAAAAGCATTTTACTTTGTCCGCAGCCCCTGAAGTTTCTGGACGGCTACCAAAACTGAGGCAAGAAATCAGATTTTAGTGACCACCACTTAAAATACAGAAAGTAAATTCCTGAACCCAGTTGAGGGGCAGAGGGAAAGTCACAACAGGGAAATTATCTTGTGAAAAACACTTTATTTGCAATTTTCAGTTCCCTTTTGGAGGATTGAGGCCCCTGCATACAAACTTCTGGAATACACCAAGCTGGAGTGCTAGAGATAATAGCAACCAGGTTTAGACTGACAGATGTCAGGTTCCAATCATCAATTCACATGCCTTGGCACCCCTACAATTTCTCCCTTCTCCTCCCCCCAACAGAATTCATTTAACAATCTGGTCAGAACTCAAAACTCTACAGTATCAAACTAAACATAGGTTTGGGGCTTTTTAATGTGTAGTCAAACCAGATAGCCACGTGCAAAAATCATGCATTTATATTCACAGTTAACATGGTGTTGAACTGGTCAAATTGTTTTGCTGTTATTGCATTAGGTTAGCTATAGCTTTTTCCAGAATTGACTCATGAAACAATTTCCTGAAGTTTGCAAAACTAACCTTCCTACTCAAGCATTTTTATGGGAGGTCTACATTTGTGGCTCATGCTGAACAATGGGAGAGGAACCACAGTGGCTAACCTTGAGGACAAGCTAATCTTTGGCCTCAATGTGAAATTTTCTCAATTGTAAGTACTAGGGCTGGTGAGCACTTCCAGTTAATTTTGTGTGAGTGCTGTTTAAGGAAAGTCTAAACGTTTCACGGTGACATACCTGTTTTTGTCTAAATTTTTGTTGGGATGGTTTGAGGTCCGGGATGGAATCTCATAGAGAGACCTGAATTGAAAACCTGTCCGGCTCGAGACCATTTCGCTTTGTGCAAATGCTTGAAAGGGGTTTGTTGTTGTTCTAATGCAGAACAGAAAATTCTAGAAACCTTGAAAGTGGTCATGATATGGAATTGAGTCTGGCCAGCTCTAAGTGCTGCTTCTAGTAAGTCACTGCATTCAAATATTTCTAAATTATTTCTTTAAGGTATTTAATATGTAGTGAGTGTTTAGGTTCTGCCATGAGTGGGTCTGTTTTACAGAGGCAGGTAAGTACTCTGTTGCTTTTCAGATTGGGGAAACAGGCTATGTAACTGGTTCAGTAAGCCAGTTGCAGAGTTGTGAACAGCACTTCTGCCTTTCATTCTGACAATACATCACGCTGCCTCATAACGTAATAGCCTTAAATGTTTTCTCTCTAACTTAATAGGGTTATTTGAATTAAATTATAAATGTACAAAATCTGGATTGGTATGGCTTCGTATTCCAAGCTTGAAGTCTGAAACACTTGGATGGAAGCCAGCAGTTCCAGACCGTGACAAAATGCGCTCAGCCTTTCATCCTTTGTAGGCACGGTGCATCTTATGTGCGGGTCTCCTGATGGCCATTAATAACTGAGGTCCTGTTGGCTCTGGGAACACAAGGTCCAATGTCACTTTCCATAAGTGCATGGATTTGCCACAGTGTCCTCGGTCAAGAATTTCTTACACCCTTCTCTCCCACAGTTGCTCAACGTACAGATTAGATACTACTCCCATCCAAAGCAGAGATGGCTGCTTTGCCTTGATGCTGTATTTATTTAGGGTCTCACTTGCTGCTTTTTTTCAGTGTGAACCTAGTTGCCATTTAGTAGCTGTGTATATCTTTTGCTAGTATTTGTATGCTGCTGTTTGCCAGCATAACACAGCAACTACTATTTATGGATGTATAAATGGAGATCACCTTTCAAAGGGAGGCATATAGTTCAGAACGAGCCGTGCTTATCAGTGCAAGGTGATATAATGGTGAAACTGCTAGGGTGTGGTTTTTCAAAACCTTGTCAGTTTCATTTTGTGCAATATTAACACCCAAGGCTGATTTGGATCCAGGCTCCATTTTTATTCAAACCCCCAAAATTCAGAGGGATGGGGGTGACTAAGTGGTTTTGATTTGGGCCATTGTTATTTTTATTGTATAACATGTAATTTCACAATACCTGAGGAATTGGGGGAAGGAAGAGGTTTGAGGATGCAACTGCCTGCTCATGGGTAAGCAGACTGAAGGGATTCTTCAAACTGTGTCCAAACACTCTGGAAAATGTTCTGTCACTTGGTTGCCACCACAGAACGTGTCCAGTCAGCTACACATAAGCTTGGGGACGGAGAAAAGGAGGATAAACTCTTTGGGTTAGTCTACACTACCCGCTGATTCGGCGGGTAGCAATTGATCTTTTGGGGATCGATTTTTCATGTCTAATGTAGACGCAATAAATTGATCCCAGAACGCGCTCCCCGTCGATGCCAGTAATCCACCCTGACGCGAGGCGGAAGCGGAGTCGATGGGGGAGCACCAGTCTTCAATATTGCAGCGTCCTCATGGCGAGGTAAGTCAAGCGAGGTACGTCGACTTCAGCTATGTTGTTCACATAGCTGAAGTTGCGTACCTTACATCCCCCCCCCCGTAGTGTAGACCTGCCCTTTGAAGTGTTCCACCACTGAAAAGTTCACAGAAATAGGAATTTCAGAAGAAAGAAGCCCTGGCTGGCTGGCTGTTTGCAACAAAATATTTGAAGTGACTGGAAACTATTGTATGAAGCAAGTTGTTGCTTTAGTTACCTGGAGAACTGAATTACCTTTTAAATGGCTTGCTGTGAACTGAACCCAAAATTAAACTATTGATTTTTAAGCTGAGGTATTTAAAGATAAAATCTTGTTATAACAATATAGCACTTGTTTCAAATTGCTTTGAAAGGTGGATGGGTATCCCTGGCTTTTACAGATGGGAAAACTGAGGCACAGATTATTTGCCCAAGGTTAAAGCAAGTCAGTGCCAAATTGGGAATAGAAGCCAGTCCTATACTCTATCCCCTGGACCACACTGCTTCTCCAATATGGTGAAGTAATGCTGTCACTGAATTAAGCTATGACCATATAGGTGTGGCAGCAACTTCCTCAGTATGGTCTCAGATTAATGTATTTGTCTTAAAAGCACCCTTATCCCAGTTTGTATAATTTTTTTTAATGCATTTGGTGTGTAATTAGACACCTTAACCTTTATTCCCTTCAGTTGCGCACACTAGATATTGTGTGTTCAAGTAAGGCTTATACTTCTGGCAAGAGAATCTCAGGACATGTGATTTTTTTTCTCCTGTTTTATGTCCCCTTAATATATCCCACCAAAAAAATGAGGGCCAGAATGGCAGGACAGCACTGTGTGCCCTTCAAAATACTGCCTTAAATGATTTCTTTGCTCTTTGGCTTCTTGCTGCTGTTGCTCTCCCCTGTTTCTTTGGCTGTATGGATAATTCACGAGAGCTTCAAAGTAGTGGATGCAGTAAAAGCACAGGGGCTTATTTTCATAGTTGCGGAGCAGCTGTGGCAGCCTGAAATTGTTCACAGGAGGGTTACTACAGCAAGCAACCTGCCATCTGCTGGCCATTACTAGCCAGCGTATATACAACCCTGAAGCAAGTCTTTGGATGGCCGGGATTACAGAAACAAACCATAGCTGCCTCAAACTAATTGTTGCCTAGTACCTCTTACTTTGGAAAGAGTAAAACTAAGCTTCTTCCAGCTGTGACAATGTTATGCGTTACTCAGCTGGTCAATTCAGTTGCCAGTCTGGACAATGGATGTCTCTTGAAAATATTTGGTGGCAGAAACGTATAGAAGGGGAGTGACTCGTGCAATTTGCCTAATCTGATTGATCAGGGAGTGAGGGAGGAAGAGTAGTCTGCCATTAAAATGCAGTACTGCAGTATTCTAAAGGAGTGATCCAAACACTACAGTTCACCATAGTGATTCCTCAGGGCACTGGCCTTTTCCTATAGAACACCATTATTACTATGAATAGTGGTTAGAGCAAGGGAACATGGGCATTTCCAGCCCACTCCTCCATCTACTCCAGTATCCTGTTGCTAACAGTGGCCAGCACTAGATGCTGTGGGATCCTATTGAACTAGGCAGAATAAACAGAAAATCGTCCCTACCGGGATCTAAAAGATGAGCCACATGTGCTCACACACAAAGCAAGCAATTTCCTCCCTCTTCCCACTCTCAAAACAATCCCCCTCTGGCCAGTTGACAGGGTAAATAAGGGCTGTGAAGGAATTTGACTAGTTGGGCCCCCTACAAAAACACTCAATCTCACTTTGAATGTTTGTCCCCTGCTGCTTCCCCTTCCATGTATGGGAAACACCTCTTGAGAGGTGATGTGTGGTGGTAGCGGTGTGTACACCCCTGTATCACTTGCTCTAAGTAAAGGCACCATTTACTACCTGTCTGGATCAGAAGTCTCCTTTCCCCATTTAATGAGCTTGGTAGAGTTCAGAGCTTTTTAACATCTTTAATTTGATTTGATCCTATTTAGAGCAGGGAGAGGTCACAGGAGGCTGATTTGCTTTCAAGCCCACTGGGTTGGGAGGCAGCTGTACACTGGCAGCTTGTGCTGTGCAACATGAGGGGAATGACAGAGGAGTCTGCCCTGTACTAACCACAGTGCTTCAGGGGGCATGCTTTTGGCACTCACATTGGCCTGTAGATGAAAGGCAGCCCTGAGCTCTGATTACACCTATCGAACAGGTGTAGCAACTGCCACTCATATGTGTATTCTCCCTCCCACCCCTGGGTGGGGAAGCCCAGCAGCATTTCATGTCTCATCCCCCGCCCCCTCACCCATATTCTGGCCAGGCATTGTAGAAGCCTTGTGATAGCGCATTGTTCTCCCCTGGCACCTTCTCCCAATCATCCTGGGCACAGAGCAGGGAAATCTGTTCGGGGGGGAGGGTGTTGTTTCCCTGCTTCCTTAATCCTCCAGCTGGAAGCAGGGATGCCTAGCAATAACTTGGTTGTAGCCTCACTTCTGGGCATGAAGGGCCAAGAGACTCAAAGGGCCGACCCAGGATCAGGGGGAGAGGGTGGCACTGCCCAGCTCCACTGCTTTTAGTTGGCATTGCCCATCTTAATCCCCACCTTGTGTGATTGGATACTAATAACCAATTGTATTTCACTCTCGTGGTATCTTTACGTGAAGCTCTGAAACCCTTTACAAAAGGGGTTGTAGGTAACTGGAGGCAGGTAGTTTGGGCAGGGTGCCCTTCATATTTCCAATTTTCAAACATTTTGTTTGTAAATTTGGATGTGTATTGCACATTTGTAATGTTCTAAAATGTGCTGTAAATTTTCATTTGGGGAGCAATTTCAAATCCCCATACCAGTGAAACGAAAGGTAGTGAAAAGGCCGACGCCTGCAATGTGATCCCTATTCTATAGATGGAGAATTGGAAGCACAGCTATGTGAACAGTAAATTTCACAACTATCAGGTGTCCAGTTTAACCAGACTTGTGCCTATTCTAATTTTCAAATTGGATAGGATACCCCAAAATTGAAGTGCACACAGAACACTTACTGTGCTCAAAGTGACTGGCACAGTGTTAGTTATTCAGTTGTAGTCAGAAACTGAACACAGACTTGCTACTTAAGGCCCAGATCCTTACCCTCCCCTCAAATCTTCCTAAACCATTTGTCAGAAAGATGGCACAGTAATGGTTCATAATTGAAACAATGTATTTGCAAATGTAATGGCTAGAAACATTTTATTTTTTAAGAAAAATCTTTAATTCTGTCGTAAGGGTTTGGTTTTGAATTGGTGTCTGTGGGGGTGTTGTCTTCACCGCTCTTCCCTTCCCTCTGCTTAAACCTGTCCCACTTACAGTACTGTACTTAGTTGCTTTCTCACTCACAGGATGTAGAATATAAAACTGCAGCACACCAGTCAATGTACTTGACCCTGAATAACGATGATAATTACCTGGCACTTAAGTAGCTGTCAGAATGCACTTGACACAGGATGTGGGCATCATTATCCCTATTTCACTGATGGGGAAAACCTGAGACAAAGTTGTGAAGTGACTTGCTCAAGGTCCCACAGCTGGTCAATCGCTGAGCCAGGAAAAAGGCGGTATTGTCTTTAGCCCCAGCTAAACAGAGCTTCAAAATAATTGGTTTTTTTGTTGAGTAGAACGTGGCTGGTGTTTTGATATAATTTTTTCTTTTTTGTTTCTGAAACTAAGAACTTACTGAGAGAATGTCTATGTGTAGAGTGGAGGATCCTGCAATCCTTTCTATTGGACTGACTCATTAAAGGATCTTGGTCAACCCGAACAAGGATCCCAGAACAGGAGTCCTCTCATTCTACCTCATCACTGCTAAAATGGCTGTTGAAATGGTTACTGGATGTCTCAAATGCAGCAATTAAAAAGAACGAAGCCCTTCTTTGATAGCAGTTGGCTGTCGGCGGCATAATTGAGAGTTTCAGAAGGGCTCCTTTGTTCAAGACTGACTTGAGGAATCAGTCGGTAGTAAAGGGTGCCAGGAGCCCTCAGCTAGGGTGACCAGATGTCCCGATTTTATAGGGACAGTCCCTATATTTGGGGCTTTGTCTTGTATAGGCACCTATTCCCCCCCCCCCCCCCCCCGTCCTGATTTTTCACACTTGCTGTCTGGTCACCCTACCCTCAGCAAGCCTGTAATAGAACTTCATGGCACATAATAATGTTATGGAGGTTTGGGGGTGGGGGGATTCACATGCCACTTCGCTGCTCACTGCGAAGCTGGTTTGCATTTATTGAAATGCACTCATTTTTGTTGTCAGTTTAACAGCTTCCATGGTGGGTGGGTGGGGGTGGATTTAAAGCAATACTTTGCTCTATTTCATTGGATCTCATAACTTTACAAAGGAAGGTAAGTATCATTATGCCCATTTTAGTGAAACCACACCCATAATCAATTATCTAAACCAGTGGTTCTTAAACTGTGGTTCAGTGAACCACTGGTGATTTAAGGAGCACTGTGCTGGTGACCTGGTTAGTCATGTAGTGCGGGCTCCTTTTTGTATTGTTTTGTTTTTGTTTCCAGCAGTTAAATAGCATTAAAAACTGCTCCAAATATCATTACTTTCCTAGTAGGACTTTTCCACTTTAAAAATTGTTCAAGTTGCCACTGGGCTATTATGTAATCCTGGCTGAAAAGAGGGTGGTGGTTGTCCATGAGACAATCTCTTTATTAAACTCTGGTCCATACTGTGAAAAAGCTCAAGAACCCATTGAAACAAATGCTCACTACCGATTTTATTTACAAATTAAAGACCATGCTGCAGACCTTTGTCATGTGAGTACTCCCATGACTATGGGTTGTAGAATAAAATGTTGATTTGTAGAGCTGCTTTTTGTTTACCTTAAACAGTTTATTTTGATGTTAAATCCTTGATCCTAGTATATTTAATCTCCCTTCCCATGCAAAAGTATGTAATCCTATCACAACTGAATGGAGATTAACCCTCTTTTTTTGCTCAAATCATTTACCACAGTTGCAATTAATTTTAAAATGAAAACAAGGAAAAACAAATGGGGGGGGGGGGGAAGAGTATGAAGAAACAATTAGATTTGCTCTCTGCCTATTAGCTTCCTTCATTCCTCCTCTCTTCCTTTGGACACTGTGAAAGGAGCATATTCGTCCCTTAGGGTTAAGCTTGAGCCTATAGCTAGAACAGCTGGGTGTACAATCAGAAGGCCCTGTCCCCCACACCCTCTGCTGTGCTATATAAACAGGAAGAGGATGCTGAACAAGACACAGGAGTAGAAGCTATGTATGCTGCAATGGGTGGTGGTTTCCTCTCAGGCTGTAGGGAGGCTGCACTAACTAGAGACTTTGAATGGTTACTTTTGGGATCTGACCCAGGGCTCTAAGGTAAAGACCTTATGAACTGTTTGTTCTTTCTCCTGTTGTGAAACCCTGTTGAAAGGTACATGCCATTTGTTGGCTTCTCCTTGCTAATTAGAGTGAACCCCTTGCTGCCCTGACTGGGAAGTTTAAGGGGGGCACAGCCACAGTGCCACACAGACATGGAAGGACTGCTCCCACCTTGACAGACACCTACTGAAGTAGCAGCTCTTGTGGCTGGGGATTGATAGGCTGCAGGGTCTAGTTAGCTTTTTGTGTTTGCTGGTATCAATTATTTTCTTCAGTAACAATGCCAGGTACTTGAAACTGCTGCACAATTCTTTAGTTTGGACAAGTTCAGTTTTGGATATGGCACCTGGATACAGTGGCTTGGGATATATTAGATGGATGGGGGATACGGTCCAGTTCTGAGCTTTTATACCAGTGAAATGTATGATGAATGCAGAGTTGATCACATAACTGTAAATCTGGCACTACAGGATCAGATACTGTTCTTCACCCAGATTTACAGTGATGTAACTCCACTACAGTCAGTGGTGGAGTAACTCTGGATTTACACTGTTGTAACTGAG
Organism: Chelydra serpentina; assembly: GCA_037349315.1. Classification (NCBI taxonomy): domain Eukaryota; kingdom Metazoa; phylum Chordata; order Testudines; family Chelydridae; genus Chelydra; species Chelydra serpentina. The sequence continues at coordinate 8,525,189 of JBAIAC010000032.1, forward strand.
TAGATCTTTCACTTGAAGTTTACTATCAATACTAACCTCGGATGTTTCAAGTTCATGGACCAGATGCTGTTCTTGGTTACACCAGTGTAACTCCAGTGACTTTGTCATTCTGGATTTACTCTGTCATTTTAGATCAGAATCGTGTGGCTGTATGAGAATATTGCAATGACTCTAGGCTACAAGCCTAGCTTCCTTGTCAAAAAAGGAAAACAGTGTCCATGTGGGGAGAGGTCAGGAATGCAAAACAATAAACAAATGAAAACAGAATTGAGGTGCCTTGAGAGGATACATAGTCTTTAAAATATTTACAATTGTTTTCCCAGTTAAGGTGGATTTAACTTTATTTTAGTACATTAGTAACAACTAGGGGAACATTATTTTCTGTCTCCTCTGTTTACCTCTGAAGTGACTCTCCTTTAGTCACAATCTATCAGAAATCCTTTCACTGAGGCTAAACAATTCCTTGTAGGATCTTTGCACGCATCAGTCTGTGTCAAACCAAAGGTTGTTTTTTTTAATTTTTTTTAGAAGGAAAAGAAGTTTGACACGCGTAACCTAGTTCAATATGAGCACAGGCTCAAAGACTAACTGTTGAGGAGAATTTATTCTTAAATGTTGAGTTTAAAGTGCTTTTTTTTTTTTTTCCTGAATTTTTATTTTGGATCCGAAACAAGAAACCAGTTTAAGTTGTGGCTGCACCAGTACAATGTTCTTGGCTTTAAAGAGACTGCAGATAAATACTGCTGATTGCAGATGGCATACTTTCCAAGACCTGCTGTTATGGCAGTTTTATCTTTCAGGTTATTTACAACTGGGGGAAAAAAGCATGCAGATAAATGTGGAACAATAACTACACAGCAAGGAATTTTCCAGCATTTGTGAAAGGCTGTCAATTGTAAGAACAGGGAAACACATTATCACTGTGAATGCCTACTGCTTTTGAGAGATACAGCTAAAGAATTCTACTATGTGTATTGTCTGAGCCAGTGGGAAAAGGGCAAGAAGCTAAGGATTAAAGTTTCTTACATGTCAAGGAAAATAACTTGATTCTCTTTCTAGGTAGTAGGACTGGGTTGATTCTTCCATTGCTTTACAGCTTTAACCATCCCTTATCTTTAATCTGTAAACCTTATCTTTGTCCTTATGGGAATGGGAGGAGGATGAGTTCAGCTGTTTGGGGGTACTGCAGGTGACAGATTCCACAGAGAAAGAAGGTAGGTGAGGTAAAATCTTTTTTTTTTTTTTTTTTTTTTTTTTTTTTTTTGCACCAACTTCTGTTGGTGAGAGAGACAAGCTTTCAAGCATACACAGAGGACTTCTCCACAGAGGCAACTGGCAATAGTCAAACAACTGATCTTTCTGTGGGGCTGGGATAAGTTGAGATCCCCAAAAATATGGATGAGGAAGAAATATTTTGGTGAACAGTGCTGAGAATTTCTGTGAACAAGAAATTCTTTATGGATGAATTCTATAGCCTTCTTTTTTACATGAGGAAGTTTATGAACACGAAGTTTCAAAATACTGTGATGAAGGCAAGTATTTAACCCCATTCTGCAGATGGATACACTGAGGTACAGAGAAGTGGGTTTTTTTGAGCGGGGGGGGGGGGGAGGCGGTGTTAAATTGCCGAAGGTCCGAACGCTGGTTTCTGGAGACCGTGGGAGTCTACTCATCACCAGCCCTTGTCCTAAGCACAGGAGGATACCACTCAATCATTCAGTTGCACATCTGAATAAAAATAGCGCTAAAGGCCACACTGTCTTGGATACACTGGTGTAAATCCAAACCGACTCTGCTGAGGAAGTACCTGGGATTTACACAGGTAAACGTGAGATTGGAACTTGACGTTAGGGGCCACGTTCACAGTGATAAATGACACCCAGTGAAAGTTGGTCAGAAAATTAGCGTGAATGGCAAAGTAATGTAACCTTCACCAAAGGTGCATTCTCACTAGGTTTGTAAAATGTGTACCTTTTGCTGATCTAAAATTCTGTGGGAATTAAATTGAGCCTTGGTATGTATGTGTGACTCCTACAAAAGTTTATGCCAGAGCTTAATTTGTTCCCAGCAACATTGGGGCAGACACAGGCAAAGGAGAAAGTTAGGATGACTATCTTATGCCCCCTGCTGTTGCTTTTTTCTCATGAACCCATGCACACGTGCTTCCAATCGACTGGTGCATAAATTGCTTTAGTTTTGCATATTGGTGTGAGATCTAGTGTATTGTCCCTTACAGCTGCTTGTCATCATTACTGAATGTGGCTCAAACTTCCACTGCAGTTGCACTTGCTTCTGAATCCTCAGGCTTCGTTTGGTCCGTAGTTTTGATAAATGGTGCCTGAAGTCCAAAAGGGGTTTTTGCTGTAATGTTTGTCTACACTGTTTAGTTATTTTTATTTTAAAATGAATTAGAAAAAACTGTACTTGGTCAGGTTACGTATCAAAGCTTCTGCATAAATTATTCTACTCCAATGTTGATTTGTAGGCTTGTGTGGTGATCACCTGTGAAAGAATCTTTTGCTTACGTTTTCAAAAGTGTCCAGGGATTGTAGGTACTTCAGTTCTTCGGTGCTTGGGCCTTGGCTACACTCATGAGTTGCAGCGCAATAAAACTGCCTGCAGCGCTGTAACTCACTAACTGGCTACACTCGCAAGGCACGTGCAGCGCTGCATCTCCTCAGGTACAGCGCTGCATGTACTTGACCTCCCCGAGAGGAATAACGTTTGTTGTGCTGCCACTGGTGCGCTGCGGCTACAGTGTGGCCACCCAATGCGCTCTTATTGGCCTCCAGAAGTATTCGGAAGTATCCCACAATGCCTGTTCTAGCCACTCTGGTCATCAATTAGAACTCTACTGCCCTGGCCTCGGGTGACCAACCGCCACTCCGACCCTTTAAATTCCCTTGGAATTTTAAATATCCCCTTCCTGTTTGCTCAGCCAGGCGTGGAGTGCTCTCAGCGCATCTTTCCAGGTAACCATGCCTCCACGTGCCAGACGAGCCCCAGTATGGCACAATACCGAGTTGCTAGACCTCATCGCTGTTTGGGGAGAGGAAGCTGTCCAGTCCCAGCTGCGATCCAGCCGGAGGAATTTCGATACTTTCGGCCAGATATCAAGGGCCATGATTGAAAGGGGCCATGACCGGGACGCAATGCAGTGCAGGATAAAAGTAAAGGAGCTGCGGAGTGCGTACCGCAAAGCCCGCGAGGCAAACAGCCGCTCGGGTGCTCCCCCCACAACCTGCCGATTCTACAAAGAGCTGGACGCAATACTTGGGGGGTGACCCCACTACTGTTCGGAGCACCACCGTGGACACGGGACGACGAGGAGGAGGAGGGAGAGGAGGAGAAGGGGGTCGAAGAAAACAGGAGCGAGGGTGCTGTGGCTGGGGGAGACACCCCTGACTCCCTGGGGGCATGCAGCCAGGAGCTGTTCTCGAGCCAGGAGGAAGGGAGCCAGTCGCAGTGGCCGGTATGCTTTGGAGGAGAAAGAGAAGAGCAGGTTCGCGGTAAGCAGCTTTTATTTTTCAGGAAGGAGTTTTTTTGGTGTGGGGTCCTTGGGCGAGGAGGGTTTGGGCTGCATGCATGCCTAGATGCGGAAGAGTGCGTTGATGTGGTCTATCACATTGGAGAAATCGGCCACTGTAATCTCTTCGAAAGTCTCAGCCAGAACGTGGGCAATGCACTTGCGCAGGTTTATTGGGAGAGCCGCCGTGGTCCTTGTCCCATTCAGGGTAATGTGTCCGCGCCACTGTGCTGCGAGGGGTGGGGGGACCATTGCTGCACACAGGCAAGCTGCATATGGGCCAGGGCGGAAGCCGCATTGCAGTAGAAGACCCTCCCTTGCTTCCCTGGACACCCTCAGCAGCGAGATATCTTCCAGGACGAACTCCTGTGGAAAATGTGGGACCAGTGTTCAGTGTAGGTTCCCCCCTGCAGCTGTTGGCTCTCTCCGAGGCACAGAAACCCATCGGACAGTACATCCGTGAAACATCAGTCCCCCTTTACTTACTCACTTACTCACCATTTTGGGGCTCCCGTGGGTTCTGTGCGCTCTGTTTGGGACGGGAAAATTGTGCTGTTTTGGAGACTGTGTGCCAGAATAGGAATATGCGTCCCATCTATTGCCCCGCCGCAGTTAGGGAAACCTATTTGTTCAAAGCCAGCCACAATGTCCTGCACGTTACCCGGAGTCACGGTTCTTCTGAGCAGGATGCGATTAATGGCCTTGCAAACTTGCATCAGCGCGATTCCAACGGTCGACTTTCCCACTCCAAACTGGTTCGCTACTGATCGATAGCAGTCCGGAGTTGCGAGCTTCCAGATTGCAGTAGCCACCCGCTTCTCCACCGTCAGGGCAGCTCTCAATCTCGTGTCCTTGCGCCGCAGGGCGGGGGCAAGCTCCTCACACAGTCCCATGAAAGTAACTTTTCTCATCCGAAAGTTCTGCACCCACTGCTCGTCATCCCAGACTTACCAAACAATGTGATCCCACCACTCTGTGCTGGTTTCCCGAGCCCAAAAGCGGCGTTCCATGGTGCATAGCATGTCCGTGAATGCCACAAGCAAGTTCATGTCGTATGCGTTTCGCGTGACAATTTCATCGTCCTCGTCGGACTCCTCACTGTCACTGCATCTTAAGGAAGAGCTCGACTGCCAAACGTGACGTGCTGGGGAGACTCATCAGTATTTTACTCAACAGGTCGGGATCCATTTTCCCGCTGACCGAAACGGAGCACAGATCGCGCTACAAAGAAACCGTTGGAAGATGGCGCCAGATGTAGCCGGAAACACAGGGATTCCTGGGATGCAAAGTGATGCATCACGGGGCGTTGGGACAGGACCCAGAATGCACCATACCCCACGCCTCCTTCCCACAACCCACAGCACCAGAATGGGAAGAGATGTTCTGTGGGATACCTGCCCATAATGCACCGCTCCCAAAACCGCTGCAAGTGCTGCAAATGTAGCCAGTTAGTGCACGTTAGTGCACTGGCAGCTGCCAGTGTGGACAGGCTGCAGCGCTTTCCCTAGTCAGCTGTATGAAGACGGGTTTAACTCACAGCGCTGTACATCTGCAAGTGTAGCCAAGGCCTTGGTTTGAAGCAACTTAAATGGGGCTATTTTCTGAAAATCAGGCCCCTATGAAGCAGCTCAACTTGGACACCCAAAACCAACTTACCATGTTTTGAAAATGTAGGCCCTTATCCCACTTTACAGGGGGTGAACGGAGGCACTAAATAGGGTGACTTGTCAAAGAGCAAGCAAGAAGTCTGCTCTAGCTGTAGCTCCTCTTGCCTTCCACTAGAGCAGGGGCCAGCAACCCATGGCATGTGTGCCACAGGCACCACGCAAGCTGACTTTTAGTGGCACTCTGCTGCCAGCCAGGGGTTCCAGCCGCCGGCCCCGCTCAGTCCACTGCCTGCCTCGATGAATGGAACCTTTATCTTCTTTTGGGAGAGAATCTATTTACAGACATTGGAAAACCCAGCAAGGGCAAACATCACACTAAACTGATAAGATCTGCATTTTAATTTAATTTTAAATGAAGGTTCTTAAACATTTTAAAAACCTTATTTACTTTACATCCAACAATAGTTTAGTTATATAATATAGACTTAGAGATCTTCTAAAAATGTTAATGTATTACTGGCATGCGAAACCTTAAATAACCGTGAATAAATGAAACTTAGCACACCACTTCTGAAAGGTTGCCGACCCCTGCACTTGAGATTTGGGTGTTCAGCATTTCTGAAAAATCAGGCCCCATAACTTCTGAGATTCAATACAGTCCCTTGATCACAGGCCCCTTTCACCTCTCTGGAGGTAAAGATACATTGTAAAAAAATGTTCAGATTCATCCTCAGGGAGGGTCAGACATACTGATGTTTGTTTCAGCATCAAATTAAAACAGAACTCTTAAAATTCCAAGAACTCACTTTTGATAAAGGTGCATGGACACTGAACTGGGCTTTTCGAACTTTCTTATGTAGGTTTAATTTCATAGCTTCATTTTCATTGCTCTACTGACCTCTAGAGACATTTTTCAGTAAAGCAGTTTTTGGAAATAACTGAAAATTAGTAACCGTACCTTTCACATTAGCTGTCAGCGGCTCGGAGTTAACATCACAGCAGGGCTTTACCTGAAGTTGCGAGCTGCCTGGTGTTGCCTCACTTGGCTGCAGCATGCTTGGGTGAGTCAGTCTCAGCACTCAGTAGCAGGGCCGGCTCTAACTTTTTTTTTTTTTTTTTTTTTTTTTTTTTTTTTTTTGCCACCCCAAGCCAAAAAAAACAAACACAAACAAACCCCAAGTGCCGCCCCGCCCAACAAAAAAAAACACACCCCCTCCAATGCCCGCCAAAACACCCCCCCCCCCCCCCGTGCCGCCGAAATGCCCGGGGCACTGGCAGGGAGTGCGGCATGCCTGGGGCCCCCTCCGGCCGGGGCGCCAGCGCCGAAGAGTTTTGTTTTTTATAAAAAACAAACAAACCCCCTGAGCGCCACCCCCTTCCAGGTGCTGCCCCAAGCACGTGGTTGGTAGGCTGGTGCCTGGAGCCAGCCCTGCTCAGTAGCCAGAAAATGTGCATGGTCTTCAGCAACTGCATGCCTATGGTGGCAGCTCAAAGGTGCTGGGGAAGGGAGGATGGGAAGGGAAAACTTAATGGAACTCTCCACTAAGACAATGCAGAGGAAGGTATCTCTCTGACTCCACACACTTACATCAATACCCTTGAACAACACCTGAGCTTGGAACACATGAAACATGTCATCCTGATATCTTGAGAGAAAATCCTTTCTCCAAAGAGCAGGCTCAGCCTAAGCAAGGGCTGTGCAAGCTTTATCCATGGGCCTTTAAGGGAATATTCTGAGGGCTGTAAGGGTTGATCTGTCTCCCTATGAAGTGGGTACTAACCCACGAAAGCTTATGCTGAAATAAATTTGTTAGTCTCTAAGGTGCTACAAGTTTTTCTTTCTTATTTTCATCCTATTCACACAGTTTGCCTCGCTTCGGGGACAGCCGAACAGATGTTAGTTTTGTGATGCGGTCTGAGGAAGCGCATCAAAAAAAGATTGGGGCATGGAAAGACTGCCCTGTGAGAGGAAATTTAAAAACATTGGACTACACAGAGTGAAGAGGCGACAAATCAGTGGTGACATGATAGAAATATACACTAACTTAATCATAGATGTAGTAATTTAACTTAGAAAAAAATCAGGAACTCTTGTTCCCCTCTCTCATAATTCTAGAACAAGAGGCTATTGAATGATATGAAGACTTGTTTTTTTGGGGGGGGGCTTTTTACAATGTGTCACTGTTGGGACCAGCAGGGTGCAACCTGGAACTGTGGGACCACTGTGCCCGCTTAACGTTCCAAGCTGGGTAGTCTCTCCACAATGCTTTGCCAATGACAAGCAGCAAACCCCTCCAGCTGCTATCACTCAGCCACCAGCATGCAGAGGCACACCCAGTTAAATTGCATGAAGGCTCCTCAAGCCCCAATGAACTGTACATAGGGAAACACCTGCAAATCTCCCCAGTCTTCCACCCCAGAAATACCATCTGACACTGCTCAAGACCTTCTCTTGAACAGTGCAAACTTAATAATTAGTTCACCACTTCACCAAAGGAAAGTGGGCATGCCACCAGCCTTTGGAACCTGAGCAGATTTCCCAAGCATGTTAAACAAACTCACTTGATTAAAACATTAATGCAAGTTAAAATCTATCTTTCTGTAGTTAGTGTTTATAAGTGGTTAGACACACAGGTCAGAGATGCTTACCCAAGAAAATAAAAAAAGCACTCTAACTACTAAACCTTATTAGGCCTTGTCTATGCTACACTGTTTTGTTGACAGAAGTCAGCTTTTGTCAACAAAACAGTGGAGGTTTGCACACTAAAATGCTCCTCCTGCCAATGTAACTCCCCTGCTATGCTAACATAAAACCACCTGAGGCATAGGACTTATGTTGGTGTAGTTAGGATGACGCAGTGTCCGCTGTTGGCTGTCATTCGTGTCAATTTCATGGCTCTATAGGAGCTGTGAAACTGACAAAAATGCTCCACTCCAAACCAGGCTGCCCAGCTTGGGCTGTGGCCCAGGCTCCCTGCTGAAAAACCCAGCTACCCCCAGGCTTCCTGCTCCCCAGTGGGAGCAGGGTAGCCGGGTGGACCTCCCCATCAGAGGTGAGAAGCCCCAGCTGGCAGCTGGGCCCCCACTGGGGAGCTGCGTGGAGCTGAAAACTCTAGTTTTCAGTCCCTCAGACTGTCCCTCTTCAGTCAGTTGACAGAACTCCTCGTGGGGATGCACACCACTAACAGAAGGAGGCCAGTGTGGACATCAGCCATAGCAGCAATTAGTGCGGTAGCCTACGTTAGGTTGACTTTATCTTTGTAGTATAGATGTAGCCTTAGTCTAAGCTGTATCTGGATCAAGCAGTTTTTCTCACCCCACTGGATGTTGCAGGTAGGTTACAGTCCTTAATACACAGGCTGACTTTCCTTCTCAGCCTGGGACCAGTCTCCTCAGTTCAAGTCTTTGTCTTCCCAGCATTCTTGTTGCCTTCAGCACAGGTGGGGGAGGAGAGAGGTGATCACATGATGCCACTGTCCCTTATTTTATAGTCTCTCTGGAAAATAGTAGCCCAGACATGGCCTGGTGGGCCTTGCTGACTCAAAGTTAAGCAATCCCCATAGCGTCCTGCTTGCACAACTCTTGTAAATCCCTATTTACAGCTGCTTTTCTGATTAATGGTCATTTAACAACCACCTTGATGCGGGTCACCTCCTTTGTTGTCACTGGAGAATTAACAGTGGGCAACTCCCAAACTCTCAGCATATTTCAGTAACCATACAGCAAAATCTCATAACTTCATACACACTAACAATATACATATTTTGACAGAACAATGGGTTTCAGCAGATCATGACCTTTCATCTGATACCTTACATGGCATGCTTTGTATGAACTATCACAACCACACACGAATGATGAATATGGGGGTTACAGGTTGCTACTTAGAGGTACAGCATGTCATCATAATCACTACTTGTGAAAGCTCGGTACAACACAATATTTTAAAGGATGAGAACTTAGCAGGAGCCAAAGGACTAGACATTGGTATGGATAAGAATATTTATAGTTGTTTGGCACCAGACAAAAAACTGATATTAACCATCCTACTTAACGGAAGAGACTGGAGGAGGGAGAGACGTCTATGTACAGGTTATCCCATTATCTGTTATGGGTTTTCCCCCCCACATCATCTGAGCACTGGTGGTGATGGGTTCCTCTGGTTCAGCAGCCTGTGTTTGATCTGTTATGGCAATTTTTACCTTCTTGTATGTTAAACTGGGAAAGGAGACCAAACAGCGATCAGATAGTAACTGTTTTCAATGACTACCAAGCAATTGCAGTGTTCAAGGTTCTATTACTAATCCTTTTAGCAATCTAGTTTACCATACCAATGTCCTCCTTGTACACGGTATAAATATTACCATTATCGCCAAATTCCCCCCTCCTGGTTTTTTCCTCCCCCAAGCTAAAAATTGTAATGTTTTAGATAAGATTTTCATTTAATTCTAGTAAATATCAGAAACATGAGGCATTAATACCCTGAATGAGAGTGAAAATGTGCATCTTGGGACTAGATAAGTAGAATTAAGAGGATGTCTTAAATTCTTTAGAGAACAACCTATGATGGAGCTCCTGAGAACCATTTTGGCAATAGACTAAGAAAATCTTTCCCACCATTATAAAAACTGCCGATCGTATGTCGTCATACATAACTTTTCATATACATTGCATAGATTTTCAGCTGTAGCTCTCGAAATGATTTACAAAGGTAAGTGAAATTATTCCTATTGTATAGAGGAAGTAACAGAAGCACTTAGGTTAAGTATCTTGACTCAGGTCACGCAGCTAATAAGTAACCATTCGGAACAGCTCCTGATTCTCACCTCTGTTCAATCTGCTTGCTCTTTCTTGGAAGGGAAATACACTCACACTCTGAGCCTCTCGTCCAGCTCCTCAAAGACATTTAGACACCCAGCTCGCATTGCTTGCAATGAAAGTTAGGTGCCTACATATATTTGGAGGATCCAATAAACTATAGTCATAAAAACTGAACCCTCCTAAGGTCTAGTTTTATTAAGAAAGGGTAATTCAAACATAGCATTATATAAACCCCAGTCTTCTAAGCCTTCTCCCCAGGCACAGTTGCTTTTAAAGCTCTCTTGTTAGGGTTCCACCTCCCTTATATTCAGGTGGAGTTTAATGGATCGCTCACCTGTATCAATGAGTAAATAGTGATGAAGCTACAGTTCCGGCAGGATTCCAACACCCACAAAAAGGGTGGGGCAGCAAGACGATCCTGTCCTCCTTTTATAGGAGATTATTAATGATGAGAGAGAAAAGAGGGGTTTCCTGCAGATGTGTATCTTAAAGATGCATTTGAAAGAGGAAAATGGGTGCTTAGAAAAGGACTGTGGCGTAAGGCAAGATAAAAATAAAATAAGATGTGTGAATCAGAGAAGGGGGGAAAAAGTAAGGCAGGTGGCTTAGGAAGAGTTTGTGGTGTGGAGAGGGTCCTGGTAAATAAGATCTGAGAAGTGTGTGAGATTGTGGTTGGGGCTTGAAAAGGAGAATGAAACTCTTTAATTTGGTATAGTAAAGACAGGAAGCCAGTAGAGGGATTCAAGAATTGAGGTGGCTGGAGCAGTGGGAGAGAAAGGTGACTCTAGTAGTGTGGTTTTTCACACCAATTTCAGATAGGAAAGGCACACAGGTTAGTGAATAGACATTAGATAGGAAAGACAGTCAGGAGAGGGTTATAGTTAGTCAAGGATACAGGGATTAGGAGCAATGTTCCCTCTAATTTTTTTTATATCCATGTATGGAATGAATTTTGCTATGTGCACCAATGTGGCTGTAATGACTGGCGGGGGTGGGGTCAAGGATTTGGAGTATGGGAGGGGGCTGAGGCAGAGGATTGGGGTGCAGGAGTGGGTGAAGGCTCTGGTTAGGGTGTAGGAGGGGGCTTGTCTGGGGCAGAGGGTTGGGCTTGGGGTTCAGGGGGGATGAGGGCTCTGGCTGGGGTGCAGGCTCTGGGGTCAGACTGGGGATGAGGAGTTTGGGGTTCAGGCTGCCCCTGGGCCAGAGAACTCCCCCAGCCCTCTCCCCACTGGCAGCAGCTCCGGGGCCAGGGGAGAGGCCCATGACAGCCCTGCATACCCCAACTTGCTCCCCTCCCCATCCAACCCCTACTTCTCTCCTCTCCAGGCCCCTGTGGCTGTGCACCTGCATGGCCCTTTATAGCCTGGTGTGTGGTGGCACAGCTTAGAGGGAATTTAGATTAGGAGGGGGAAAATAAAAGTTCCGATTTAGAGACCTTGTTTGAAATGGGGGTTGGACTTCCAAGTAGAAATGCCAGAGGCAGCTAGAGATAAGACTAAATGAAGCAGCTGAGTGCAGAGAAGTAGAAGATACTGGAACAAATTATTAAATCAGTTTGAAAGCCCCTAAAGGATAACAGGATTATAAGTAATAGCCAACATGGACTTGTCAAGAACAAATCATGCCAAATCAGTCTAATTTTCTTTGACTGGGTTACTGGCCTAGCAGAAAAGGAGAAAGCTGTATGTGATGCATCTTGATTTTAGTAAGGCTTTCGACACACTCCCACAATAGTTAAGCAATGGAATAGGTTTTCAAGGGAGGGTGTGGAATCCACATCATTGGAGGTTTTCAAGGACATGTTAGACAAACACCTGTCAGGGTTAGTTTAGGTTAGGTATACTTGGTCCTGCCTCAGTTCAGGGGGCTGGACTAGATGACCTCTCAAGGTACCCTCCAGCCCTACAATATTATGAGTCTGTGATTTGAGAATCATCAACATAAAGGTGGTAGCTGACCAGGAGAGCCAATACGATGATGAGATATAGAGGAGGACAGGAAAACGAGAACAGAAAAGTGGGGCAGGGGAGGAAGAAAGATTGAGATTTAAGTAAAGATGCTGAAAGTAGTGCTAGGCAAGCTTGGAGGAAAAACAAATGAACACACAGATGAGAAACTGTTTGAAAGGGAACAGCAGACATGCTTCACTTAAGTGAGTGCTTCATAGAGAGGCCCTCTTCCACCATGCACAGACCCAACTCTACCCCTGCACCTAGGAGAAATGCCCGGGGTAGGCCTTGAGTGGAAGGCTGTGTAGCCAGTTTTCTTACACGCCACATTTGCCAGCTGCTGCAAGGTTCTTGGAGACCATGACAGCCAAGCTGCAAGTTAAGGCTGATCTAATGTGTGCTGGGGACTTCACTAGCTCACAGTAGCACCAGAAAATAGGAAGTGAAAGACGCCCCCACCACCCTTAGTCACTGTGCTGGCCTCTGCATAGTGCAATGATTAATCAGATCCAATGTTACTGAGAAGACAGCTAGACTTTTCATCTTCTGGTTGAATGTGTTTGCTGGTATACTGGACTCTTTTTGTTTGTTTGCTTGAATCTGGAAAAAATGTAAACAAGAGACCATGTGGATTGCAATTTAATATGCTGACTGAGCAATGGGGAAGAATGAGATGTGCTAGATCACAGAAAAGGGGCAAAGGTGGAATTAATGGACTGCACCTCTGCAGATCGCTGCTTTCAAAGTGGCAGTCTAATGGGAAAAATGGAAAAGTTAGTTCTCAGCTATATGTAGAGTCACAGAGATTCACAGGTTCTAAGGCCAGAAGGGACCATTGTGATCATCTAGTCTGACCTATTTAACGAAGGTCATAGAATTTCCCCCAAATAATTCTGAGCATATATTTTAGCCAAAAATTTTTTGTCATTGATGGAGAATCCATCACAACCCTTGCTAAATTGTCCCAATGGCTAATTACCCTCACTATTAAAAACATATGCCTTATTTCCAGTCAGAATTTGTCTAGCTTCAACTTCCAGCCACTGGATTGTGTTTGTACCTTTCTCTGCAACACTGAAGAATCCATTATTAAATATTTGTTCCCCATGTAGGTACTTAAACTGTGATCCAGTCACCCCTTAACCTTTTCTTTGTGAAGCTAAATTGATTGAGCTCCTTGAGTTGGTAAGGCATATTTTCCTAATCTGTTAATCATTCTCATGGCTCTTCTCTGAACTGTCTCCAATTAAACAATATCCTTGAATTGTGGACACCAGAAATGGATGCAGTATTCTAGCAGTGGTTGCACCAGTGTCAATTCCAGAGGTAAAATAACCTTTTTACTCCTACTTGAGATTCCTCTGTTTATGCATCCCAGAATGACAGTTTGTTTTTTGGGCCACAGCCTCTCACTGGGCGCTCATGTTCAGCTGATAAGCTACCATGACCCCCAAATCTTTTTCAGAGTCATGGCTTCCCAGCATAGAGTCCCTCATCCTATAAGTATGACCTACATTCTTTGTTCCTAGATATATACCAGGGGTCTCAAACACGGGGCCCGCAGAGTTATTTGCTGCAGCCCGCCATAGGCGCCAACTTCACTGGCAGCTAAGCTCCAAACATTACTGCGTGTTTATATTTTATTAAAACCCCTCTTTGCATTAGTTTTAAAGTTAATACATTGACTTTTAATAGCATACTATATTACTCCATTTTTTTTTTTTCATTTTTGACTATACTTTTGTATCATTGTATGAAAAGGTTTCATTGATGTGGCCCTCGGGCCAATTTACTCGTTCTCATGTGGCCCTCGCGGTGATTTGAGTTTGAGATCCCTGATATATACATTTATATTTAGACATATTAAAATGCATACTGTTTGCTTAAACCCAGTTCATCAAGCAATTCAGGTTGCTCTGTATCCGTGACCTCTGGCGTCTTCATTATTTACCACTCCCCCAATTTTTGTGTCATCTGCAAACTTTATCATTTTGTTTTCTCCAATGTCAATGTACCTCCATTCTCCTATCACCTAAACATTGGACAGATTGATAGATATTTGGTAGCATTACTAAAACAGAATTTTATGTCGACCTGGCAGTTCAAATATGATCATGGCAAAGACACAAGAATTTCATTGCTTTTGTGTTAGCACTCAAAAGCCTCACTTAGGATCACCCTAAGTGTCTTACCCCTTTTTGGGGTTAACTGGCCCCTTAAGAAAGATCATTGCCGATTCAGGAATAGATTTTTCACTTTTATATAAAGCAGGAAATCACTCGACTTATTTGTGAGAAGTATGTTAAATGCATGATCATCAAGAATTCATAGGACTTGCTCTGATTGGGTTCTGTAGGCAACTAGCAGCACTTGGAGATTAAATAAACCAGGGAGGTATATTGATGATGTAATATTTTTTATCTAACTCAAACATTTCCCTAATACTAATATATAAAGAAATACAGGACTTTGAGAAAGTAGCTGGATTCAAACTAAATGAGGTCAAATCTGAAACCCTAGCTATAAATGTGCAAGACTCTGAGAAGCCTTTCCTCTAGAAAACATTTGGGTACAAATGGGAAGCACAGTCTCTACGATATCTGGGAATTCAATTCTCAACTTAGAAGAGTGCTCTGAAATTAGATGTAAACTCCTACTTCAGCAAATGAAGAGATCTGTCATGGTGGAGAAAGTATGCAAATTTCTTGGTTAGGAAGAACAGTCCCAGTCTCAAATATTTTGTCAAAGATATCTTTCTTGTTTCTAAATCTTTCTGTGATTGTCTTAGATAAAATTCTAGTAGGAACACAGAGGATGTTGTTAGAATTTATATGGAATAAGGAAAGACCTAGAATGAGTGCAAATACGTTATACACCCCTATTAAGCAGGATGGACTAGCTGTTCCAAATGTTATATCAAGCCAACCCTCTCAAAGCAGTAATGGATTGGAGCACTTTACCCAGCAAAACACAAGCTTTATTGAACAAAATTATTATGGCAGAATAAATATTGCTAGGCTATTAGGGCCTAATAAAAAATCATGCCCTCCAGAAGTATGTACACATCCTTTAGCAAAAGCTACTCTAAGGGTTTGGGCTAGAACTTCACATAAGTTCTTTTACCTCACCCGTGATACCCATTGCAAATGATTCACATCTTAACCCATATCATGAACCAGAGAGTTTAAGATATTAGGAGAAACATGGCCTACATAGGGCTGGTCATTTATTCAGTGAGGAAACCTTTCTAACTTTAACTGGCCCACTCTCCTATGAACCATTACTACCAAGTTAGGCATTATTTTTCTCAACTTTCTAGGAAAGTTGTTTTATACAGAAAAGTGAACTTCAATAGAAGCGATGCCAGCTGGTCAAGTTCTGCTTTTTGTTTCTTTAACTTTTGCAGACAACTTTCCTCACCCCTTCCGCCTCACCCCTTCCGCCCCCCCCACCCCCACCCCCCAAAAAAATTTCACAGGACACACTGGAAAGACAGATTATCTGAGAGGAATGAGATTTGATCTGGAAAGAGGCCCAGCAAACTCAGACTGTAGCATGATAAAAGAAAATATCTGTAAGATACTATTTCAGTGGTACCTCATACCAGTCACGTTAAAATATGAATGGGGAAAGTGTTGGAGAAATTGTGGTGAAAGATTTTATGCATATACAGTGGATGTGTCCAGTCAGAGTACTGGGATACAGTCTATAACCAAATATTACAAATTATTGGATAGTTATTACCAAATGATTCTTTGGTAATCCTCTTGGGGCTTCATGGTGGAAATGGCTACGCACAATGAAAGGAAGAATTAATCTTTCATCTGCTAGTAGCTGGTAGGCTACTGAGAGCCTCTCATTGGAAAAAGAAAAATAGTGCAACTCAGGATGCAAAACAAACCACCATATCTGTCCAATTATGTTGAATATTAATGTTTGACAGACATGCCTGGTTTGTTAAATGAGTGTAATTAGAGATTTCACTCAATTTAAGAAAATCAGCAGTAATAACATGCTTTGGGTAACAGAATGATGTGTAATCTGTAATGCCCTCTAAAATAAAGAGATCTGATGTTTATATTGCTGTGGAATGCTTCTCTAAACAAAAGCTCACTATTGTAATAGTTATTGTTTTGTCTCTTATTTACAGGGCAAGGATTTGAAAATCTGTTAACTTACTAAATAAACAAATCCCCAATTTTTTTAAAGGGGGGCTTCATTCCTATAGGAGGTGTCCCATCTATGGCTATGTATCTTACTGTATTCCATAACTTCACAGCACCAAGAAATGGCCTCCCTAATACAAAAATCCTTCCTTTGGGGTGGGTGACAATGTTTGGCTTTACTTGATATTGTGTTATGAAACCTTGACAATGATAAAGGACTATTTGGGTTGGTTTGAAGAACAAACAGAGCCCAGTGAATTAGAAAGGATGGCAGCAGGCGAGAGAACAGCACTGCCTGTGTGAGGTTTATTTAAAAGTGAACAATAGCAAGGTAGTGAGACACTGATAATCCTAATGGTGCCCAATTTCCCCTACTGTGACTGAAAAATAAAACCTGCCCATAACCCATTTTCATTTTAATAAAATCAACTGTGCACCAGCAATTGAGATTTACCTTGAATGGTAGCATTACACCCTATCGCTGTGGAAAAAGTGATTTTCACCCCTCACTTGTCAGCAAATCTCACAGAATTTAAAATTATCCCACCCTAACACTAAATTCTTGCAAAAAAGATATTTTTCCTAGTGGAACTACAGGGATTTATCCCATGTTTGTGCTGCTGCAATTCCTTTAAACAGCTTTTCACACTCTTGCTCTGTGCTGGTATGACACTTCTGACAAAAAAAATAAAAATGCATTTCTCCCGACTGATCCTGGAAACAGTATACCAAAGGCAAGAAAAATATTATGAAAGAAACTTGTGTGTGATCTATTCCATTGTTGTGTTCAATCTTTGGAAATTACTTCATGGGGTAGAGAAATCCTTACCAAATCAAGTTTTTCATTTTTTTCTTATGCTATAGTGTAATGTAACTTTTCCTCACTGAACCTGATGCTTCACAAATGTCTTGTTCTACTTGACCATGTGCTTTTTATGTCTCTTCTTTTAGTCACTGCTGAAAATTAAACACTAAACTACAAATAATTTAACAACAAGCTTTCAGTGACTTTCCTGATTATAAAGAACAGTACTCACAGAGGACTGATATGTTCACAACAGGAAGAACGCTTCATTGCAGTAACCTTGCAACTTTTTGAATGCATAATTAGATCCTGCCTCATTCTTCAAGAAAAACAAGTAACTTGCAAATGACTGCAAACTTTTGGGGGTGGCAACTAGAAAAGTTATAATAAAACTCTCTCTTCCATCTCCAACTGCTGTGATTCTGTGAAGTCTAAGAACTTCACTATTAGATTATATACATAAACTCTAAACTAATTTCTTTGATTAAAAATCAGTCTTTAGTGTGCCTAAATTGTTATAACCTCCTATGACTTTTCTTTTGATATTTACTTCATTATTTACCCATCAGCTGAAGTACAGTGATTCACTGACACCCTTGGACCTTCAAACAAGCATAGGTCAACATTCTGGGCCTATTTTTTAAATCTTTTGCCATCTGACTTTGCAGCAGCACAAGTTTTTTATTATCCACTTAATTTTCAGATTTCCACACTGACTCTTTATCCTCTTACTTCTATTCTATCTTATCAAATCCTGTCTAGTCAAGTGCAGCACACTTGTTTCCAGAGTTTAAAATAGTTGAATTATTAAATACCATCTTCTAAAGCAGAGGTCCCCAAACTGTGGGGTGCACCCCCTGTAAGGGTGTGTGGAGGAATGTTCGGAGGGGAGGGGTGGGCCACTTGGCCCCCAGCTCTGGTCCAGCCCCGCCTCCAGCTCCTGACCCTGGCACCACACTAGGCAAGGGGCCTGGTTGCGGCTCTGCTCCCAGCCCCATTCCCAGGCTGTGGCTCCATTCCTGGCCCGGGGCTGAGGCTGGGTGTGGTGGCAGGAACAGAGCCGCACCCAGCTGCAGGCCCTCGATGCTGCGGCTCCATCCCTGGACCCAGACCCACTCCCACCTGCAGCCCCAGCCTTGGCCCCTTACCCATCTGTGCCCCCGCCCCCCCAGAGCTGCAGCCCCACTTCTGGCCCTGGCTCCAGGGGAGTGCGGACAGGAGGGCGTGGACAAAGGGGTAGGGGGCACAACCGTCAAAAGTTTGGGAAACACTGTTCTAAGAACTATTTGCTTTAAAGGTGCACAATGGTCAAGCCTGATATACGACTTAGCTGAAAGTTAGCTCAGTACTGTAGCTCTTCTGTTCCAGGATGGAAGATCTTTCTAAGCATCTGTGCTCATAATCTCAAGGAAATTGTATTCCATAATCAAATCTGAAATCTGGTTTGAACAGCTCTTCTCTAATGGGTTTTTAATCATTTTAACTTTAAATGCTATTTGATCTAGTTGCTGGTGCTGTACATTCATTACATTCGCTAGCCTTCCATTGTTGGTTTGTTCTACACTGAAAGTCATACCTTTCAGATGCTACAATTTGTCTCGTGTGAATCAAACATCTGCAAAAATCACCTTTTTGTGTTGTATCTTTCTGCTTGTGAGCATGTTTGTAAATGTATTTTAATATCAATAGCTGTGTCTGTTTTTGTATGTAACAAAAAATGTTTCTATCAGTTATAAAACTGCTATTACATGTAACAAATATTTTCTTAATCATTCTTCAATTTATGTTGCTATTTTTTTCCTCAATGTAACAGCCGATTCTCCAACACCACCTACTATAAAGAACTTAAAAGACCTTGCACTACAATTCATCCAAGAATTTCAGGATGCAGCAAAGAGAAACTCTACAACCACATTCCCCATGAATGCACTGCAGGGTCCTTCTACATGCTTCCCAAGATAAACAAGGAAACCCAGGTATCATATCTGGGGAGGGATAGCTCAGTGGTTTGAGCATTGGCCTGCTAAACCCAGGGTTGTGAGTTCAATCCTTGAGGGGGCCACTTAGGGATCTGGGGCAAAAAAAATAAATCTGTCAGGGGACAGTACTTGGTCCTGCTAGTGAAGGCAGGGGACTGGACTCGATGACCTTTCAAGGTCTTTCCAGTTCTAGGAGATTGGCATATCTCCATTTATTTTATTTATTTTTTTAATCTGATTATATCACTCACCACACAAATGGCCAGTTTTCTCCAGGAAACAACTGACTTCTTCCAGAAATGCCACAACATTAACAGGCTCCCATAGAACACTATTCTTGCCACTACGGATGTCACCTTCCTATATACCATCATAGTGAGGGATGTTGATGTATCGCTGCCTGCCTCAAATGTCTATCAGACTATAGATAGCAGACAGATACCTGCCCAAACACATTGCTAACCTCATTTATTTAATCCTCATCTATAACTATTTTACATTCAACAACAAACACGTTACCAAAACCCTGGGAACAGCCCTGGGTGCTAGAATGGCTCCCCAATAGGCCAGCATCTTCATGGAACACCTCAAGGAAGAATTTCTGGACAAATGCACCAGGAAACCAATGATCTATCTGAGATACATCGGTGATATTTTCATCCTCCGGACAGATGACCTAAAATCCATCACAACTTCAACCACCCACCCATCTCCCTCATCCATCAAAATCCATCAAAATCCCTCTAAAACATTCCCCCCTCAGCATCAATTTCCAGGACTTCATGGTCAGCTTCAACAATTGAACCCTACAGACAACTATACACAAGAAACCTGTGAATAACCAATTATTGCCCAAGTGGCTAACTATGTGGGGAGATGGAGTTTGTTAACTCTCAGTTTGAGGTAAAATTAAAGAATGTCCTTTTTGGAATTTTGTTTGTTGAGGCGTCTCCCTATTTCTATTCCTCAAATTTATTTTTAAAAAGTCACTAATATTTTCCAGAATGTTCGTTTGGGGGTACAGGTAAGAAACCTAGACTAGCTCTGAACAAATTATAGGTCCCCCTATCTCTGGGAGGATTTCATTTTCCCAACTTGGAAAATTAGATCTCTTCTTTAAGCCAGGCATTGTGTGGGTTCAGATTGACCAAGAATTGGTATGCCCTCTCCCCCTTTAATGGTTCCAGAACACTCATGATAACAGCTGTGAAGCAAGCTTGGTCAAACTTGGGTGGAGAGTTCTTCTTCCATCCATTCTTCCACATCGAGGGGGCCCTGTGGAATAATCCAATCCTTAAAAGTGGTGGCAAAACCTTGATGTGGAGAGATTGAATGGACAGAGGAATTATGACTGTGGTGCAGCTAACCTACAATTTAAACCATTTGTAAATCTTCAGCAACAATTTGTCTTTTCCTGCTCCAGAGCATGGAAATATCTCCAGGTAAAGCATTTACTTATGAATGTCATTGGACCAAACACATTGGGAACTCCAGAACCTTTATTACTTTGGAGGAAAATTTCCTGGATTTACTCAGCTACCGGTATCCTTTGACAATTTTCTGGCCCAGAAAAATCTGTCAAAGATTGATAATTTGTGACTTCCTTGGAAAAGAGATTTGGCTACACAACCATCTCCAACCTAACGGAATACAATTGTATCTAATGTTTAAAAAGCAACAATAGATTAGAGAATATGGCTTATTCACCGAAATACACTTTTTTGAATATGGTTTATTTACAGAACAACACTTTTTGAATACACTGGTCCCTACATCGGGTAATAGTAATGGGCAAATAAATGCTGACTGCAGTTGGAAACTTAACTCCCTCGGTCCTACATTAGCTCATAAGTTTTGGGTTGCCCCTGTATCATATGAGGTGGATCAAAGGACCAATTGGATATTAAGTTGGAGCCCCGCCACCTGTTCACTCTTGGATATATTCCGGATATGTGAAGAGTACCTGATAATAAGGCAGCATGGTTTCAATGTGCAGCTTTGGTTGCTTTAAAAAAAACAAACAAAACTTCAAAAATGGCAAAGTTGTTCCCTACCAAATATTAATGCCTGGCTCAGTGATACAGCTCACCTTGCAGCTAACAAATGACTGGCATTATGCAGAAAGGAAATGCCTGAAAAACTGAAAACAATTAAGCTGACCTTTTAGGGTCTATGATTAACATGAATCCTGAGGATAGATATTGTTTCCCTTCCCCTCCCTTTATCTACTTTGTGTATTATAATGATTCTTATATTTTGGTATTTTTGTTATATTTGGAAAAAAATTTAAATTTACTAAAAACCTATTGATCACTAACCACTTATCTTCACAGATTCAGTAATCATCCCAGACACACTAGGAAATCTGTTGTTTGCAACCAGGCACTCAATATGAACCACAGAATATGCTCTGAAGAGAAAATCCAGGAGACATACAGTACCTTAACACACTTAAAACCGCCTTCACTACACCAGGATACTCCTTCAGAGCAGCACATTGACTCATAGAATGGATCCCACAAATACTCTGCTTCAATACAGGGGAAAAACTACTCCCGCCCCCCAGCTGTCCACCCCACACTGGAACCCATATGGGCTATCATCAAACAAATATAACCCATATTCAATAGGGACCACTTCCTGGGGGGGGGGGGGGAATGTTTCCGCAATCCCCACTTCTGGCTTCCAAACAACCCCCCAGCCTTGCCAAGCTCATCATCAGAAGCAAGCTCCCTAAAGACCAGGACACACCATGTCAAAGTGGCATCCACCCTGGCCAGAACAACAGATGCAAAACCTGAAGCCATATCTCCACTGCTACAATGAGGAACACACCCCACAACACACCTTTCACCACATGGTGCGTACCTCATCCAGTGTACTAAATACCCCAATAACATCTATGTGGGTGAAACAAGACAATCACTATGCTCTTGAATGAACACTCAGGCTACATCTACACTACTGCTTATGTTGAAGGGTGAAAATCACCCAGAGACGTAAGACACACCGAAACAAGCGCCGGTGTGGGCAGCACTATGTCAGTGCAAGTTTCTCCTGCCAACATAGCTACTGCTGCTCATGGGGGCTGAAGTAGTTAAGCTGACAGGAGAGCTCTCTCCCATCGGTTTAGAGTGACTATATTAAAGAGCTTACAACTGCACTGATGCAGCTGCACCACTGTGAAGTCTCTAGTGGATTATGCTTAATACAATACACTGTAACCCATTAAACCTCCTTTGTTCTATGACTTCAGATATTAACTGCCCACTTCGCCTTGAATGGTCTATTCCATGTGTGCTACCTCATTAAGCTTAACAATCTGTCCCTCGCCCATCTTGTCTCTAATATCTTGGGACCAACACAGCTACAAAAACACTGCATACATAAAACTGCTAGGACACTTAAGGCTGCCAGCTACTAAGAGCTGAAGGGAAATGTTTGACCTCTATCTTCCCCCAAACATATTTTTTAAACTTTGTTGCTTGCATGTATACACCACCACAGCTTTGATTTCAAATGAAACACTGTAGCACCATCAATATCTATTTTAGAAGTCAAGATTGCTATGCCCAAGTGTTCCAAAATCATGAGGCAGGCCCTAGATTTAAGATTGGTTTAAAATCATAAGAGTTTTAAAAATAATGCCTAGTTCTACTTATGTTCTGGTTTTTATGCTTTTACGACTTAAGTTTTCAATTTTTCCCCCTTTGCAATACAAAACTTAAACAAATCTACTCTAAAGAACGCCAAGATACCACAGGACCGCAGGCTGAGCGAGCAGGGAGAGGTGGAGGAGGAGGCGGCGGCCCATGTGTAAATGCAGCCCGCGGGTCCGGGCCCGGGATTACAGCACGGGCTGCTCTCGGGCAGTTGGCTGCTTGTCTCCCAGCCGCAGTTGTCGAACCGCGTGAGCGCGCACGTGGCTCTAAGCTGGAGAGCGCGACCCGCGGGCGTTGCGTTACCCCGAACCACCCGCCGCGGCCGTTCAAACACGCGGGGGTGGACAACGCCGCACACGGCGCCCTCGCGGGGCGGGGCGGGGCCTGGCCGGTCACCAGCGCCGTCACCGCCGCCTGCAGCCCGGGATGGGCGCCACAGGCCCGGGCCCGCAGCAAGAACCACAGGGGGGAGGGGGAATCGCTTTCCCTCCTGGGCGAATCCTCCTAGCGACAAGCAGCGAGCCCGCCCCCACTGGAAACTCTTGGGTGACCTTTCACCTCTCAAAGCGGAAGCTCCTGCCCTCGTCCCCGCGCTGTAGGCGGAGAAGCGGATTGGGCTCGAGACCCGGCCGGAAGCCACGCAGGATACTTCCCGGTCGTGACGTTCCGGGGAGTCTCTCGCGTGGTGTCGATAGTCTCCCGGCCGGCAGCAGGGAGAAGACTCGCGCTCGTGAGCCCCCGCCCCCATTCTCGGCTGTACGCGCGTGCGCAGTGCGCGCCGTGTCCCCTGTGTGTGTGTGTCAGTCGCACAGCGCGGAGGCCTCTCGATCGCTGCCCGGCTGCGAGCGACGGAGCCGCCGGGAGTGCGCGTAGCTGGGACACCTGCGCCGCGACATTGGCCCTGGGACTCCAGGAGGAGCCGGAGGGGCCGCGAGAGGCGAGCAGCCGCCGCCGGAGCAGGCGGAGGCGGCGCGGGCCGGGATGGAGTGAGGAGGCCGCCGTGAGACTCTTCCGTGTTGCGGGGACAGCGGGAGGCCGGGCCCAAGAGCCTCCGGGCTCGTTGGAGACCGAGACACCCCCTCCCCCCAGCCCCACCTCCCCGCTGCTGCCGGGCGGCCCGAGCGCGGGGGTCGCGCGGCCCGATGTGAGGCGCGGCCGGGCGGGCGGCGCGGTCTGTGAGGCGGGCTGCGGGGCCGGGGTCTGTCTGTCTGTCTGCGCGGCGCGGTGTCTCCATGGCGCCGGCAGCGCCCTGAAGGCAGCGGCGGCGGATTCGCAGGCCGCGTCCTAGTCCTCGGCCTTGAGTGATCTCGATGCCGAGCACCTCGGACGCGGCGCCAGCTGGAGGGAGCGGGGGAAGCCGGGGCTGGGGCGGCTCGGCAGCGGTGGAGGCGCCGGCGGACAAGAAGCGGCTGCATCACCGGAGACGGAAGCGCTTCGCGGCCCAGCCGCAGCCTCCCGCTCCGCCGCCGCCGGCTCCTCACCCGCTGCTGTTCCCGCTCCTGCAGCCGCCGCTCCTGCAGCCGCCGCTGCCGCCGCAGTCTCTGCTGTTCCTGGCGGCCACCAGCGCCTCCTCCTGCTGCGGGGACGGGGGGGAGCGGAAGCGGCCCCGAGGCAAGCGGCGCTCGGGGTCCCGGCACAAGCGGCGTCGGGGCCGCGGGGGAGGCGCAGGGGGCGGCGGCGGCGGCGCCCAGGAGCCGGAGAAGCGGCGCGGTAGCGGGGGGCTGAGCACTCTGGTGGAGGAGTACGACGACGTGAGCTCCCAGTCCGAGGGGCTGGTGGGAAGCGGAGCGGCCGGACCAGGCGGGGCGGGGAGCGGCGGGGGAAGCCCGGCCTCCTCCTCCGGCGGGGGGAGCCAGCGCCCCCGGGGGGAGTCGGAGCGGAGCAGCCGGCCGCGCCGGGAACATCGCGGCAGCAGCGGCCGCTCCGGAGAGCGGCACCGGGAGCACCGCAGGCGGGGGGAGGAGAAGCAGCAGGAGGGGGCGGCGGTGGCCAGGGGGGGAGCCGAGGCCTCCTCTTCCTCCTCCAAGTCCCGCAGCCGCCACAATCAGACCGGGGGCCAGGACCGGGAGGGCCCCAAGAGCAGCAGTGGCGGCGGCAGCGATGGCCGCAGGAAGGGCCCGGCCGCCTCCCCCGGCAGTGGCAGGAAGGAGCGGGAGGGCAAAGCACACAAGAGCCGGACTAAAGCGGCCAAGGAGCCGCCCTCGGCCTACAAGGACCCGCCGAAGGCTTATCGGGAGGATAAGGCCGAGCCTAGAGCCTACAGGCGGCAGCGATCGTCCCCCAGCCCCGGCCGGGACGACAGCCCCCCGTCGCACAGGGCCTCCCAGAGCCAGAGGAGCCGCAAATCGCCCAGCCCCATCGGCGGGCGCTCCTCCCTCAGCCCCTACAGCCGCCGCCGATCCCCTAGCTACAGCCGGCACAGCTCGTATGAACGCGGCGGGGATGTGTCGCCCAGTCCCTACAGCAGTAGCTGGCGCCGCTCTCGGAGCCCCTACAGCCCCACTGTCAGGTGAGTTGATGTTGGAGGTATGATGCTGTGTGTTTGTCTACGGAGAAGAGTGATGGGGGCGGGAGGGGGTTGCTCTGGCCTGAGTAACTTGGGTGGGGGAAACGGGGAGATTTGTATCTAATTTAGAGGGGGAAAGGGTGGGGGGGGGGTCTGTTTTCCCATCCCATTGTGGGGAAGGAGCGGGAGAGACTGATATACTAAAATCACCCTCCTGCATTGCCCCCAGAGCAGGGAACAGACCATAATGCAACAAAGTGAACCTGTCACATCTTCTCCTTTTTCTCTTGTAGAGAAGAGAGATTGTAAAGGTAAAATCTCCCATGTGTGTGGGGGAGTGTTATAAACTTCCCATTATCTGAAGTGAGAAATCACCATCCCCCACAGAGGGTAAAACCTCTGGGGTACTATGTCTGTTAAATGTTGTAATCAGCAGATTTCCCTCATAAGCATCCTGTTCCTGTCTAACCCCAGAGATAGATAAATGTTAAATTCTTGTATAGTTTAGTTCTTTTAGCACTAAGTTAGTTAAAAATTAAATTGAATAAAGTATGGGGCATTTAGTGTTTGTACTTGTGTAAATTATTAGTGCAAACTAATTGTTTTTGTAGAAAAAAAGGCACTATTAAATGCTGCAAAGGAATTATTCATATTTCACTAAGTATTTAATTTTTTAAAAATTATGCTTAGGTCCTTATCCTGCAAAGATTTACCATTGTGTTTAACTGCATGCACTGAAAGTAGTTCAGTTGACAGTGGGCACTTGTAGTGCAAAAAGTTAAGTGTGTGTGTTTTGGCAGGGTCAGGGTCTTACTCTGCTTAATGTATATGCTAACCTGATGGCTAAATTTTTTTTCTGTGTATGCAGAAAAAAATGGCTTCAGTAATGGCTGAGTATTTATTGTCAGGTAGAGTTATCTACCTTTTTGGATTTGTATTGCAAGGATAATGCCCTTATAATATTTATTATTAACTTGTTTTTAATTAACTGTGTTTTTGTGAGGGCTGTGTGTTTGGCCTGTGCGTATTTCCAAAAGAAGAACTATATTTGTAATAAAAGAATCTTGTGATGGTCTTGGACCAATACTTGATTTATCTCAAAGTTGTTACAAACTGATGTGTAAAGTTATTCAGGTTCTAAAAATATTTATATTTTTAAGTTTTACCACTCCATTGACAAGAATTCTGTAGACTCCATGAAAAACAATTTCATGCTCCCTCTGATGGTTCTGTGTCAGTTAACACTTTGACCAGCACTCATTGAAAATGGTGCATGCTCTCTGAGCCATCCTATCATTCTACTGAGGCTTGTCAGTAAAATCTACTTTCTGGATGGGCACTAAACATTGAAGTGGTTGAGTAACACAATTTGTGTCCTGTATTTTATGTTGGGGGATAAAACAAAGATGGTTTTTCAAATACATCTTATTTTTAAGTTGCAATTGTTGTGAAACATCTTAGTAAACTTCAGATTGTTTCAAAACAGGAAAAAGTATTCATAATCTGAACAAGGACAATCATTAGGATGAAAAGTATTTGTCATTTAAGAGTGTTACAGTTAGTTAAAGAAACTTTTTAAAAACTTGTCATGATTTAAAAAAAAACAATTGGATTTAGGAAATATTGATTGAATTCAGAATTGCTGAATTATGAGCTGATGTGTGCACTGAGTGGAATTCTTTGACAGTATTCCAGTCATGAAGTGCAATAATATGCCATGGGGTTTCAACTAAGGAATTGCCGTATCTGATGTAATTAATAGTTCATCTAGTCCAATTTTTTTTTTAACACAGTTGCCAGAAAGAAATGCTTTAGAGGAAGGTGCATGAAACCTTGTAGTGGACAGTTACAGAACAAAGTTGGCTTTTGGTTTGAAGCATGAGAGTTGCTATACCTTAAATTAAAAAATTATCTAATTTGTCATAGAAATGTCTGAATTGCAAATCTGATGGCTTGTTTTCCAGAATTTATCTTTGACTTTTTCTCCAGTTCATCTGTTTCCTGTCCAGTCTCTTACCATATACAGAGATATGTCTGTATTTACTAATTTCCCTAGCAGATGTCCTCTTTCTGATTTGCTGGAGGAGTTGGGGCAGCCAATGGGAGACTGCATTTATAGAGACATTGCTGGAGGAAAGGATGGCCTTCTGATTAGGGCTTTGGATTTAGGAGGTCTGGGTTAAATTCCATGCTCTGCAGTTGACATTGGCCGGGTCACATATACTCTTTTTGACTGTTTCTTGTCTGTAAAATGGAGATCATACTTCCCGAAGTGGATGTGAAGATAAATTCATTAATGCTTGTGCAGTGCTCAAATGCTATGATGATAAAGGGCCATAGAAGTTCTTGGGTATACTTGAGTCATCTTCAGCACCTGTCTGCTTTTCCATCAGCTCTTGTTTTAACTAAACCTTCCCCAAAGTATTTATTTTCTGTACTGGGGACATATAGGGCATGTCTTAATCTTTCAATTTCTCCCTGCGTAACACCTCTAACATCTGGCTTTTCCTTTTTGTCATTACTAAAACTCACA
This sequence comes from Chelydra serpentina, assembly GCA_037349315.1. Classification (NCBI taxonomy): domain Eukaryota; kingdom Metazoa; phylum Chordata; order Testudines; family Chelydridae; genus Chelydra; species Chelydra serpentina. The sequence goes on from JBAIAC010000032.1 coordinate 8,552,743, forward strand.
TTCAGGCATGCATTACTTATGTCTTCGCAGTTGCAACCTCCTCTCTGGCCTTGATAAATCCGTTTTGCCCCATTTTTATGCATTCAAAATGCTGCTCTGAACATCATTTTCTTTGCCTGTTGCTGGGGAAGAATATAGTGGATTTTCCATGTTTCTGTTCTTTATCCTTCATATTGAGGACAGCAGCAAGGATTAATGATGTCCAGCCTGGGAATGCCTTTTCTCACACATGGAATAGAGGTTTCAGTTTGGGTCTTATCTAAACAAGAAAATTGAACCATTTTAAACTTTGTTTGTTAAGCCCCTGTGTAGACATCCTTATTTTAGTTTGAGTGGCTTATTTCAATTTAATTTAAACTGATTCATAATCAGCTAAATGGAAATAAGCCTGGTTTAAACCAAAAGAAGTGTCCATATAAAATTTTGCACCAATGTAACTAAATCAGTTTAAAATTGCATATTCCTTGTGTAGACGAGGTCTAAAAGTTTTACTGTCTTGGTCAAGGGGATAGGAGGATTTTTAAGTTGCTTGCTGGAGCAGTTGGGCCAGCCAGTGGCAGAACAGGCTACAGTATTGATAGGGAGGTTTTAAGAGCTGTCTAATTTAGATGTTTCTAAAGCAGCTATTATTTAGGGCTGGGCTTTTCAAAGGGGACTATGGGAGTTAACCACCCAAATCACCTTGAAAGATAAAAATTAAGATCCATCCACTCCAGTGCATTGTTACTTTTGAGAGTACACCTTGAAGAGGTACATCAGTTAGCAGTCCATCCCACCTCACAAATCTCTGGGAGTCTGGGTATAGTCTGTTCAGTGTCTCATTTGCTTTATGGGGAAAGGTAGAAAAGAAGTTTCACTGTTTTTGAAAGTATTCCTGTTGTGGGCATATCAGAAATTTCTGGGCAGTGTTCATCTGCCCCAGTATAAATATTATGTACTAGATTATATATTTTCATTTTGTGGGGCATTTTTGGAATTATGTAAATAAAATTGAAGGTTATAATATGAATCTTGAATCAGTTAACATTGTGCTTTTCTTAGTCTGTTGCACAAATGAATGATGCTCTGCCACATAAGTTGGAAGGGTTTGCTGCATAGCTTAGGTCATAGTTGCATGGACAAGTGTAATGCTTTCATGAGGGCAACAGTTTCTTAGGGCATGTACCTTCTTGACCTGTATGATATACAGCAGTGGTTCTCAAATTTCATTGTACCGTGACCCCCTTCTGATAACAAAAATTATTACATGACCCTAGGAGGGGAACTGAAGCCTGAGCGTGGGCCTGCTGCCCTGGGTGAGGAGCCTATAACCTCAGCTCCACTGACCAGGGCTGAAACCAAAGCCTGAGCCCTGTCACGTAGGGCTGAAGCCCTTGAGCTTGGGCCCTGGGTGGTGGGGCTGAGGGTTCGGCTTTGGGCCCCAGCACGTCTAACGCCAGCCATGGCAACTCCATTAAAACAGGCTCGTGACCCACTTTGGGGTCCTGATACTCAGTTTGAGAACTGCTGGTATAAAGGCTTCATTCTGGGCTCGTGTGTTGGTGTTATGATAGTAAGCTCACCTTTCTCTGGCTTCTGGTCTGTTTCCTAATGGTCATGCCCTAGAACTGCGCAGAATGTGCTTGCAGTAAAGCTACATTGCTATCTGACTGTAGCAATTTTGTTATCTAGGGAGGGTGAAAATAAGAGAACTTGAATAAACTTTTACAGTGCTTTAAGTATTTTGTCTTCAAGGCTTTTTCAGCTAGATGACTGAACTTCCCAGCCAGAAGCTTCATATCAAATATTGGGGATGGAGAAGAAACTAATGAGGTCCAGGGACACAACCGCTCCAATGACTTCACTAGCTTATAACTTAAATACCAGCAGCAGCAGAGTGAAAATGACATGATACTTGCCTGCTCACAGAGTTTTGAATTGCAATTGTGAAATTGACTAGTGTCTTGTCACTTTCAACCTGTTGCTGCTTGGGAGGTGGGCTCTGAGCATCTGCAGACATTGGATCAGTTTACCTATGGTTCACATCTGGAAGTTTATCTTTGCAACAATAAGGGCTAGAAATTTAGTTTTCATTAAAAACCTTACATTCTACAGACACTATTTAAGCTCCTTCACTTGTCAGTGAAAACTTTCAACTCATTGCCAATGAGTAGGTGAATGGATTTTTCAAGACCTGTTGTTCTTGGTCTGAATGAGATCAGTTTTAGTGTTTCTTTGCTAGGGTGGGAGACAAATGAACATCAGCTATTAAGATATTACTTGAAATAATTGGTAGTGTTGCTTATGTTTTTCTTTTGTCTATATTAACAGAGTTATTCTGTAGGAACACATTACATATTTAAGATAATAGAAGAATGAGGATATAAGGTATTTCTGTAGCAACTAGATTGAACTTTGAACACTGTAGTACAAAAATATAAGTTATATTAACAAAACCATATTGCGACAAACTTTTCATATCAGAGCATTTAAACTTTCTCTGGTAACTAATTCTGATGTGTTTTACAAAGCATGGAATTGTAAGATAAGATCAAGTAGCTTCCCATGACTTCACTCAGGTAATCCAGGTCATTGTAAACTGTGATCACACGTTCAACTCACGTAGCCTAATATGTGTATAATTGTTTTATTTCACGCTTAGGTACAGGTACCAATGTGTTTGAATATTTCATACAATTAAAATAAATGAATGTTTATATTGGGAATATTACATACAGGTGATTGCACCAGACCTTTGGTGTTGCACTGGGTATAGACAACATTAAATGAATGTGACTTTTGTTTTTAGCCTAGATGTTTTTCTGTTCTAAAAATAATACTCGTTATTAAAGTTCTCATTAGAACTAAGCTTTCCTTGAAAAACTTAAAATTTAAAACTTCAGTTTTTTAAGATGGAGAATGGAATAACTTGTAAAAATTCTGAATGCTTGTTCTTTTACCTAATTTATATCTATCTGATGTATATGAGGACCTCTGTCATTGTGGTGTGAGTTCTGAATTCAGAATTTAAGATTTACATTGTTACTTGTAGTGGACTTAGGTTTTTACCTCTCATTTGTTCAGTGGCTCTCTTTTCGTGTTCTTTTTCCTTATCTTTGGTTGTTATGGGACGGATTTTTGCAAAACAGTTAATTTTGCAAAGCATTCTGAAAACAGGGCTGAGGTCAGTCTAATCTCTGCTGGTAAATAATTCCATGAGCAAGGGTTCTCTACTGAGGACACATTAGTTATTAAATTAAGGAGAAAAATAAAGTTACTAAATTTCAAAGTTACCCAACATTCCTGATTTTTTTAGACTTGCTAATGACTTCAAAATACTGAAGGAATAGAATTTGAATATCTGAATAAAATTAAGACATGTGGCACTTGCTCAAATAGCAGTACTAAATAGCAATTTTTTTGTATAGCTGTCTGTAGTGCAAATGTAGACATTGAACTAAAAACTGGACTAAAGGAAAAACATTATTAATGGTATATCACATGAGAAAATTTGTTCTATCATAGATAGGTAAGGAGAATTAATCTTAAATTTGCTTATTAATGCACAGAGAATTTAGGCTAAAATTATAATTAACCAGAATGTCCCATCACTGGTGCTTCAAATTACTGAGTGATAATATGGGTATATAATGTCTTGAGAGACTTACGGTAAAAGTCAATTGATTAAATTTAGAGATCTGCCTTTTCAAATATTTTTAAAAGAACAGATAATTACATACACTGGAAGACCATGGTGCTTGTGTACCATTTGCTAGGGTTGAGTTGTAGATTCCATTTTAACCTGCCCCCCTTGTTTCGGTTACTGATAACTTTCTTGTGATGATCTCTGAGGTGTTACATCTTGGCCTAAAGATGAATATTTTATTAAGGAACTGGGAAAAATCAGTTCAGCTGTTCTTGAACTCTGCAAATATTGGGGAAAAAATCCTGATAAGTTCTGATTAAAATGTTTGCTCTTGTGTAATTCAAACAGCTGAAAGTCAGCACTTAAAACTTGGCTTTCTCTTGAATGTCTAATTAAAAGGAAAAACCATAAAGGTTTAAACAAAATCTTGTAAATGTTTAAAAGGTTATGAACAGCGAAAGCTAGCATTTTTTTCTTATGAGTTTAAATTTGTTTTTCTGACATGCTACTAGTCTGTTAACAATGGTGATATGCCTCTAAAGTACTTAATCCTCTTTTTAATAAACGGGGGTGGGGAAGGGAAGGTGATGCAACAAAGAACTCAAGCACTCCAATCAAGACATTCACAAATTTAAGATTCCAGCTATAAAATTCTCACTCAGTACATGCACGAGGTTATTTCTACGTAATGTATTGCTGATTTTTTCATTCTGTACCTTTACAATATTTGGGCTATACAAAGTAGCCACTAACGTTACATTATAAACTAGCTTCTGGAATTTTCTGACTTGAGTGTGCTTGATTATTCAAATGTTACATTAACCTTTTGCATTAATTCTTAAATACATTAGGTGTTGATGCAACTTGTATAATTAACATTGAAGGTATAACAGAATCTTTGAAGAACAGTTTTGTGGTAGTTTTGAGGCTTTCATCTGACAAAATCCAGTATTCAAAGTAGTAGCTTGTTGTGAAAGCTCTCTAGTAGTTAAGTAGAGATAAAGTGACAACCAATCTGCTTTGAAAAAATTAAGAAGTTAAGCAAAAGTTGTGTTAAATCATGCTTAAAAATACAGTGCTTTACCCTATTTGCGAATCTGTGAAAACATTACCCAAAACCATGCTGGATTTGGTTGTTTTGGAGAAAGCCCTCTACTATTATTCCTTTCTCTTTTGTCGTTTATGCTATGTTTTGTCTTTCCCTTTTTCTGCTTTCCCTTTGTGTCTAGCAGCAGTACTATACATTTAACCTCTTTCAGAGAGAAACCAATATAACCTAGTTTCACTCCTAATATGTTCTTCTGCAGCTGGCTCCAGAAAAACATGTAGTCAGGTCAAGAACTCCTGAGTTATAATTTTATCTCATTTGTCTGTTTCTCTCCATCTATAAAATAGGATTGTAGTCCTTGTCTACTTCAGAAGTGTTGTATGAATTTTTGTAGTGTTTTGAAAAGTATAGTGCTATATAAATGCTAAAAATTAGGTGTGAAGTGCTGCTGTGCTGTAGCAATGCAGTGTGCCCCTTCGTTAGGTGCATTTGTGGAACAGTTAATACGTAAATATGACAAAGGTGTCTGTGCGGACAAACACCAAACATTGTCAGCTGCTGGGCATAAACATGGAAACATTTAAACAGACTGATATAAAGGCAGGATTTTTTAAAATTGTTCTCCATCCACAGTTCCCTCTAAAAATCTAGCATTATGGCAACTCCCTTCAGTTGAGGAGGGCTGGATGTGGTCCTTAAGTATTGAACTGTCCCTCGTCTCCCCAGACTGGGCCAAAGATGCTTTTTAAATTCTTCAATATTTAATACAACAGATATTTTAAAAAATATAGTTCCTTAGGTAAAATAAATGTAGAAATTTGTGACTAAGCACAAAGCATCTGGTGGCAAATGCATGTAAGATGGGGCAATATATAAGTGGCAGTAGTAGTCTTTGAAGAACTGAGCAGACTTCTGGTATAAGCACTGTTAAGAAGTCAGGTTCCTGTCATGATGTCCACTAACTTTTACAGTACACAAAACTGATATTTACCAGACAGATTATTTTAAAATAACCATGTTATCTGGACAAAGTCCGGACATCATGTGTGAGACCATTTTTATAACTTTGTGACGTGATCTTTTTTTAAACTAAGGGGTAGCCTCTGAATAATGTTAAAAGCAGTTGGTATATGCTTGAGACCAAATTCTTCCCTCAGTTGGGAAAATGGAGTTCTGTACACTAATCTGAGGGCAGAGTTTTGTTCCTGAAAGGTAACCTGTAAAGGGAAAAAAATTGTGCTTGTGCCCTTTTTCTTTCCTTTGGGGTATCAGGAAGGCCTGAAGTTTTTTTCCTTTCCTGCTTGTCTATTTTTTTTATATTCGGCATTCGGGTCCAGTCTAGGCTGTTAGTCTGTTATGGCTAGTAAACTAAGGAAATGATGAAATTATCAGTCAAAAGAGTAGAAGTTAAACGTTTGAAAGAGGAAGAGTATTTTAGGCAGACTGTTTAAAAACTGTTTTTGATTAGCACCTATGAATGCCTAACACTTGGGGTAAAAGAAGGTTTCCTCAAAGATTCAGTATCCTGGCCCATTCAGTTAAGTGCTATAGTTCACAGACATCTCTGTGAGACCTCCGTAGGGTCTGTCAAGACTAAACCCTTGTCTAAACACAAACGTTATACCGCTTTAACTGTACTAATATTTAATGCTGAACGTTCATTGTTTCTCTCCCCCCCCCCAATGTGGATGCTGTTACATTGGTATAAAGATGCTCATAACAGTAAAGTTCTTTTCCATATGGGATGGGAAATATAAGCTATAGCAACATAAGGCAACTTTGTATCGGTATGACTGTGTCCACACCATGAATTGTACCAGTGTAATTATTTAAGAAAAAAAATCTCTCACTCATAATTGAAATAGTTGTGCCACTTTGAAAGCTTCATGTCAACTAGGCCTGGGAAAGTATTTTGGAACTTTTGGCTAATACATTTTAACTAATATGTTTTAGAACCGTAATGTAGATAGGGCCAAGTTTCATTTTAACACTTTAGCTGGGCAAGGTTGAAGGGTTTAGCTCTACCAGTTAGTTTTAAAATACTATTTGTGTTGTCTATGCTAGAGTTTTAAAACTCATGTTAGCCAACATGTTTTCAAAATACATCTTTCATTCTAGTGTAGGCAAGTTTCTAGAAATCCTCCAGAAAAACTGGAGAATGCAAGACTTTTATATTTCCAAGGTCAAAAACAAGCAGGAAAAAAAAATGTGTGTGTGGGGATACAACAAAAACTTACAGGCATACATAATATGGGGGGAGGACAACCAGTTCAGTATAATAAAATATTTTGCTGGCCATTTTGGTTCTGTCTTGCCATTTATTAAAAGTAGAAAACATTCTCCCCATTTTACGGATGAGAGACCTAAGGCACAGAAATGTTAAGTGACTTTCCCAAGGTCAGCAACTAAATTATAGAGTAAGGAAAAGAACCCAAGTCTCCAGACTCCAAGCAGTGTGTTTAGTTCACGAAATCACTGCTTCCATTAAAAGTTAATTGGAAATATTTTCCTTAATTTTTTATGTGCCAGAGCTGCAACATACTTATCTGAAAAAGTGCAATTTACATAATTATTTCAGTGTCAATTGGAAATGCTGTAGAGTACAGTGATTTCCCCCCTCCCCAGTTTTCTTCTCTTCTGACCTTCCCATTCTGCCAAAGGGTTCTGTATGTTAAATACACCTAGTTTCTGAGAAGTATCTTGGGGGAAAGATTTTGGTTGATTTGCTGTGTTTTGAACTGTTAAATTGTTCTGACATATCTAATGAAATACAGCTCCGTATAGCCACCAGTTTGTTTTAGTTTATAGCATATCGCAGCAGTCCTACTTAATCTAAACGTGCTATCGATGTGTTTATCTCAGTGAAATCTTGATATTTCAATAGCAAGGATTGAAAACCCCTACTTTTCTCATACAAGATTCATGTTTCTCTTTTGGAAATTAGCCAATATATATATGTAATATCATCTTCTCTATTTTAATACTGTACAACACAAGATCAACTTATCTGAAGCATATATATGTATATAAATAAAATATATTATGTACAGTCAGAATTGAATTAGCTGGTACTATTCAAAGACATGAAACTTTCCAGGAACATTCACGATATTTGTTTTCCTTGTTTAGCTGCCAGTTCTTACATGTTGTCTGGTTATATTTGTTATGATCTGAAGTGTACAGCACACTGAGAACTCTGATCCTCACTATTCTAGCTTATTTTTTTAACCCAGATAAATGGACTCACTTGAAATAACTTTTTCCCCAGGAATGATCTAGTCAAGAAAAGTAGAATTATAGTATAGTTCCACTAAATTTAATTTAGAACAATTGTGGATATGGTGAATATATTTGGTGACAGATATGCATAGTAAAATAAAGTGGATGAAGAAACAGTTTAATATATTTTCATGGAATAGTAAGGGTACTTTGTTTATATTTTACTCAGAGCAGCCATTTTTTTATCACCTGTGGTCTAAATTGGTAGTTTGTCTCTAGTAATTTGCAACAAAAAACTAAATCAAAACAACTAGGCAAGTCGAAATATGGAATCTATTGAATTAGTAAAGTAAAAATGCATGTGAACTGATATCTTTCACAGTGGCTTAAAACAATTGCTGAACTTTCTCTGTAACTACCAACATTCTCTCTTTTGGATATTTTTCCCGCCTGGGCACTTGTAAATGTGTGTCCTGTTCTGTTCTCTGCAAATGTGCAGAAATCCAGATGATTGACATTCTTTTCTTCTTTGCCCTGCTGCTCTTATTTTTCTGCAATGAAAATAAATAACATAGATTCATAGATTCTAGGGCTGGAAGGGACCTCGAGAGGTCATCGAGTCCAGCCCCCTGCCCTCATGGCAGGACCAAATACTGTCTAGACCATCCCTGATAGACATTTATCTAACCTACTCTTAAATATCTCCAGAGATGGAGATTCCACAACCTCCCTGGGCAGTTTATTCCAGTGTTTAACCACCCTTACAGTTAGGAACTTTTTCCTAATGTCCAACCTAAACCTCCCTTGCTGCAGTTTAAGCCCATTGCTTCTTGTTCTATCCTTAGAGGCTAAGATGAACAAGTTTTCTCCCTCCTCCTTATGACACCCTTTTAGATACCTGAAGACCGCTATCATGTCCCCTCTCAGTCTTCTCTTTTCCAAACTAAACAAACCCAATTCCTTCAGCCTTCCTTCATAGGTCATGTTCTCTAGCCCCTTAATCATTCCTGTTGCTCTTCTCTGGACCCTCTCCAATTTCTCCACATCTTTCTTGAAATGCGGTGCCCAGAACTGGACACAGTACTCCAGTTGAGGCCTAACCAGTGCAGAGTAGAGCGGAAGAATGACTTCTCGTGTCTTGCTCACAACACACGTGTTAATGCAGCCCAGAATCAAGTTTGCTTTTTTTGCAACAGCATCACACTGTTGACTCATATTTAGCTTGTGGTCCACTATAACCCCTAGATCCCTTTCTGCCGTACTCCTTCCTAGACAGTGTCCTCCCATTCTGTATGTGTGAAACTGATTGTTCCTACCTAAGTGGAGCACTTTGCATTTGTCCTTATTAAACTTCATCCTGTTTACCTCTGATCATTTCTCCAATTTGTCCAGATCATTTTGAATTATGACCCTATCCTCCAAAGCAGTTGCAATCCCTCCCCGTTTGGTATCATCTGCAAACTTAATAAGCGTACTTTCTATGCCAATATCCAAGTCGTTGATGAAGATATTGAACAGAGCCGGTCCCAAAACAGACCCTTGCGGAACCCCACTCATTATACCTTTCCAGCAGGATTGGGAACCATTTATAACTACTCTCTGAGTACGGTTATGCAGCCAGTTGTGCACCCACCTTATAGTAGCCCCATCTAAGTTGTATTTCCCTAGTTTATTGATAAGAATATCATGCAAGACCGTATCAAATGCCTTACTAAAGTCTAGGTATACCACATCCGCCACTTCTCCCTTATCCACAAGACTCGTTATCCTATCAAAGAAAGCTATCAGATTGGTTTGACATGATTTGTTCTTTACAAATCCATGCTGGTTATTCCCTATCACCTTACCACCTTCCAAGTGTTTGCAGATGATTTCCTTAATTACTTGCTCCATTATTTTCCCTGGCACAGAAGTTAAACTAACTGGTCTGTAGTTTCCTAGGTTGTTTTTATTTCCCTTTTTATAGATGGGCACTATATTTGCCCTTTTCCAGTCTTCTGGAATCTCTCCTGTCTCCCATGATTTACCAAAGATAATAGCTAGAGGCTCAGATACCTCCTCTATTAGCTCCTTGAGTATTCTAGGATGCATTTCATCAGGTCCTGGTGACTTGCAGGCATCTAACTTATCTAAGTGATTTTTAACTTGTTCTTTTTTTATTTTGTCTTCTAAACCTTCCCCCTTCCCATTAGCATTCACTATGTTAGGCATTCCTTCAGACTTCTCAGTGAAGACGGAAACAAAGAAGTCATTAAGCATCTCTGCCATTTCCAAGTTTCCTGTTACTGTTTCTCCCTCCTCACTGAGTAGTGGGCCTACCCTGTCCTTGGTCTTCCACTTGCTTCTAATGTATTGATAAAAAGTTTTCTTGTTTCCCTTTATTCTTGTAGCTAGTTTGAGCTCATTTTGTGCCTTTGCCTTTCTAATCTTGCCCCTGCATTCCCGTGTTGTTTGCCTATATTCATCCTTTGTAATTTGTCCTAGTTTCCATTTTTTATATGACTCCTTTTTATTTTTTAGATCTTGCAAGATCTCGTGGTTAAGCCAAGGTGGTCTTTTGCCACATTTTCTATCTTTCCTACCCAGGGGAATTGTTTGCTTTTGGGCCCTTAATAGTGTCCCTTTGAAATACTGCCAGATCTCGTCAGTTGTTTTTCCCCTCAGTCTTGATTCCCATGGGACCTTACCTATCAGCTCTCTGAGCTTACCAAAATCCGCTTTCCTGAAATCCATTGTCTCTATTTTGCTGTACTCCCTTCTACCCTTCCTTAGAATTGTGAACTCCATAATTTCATGATCATTTTCACCCAAGCTGCCTTCTGCTTTCAAGTTCTCAACAAGTTCCTCCCTATTTGTTAAAATCAAATCTAGAACAGCTTCTCCCCTAGTAGCTTTCTCAACCTTCTGAAATAAAAAGTTGTCTGCAATGCAATCCAAGAACTTATTGGATAGTCTGTGCCCCGCTGTGTTATTTTCCCAACATATATCTGGATAGTTGAAGTCCCCCATCACCACCAAATCTTGGGCTTTGGATGATTTTGTTAGTTGTTTAAAAAAAGCCTCATCCACCTCTTCCACCTGGCTAGGTGGCCTGTAGTAGACTCCTAGCATGACATCACCCTTGTTTTTTACCCCTTTTAGCCTAACCCAGAGACTCTCAACACTTCCGTCCCCTATGTCCATCTCCACCTCAGTCCAAGTGTGTACATTTTTAATATATAAGGCAACACCTCCTCCCTTTTTCCCCTGTCTGTCCTTCCTGAGCAAGCTGTACCCATCCATGCCAACATTCCAATCATGCATATTATCCCACCAAGTTTCGGTGATGCCAACAATGTCATAGTTGAATTTATTTATTAGCACTTCCAGTTCTTCCTGCTTATTACCCATACTTCTCGCATTTGTATACAGGCATCTAAGATACTGATTTGATCTTGCCTCCCAGTTTTGCCCTGACCCTCCTATCTCTTTGTCATTAGAGTCCACGCTCCCTCCTATTTCCGACCCATCTCCCAGGTCCCCATGTTCTCCACTTACCTGTGGGCTTTGCTCACCTGTCCCCGTTGAACCTAGTTAAAGCCCTCCTCACTAGGTTAGCCAGTCTGTATCCAAAAAATCCATACTGTAGTATGATAGCTTGTGGGTTACACATGCTTATAATGAGGTATAGGGGATATGCAGGGAGAATTATCTGTCTTAAAAAAAAAGACTGTTTTACAAAAATGCATTAATACAGCATTATGCTTGTATCATTATGTCCTCAGAAATGAAAGTTAAGATTGAATACTGTCTTTCAGTCTGCCTCTTTGTGTGCAGCTCATCACAATAGTTTCTAACTATGTATTCAGTAGTATTTCTCAGATACAAGATAATGATAAAAAGTTACAAAAATGTCTGGTGTTACTATTGTTGCAGTAAGGCAGCAAATTTACAAATTAAGGTTCCTACAGTAATATTGCTTCAGCTTCATAAAGACTGTTTTCTATTCCTCTTTTTCTTCTTTAAGTGTCTAACTTAATATTTCAGTTTGCTAAATATGTACTAGAAACATTAACAAGAGGTACAAAATTGCAGAATTAACATTGCTGTTAATTCCATAACTTTTTTCCTAACTGTCATCAAAGCAATTTTTTATCCTCATATGTATGTAGTTTTTTAAAAATAGTTGTATGTGTTGCTTAGTATCAAGTTATTTCTATCAACAAGCAAAGAACAGTTCTGACACTGAGGGAGGAAATGAACAGCTGATCAAAAGGCATGCAGTGTCTTTTCTGTGTGTTTATATTTTTGTGATTTCCCAATGACTTTTTACAAAGGAGCTCTGCTAAAAAAGAGTCATAATATATTCTGAGGTCCTGTGTGGTTATGTCTGTGCTATGGATATTGTATTCAGAGATACAGTTCTCATTGTTTCTGAAAGTCTTTCCATATGCATTTATTTAGATTCATGTTCACCCTTTAAATATAATTATGGCAATGATGGTGCTTGCAAAAGCTGTTCAGTAATAAGGAAGCAGGTTAAATAAGAAGACATTATTTTTAAACCTAAATTGACCAAATCTTTACTGTTTTGAAGCAGGAGATCAGCAAAATCCCGAAGCAGAAGCCCTTACTCATCAAGACACTCAAGGTCTCGCAGCAGGCACAGATTATCTAGGTCCAGAAGTCGTCACTCGAGTATTTCTCCTAGCACGCTGACTCTGAAAAGTAGCCTGGCTGCTGAGTTGAACAAGAACAAAAAAGCTAGAGCTGCAGAGGCAGCCAAAGCCAATGCAAAAATTTCAAACACCTCTACGCCTACTAAGGGAAACACTGACACTGGTGTGAGTGCACCTCAAACAAACAATGTGAAGGATCTGAAGAAAATAAAAACTGAGCATACACCTTCTCCTACAAGTGGTACAACTTTGAAAAATGACAAGGCAAAAGCAAAGGTCTCTCTTCAGGAGACAAAGGTGGAAAATAACTTGATGGTAGACAAAGTGGCTAAACAGAAAACAGCAGCAGCAGCAGCAGTAGCAGCAGTAGCAGTAAAAGAGAATAAATCAGCTGCCGTAAAGCAGCAACCAGTCACTGTAAAAGAGAAAAACAAACCACATACACCAAATGTAGGAGCCAAGGAGAAAGATAGAAATGTTGCACTACTAACCTCCACGTTGCCACCCTTGCCTTTCCCTCCCATGCTGCCTGAAGATACAGATACTGACAGGTGAGTATATACATTCATGTATATTTTTAAAGAAATAAAAACCTACACAATTGCATAGATTTGATCAAAGCTCCATTTTAGGCCGTTTGTTTCCATTCTTCAGTTAACTTCGATTTAAGATGATGGTTATTAGGAACTTACAGGGGCAGAGACATTACTTAAAAGTACAAATAGTTTACTTGTGTATTCCAGGAGTTAAGATGGGGGAAGGGTTTGTTCTAAGATAACTTTGTCAGTAAAAGTTCTACTGGAGAAGGACAAGCTGAAAATTAGAGGTGGATTGAAAAGTTTTTTATTTTTTTTAAATAATCCATGCACACAAAAAATATTTAAGATCTCAAATCAGCTCATATAACTTCAGCTACATACAACTAGACTTATGAAAAAATGCATTTGGTAACAATATTTGAGAAGTAGTTCCTCCATAATTTACTTGCCAAGGCTTTGAGTTCAGGATTCATTTTTCCTCTCTGAAAGTAACAGCACTGACCCCCTACAGCATTGTAATGAATGCAGCTCCCTATTTCTTTAAAGGGTTAGCAACATTTGTAAGCACTTGCAATGGTAATGAGCACTGGTTTTAGCAAGTAAAGCACTTAGCAGTTCGTCTTTGAAGTGAATGTGAACTATGACAATATTTTATGTCCATAGTGAAGTATTTCTAGGTCCTTAACACGTTATGGAACCTAGACCATATTAGACCTTTTTTTAGCTCTGAGATAGAAACCTTATCAGTATTGGAAAATTGTTAAATTGTAGCTTGTCGCTCTTTTCCTCTGATTTTTGGGCAATATTAAGTCGAGAGAGTGTATTACCAATATCACACTTTCATAGGCTATGTGATTAAAATGTTTTTTAAAATGTGATTAAAGAGTTTTCAGTCTGCCCTTAGCTTGTAAATTAAGATTTTAAAAAATTAGTGCCAAAAAAAAAAAAGCCAGCATGTGAAGGCATCCATCTTAATATTCCCAGCATTGAAGCTGCAGTGATAACATGATTTCAAGATTCCATGCAACTGTTTAAAGACACCGCTTTGACTTAAACCACTAGAGCAGGGGAGGACAAACTACGGCCCGCGGGCCGGATCCAGCCCATCAGGGTTTTCAATCTGGCCCACAAGATTGCCAGCCCTGTGGGGCTAAAGTAGGCTCCCTGCCTGTCCTAGCCTCACTTTGCTCCTGGAAGCAGCCAGTACCATGTCCCTGCGGCACTTGGGGGAGGGGGAGGCAGAGGGCTCCAGGCACTGGTGTGTCCCCCGTCCCTCCCCTGGCAGTGCCCATTGGCCGGGAACGGGGAACCGTGGCCAATGGGAGCTTCGGAGGTGGTACCCACAGGAGAGGGCAGCATGCAGCTGCCAGACCCACCTCACCCCTAGGAGCCACTGCTGGACATGCTGGCCACTTCCAGGAGCGGCGCGGGCCCAGGGCAGGCAGGGAGCCTGCCTTAGCCCCGCTGCATGCCACTGCCACATCAGAGCTGCTTGAGGTAAGCGGCGCCAGGCCGGAGTTCACACCCTGAACCGCTCCTGCAACCCCCACCCCTGCCCTGAGCCCTTAACCCCCTGTCTTAAGGCCCCTCCTGCACCCCAACCCCCTGCCCTGAGCACCTTCTTGCACACTGCACCCCCCCACACACACCCCACCCTCCCTCCTGCACCAGCCCTACATTCATGGCCCTTCGTACAATTTTCCCACTCAGATGTAGCCCTGAGGCCAAAAAGGTTGCCACCCCTGCACTAGAGAGAATCATGAAACTTTATGTAGCATTGTAATCTTTCAAACTTAGCAGTGTTTACACTTGTTTGGCCTGCTTTCCTTTATCATTTTAAACTATGTAGTAGCAGGCAGCCCATGTGTGTCTTTCTGTAAATAAAAGTTGCTAGCAATTCAGACTTAAATGTTAAATTGCTGGATAAATATAAAAAACACGGGGTGTAATATGTGTTAAAGTACAAAGATTGTCAAAGATACAATCGAAGTATCTGACAAACTTCCTGTGTTGTAGGAAAGAAATTGCTTCTTTTCCTCAGAAGTGCCAGCAGAATTCAGTCCATTCCTCCAAAAACAAAGGATTTGTGTAGTGAACATAGGAATGCATGGCTCAATCATACTCTCTTTGAAGATAGTGGAAAAACTACATTTTGTTTTCATGAGAACAAGACTCTGGTCACAAATGCCCACTGTAAATTATCTGGTCTAGAGCAGAGAGGCGGGCAAAAAATTAACCCCTAAAGGGTGTGGTCAGTTTAGCAGCATTCATTTACTGGGGTGTGAAAAAAGAAATTGCTTCCTGATCCCAGCTGAAATAGAATGCTTAGTATGCATTGTAATTTATCCTAGCCAGTTTAACTTCAGATTATATTTTTATTCAGAAATAGTTGAATTACCAATCTGAAAATTAGGGAGGGCCATCTGTACACAATATATTGCAAACTGGATTTTAGAAACTAGTTCTATCAATTGATTTTATCTTCGTAAATTAATAACATTCTAGTAGATAAGCAAATATTTTACCTTTTGGACTGCATTACCAATCTGGAAATGATTATATCATATTGCAATAAGATGATCGGCGATCTTATTGAAACTCAAAGGAAAAATACCCAGACTTCCACTTCTAATAGTCTAAGAGGAATTCAAGTCCAAATATTTGAAAGGACACTGTCAATTCAAAATCAAAAGTTTTTGTTTTTTTGAAAAAAGCTTTGGCTCTCTTTAGCAATGTTGTGGCTTTTATAGTAAAATTTATCTGTTTAAACATGTTCTCTTCCCTGTTGTGTGAAAGACAAATGGGAAATTGATTACATATTAGACAGCATTTTGTATATAAAGTAAAACGGGGGTGTATGGAGAGTTTTTTCCTTAGTCTTTCATTTACAGTAATCTGAGATGTTACCCACTATCTACTTGTAACACATTCAGATATCCATGTGATCTCTTAAAAAGTTGGTATTCTGATGGCTCAAATGGTAACTAATACTCTGCAGCAATGGTAGAATTAAATTATACAAGTAGCTTATTTTTGTGTGTAACATACATAAACATTATATAGTATTTTATAAGAACATTGGAAGGGAAGGAACCTCCTGGGTTGTAAAGTCCAGCCTCCTGCTGTTGTAAGCAACCACATCATATAATCAATTTCATGAACTTATCAAGCTCCATTTTAAAACCAGTTAGGTTTTTTATCTGCACTACTGTTATTGGGAGGCAATTCCAGAGCCTGATGCCTCTGCTGGCTAGAAACCTTCTTTCCAGTGTTATGTTTTCACTTTCCATAAAATAAGGCAGTGCACTTAATTTCAAAATTGCTGTTTTTAGAAAAATGTCTGATTCAGACTACTATAGAAATGGTACTACTGATTCAAACTGACAGGGGGATGGGCGACCAGACTATTTTGGCTCAGTAACATTCCCAGGATAAGTATTACATCCTTCTAGATTTAGAAGCAAATGAAGCAAAGTTGCAGAAGGAACACCGTGAGGGGGAGTATGAAAAGACATAAGTGGACGAGAGGGAATATGATTGAAAGCTCTATATTAGACTTTTAATCTAATTTTAGTAGACCAATTTTGGTTTCAAACTGCTAGCAGCGCAGTTTGAAAATTTTGAAGAATGGTGAAGCCTCCACACAAGATCAGTAGTAAATCAATGTCAGAATGATTATTTATAGACCAGTTTTGCCAATGAAATAATATTATAGTAACTGAAAAGACAGCTGAAAATGTCATCATAGTACTGTTTTTTTAGAGAGCTTATTTTTTAAAATAGGCTAGTGAATAGTAGAGAGCCAAATGGTGACAGTCATATGGAGCAAAGAGATGTGTGAGGCAATGTGGAACATGGAGTTAGACTCCCTGCCTCCATGTATGTGCTCATATGTTTCTTGTGCCTCTGATTTTTTTTAATGGAATTAAAAGAAAAACAGAGATTTTGCTCTTCTAACTGTGCCTTTCAAAACACTTTTGAGATGAGTAAGTAATATCCTCTCTTCACAGATGGGAAAATAAATAGTAAAAGGCCAGGCTAATTGAATTGCATGAGCTCACACTTGAAGTGTGTGGCAGAGACTTAATCCAGGTTTCCTGACTACCTGTCCTGGCCACTAATGCATGTTGTCATGACTAACTTTAACATTCACCAGGAAAAAACTAAAGGTATTCTTCATCTTAGTTCACAGCTTTTGCAATAATTCAGCAGTCAAGCTCTAGTTCTCAGATCACTCTGTTCAGTAGTCACGTGTAAAACAAACAAATGTCCTACGGGCTGTAAAAGCAGAGAGTGCTGCAAAAGCAGACAATATGAAATAGTCACTCGTAGTGAATTCCACTGAGATCTCACCCCCAATTATATTTCCAGGCACAAAATGGAAAAGAATTTTAGTCCGTTTTAGTTGATTTTGTTTATCTTTATAGTTTGCGAGGGAATCTTTCAGTGAAGGCAGTTAAAAAGGAAGTGGAGAAGAAACTCCGCCATCTGCTTGCAGACTTGCCACTCCCACCAGAGTTGCCTGGAGGAGATGATTTATCCAAAAGTCCCGAAGAAAAGAAACCAGCAGTTCAGTCACACAGCAAAAGGAGGCCTAAGTATGTTTACTTCTTCCTTTTTTAAAAAACCCCGTAACTGCATGTAAGACAAAGTAATGCACAAGTTTCTTCAAAATATAAAAATTTGAAATATATATATAATTTCCCAGGCTTTTTATAATTATTCAACATAGGAAGTACTGGAAAAAGTTAATGCCTGCAGCAAATCTTGAATCAACATATGTCTATTTACTTCCAATTTGTGCTATTTAAGCCTGTTTTTTAATCCTTAAATGATTCAGAATGTTTTATTTCTGAGAGTCTTCTAGACAGGCAAGGCGGTCCCTAGGTGCACTGGCACCATTTGAGAAGATGGGATTTTGTACTCCTGCCCATCATTTCCCTATTTGCCTCATTTGCACCAAGTTTCTCTGAACCCTATTCCCTTATTTATGCCATCCTTCTGCCCTGCTGTGTGCAGTAATAATGAGGGACCAAATGAGCAGAAACTGCAGACAAAAAGTGGTGGTTTGGGATAGGCTTGTTGGTGAGTAACGGTGAAGGTCCTCTTTAGATGCAGAACTGAAAGTGCCCACTCAACCCATGTTTAAGACTGTTCCTTGGTTTTATATCCCCTTGGTTGTATACCCTCCCTTAAAGCACCACATTAAAAACTTTCCCTTGAAATTCATTGTTGTGTAAACTGTCTAGAAAGAGATTAATATGTAAGGCTAGATGCTGTTCCTTTCTTTGCACCCCTTCACCCTTTCCCAATTAGGTTGCTGCATCCGTAACACTTTGAAGAAGGTAGGTATTGAATGAGATATCTCGTATGGTAAATGTACTAAGCATTGGATAGGCATCTTTAAATAGATTAGTGAAGTGTGTGTGTATTGTTTTGGATGGACAGATGCAGAAACTGTTCTGTAAAATATATCTCAAAATGTCTCTTTCCTGAGACAAAATAATTGGTTTTTGTTTTTTAATAAATTTCAGTGGAGCCCATTTTTAAACAAACATACATTCCTTTGTGGTGTTTTCAATGCGAATAATGCAGTTTTGTGCCAGGGCAGGAGGAATGCAAAGTGATTGACTAGAAAGAGACTGAAACTAACTAGTCTGTTTTCTTTGTCCAAGCTGAGAGAAATTAAAAGAACATAAATGTTAAAAGTTGAATTCATTCAGTTCTTACGGATCTGTTTTTCTAAGAAGTTAGTAATATGAAAAAGGTTGCTTTTTACAGAACTTATTTCTGAACATTTTTATATTTTTATGGATGTATTCTTAGTGCTAATTTTTATTTAATAGAATATGTGGACCACGCCATGGTGAAACAAAGGAAAAAGATATTGACTGGGGAAAACGCTGTGTGGATAAATTTGATATAATTGGCATTATTGGAGAAGGCACTTATGGGCAAGTTTACAAAGCCAGGGATAAGGATACTGGTAAGATCTAAAAATATATAATGAATGAGTGCTGTTAACTATAGAATTTCATTATTACATGGATTTAATTTGGTATATTCTGTAAAATGCTTATGCTTTTCTGCCCTTCTCATCTTGGAAAATTTTTCAGAATTGTGGTGGGTTTTGATCCTGGTAGTTCTCCATAGTAGTAGTAATTTCCCTATGCTGCTTAAAATCATGTAACTGCAGGTTATTGCTAGAAGCATAGGGTGTAGGTATTTTTGGCCAATTTCCTACTTCAGCTTTCGTGCCTTGAAGACCGTAAAAGAGAGAGGCACAGCAGTAATGCTTGTAGGAACTGTTGATGAAAGAAGCTGTTGAACAAAGGGTATATTCTTGAACTTTTCAGTTTCTCCTTCTTGCACCTTCCTAGCTACTACCTGAAATAATATAAAGGGGGAGGGCCTCCTGTAAAATGACACCCTGAAATGTGATCTCTAAGATTGCTTTTCCTATAGTATGTCAGATAATTCTAATTTAGGGCATAATAGTTTAATTAAAAGCTGAAATATTGCAAAACCTGTAACTGCCTATCTGTTTATTTTATGGCTTTCTCGGAACACCAACCATGGGGTATCAAAGAATATTTTGGTCAGCACCTTTATATAATAAGCAGTATTTTGAGATTAAATTTCCTGATGTATATTGTTTTATTTTCTTGTTTGCTTGATCATCTCACTTTATATTAGTATTCTTCGCTACATTTCAAATGTGCTAGATGTATTGCTTATCAAAAGGAAAAAAGATTCAAGAAAGAACCTCACTCCATTTCCCGACTTTGGGTGTTCTGTAATATGAAGTCTGCAGCACACGTAGGCCTTTAAATGTAGAGATGCTGTTGACTCTCACTCTCACGTGTGGGCTTAGTGATTGGAAACCCAAGGAGGCAGATCAGATTGCAGATGAGGAAGAAGGCTATTTAGTAGTTGTGAGAAAGTTGTCTTATAGTTTCACTTCTGCAAAAGATTTGGTGTCTGAGCTGTGAGTGTTTTCTTAACATGGACCTGAATTTACTTTTCTTTTTTCTTTTTTTTTTTTAGTGCAGGTGCACATACTGGAACATGAATGATTGACATCTTTTTTTTAAATATTGTAATTCAGAAAGGATGTATTGAGTGACAGAAAAATCTGAAATTCATTTGTTTGAGTGCTATCCTTCATGTTTTTATATTTAAACCTTCTCATAGGAGAAATGGTGGCGCTAAAGAAAGTACGTCTGGATAATGAAAAGGAAGGTTTTCCAATTACAGCTATTCGGGAGATTAAGATTCTTCGACAGCTTAACCACCAAAGCATTATCAACATGAAGGAAATAGTGACAGATAAGGAAGATGCTTTGGACTTCAAGAAGGACAAAGGTATGTACACATGCACAGGGCAACTACTTCTCTGCAGTCCCATTCTTAAAGCAAATATTAATTCAGTATCTGTAAATGGAGGTTTTACTTAAAAACTGCCTTTATAGATCATAACCTTTCAGCAAGGAGTTATGTTGTTGCTTGTTCTCTGTACAAGCCCTTTATTTAACAAACACAGAAATACCATTGGTTTTTGGTGTATTAATGTAAACCCTCTCAGAACAGAATAAATGTAACTTTGTTTTACACTATTGGAGCAGATGTGAAGATGCTTGTTATATATAGATTAAGCAGGATTAACAGACTATGGGAAGCTGTCACTTTGGAGTCCAATTTAGACTCCACTCTGCTCTCCTTGTTTTCTCCTGCCTCACTGGAATACTGCAGCCTCATTCCTTTAGGGAAAACTTTTTCCTTACAGGCCTAGGTTATTTTTGGCTTGTGATTTCATTTTTTGGAATCGGCATGAGTGCAGATGACAGAAGGAAGCAAAAGGGCAAAATGATGTATAAATTGACCTTCTTTGAAGGCCAAAGGACAGTTGGATTTATTAGTAAGTAAGATGTTCTTGCATGTCAGAGGCCTACAGACTTTTATCTTCTCTGTTCGCTCTTCTTGAGCTATAGCAACCTTCAAAGCAGAGAGCAGTAAGGCTACAGGAGGGAAAATTGTACAGGGCTGTTGTGTTGTGCTCTTTGTAAGTGTAAATCTGAAAATAGAGCTGGTCATTCCATCTTTGGAGATGTCTTTCATGCAGTAATCTACCAGACTGTTCTCAAGCCAGTAATTCCTGGCTTGTTTGGGTCTCCAAGAAATAGGTGTCTTCCTGTTAAAATTTTTTGGCTGAGAAAATGTCATTTTAGGGAATTTGGGGAGCCCAGTGTGATCTACCATTTCAGGGTAGATTTAATTTAAATCACTAGTCAGGAAGACTCGATTTAATCGTGGTTTTCTACATAAAAGTGCATTCTTGTTTGTTGTTATAAGCTTAATACATATTCTTCCCAACTCAGAGTTAGATGTAGGTTTCATTTTTAGAAGTGATTTAGAAGACTATACATTTTTAAACAGTTATTTATTTTGAAAACTTTTCAGATTAGTTTTAGAGCTGTATGAGAAAATGAATGATGGTTTGGTTATTTCATTTACCAAAGGTAATTGAAGCAGATATTTATGAAGTCATTGGGAGGTGAACTATCTCCAATTCAACAGGTTAATCATTAATATTTGGAGGATTTTCTTGCCATGCTGTATTAGGAGGAGAACATCACCAGACCGACATTTAAATTATTTTATTTAACTAAAACAACAACGTTAAGTATTCTGAATTTTTTCTTGAACAGCAAACAATATTTTAACAAAAAAAGCATATGTCCCTCCCGTCTCACATTTATCTCCAGACTTCTTCTGCTTGTCCAAATCTATTCCACCCCCAACAGTCTTCTAGTCAGTGAACTTTTTGAAACTTTGCACTTTTAGAGAGAGGTAAGGGATTGACTCTGTGAACACAAATTTGCAGAGGGACAATAGAGTTGAGGTCTGTTATTTCTCACCTCTATATACTATTTATTTATTAAAAAACATTTTTGCTGTTAACAAGCATGTTACCTCTGGAGAGACAAATCCACAGTTTGAGAACTGTTTAAAAAAAAAAAGGCATTTTATCAAAAATGTTTGGTTTAAATAAAATCATTGTTTTTTATCCACCCTGATTTGGGTACCTGTGACATTGTCTTCCTCTCCCTAAGTCTTAATGGGGAATGTTAAATAGATCCAGTCTGTTCTATGCTAATCGAGACAGGCCCCATAAAGGAGAATTTTCTTACCACCAATTCTTTTGTGTCCTAGATTCCTCTGGCATAGACTCATCTCTGTTGATTAGTTAGGAATCTATAAAAGATTATCTGAAAATGAGGTTTTTATACCGGCAGTGAAGAGACAGTTGAATTTGCTTTTCCAGTAATAGCCTTATTATCTTGATCTTCTAAAAATGCTTTGGGTTAAAGTTTGATTTAAAAAAAATAAATAAAAAGAATAACCTAATGCTTAAACCTAACATGTAAAAGAGTGAGGCACATGCAGATGTTTTCGGATGCTGTTATACCCTCTGATTTTACTTTGCAGGTTTGGTTTTGTGTGTATTAGCGTGTCAAACTTGTGAAAATGCCAAACTATATACTATTTCTTTATAAAACTGAATCTTTGTTTTTAAGAACAGGTAATTCTGTTTTGATGGGAATATAAGAATTATTTTTATATATGTATTTGTCTCTTTAGATCAAAAATTAACTCCACCCACTTGACATTTAAAGATTGCATATGTATGAGTAGCCCCATTTTAGACAGCATAGCCAAGAAGATAGATTTCTCTGATTCTTTCCGAAAGGCCGTATGGTAAAGTGGGTGAGATTCGGGTCAGCTATATCAAAGATCAGAGTTCTGTTTCCTCCTTGTGTAACCTGATAGTGGAGCATGAGGCCTTGCTCAATAATGATTGTGAAGGGCACCAAATTATTAACAAAATGAAAATAAGAAAGAAAAACTTGTAGCACCTTAGAGACTAACAAATTTATTTCAGCATAAGCTTTCGTGGGTTAGTACCCATTATTAACAGCAATTTAGAAGAAATCTAAAACTCATGGCTTCCTGGTTACCAGCCCAGGTCACTCCCCCCGCCCCCTCAGGCAGTTGGGTGTTCAGATATAGGGAGGAGAAATAGGAGGATACATTTTGTGTGTCTTGTCAGGAGTTGCAGGTCTGTGTGGCATGCTGAAAGGAAATGGTGAGCTGGTGCATGTGCATTGCTAATGGAATGTTAAGGAATTTTGATCGCAGGCTTTTAGCAAGTTGTACTGAGCAAAACACAGATGGAACAGACCATTACAGATCTTTTAACTGGGCCAAATCCAAATGGATTTTCATGGGAACAGCAAAAGGTACCTCACTTACCCGGTCTGCCCCCTTGCCAAAATTCCAAGTGCTGTTGCAAATCATTGAGTTACTAGAGCTTTTCTCGTTAAAAAAAAAAAAAAAAAAAAAAAAAAAAAAAAAAAGTTAAATGTGTAATGGAAAGTATTAGGCAATCTTAATATAAGGGTTGTTGCTGCCCCACCTATAAAACACATCCTGTTATCTAAATAAAGCAGGTCACAAATATAAAGCTGAAAATACTTCACTTAATATGTGCATTTCTAATATTCCAATACTTGAGAAGGAAAAAATACATATTGGGAATCACTGGGCGAAGAAATCCTCAGAGGTGATATCTGGGGCATTAATAGGAAAAAGCTGCTTTGAGTTGTTTCAGCTTCTGAACTGGGACTGGGTCTTTTGAGGATTTGATCTATGTTCAAGGAGGGGAGAAGGGGAGAAAGATTCTAGACAAATAGGATTGGATGATTACAGATATATATTTTTTTTCAGGGTGAGGGGTGGGGAAATTCTAATTTACTAAAAGAGATTTATCTGTTCTTACAAGGTATTCTGCTTTTAACAAGTATAAAGCCACACTTTTCATGTGTGGAAGGTAATCTTTAGGTACTTTTTAGTACCTGAGCCTTACAGCTGCCAAATTGTACTTCTTGCATCTGAGACCCTCCATTATCTTATGTTGAAGACTTTGTCTTGTGACCAACAGGCTACAGAAACCGTGGCTGTCACAACCTCTAGCTACAGTAGAAGCAAATGGCTTGGATTATGTGGGCCCTTGTGACAAACACCATGACCAGCTCTCATCTTTGTTTTTTTGGCTTCTCTTTGTGTTTGCCTGCTGCAGCCTGAGGGCAGAACTGCTCCCTGAAAGTGTAAATCTCTGTCCATGCGCCTTAACTGACTCTGAGGGCTTGTCTACGCTGCCAATTGAAGGACGAAAGTCATTCACAGGTGCTTTAAAAAGCCCCCCCCCCCCCCCCCCCCATGTCACAGGGCCCTGTAGCTAAAAGCTGTGTAGTGTAGAGACAGCCTGAGAGAGGGATGTGCATTCCAGAAGCCATTTACCCTTCGTTATGGGTTTTTCTTGTTTTTGGGGATGTCTGTGTGAAATTACCTGTGCTGATGGGAGGAGTTCTCCCATTGGTGTAGGTAATCTACCTCACAGAGATGGCAGCTAGATTAACAGAAGAATTTTTCACACTGCTGAAGTGGCGTAGCTAGGTGGACCTAAGTTTTCTACTGTAGACCAGCCCATAGCTTTGGTTACAGAGAAAATAGAGATCTTGTGTGTCTAAAGGGTACGTCTACTCTACAAGGTATACGGTGGTACAGTTGCATTATAGGTATACTGCTATAGTGTAGACACTTGCTAATGCAATGGAAAGGATTTTCCACCCCCTTGAGAGGCAGTTACTAAGGGCATGGCTAGAGCGCTTTGAGTTAAATCAGCCTTCGGAGAGCGCAGTAGGGAAAGCGCTGCAGTTTGTCCACACTGACAGCTGCAAGCACACTGGCATGGCCACATTTGTGGCACTTGCAGTGGCATTGGGAGCAGTGCATTATGGGCAGCTATCCCAGTGGTCAAGTGGCTGCAACATGCTTTTCAAATGCCGGGGGTGTGACGGAGTGTGTTGTGTGTATGTGCGGGGGAAGAGTGGGTTTTTGGGGTGCTGTGAGTGTGTCAGCATGCTGTCTTGTAAGTTCAGACAGCAGCAGACCTCCCCCTCCCCCCGCCTCTCTCTCTCACTCACAGCAAGCAGCATTCCTTAGTAATGGTTGCTTTGCCCCGGAGCAGATAAGCATGCCGGCTGTCAGAAACCGAGCTTTGAAAGGGCATATCCGCATTCCTAGAGTTGATTCCAAAACCATGGTGAGTGGCCACTTGATTTAAGGGGATTATGGGTGGTTTCCAGAGGTCAATCAGCGCGCAGTAATGCAACACCTCGTTCACACTGGCGCTGGGGCGTTTCAGCCAAGACACAACAAGCCTTATGCTTCTCCTGGAGGTGGATTACCAGGAGTGCTCCAGCTGCAGAGTCCAGGCACTTTTTGTGCTTTGCCAGTGCGGACGGGTCATGAGTTAGGGCGCCCGGGGCTGCTTTAATGCGCTCTAACTCGCAAGTGTAGCCATGCCCTAGGTTGAAAGAAGAATTCTTCCATTGACTGAGATCGGCTTAACTGTCTGTCTCAGGGGTGTGAATTTTTCAACCCCCTTAGCAATATAGCTAGGTTGACCTAAGTTTTAGGTATAGAGTAGGCCTAAAAAGCTCTTGCATATTCTGACATGCCCATGTCAGTCAGCCCTAGTCATTTTCACTCAGCGAACTCTTCAAGCATGTGCCTTTCTCCCCATCTAGGGCAGCCACACTTAATTTTCAAACCCATTTTTTCTTACTGCATACAATAGTTTTGAACAATCTTTGTTCTCCAAGAGATGGGCTGTTGAGAATACAAAGACCCTTTCATTAAATAGCTGACTTTCAAATGGCTAACCTAGCTATAATACTGCTCTTCTTGGTGCATATGCTTGCTTTCCTTTTCTGCTGTGGTCTTTACTAAATTTCCTTAATTCAGCTGCCATGAAACACAAATTATTTCTTGACTCATCTTCTATTGTTATGGCGCCCCATAGTGATGCGAGACTCACCGGCGCGGCGCCTCCCACTGGTCGTCTAGGGAATTAGCTCAATTCCAGCCTGGAGCGCCCTCTGCAGGCCGGTGTCTCTCCTGCCTTAGGGCCCCCGTGTCCCTCCCAGACCCCGGTGCCCCTTACCCTGGGGTTCTGCCCACTGCAGTAGCCCACCACACTCTGGGTCTCCCCTCCCAGGGGAACCCCCAACCCTCTAAACCAACCTTGCCTCAGTGGCTACTGCCAGTCATCATCTAGCCCCCGCTCACTGTGGCAAACTGCAGTGTGTAATGGCCACTCATCATTGGCAGCTGCGTTTGCCTATCCCCGGGCTGCCCCTCTGCAGCCCCAGTACCTTTTGGCCTTAAACAAGGCCTGCAGCCTGGGGAGTTGTCAGGCTGGAGCTCCCCAGCCCCTCTTGCCTTTCTCTAGCCCTGCTCCACTTCAGGTACCCTTTTCTCCCAGGGAACCAGGTCCTTCTCTCTCCACAGCTAGAGAGAGACTCTCTCAGCTCCTGGCTCACAGCCCTTTTATCAGGGACAGCTGTGCTTGCTTCCCCAATCAGCCTACCCTATTGGCTCCCCAGGGCAGCCCTTTCCCAGGGCTATTTTAACCCCTTCAGGGCCAGAGCGGGGTGACTGCCTCGCTACAGGCCCTTTATCACAGCCCAAATGTAACAATTAAGCCTGCATTTTTCATGCGATTCAGTTAAAAACTGATGGTATTGGAGTGGTTTTCAGAAGCCCTCAGCTGTTAGAAAAAGTGTCCATACCAAGTGTTAAACCTGTATTTGTCAATGTGCATTTTGAGACAGGAGGGGGTATATGTTCTTGGTTCTTGCTAATCTGCAATGTTATAGGGTTACTGTCTGCTTAAATTAGGAAAATTCGTATCCTTTAGTTTTTTCTTTTTCTAAGGTTCATTAGCTTTCAGGAGTTACTTCTGATAATTTTGCTGGCCATTTGAAACCAGAAGACATGCTGATTTTGCAGCTAAACCACTTAAACGGCAAGAGGAATTAAGATTAAATAGTTGAGTAATACAATGATATCCCAAAAAGAGAGTGAATCCTGGTTTGAGAGATTTTGATGAGGAAGCAGATCTGACTGACAGATTCCTTGCTTCTGGAAACTCCATTTAGAAACTAGGCTAATCTGAAGCATATTGACTTCATGGTGGCACTGGACTTATTGCTGCTGCTGCTTTGACAGTATAGTCAGTGACTATACTTCTGAAAGGGTTTTTACCTCTCAGTTCTGATTTTTGACTCTCAGAACAAAGTCCCTATGAACTTTGTTGTATGACTGGCTACTTTCTTCCAGCTATCAGGCAGTTCTGTAGTCTTTCTGAAAGCCTGTGAGGATTCCCTGACAGCAGTCATGCAATCATCAGAGAATACTTCACTGCAGAGCTGTCTCTCTGTTCCCATTGTAAGTAACTTTACCCAGGCTTCCCAGGGGTAATATGAAGTCTGTTAGGAACTGCAGAACTTAGTGAAGGCATGGTGTTCGAAGTGTCATGAGGAAAAGCGTTTTTTTGCAGCCTGGTCATTATATTGGCCATTTCGTGCTTCCCATAGTGCTGGTAGTGGGAGTGGGCTAGCATAGAGCAGATACAAGAGTTATGGATCTGTTCAGGTAATAAAGAACATCTCTCCCTTTTGTTTTCTCGTATGGGATCCTTGACAAGTTGAAATAGTGTAAGTGCTGGTGTAACTGGAAACTGCACACCTCCACTGGTGACACATTTGGAGAAATATCTCTGGAAACAAGGAGACTTCCTCCCTGGAATAAGGTGTCAGCTATCAATTTTCTTTGGCTTTCTCTTGCTCTGATTTGACTCCCCCACTTTTATTGGCCAGGTTGGTCATCTTCCTATGAGGAAGAGCTTTTATATACAGTAAAAGCTTTGGTATCTGGCATGTTGGAGGAATGGGGGTTGCCGATAAGTAAAAAAAAATTTCCAGTTAACTAAGAGGGAGAGAGTTTGAGTGTGGGAGGGGGCTCAGGACTGGTGGTTGAATGCAGGAGGGAGTGTGAGGCGCAGGCTCTGGGTAGGAGTTTGGGGCTCTGGGTAGGAGTTTGGGGCTCTGGGCAGGGGGTTGGGGCACGGGATCAGGTGTGGGGTGCCAGATCTGGGCGGCGCTCATCTTGGGTGACTTCCCACAAGTGGCGACATGTCCCTGCTGCTCCTAGGCAGAGGCGTGGCTAGTTGGCTCTGCACGCTGCCTCCACCCCGCCCCGAGCACTGGCTCCACAGCTGCCATTGGCTGAGAACCATGGCCAATGGGATCTGAGGAAGAAGCGCGCAGAGCTGCCTAGCTGTGCCTCTGCCTAGGAGCAGCAGGGACATGTTGCTGCTCCCAGGGAGCCGCCCAAGGTAAGCGGTGCTTGGATCCAGCACCCCATACTCCTACCACACACCGAACCCCTCATGGCCATTCCTCCACCTAGGAGCAGCAGAGACATGTTACCGCTTCTGGGGAGCCAGGTAGGGAGCCTGCCAGCCTGCGCCAACCAGACTATAAATTGGACTTTTAATGAAGATCAGAAATGCTGGTGTATAGAGTTTTGCGGTTGGTAAAGTGAAGGATAACACTGCTTTTACTGTATGTTTAATCTCAATAATCCTCTATGCCAGTTCATCTACAGGAACAGAACAGGAGCCTCCTCAATTAGGACTGGGGAACATAATGTCGGAGAGCCTCCTGTTGTGTTCTTGTAGATGAATTGGCATAGAGAGTTATTGAGATTAAACATGAAGGCTCCCAAATGCGATCTTCCCTGATAGGAAGACTTTCTAATCTGGTACAAATCTCTCTGCTCCCATGTCACCACCACCTTCCACTTTGACAGTTTCAACTTTCTCCCTCCCTTGTTATCTTGCCTGGAAAGCAGCTTTCCACTAGGAAGTAGGCAGTCTCTCCTATGACTGCATCTTGCAAGACCAAACCACCTACAAATCCAGCAACTCCACAGCCCTCCTGCATCTCTCGGAGTGGGGGATAGAAACTTCTCACTGAAATTATCCTCAGGCACACCAGCTAAAATGTCCGGAATAGTTTGGTTACTTATTTGATTCAGATATTCCTTTTCTACATTTAGGTTGGGCTCTGGCTCAGCATGGATGGGTGCCTACTCATTTGGCTATTAAACTCCCAGCTTGCCATCTGTAATCCTATGTTAGAGCAACCAAGAAGCTCTGAGAATTAGTGAGGACTCCTGATCTGCATTGTCTCAGTAACCCAAATCTAGAAGAGACCTTTGTATGATTTCTCATTCCATTGGCAAATATCTGGTGTAACGGAGGCACCAGATACTTGGTAACTACTTCCAAGGACTAAGTAAGTTCTTGCAGTGACAGGTCTTTCACTTGAGAAGTATCTGGCCATGGAATTTGTTTGGAAACAAAGTAATCTGAGACCTCAGTCTGTGTGTACAGCATACAGAAATACAGGATGATTAGAAAACAAATTACAGGAATGCGAATCTTGAATAAATAGGAGATGAGTAAAGTATTATAAGAAGTAGTATCACACAACAAGAATATAGTCACCTGTAGCTTATACAGAAGAAATAGGAAAACCTTAATAGAATGAGAAAATGCTAACCGGGGCTAAAGGGAATGAGGAGGACTCTTAGGGTAGGTCTACACTTACCCGTCGCGTCAGAGGCGTCGGATCGATGTTCTGGGTTCGATTTATCGCGTCTTGTCTAGACGCGATAAATCGAACCAGGAAGTGCTCCCCCGTCGACGCTGGTAATCCAGCTCGACGAACGAAGTAGGCGGAGTCGACGGGGGAGCCTGCGTGCCGCGTGTGGACCCCGGGTAAGTACCTTTTCATTCGAACTAAGATAGTTCGACTTCAGCTACGTTATTCACGTAGCTGAAGTTGCGTATCTTAGTTCGAATTGGGGGGTTAGTGTAGACCAGCCCTTAGAAACAAATTAGGGTGAAAAGTACTAGAGAGAAAGTAGAACAGTTTTAATGAAGGAATAAAATTGATTCATATGACTGAGCTATTAAAACAGATTTTAGCAAGAATCATAAAATAGATTGGGTTGATTAGAAAGTAAATGTTTTTATAAGGAGCAACTGATTATATGTGAGATTATATGTGAGACTTAAATGTACACATCCGCTGGATGGGAAAACATACAAGTGAGGGCATTAGAAGAATTACATAACAAACTTCTTGTATGGCTGACAGTATTTCTGAAAATTACTGACCTCTTTGACTACCATAGAGGTTATCGACAACTGGAGAAAAGAAATGGAGTGCTAGTGTTAAACAAACAAAATTCTGACCATTACTATCCCAAAAGTCTAACTAGTATTTCTGTTTTTTAAAAATGGAACACATGTTAAGAAGAAAAAACTAAGTATCTAGAGGATTACAGAAATATAAGCAATAAGCAACACCAATTTATGAAAAAATTATCAAACAAACCCAATTGTTTTAAGCAGCATTTCAAAATGAGTGAGTGAAAGGAAAGCAAAATATGTAATATGTTTGTATTTAGTACAATTTTTAATGATGTCATGAAATCTTATCTGAATTCGTTTTACAACTAGGCTTGTAAATGATCGCTGTTACATTGGCTGAAGGACCATAAACAAAGCATAATAATAAATGGTAAAATATCAAATTGGGAGAAGATGCCTAGAAAGGTACTACAGATATTGGGAGTAGATCTAGCTTTAATTTTATTAATGATTTGGAAGCACTAACTAAACTTAAAGTATTAATTTCGAAAGCGTTGTGAGCACCAAGGGCAGAGAAATAATGCAAAGGGACGTAGAAACATGAGGATAGCACCACCTACTATTTAGTTTGCCCGACACTTCCCATTATAAGACTCTGTTTTCAGTTGTCTATAATTTTGTCAGGCTTTCACCAGTTGGGATGCAATTTTCCATGCTGGGTGTCTGCCTCAGGTTGACTTGCTTTTTTTTTTTTTTTTTTTTTTCCAGCCAAAATGGTTTACCTATTCCCAAGAATGAGGCTAAAGAAAATACATGGTTTTGCCCGTATTAAATTTTGACAGACTTTCCTTTGAACAGCTCTAGTACCAACATGCTTTGGAGCAAGGACTTAACAGGGTTGTGCCTTTTACCGTTCCCGTGAAAATCTGCCCAAATGAGGCCAAGTTATAAGCCTTTGAAAACTCAGTTTGCACATGCTCAACAGAGGCTTCTTGAGATTTTAACAGCTACATTCCCAGGGCTGAGCAGCGCTTTCTTTGCAGTTGCAGCTGTGTACCTTGCCAAATCTGGGCACCTCAACTGAGAGCTGGCACACTCTCTCTCCTGTGCTCTTAATGTCTCTCCTGATGGGACAAGGCAGCATGGGGGAGGAAACTGCCTGATTCAAATGCAGAAGGGACACGAGGGAGTAGATTATGATGAGCAGGGGATGGCAACTAGCACTTAGGGTGGTCTGGGAGACTGATACTGGCTAAGCAAAAGGACTGGGAACGGAGAGGGAACTGTAAATAGCTGGATAAGGCAACTGGGGCTGGGGGGAAAATTTAGGGGTGGGGAACGGAGTTTGAATTCTATTCTTTACACGTTTTATACCATATTCAACACCATACAGTAACTCCTCAGTTAACGTCGTCCCGGTTAACATTGTTTTGTTGTTACGTCGCTGATCTATTACAGAACATGCTTATTTAAAGCTGCGCAATGTTTGCTTATAACATTGTTTGGCCATGGGGGCTTGGAACCAGGCTGGGCCAGCAGCCCCCATATCAGCTCCACTCCAGCGCCTCCCGCCCGCCTGCAGGTCAGCAACTCCCCCTCCTTCCTGCACTTCCCGCCTGCAGCAATCAGCTGTTTCACAGCATTCAGGAGGCCCTGGAGGAGAGGGGGGAGGAGCGAGGATGTGGTGGGCAGCCTCTACCTCCCCCACCCCCACCCCCAGCCTCCTGAATGCCACAAAACAGCTGATTATTGCGGGCAGGAGGCGTGCAGCCTCCCCCCTCCCTACCCGTGCTTCCGCCTGCAGCAATCAGCTGTTTCGTGGAGTTCAGGAGGCTGGGGGTGGTGGGGGAGAGGAGCAGGGGCGGGAAGAGGCAGAGGTGGGGCCTTGGAGAAGGGGTGGAGTGGAGGCGGGCCTGCGGCAGAGCCAGGAGTTGAGCACCCCCCGGCACTTTGGAAAGAACAGCAAGAGGAGCAACCGGACAATCCACCCTCTGATTCCACCATCTCAACCAAACTTCACAATCATCATTGTTGAGTACAGTATTACATTAATTCTTATGAGGAAATTGGATTAGCTTAACATCGTTTTGCTTAAAGTTACATTTTTCAATAACATAACTACAGCATTAAGCGAGGAGTTACTGTAATGTACAAGTGCCTTTTCAGTAGTGCATTAAGCAGCATTAACTACAATTCTGTCACGTGTTGTTGGACTGGCCCTGGAGAACGTTCTGTCTCCCATACAAACAAACTTTACTCTTATTGTTGAGAGATCCATTGTGCCAGAGGAGTGAAGTTTTCGACGATGGTCTTTGATCTGGAGTTTTAGGTTCTCTGGGGCTGGTCGTTTAGGTATTCTGGACAGTGCTTTAAATTCAAGACCTTGAATTTGATTCGAAGTTCTATGAGAAGCCAATGTAGAGAGGGAGAACAGGCGTGATGTGCGCATGGTAGCTAAGGAGATGCGCTGCAGTATTTTGTACTTCTTAGAGCTTCCCAGGTGCGAACGGTTTCTTGCACAGTATGTGTCACATTGCTGTAATCTGGTTGAGGGGTGACAAAGGCATAAATAAGTGAGGCCACGTCTTCATCCACCAGGATGGGAGGGAGTCTTCTAGCCAACTGGTGATAGAAGAAAGCATTACTCTCATCTGTTGCAATGTGAGAGCGTAGCATTTTGTGAGGATCCTGAGGAAATGGGGGTGGGAAGACAGATCTGACAAGAAGCTGGGCGTGGGGGGAGAACTGGCACTGTCTGGACAAAGAGATTAGGATAGTGAGTTGGATTGGGGGAGGGGGCACTAAAACTTGATGAGAAGATTGAGACTGGGAGCCAGTGGGGATGGGGAACATGGGTAGTAGAAGAGGGCAAGTGCTTGGAGGCTAAGGTGGGGGATGAAGGCATCAGATGTGGAGCTGGGTGGGGGTGGAGGGAAACTGGGTCTGGCTGGGCAACAAGACTGAGACTGATGAGAAGCCTGAGGAGTGGACATTGGCACCGGATAGGTGAGGAGACAAGGAGCACGAGTGGGAAAGAGACTGGTTGGAGGGGACTGTGTTGAAGTAGTCACTTGAGGGGAACAGGCAGAAGAGTCTCTGCCTGCTGGAGAATGCTCCCCTCCAGAGCCTGGACTGGAATCCAAGATCTCTGACTTACCATTCCTCTGCTGTTAGCAAATATCTGTGAAACTCTAGGGCAAAGGTTCTCTCTCATCCGCCTGTAGTGCTGGTCCACATAACAGTAGTAGGTTGCCATCCTCTCATTTACTCCATTTGCTCAAGTAGTAGAGGTCTGTGGAGCTGATCTAAAGACTCCAACCCTGCTGGTGATCAGTGTGGGTAACTATGAGGCCACAGCATGGAATTCCTGTGGCGTTTGGTTTTTCTTCAATTTTCTTTTTTTTAAATGGGAATTGCGCACACAAAAATAACCTTAAAAGGGCATTATTAAGGTTGCAAAGTTAAGCGCTCCATAGTTAGGAAATGCCAGAATTAAGTTTGTCTGTGCAACGTTAATTCAGCTCCTTGTGCATTTTGGTAGTTTTTAATTACATGATCACATAC
Organism: Chelydra serpentina; assembly: GCA_037349315.1. Lineage (NCBI taxonomy): Eukaryota > Metazoa > Chordata > Testudines > Chelydridae > Chelydra > Chelydra serpentina. The sequence continues at coordinate 8,586,527 of JBAIAC010000032.1, forward strand.
TGTTTACTCCACAGGACCCTTACCTCATTCAGTGCACAGCATAGACCTCAGGGTTGTATAGTGGAGGAGATTATCTGCTTTATTTGTTGCAGAAGTTGGAAGATGTGAAGTGAATGAGGCAGGGGATCACAGGAAAAGAAAGGAGGCTGTCATGGTTAAAGCAGTTTAATGCTGCCCTGGATTATTGGATTCTATCCCTGCCTCTGTCCCAAAGTTCCTGTGTGATGCTGGGCAAGTTGCTGAAACTAAACTTGTCATACGCAGTCACAAATTGTGTGTTCCTCAATTCTGGGTGCCTGACTTGAGATCCTGGTGTCTGATTTGCAGAAGTGCTGAGCCCTCACAGCTGTACCCAGGGTGGATTGATTTAAGTCACTGATTTTAATGATGATTTAAATCACCAAGAGAAAAACCTTAATCTAAATCATTTGTACTTTTTAGTTGTAAGTTGGTTCTTGATTTACAACATACTGATTTACAATTCCACATAGACTTCACACTAAATTTGGTGCTTCTTTTTGCCAGCCAGGAGGAGATTTTGTAGCTATACACAGTTATTTAAGCAATCATGTGACTTGCTGGAGGATTCTCTGCATCTTGAAATCTTTAAACCATGATTTTAGGACTTCAGTGGCTGAGACATAGGTGAGAGGATTATTGCAGGAGTGGGTGGGTGAGATTCTGTGGCCTGCAGGTCAGACTAGATGATGATCATAATGGTCCCTTCTGACCTTAAAGTCTATGAGTAATTTACCTTTATTCAGATTTTTATTTTTAACATTTTTATTGTTAAAAATGGTGAATGATGCATTCTTATTTGCTAGATTAACTTTTTACTTGTGATTTGTGTCAAGCTCTATGTGGATGAAAATTCAAATTCCATTAAAATGCACAAAAAACGCATTTACATTTTTTAAAATTCAGTAAAACTACCTTAAATCTGCTGGATATATATACAGAGGGAAAAATGCTTATCCAAAAGTTAATCAAACCATATTTTACATTTTAAACTAACTGATTTATTAAATAAAGTATCTGTAGTTAGTGAATTGAACTTTTTTTTTTTTTTTTTTTTTTCCCCTGGTCCCTGAAATTCTTCCAGCTTTTAGAACTAATAGATCCTATCCTGTTCCACTTAGATTTTAATTCATAGATTGGAAAAGGAAAACAAGCTTTCCGGCTTGTTCAACTTCCAGTTGGTTTCTTAGCTTTGAAGGAATCAGTCATTGAACTTCATTAATTGAACAAACTGAAATGAAGAAAATATTCTCTCTGCATTTGCAGAAGAAGCTATTGCTATCAGGGCTTTGGAGCTGTGCTCCGGCTCTGCTCCAGCTCCAGGCAAAAACCTGCAGCTCCATTGCTCCGGAGCTGCTCCGCAGGCTCTGCTCCAAAGCCCTGATTGCTATCAAAAGCTCGTTTTGTACTTCAGCAAACTCTGGTTCCAGGTGCTTAACCAGTGACTAAGGAAATTAATAATTCTGTCTTAATAGCAAGATTTGAATAGTGTGAAGTAAATAAGATTTAGGGCCATACACTAAACAGTGAGGAGAAAATAAAAAATTGAATATCTGAGCACTAGGTGAGAACTGTCCATTCTGTGCACTGGATGATGCAGGAGTCCTGGGGAAAAATAGTGCATCAAAATGCATACACACAAGGGGGCTGAACTAAGGGTGCACAAACGACCTTAGTTCTGGCATTTCCTAATTTTTGAGTGCTTGACTTCTCAACATTAATTTTTTTGCGTGTATAGGCAGAAAACAGGATAAGATTAACTTTGGGGAAAATATGAATTGCTGCATCTGGGCAGTACAGTCCAAACCAGATATTTAGTGAGATTTAAAAACGGAAAATAAAATGTCCTAAAGGAAGAGGTGCAAGCTGTACTGTTTGGCTCATTTAAAAAATTGGACAGGGCAGTACATTAATAAATGTATTACAGAGAACAATCCTGAACTTTCATAGGGGCAAACCACACAGCCTAACCGTTTTTTCCTTCTTTAATTGCTATAGTTTGATTATGTTGATTGCATTTCCTCATCTTACTGATTGTGTGTGTGTGTGTGTGTGTGTGTGTGTGTTTATAAACAAACAAACCCAAACACTGCTGAACTGAATCTTACTTAAAAATACTGACAGATTGAGTATAAATATTTCAATGTCACTTAAAAAATCCAAGACTAATCATTTGTTTATTTAGAAATTAGCAAAACTATTGCTCTCTTAGAAATAAGCAAAACTATACAAATATTGGTGGTTTTCAAGCAACTCAAGCTAGTGTTCTGTTTTGATTAGGATTTTAAACATAAGTTTGAGAAACAAATTCACTGTATAGTTCAGTGTAACTGAAATTGTTAAAACATATGTACAGTTTGGGAAGATGACACACAAGGCTTGATTTTGAAGACATAGGAGGTGATCTCTGATCAGAGTGATTTCTTGCAATTAAATTAAGTGGCATACATGCCTCATGGATTTTTTAGTATTTGTATGCCTTCTCAATTGAGTTGTAATCGGTAAAAGGAGAAACAAAAATGTAACCAAATTGTAATAAAATAAACAAAAGTAGTGATAAAGGAACCAAAGAAAGCAAGCACCACAGTTTGCATCACCTTACACTCATTCCCATGGGAGTGAAGAGTAGACCTACGTTTATCATCCCTGTCCCGCAGCCTGTTTTTTTTAATGCTTGTAGGAAGGATTCTGACAGTCTTATTTGGTACCTTTATTGTCCATAAAATGTCAACACAGGAAGTTCAAATACTTTCCATGTACCTCTTAATTCCATTAGACAGGATGTCTCATCCTAATAATAAATTATGAGGATTCTGAAAGTTTGTGTTTTGGGCGAAGTTTGTGGTATATCTGTTGGGATATAGTATCAGTACTGTTTTAACATAGGCACTGCTTTCCTTCTAGTAATTGACAGTCTTAGAGCAGGACCAGCAAAGTTCCCTTCTATGCACAGTTTGTCTAATGTAACCCTAATAATAAATTTCATAGGGTTCAGCCTGACCACTGTACTATACAGTCTGATCAGCAGCTGTTGTTGGGCCTGCACTAGAGATGAGATGACATTCTTCTTGCCCATCAGGTGAATGTCTTCCCTGCTCTTCAGTTCCTAATTCTGTTTGTACATTTCTTTACTACAGTTCTTTTAGATTGGCTTGATGGAAGGGAGTCTTTCACAGCTGCTTTCTTCTAACCACAAAACTGACCATATCAAGGGAATTGATAGTTACTTCTAGAAAGTAAAACTGCATTTGTTTGTTGCTACCATACCTCCTTGGGTGCATCTCCACTGCAGAATTAGCCTTGGCTCTTACTCAGCCATTGCCCCAACTTTCCTCCAGTCTGTATAGAAAACCATCTCTCACCTGGGTGGTGAATTCATCCTGGGCTAGCTGCCTTGGCTGGGGTGTGGGGTAGAGTCTGGGTTCACTTTCACTCAGTCTGATAACCCACCCATTTTGCAGTGAGGTTAAATCACTGGAGTGCTGATAGTTGAGGGCCTTCTCACAATTTCCCCCGTGTGCCCAGAAGTTCTCTCATGGCTCACAGAGTTCTCAGAAGTTCTCTCATGGCTCACAGAGGAGACAATTGGAGTGGCTTAGTTTACTGCAGCACAAAAAACCATGGGATATGCCCCCAGAAGTTCTAATGTGTCCTAATGACACACACGGATGGAACATCAATGAGGATACAGGCGAGGCTAATGGAGGTGCCATTCACCAGGGCTACCTCTGCATAGAAGGCAGACACAGCTCTCTCTCCCTCCCCTCCCCCACCTGTCATCACTATGGGAAAGAGGTGTCATGTTGGACTCCGTCTCTTTAAATGTACTGCTCCTTGTCACAAAGGGAGAGGAATTAAGACACATATTTTATTTCTGCCGCTTAAACTCCTACAAGCTAAGTATAAAGAAAAATAATAAAAAAATAAGAGTGGAAGTATGTATACATTTTGCTAGTAAAAATGCACTTTTTACATAAAGGAAGAAGGAAAATCACTTTATCGAGAGATGTTTACAGGTTTTTGTCTAATCTAGTTTGTTAGAAAATGTTAGTAATAGAGTCTGGTCTCTCCAGGAGATCTAATCTGTGTGTCTGATTAGATCTGAGTAATCCCCATTTTTTCCTCATAAAATACTATTTTGTATCTGCTTAGTACTCTCAATTGTTTAGACTTTCAGCTTTCTCTAAGCACTACTTCCACCAATGAATGACAGCACCATCTTCCATACTCTAGCAAAAATGCATGGTTTGGTTTCCAGCTTACATCAGACCGCCCAAGTCAGTTACCCCAGTGTGTGGGAAAAAAAAAAAAAGAGGCATAAATGTGTGTGTCTTGAAGATGCCTGGAGGACATCTTGCCTGGTTTTACAGCGCCCAGGTGGATCCTTCCCACACTACAAACCACTGTAGTGATATTTTTATAGTCACATCCATCTTGCATACACACCTTAGAGCATCATATTCCAGCTCAGTTGGTGGTCTGGTAATAGGAACTTTTAACCAAATTGTAGGAGCCCCTAGAATGGAAATAAAAAACAGGTGCTCTAATTATAAAAGAGCCAGAAAGTGAGATTTCCTTTTAAAGTCTCAAATCAGCATCTCTTGAAAAATACTAGGTATGTCTATACTGCAATAATACCACCCACAGCTGGCCCATGTCAGAGGGCTTGGGCTGTGGGGCTATAAAATGGCAGTGTAGACATCCTGGCTGGGGCTGGAGTCTGGGCTGTGGGATCTTCCTCCCAAACACTGCACTTTTATAGCTCTACAGCCAGGGCTGTCCCTAGCCATTTGGGTGCCCTACGCAGCCCCAGGGCTCCCTGCCCAGGGTCTGGGAGGCAGGAGCCATGGGGGGGGGGCACTTTTGGGGGCCCCACAGGCCCAGAGTGGCCCGGGGGATTAGCGGGGGGTCGGGAGAAGCCCACTCTGCTTCCCTCGCCCCGACCCCAGCCGTGTCGTTCGGGGGAGGGGGCTTGGGGGACGGGTTCCCATTCCAGCTGGTGTTTCCTCATAAGAACGGGAATTATGTGGGATTTGTCTAGGTCACATTAAACCCTGGTGCTGCTACGACCTGAGCTACCAAATCTTGTGGGTTACGGGGAGAAACTGGTGGTTGTGCAGTGAACAGGCTGCCGTCCATCTAAAAGCCTCTTTTGTGTTCTCAGTCTCTCCTTACTTCCTCCCTACCCCAATTGCTTCCTTGAATATCAGGCTCATCCCCTGGTGTATATGGTAAGAAGCAGGGAAGACGGCAGGCTCTCTGCTTTGTCCCTCCACACAATATGACATGATCAGGCAGCATAAATAACTATTCTCTCACCATGAGATCACACCCACCTCATGAAAGTAACCCTGCATTTGTTTTTATGAAGGAGTAAACAAAATACTTCATTTGGATTGGTCTAATGCCTCTTGCAGTAGTCAACTAAAATTAGTGTGAGTAATACTGAAAATCAAATTGTAATGACCTATTTATGATTATGGCAATATGAAATTGCAGTGTCACTCATCCTATGAATACAACAGTATATAATTGCTTAGTAATCTAGTTCTGGCGGTTCCCCTGTAGGCAAGAAAAAGAAAGTCAGATCAGCTTGACAGTTGAAACGCTGTTAAATCTGCATACAACACTTTATCTGATACTTAATTGTATTTTGTAAAGCATAAATCTGATTTACATTCCATTTTCATTTGCACTAGCACAGTCAGAAGAGTTAAAATTGGAATTTTACTATATTTGCTGTATTCATCTTGTGTTCATTATAAAAATTGGAGTGAGAATCTGGTGTCTTTAATTTAACAGCACCCACCAAGTCCATATCTAATTCATATGCTGTTCTTATTTTATTTCTCAATGCTCCCACAATAATTGTGATCCTTCTGAGATGAAATCACCTATTGTGGTGTGGTGTTTGAACAGTGTAGTGAAAGCAAAATCACCCAAAACGAGGGTCAGTCCAGGTGCTTGATCCCCTGTATAATAGGGCCTCTTCCAAGCTCTTTTCTGGGAGCAAGCACATGGACTTTTGGACTTTCCATTTTATAAACTTTTGTGAAAGGAAGAGGAAAGAAATGTGAGTTTTGTGTAGTTTTTTTGCTTAGATTTTTAAAAGGCACTAGTCCTGACTGGATAAGTTCACAGTGATAGCTCCTGTTATTCATTTTGCTATATTCTTAGAGATGAGATCTTGTGCTGTTTAACTGCATATATTGTGGTGGCCAACCTGAGCCTGAGAAGGAGCCAGAATTTACCAATGTACATTGCTGAAGAGCCCCAGTAATATGTCAGCAGCCCCCCATCAGCTCTCTACTCTCAGCCCCCAGCACCTCCCCCTCTCCCCCATGCCTCCCACCTGCCATGATCAGCTGTTTTGCATGTGCAGGAGGCTCTGGGGGGGTAAGTGGGAGGAGGGAGGGCACAGCATATTTGGGGGAAGGGGCGGGGGCTTTGGGGGAAGGGGTGGAGTGGGGGCAGGGGGTTGAGCAGTGAGCATCCCCTGGGCCATTGGAAAGCTGGTATCTGTAGCTCCAGCCCGGGAGTCAGCACCTATATAAGGAGCCAAATATTAACCTCTGAAGAGCCACATGTGGCTCCGGAGCCACAGGTTGGCCACCCCGGCATATATGATGGGCTTATAGTCGTCTTTTATGCAAGGAAGGGAAGTAGGCGTTCAGATCATGGGGCACCAGCATTAGTACCCTCCATACACTCAGGAATACAAAATATTTTCCCAAGATCAGTGGTATTTGGCTTTGCAGGGTTGATTAACCATTTCACGAAATGTGGTTAGAAAAAGTCACTAAATCATGAAATTTTAGCCTGATCCTGTGGTTTGACATTATGACGGTGCATTTTGTTGGGGGTGGGAGGTGGGTTCAAGCTTTGGGTGGTCTGCATTTTAAGTGTTTCATGTACCACCTTCCTTCTTATTTAAGGTCACAATATCCCTGTGGCAACTACAACAATTGGTTACATGGCAAGTAAGGAAAATTTTAACATTTTTATCTGTGTGTTAAATGAAGTCTAGCTTTTGGAAATGAGGAGCTAGCACCTTGTAACCAGCTAGCTCTCTGCATACCATTGTGTGGGACCCTCAACATTATGCAAATATTGCAGCACAATGTCAGGGCACCTGTGGCTGTCTGCAGCTCCCTTTTAACACTGTCTTCCATCCTTTCCCTTACTATCTTCCTCCCATCTTCTTGACGTGACAAGCTCATGTAATCTCTGGTCCATTTGCTCAGCACTTCCCTGGCCCTCTGTAGATGTGTGACAACATGGGTGTTGAGGGGCTATCCTATAAACAGCACTAAGCTCCCTCTGCCTGAAATCAGGCAGAAAGAGGGGACCTTAAGAAAAAAAACACAAATGCCAGGAGAGCCATGTGCAGTACCCAAACGGGTCGCTCTTCTAATTTGATCTCAAGTTTCTTAACATATTATTTTCTTTAGAGTAGGAGTAATCTCTTTGTCTGCTTAAATGCTAAGCAAAGGAGAATGACTAAGCTTCCGTTTGCTGGTCCGGGCCCTTCACTCTTCTCCAAGTTACGCTTTTGGGTATTAACCTTATTTAAATGTGGCGTATTGAGTGCCTGTTGCTGAACTACAGACTTTCATTAGCTTCTAAAGTGAGACCATTATTATATAGTGAGCCTAGGCTGTTGGGAATTCTTGTCTGATGTAGATATTAGTATTTTATAAAGGGGTGAGCCTTCAAGGTCCTGTTTTCTTGAAGGCTTTTTGCAAGGATAGGGAGAGCCCATAGGATATAATTTCTTCATTATAACCCTCTCGCTGGTCAAGGAGGGCTCAGTGTCACTATGGAGAGCCATGAACTTCTCTGAGCAGCAGTCAAGAAGAAGGGGGAAAGGAAATAGGTTCTAGACAGAGATTCATGCTGTTTTCTTACCTTAACACTTCAAGCTACGTATTCAGCATTCAAAGTTCCTCAGTATTAAGCACCAGACTCACAAGTAGTCCCGTTGATTTTAATGGAATCACTTGTGGAATGACGTTTTACTTTTCAGTATGAGAAGTGGCAGAATCTGGCCCTGCTAGAGGTGTGAGGGAACTAACTTCTGACGTGAAATCTGGGCCTCTGCAGAGCTGCTGCTGACTTGCGGGCTTCCTCTTCTGAGTTGTTCTGGTTTGTGTTATAGGCACTGCCAAGTCTGAGTGGTAGGCTCATTCCTGACACAATCCCACAATGCAAGCTTAACAATAAATCAGAGGATGATAACAGAGAAATACACAGTGTTAGCTCACCTCTACCCTACTTGTAGTTTTATTATTTCTGGATTTCACCACAAGGTTCATGTGAAGAAATACTAATCCAGCTAAACCATTTGCGTAAAATTGATATTTTGTGAAGGAGAAGCCACTGTAACACTATCCAGATATCCTCTGTACAGTAGAACCTCAGAGTTATGAACCACCAGAGTTACAAACTGACCGGGCAACCACACACCTCTTTTGGAACCGGAAGTATGCAATCAGGCAGCAGCAGAACACCCCCCCCCCAGCAAATACAGTACAGTACTATGTTAAACATAAACTACTAAAAGAAAGGGGGGGGGGAGAGAAGCTTTTTTTCTGCATAGTAAAGGTTCAAAGCTGTATTAAGTCAATGTTCAGTTGTAAACTTTTGAAAGAACCATAACGTTTTGTTCAAAGGTACAAACATTTCAGAGTTACGAACAACCTCCATTCCCGAGGTGTTCGGAACGTTGAGGTTCTACTGTATTAGCATTTTGTTCTGACAATTACAACAATTGCTTACACTGAAAAGTAATAGGAAAATATTTTTTTAAGCAGTTGGAAATAAGGTGCATCTCCAAGGTTATCCATATTTTACAAAAATATGAACACTCTAATATACGTGAAGAATAGGCTGTACTTTTAAAAGTAGAGTAATAAGATATTTTGGAATATTATGAAATCTGTAATTTCCCCCTTCTTTCTAGGTGCATTTTACCTGGTCTTTGAATATATGGACCATGACTTGATGGGACTCCTGGAATCTGGATTGGTTCATTTTAATGAAAATCACATAAAGTCATTTATGAGACAGTTGATGGAGGGATTGGATTACTGCCATAAGAAGAACTTCCTGCACAGAGATATTAAATGTTCAAATATTCTACTAAATAATAGGTATGGATATAACCAACTTTAAGTGTTCACAAAGTTATGAAATAACCGCTTAACCAAGAAACCTTTGATTTAATTCTAGCAATTTGGGTCACTTTCTTCTATCACTAGAAAAATAGACTTTCATTATTTAGGTTGCTTATTGCTACTTTTAAAACTAGCTTCAACTTTGAACCTAGTAACATTCAATTTAGGGTCTGTTCCTGCTGCTTACTCATTACTTTACCTGTGTGGAAACACCAAGATCAGGACTTAGGTTCATCATCCAGCACTAAGAAATATAATTTCAGAGTTTAATCATAGAATCATAAAATCGATCTGGAAGACACCTCTAGGCCATCTAGTCTATCCCCCTGTACTGAGACAGAAAGGACCATGTGTATCTAGACCAGATGGGCAACCTGCGGCCTATCAGGGTAATCTTATTATGGGCCGCGAGACATTTTGCTGACGTTGATCATCCGCAGGCACGGCCCCCCGCAGCTCCCAGTGGCTGTGGTTCACCGTTCCCGGCTAATGGGAGCTGCGGGACAGCTGCGGACAGCATGTCCCTGTGGCCTGCCACTTTCCTTCAATCTCCCATTGGCCGCAGCCACTGTGCCTGCGGACGGTCAACATCAGCAAAATGTCTTGCAGCCCGCAATCAGATTACCCTGATGGGCCACATGCAGCCCGCAGGTTGCCTACCACTGATTTAGAGCATCCCTGGCAGGTATTTGTCTAATCTGTTCTTAAAAACTTCCAATGACAGGGATTCCACAACCTCTCTTGGAAACCAATTCCAATGCTTAACTCTGCTTAGTTAGAAAGTTTTCTTAATATCTAACCTAAATCTCCCTTTGTGCAGATTAAGCTGATTACCTCTTGTCTTACTTTCAGTGGACCCAGAGAACAGTTGATCACTGCCCCCTTTACAACAACCCTTAACATATTTGAAGACTGTTATCAGGTGTCACTTCAGGCTTCTTTCCTCAAGACTAAATGTACCCTGTTAAACTGACCAATGAGGAAAGGTTATTTTCCTTTTATCATTTCTGTTGCTCTCCTCTGGACTCTCCAATTTATCCACATCTCTCCTAAAGTGTGGCACCCAGAACTGGACACACTGCTCTGACTGAGGCCTCACCAGTGCCAATTAAAGTGAATCAATTACATAAAACACCCCTGTTGTTAAACTCCAGATTTTTAGCCTTTTTCGCATCTGCATCACATTGTTGACTCGTATTCAAGTTATGATGCACTATAACCCCCAGATCGTTTTCAGCAATACTAGTGCCTGCCTTGATTTTTCCTTCCTAAGTATAGTACTTTGAACATTTATTTAATTTCATCTTGTTGATTGCAGACTAATTCTCCAAAATGTCATCATCAAAGTCATTAACAAAACTATTGAATAGTACTGGATGTCGAACAGATCCCCGTGGGTCCCCACTTCATACCTTCTCCCACTGAGACAGTGAACCATTGATAACTACTCTTTGAGTATGGGTTTTCAACCAGTATGTGCCCACCTTTATAATAATTTCTTCTAGACCACATTTCCCTAGTTTGCTTATGAAAATGTCATGTGGGATGGTCAAAAGTTGTACTAAAATTAAGATAAAACATATCTACTGCTTCCCTCCCCATAGTCCACTAAGCCAATAACCCTGTCAAAGGAGAAAATTAGCTTGGTTTGTCATGATTTGTTCTTGACAAATCTATGTTGGCTATTATTTATTATCCTGTTATTGTCTAGTTGCTTACAAATTGATTCTTTAATAATTTGTTCCAAAATCTTTCCAGGTATTGAAGTTAGGCTGACTGGTCTATAATTTCCCCGGGTCCTCTGTTTCCCTTTTTAAAGATAGGTACTCTGTTTGTCCTTCTCCACTCCTCTGGGACCTCACCCATCCTCCATGAATTCACAGAGATAATTACTAGATTCTGAGATTGCTTCATCTAGTTCTTTAAGTACCGCAAGGTGATTTCATAAGGCCCTGTTGACTTGAATACATCTAACTTATCTAAATATTCTTTAACCTGTTCTTTTCCTATTTTGACTTATGTTCCTTCCCTCTTGTTAATATTAAGTATCTGGTCTCAATTTTTTTAGTGAAGACTGGAGCAAAATAGGTATTAAACACTTCAGTCTTCTCGGTCTCTGTTATTAGCCTTCCCTGCTAAGTACTGGATCTACACTTTCTTCTTTTCCTTGTTCCTAATGTATTTATAGAACCTTTTCTATCAATAGCCTTTTGTCTCTTGCTTGGTGTAACTCATTTTGTGCCTTAGCCTCTCTGATTTTTTGTCCCTGTGTGCTGTTCTTTTGTTTTCATCCATAGCAATTTGTCCTTGTTTTCACTTCTATGATTCCTTTTTGATTTGCAGGTCATTAAAGAGCTCCTGATGCACCCATAGTTGCTTCTTAGGTTTTTTTCCTTCCTTCCTTTCTTTCCTTTGCATCGGGATAGTTTGCCTTTAATATTTTGTCTCTGATAAATTGCAGCTCTTCTGAACTCCTTTTTCCCTTAGATTTTCTTCCTATGGGATCCTGACTCCCAGTTCTCTGAGTTTATTGGTCTGCCTTTTTGGAGTCCCTCTCATTCCTTCCTTTCTAAGAATCATGAAGGCTATCCTTTTGTGATCACTTTCACCCAAATTGCCTTCAACCTTCAGATTCACAATCGGTTTCTCCCTGTTCACCAGAATGAAGTCTAAAATGACTGCTTCCCCTGGTTTCTTCTTCCTCCTGAAACAAGTTGCCCCTAACATACTCCAATAATTGGACATTTTATGTTTTTTCTGTATTACTTTTCCAACAGGTATCTGGATAGTTAAAAGTCCCCCATTACAGCCAGGTCTTATGTTTGAATATTTTTGATAGTTGTATTTGTCATATTAAATTAGAATATGTGAAAGCGTAGTTTCTGACATATGCTTTCTTGACTATCTGATCTTATAGTCAAAGACGTGTAGACTCATCTATCACGTTGTATAATATTGAAGACCTCATCTTTTGGAAGTATAGTGTTTCAATTTAAAAGAATATGCAACCAGGTGTGTTCAAACACATACTTTAGGTACACATGGATACTCTTGCTCACAAGTGCAGTGATGATCCATTTTTCACATATATGTATATAAACATAAGCCTCAGTGCATGTGTGCAAACTGCCAACAGAAGTTGGTCCAATAAACTTAGAACATATCATTTAGAAATAAAGGATTTTTAAAAATAGACAAACTTTGTGAAAGCACCATGTCCTTTTCTTTCCTTATAGAAACTTATAAATGTCCTTTCCAGTGTAAGTCATCCAACCTTCCAGATTGGCATGGTATGTTGCCTGTTGAGCAGCAGCATCCTTTATGCCTTTTGAAAAATCACTCTTAAAATCCCAATTTTAGCCTTTGATACAAATGCAGTGTTTAGTTTTGTATGCTTCCCACAGGAAGGCGCAATTGTTGATAGTCACTTGCTATGCAAATACTTATGATTTAATATTTTTTATTATCTACAGTTACCAGTAAATAGGCCAATTTACAGAGTAAAACTTTACTGAAGTGTGAATTAGTAATCTCCACAGCCCTAAAGCCAGGCTTAAAATGTACACAAATGGCAGTCTCCCCTCTTCAAAATTTTATCAACATAATAAGTGCAGTCGTGTGTTACTCGTTGATTATTTTACAAAGTATACCCTGAATGTTCATTAGTATTCTTTGAAGTGTATATCTGCATTTGTCAAAAGGAAATACATTTCACAATTCCTTATGGTTTGTTTTTTAAAATTGTATTGGTTAGCATACTTATTAATTGAGAAGATGCAGTAATTTGTAATGGTTCTCCTGGTGACTAGTGTAAATTAGTGAAGTTCAACTGTAAATGTGTTGGAACATTTTAAACATTTGTTTGGTTTTTAAATTTTTTGACAAGATTAATCAGTAAAAATTCTTTACTCTTTCCACCAGAGGGCAGATTAAACTTGCAGACTTCGGGCTTGCTCGACTGTATAGCTCAGAGGAGAGGTAAGATGACTCCATACTGTTAAATATATATATTTAAAGCATAGGTCTCTGTGATTATCAGAGCTAGGGATGCGTTTTTCTGTAGAGGGAAGTTTTTAAGTCAAATTTTTAAACATAGCACCCTCTTTTCTGATTAAATATCTGAAATAATAGAAGTAAAGGTTTGTACTGTGCAGCTATGCTGTGGTTTATATTCTATAATTCAGTTATTCGTGCTTTAATTCAATTTTAGTTGAGATGTCAAAGTATAATAGCTGTATGCTGATAAACATTTGTCAGGCCATCTAACTAAACAACTAGCATAAAAAGTTGTGAAGCCCCGAAGGGAGGGAAGTCAGTCACCTGGTATGTGTGCATGGTAGTAAAACCACAAACATAAAACTAAAGTGTAAATGAATGATGTGGAGCAGGAAAGAGGAACACCTCTCATCCTGGTTCTTTAAAAGTACGAGTATCCTTTCTGCAATACCAAAGCTATAGTCTCTCCAGAATACCATGGACAAATAACTTTGGGGAGATGGGAATCTGTTTACCCACTTTCCTTTCAAACTTTGAACTTAAGTTAAATATGTAGTGTTCTTTCACCCTTATTGTTTCATAAATACCATTAGGGAGGCTTGCTTCTTGAGTTAAAGGATAATCTCCATTAGCTGTAATAGCACAGGTATAGATTATTTTTTGAATAAAGATCTCTGACTAGTGACATCACAATTAATACTTTCATTTTCAATCTAAACTGACTGGAGCTGAAGGATGCAGATTTACAGTTAGGATATGGTCTGCTTAAACATTTCAATACTACTCCTGCTTCTGTAAATTAACATGCATATTCTGCCTTTTTGGAGCAAATTGATAAACATTAAGTCACCAGGACCAGCTGGTATTCACCCAAGAGTTCTGAAGGAACTCAAATGTGAAATTGCTGAACTACTAACTGTGGTATGTAACCTATCATTTAACTTAGCTATCCTCCAGTCATCCGGTACAGAAGCTGATGTGATGCCAATTTTTTAAAAAGGCTCCAGAGGTGATCCCGGCAATGACAGGCTGGTAAGCCTTATTTTGAGAAGGCTTTTGATAGCATTCACAGGACCAGCCTATAGTGCATTCTTCGGGCCTATGGAATCCCTCTCTGTATAATCAACATCATCAAAAGCTTTTATTTCAACATTACATGCAATGTTGATCACAGTGAGTTCAGTTTTGAAGTCAAAACAGGAGTACGTCAGGGGTGTGTCATGTCTGCAATCCTCTTCAGCATTGCCATCGATTAGGTAATGCAGCATACAACAGAAGACATGCCAAGAGGCATTAAATGAACACCCTTCTCATCCCTTGAAGACTTGGACTTCACAGATGATCTCGCTCTCCTATCACATATCCAACACCAGATACAAGAAAAATTACTCTACTCAACACATTCAGCTAGCAAATTGGACTGCAAATCAACTGCAGTAAGACAGATATCATGACCTTTAATATTGCCTCACCATCACCGGTACAGATAGAGGATTATGTTCTCACCAGTGTAGAAACATTCACATATGTGGACAGCAGCACCATCAGCCAGGACGGTGGAATAAGCCAGGACACCTGGAACAAAATCAGTAAGGCCAGGAACACCGTCAGGAGCTTAAATACACTATGGAAATCATCAACATACAAAACCAAACTCAAGATTTATCAGAGCTGCATACTTTCAACATTACTTATAGTGCAGAATGCTGGGGAATGAGAAAGTATGACATGTCCAAACTGTCTTCATTCCATACATCCTGCCTCAGAAAAACTCTCCGTATCTTTTGGCCCAGAACAATCTCAACCCAAGATCTATTGACACAGTGTAGCCAAGAAGATATGAGCACCATCATTGCCAGGAGGCGTTGGAGATGGATTGGCCATATGCTTTGGATGGAAACTGATTCCATCACCAGAGTAGTAATAAGATGGACGCCTGAAGGCAAGTGAAAACGAGGCTGCCCGAAAACAATATGGCGAAGAGCTGTGGAAGCCGAGCTGAAAAACCTGGGGCACTGCTGGGGAACCATTGAAAGACTTGCCAGAAACAGAGAGGGATGGAGGAGCTTCGTCGCTGCCCTAAACGCCAGAGGTATAATGGGAACACGATGATGATGATGATGATGAAGCCTGACTCAAGTACCAGGCAAACTGGTTGAAACTATAGTAAAGAACAGAATTATCAGACACATAGATTAACATGATTTGTTGGGGAAGAGTCAACCTGGCTTTTGTAAAGGGAAATCATGCCTCACCAATCTACTGAAATTCTTTGAGAGGGTCAGCAAGCATGTGGACAAGGGTGATCTAGTGTACTTAGATTTTTCAGAAAGCCTTTGACAAGGTCCCTCACCAAAGACACTTAAGCAAAATAAACTGTCATGGGATAAGAGGGAAGGTCCTCTCATGGATAGGTAACTGGTTAAAAGATAGGAAACAAAGGGTAGGAATAAATGGTCAGTTTTCAGAATGGAGAGAGGTAAATAGTGGTGTCCCCCAGGGGTCTGTACTGGGACCAGTGCTGTTCAACATACTCATAAATGATCTGGAAAAAGGGGTAAACAGTGAGGTGGCAAAATGTGCAGATGGTACAAAACTACTCAAGATAGTTAAGTCCAAAGCAGACTGCGAAGAGTTACAAAGGGATCTCACAAAACTGGGCAACAAAATGCAGATGAAATTCAGTGTTGATAAATGCAAAGTAATGCACATTGGAAAACATAATCGCAGCTATACATATAAAATGATGGGGTCTAAATTAGCTGTTACCACCTAAGAAAGATATCTTGGAGTCATTGTGGATAGTTCTCTGAAAACATCTACTCAATGTGCAGAGGCAGTCAAAAAAAGCTAACAATGCTGGGAATTGTTAAGAAAGGGATAGATAAGAAGACAGAAAATATATTGCCTCTGTATAAATCCATGCTATGCCTACATCTTGAATACTGCATGCAAATGTGGTCGCCCCGTCTCAAAAAAGATGTATTGGAATTGGAAAAGGGAAACAAAAATGGTTAGGGGTCAGGAACAGCTTCCACTTGAGGAGAGATTAATAAAATTGTGATAGAGATCTGTAAAATCATGACTGGTCTGGAGAAAGTAAATAAGAGCACGTCTACACTACCCACCAGATCGGCGGGTAGTGCTCGATCTATTAGGGATCAATTTATTGCGTCTAGTGTAGACTGATAAATCGATCCCTGATCGCTCTGCAGTTGACTCCTGTACTCCACCGCGGCGAGAGGCGGAAGCGGAGTCGACAGGGGAGCGGTGGCAGTCGACCCCAGGACGTGAGGCCAGTCTACTAAGATACGTTGACTTCAGCTATGCTATTCTTGTAGCTGAAGTTGCATATCTTAGGTCAATTTCCCCCCCCTCCTCCCCCCCCCCCCCCCCCAATGTAGAGCAGGGCTATGTGTTGTTTACTCCTTCTCATAACACAAGAACTAGGGATCACCAAATGAAATTATTAGGCAGCAGGTTTAAAACAAACAAAAGGAAGTATATTTTCGCACAGTCAACCTGTGGAACTCCTTGCCAGAGGATGTTGTGAAGGCCAAGACTATAACAGGGTTAAAAAAAAAAAACTAGAGAAGTTCATGGAGGATAGATCTATCAATGGCTATTAGCCAAGATGGGCAGGGATGGTATCCCTAGCCTCTGTTTGCCAGAAGCTGGGAATGGGCGACAAGATGGAGCACTTGACGATTACCTGTTCTGCTCATTCCCTCTGAAGCACCTGGCATTGACCACTGTCGGAAGACAGGATACTGGGCTAGATGGACCTTTGGTCTGACCCAATATGGCCATTCTTATGCCTGTTGGTACACCTGGGAAGGGTAAAGTAGACTTCCTGCTCACATTTCCAAAAGAAACACTGGCTAAAATCTAAGTACAGTTCTTTCTTTGCGATATCTCACTTTTAATTAGGGGAGTTTAATTTAAAACTTTTGAGAGGAGACTGATGAAATTTTTTAAATATTTGATGCTGGTGTTACAGTTGTATTGCTTCACCATGCCTGTATCTAAATCGCTGCTGAGTGTAATATGGTTTAGTATCTTGTTAAAGGGTTGTACTTTGTCTCCTACTTGTAGTAATCTTCTCTGGTATGAATGGTAACATGCAGAATCTGATTTCCAAAATTGAAGGTGTACACTTAGCATTATACCACTTGCACATTGAATAATTGCACGCATAGGAGCTCAGTTGCATATCTGATTGGCCATTTGCACAAACAGTTTGATTTGTTCATGCTTGATTTTGAAAGTGAGCCCCATTAGTGTTTTAAGTGTTAAAGATGTATTGTGTACTGTAGGTGCCAGAACAGTAAGCTTACTCTTGATGGCAATGCCCCTGGTTCCAGTGGTTTATGTTGAATAGCCAGCCATGCTAATTCAAAAACATACCTTTTTATAATTGTATTTAATCATATATAAAGGAAAACTGCAGGGTTGGATAACTAAGCACCTGCTGGGAAATTTAATGATTTAATGGAGACACTTGCAACACAGTGAATGGATACAATCTTACCTCAGAGTTCTTTTCAGTGTGTGCCACATTTGTTGAATTTTTGTGTGTAGTTTCCATTAAATCGTCACACTGTGGCTGCCATTAACAGATAATAACAGCTCATTAGGAGCACTTTTTAATAATTAAAATAATTAAGATGCATTCTTGTGGTAAAATTCAGATTGTTCTTTGGGGATGGTGAAAAATGTATTAACGTATAAAATTTGTTTTTTAATTCTAAACAGCTGGTTGTAGTATAAACACAAGCAGCATTATTACTTTATATTGTCAATATAACCAGTATTAAAACTTCTTAATTTTTTTTAACATAGCCTTCCAAATTTAATATGCAGTTAATTGGAAGCTTGTTAGCTGATTGGCATCTTATTCCTGATTCAAACTCTCATTGAGTATGTCTTTTCTCTTCGGTAATAGTAGGATTTAATGAACATCAAGTATTGTGCTGTAGCAATTTTTCCACATTTTTACTAACTGAACTATATTTTTTGACAATTGATTTACTGATCTGATTAAACAGTATTTAGGAGGATTTGAGACCTTGAAGCAGCAGAAGAAATTTCTTAAAGTATTATTTTAATGCTAGAATCACGGAAATATATTGTGTATCTCATTTATCAAAATTTGAAAAGTCTGAAAGTAAGCTTTTTAAAAAAATAAGCTCTATGCAATATGCACTTGTAATTGTGTGCTTAATTTATGCATGCATAGATCTTGAGTGTAGAAAGGGGGTGATTGTACATGTAAATGAATAATTATGGCCATTTTTGTACATATTTCCCCACCTTCCACTCAGAGTTGTGGTAATTTCACTCACAGTTGTGCATCTAACTTTTAAAAAAAATTACTTCTGAATGTATTACACTTTCCAGCTAGAAGCTGTGACATTACATAATAACGTACCTGTTGAAACAGAAAGTACTGTCTAGAAATCTTTAACAATTAAATATTGATAGAGAAACTCAGTAACAAAAAAAAGTCAAACCTATCCAAATACTTTTGAAAAGAATACTCTCTTCTGGAATAAATCTGGCAGATCTGTAGAGGGTGGGGTAAAATTTCCCACAAGAAGTCCCATTTTCAAAAGTGACTTAAGAGCCTAGCCATTTAGACACTTGAAAATGTTACCGGTAGTGTGTGTTTGTTGAAAGTGTGCATGCTTGTGGGGCCACCAGAGGGTGATTGTTTTACTGTAAGGTTATCACTTTTACGCAGTAAATACAGAAGTCTTCATTGTACATCAGTGTGTTTAGTTGATTAGGCAGTTGCGCAGAACATAACAGTGGTGTCATTTGCAATGTGGAATGTTCACCCGCTATAGAAGGCAGAAATTGCTTGCATCTTTTTTTTTTTTAAGCACATATACGTTATTCAAATCCATTACTTTATACCTCTTTGCATTTGCAATTCAAACCTAGTGTCACTAACAGAGTAGTGCTTTATTAAAGATGACAGATGTGAAATGGTGTTTTTCAGTTATCCAAAAACTATACTGGAAAGCTGGGATAGGTAATTTCTGTTGTATTGGCTGCTGTCTTGAAAACTGTTAATACTGAAACATTGCTATCCACTGTCTAAAATATTGGAGTCTCAGCTTTCAAATAGTGTAAAACGTTACAAAACCTCAAGTTACATAATATTAATGGCTAAAATCATACTGGTAATTGGGGGTGTGGTGACAGAAGATAACAATCAGCAACCATGTATTTTGTGGCAAGGGCTGCTTGAATATTTTATTGCATCTCCTAAGGATATACAAAAATAGAGACTTCTACTGAAATAGATTTGGCAATAGCACTGTTTTATTTTGATACTTTCCATTATTTTATTGTCCCCAAACTTTGTTTTCAGTCTGATAAAACGAAAGTTGATTTTTTTATTGACAATGCCTTAAAACACTGCAGAAGTCTTTCAGTGGGAGCTGGAGGTTTTGAGAGCTTGCAAATGAAAAGTTGGGGCTGTTGGAATCCAGGAAGATCTGGGAGTTTTGAAGCCCAAGAGGCAGTTCAAACTTATGATAGTAGGGAACGGCTGCATCTATGCTTCTCTCCTTTATGGGCAGAGGCAGAGGTGACTTGAATTTTTTTTTTCATGGTTGAACTCTTTGTTCAGCACTTCAGCAACCAACTTCTTTGTGCCAGTAATTGCACCTAGCAGCAATGGATGGACATATTAACTAAAGACTTATTGCTAAAATGAATAGCAATGAAATAGTTAACAGTATAGGTATTTAACTCTGAAGCCTAATTATATTTAATGCCCCATGAAGATGGTTATGTTTACTTATCTTTGAGATACTGTTTTAGGCTATCCTTTGGTAGATTTAAGTAATGACTTTATATATAGTGTCAGCAGCCTCCGTATTGGTAAAAAAGGAATGAAAAAATTGAACATTCGTAAAACAATAGTAGTGAAACCTCAAATTTTTCTTAGTTCACTACAATCTCATTTTAAGAGAAATGTTGAATCTATCTTCTTTTTTTAGTCGACCATATACCAACAAAGTTATTACTTTATGGTACCGGCCTCCTGAACTTCTGCTTGGAGAGGAAAGATACACACCAGCCATAGATGTCTGGAGCTGTGGGTAAGAAGTTTTAGTACAAAAGTGTTAAGTGTAAATCATGAACCAAAATCTCAAATAACATATCAAATGATATTGATGGAATTATATAAAACTTTATTTTACAGCTGTATCCTGGGCGAACTTTTTACTAAAAAACCAATATTTCAAGCAAATCAGGAACTTGCTCAGCTGGAACTAATAAGGTAATTTTTAGATTCCACGGTGTGATTGGTGCTTTATAAAATCATAGACAGCACTTTTATTTTTCACGAGCATTCAAAAAAAAAGGAGTTACAATATTAACATGTAAAAGTTGTCGGAGTTGTTTCTCAGAATAAAAATGATGTATAACAAATAATTCAGAATTGGAGAAGTGCTTAGTAGCTTTCCATGGCATAGCAATGCAGTGGTAGGTAGGATTTTTTATAGTGCAGCTGGAGTAACCCTTTAGTGAAGCCCATCTCACAACAGGGCATTTGACATGTGCACCTTTTTAAGCAGGTGAGACTGCAGCTTCCTTACTCCATTCTTCCATCAGCAGGTTAAAAGGCCAACACGGAGAATAATAAATGACTGTTTTAAAGGGAAAACTTTGCTGAAGGCGAGGTTCTCTGCATAGTGCTGGTCCTATGCTGCTGCTTCATTCTCCCACATGTCTGCAACTGGCTTCTGTCAGCTGCAGGAGAGAGTGTTTCTCTGCTTTCCCGCAAGAGTTGTCAGATACCTTGGGGAGGTAAAGGCTTTCTTCACCTTCCCACCCTAGTGGATCTTCTCAGGCAATAGCTGTTTGAATTAGTAGAGTCAGAGCCTCTTTTCGCTATTGAGGTGGCAAATGCTGTCTCCTGCTTCTATATCATAATCAACCTAGGCAGTGCGGTGGAATCTTCTTCCTACAAAAGAAAAAGAGGACGAGTCAGTGAATTGCTCCTTCACCCATCTGATCTCTTTTCACAGGAGGTCAAATATTTGATTCTGAAAAGTAGTAAGTTACATGGGCTGTAAGTGCTATATGTAACATGTAGGAAAGTTGGTCTGTACAAGTGTAACAATCTTTTAGAAGGTGCAAAACATGGCGATGGTCACCCTGTTGTCATTTTACACTGCTGAAACAAAACTCACGTTGTGTGAATATACGTTTCTTGTTTGTTTTTGCTTTAACCACAAGATGGCAGTGCAGCACTTATTCCAGTTCTGGCTTTCTTTACCAAACTGGACATAGAGTGAATTGATGTCATTTGTAAAATTTATTTTGATATCAAAAGGACACTGTCAACTAATTGTTCAGAGCTTAATTTTTTTCTCTTTATTGATGCTGTACATTTAAAAAATTACTACATTTGGACTGTTCCCAGCACATTTTAACTGGAAACTAAACCACCTATAATGGAATAGTTCTTAGTCTCATCATTGTCAATTTTTAGCTTGCAAGCCACTTTTAATTTAATTAATTAATGCCGACATCATAGGTGACCATCAACATTTTGTGATTTTTTTTTTATTTTATTTTCCCCAATGGTCTCTCCCCCAAGTATTTCAAGACCACAGATAGACTTGCATTAGGAAAATGTCTAAAGGAAAAAGTAGCATTGTCTTAACTTCTTTTTCAGAATATGCTTTAGATCATATAAATAGGCACAGTGGTCTAAAGATGGTCTATAGATAAGTCTCTAGCTATCTAGAAAATACTTCTAGTCTTCCGGGAACCCAAAGGCCATAAAAGGTGGTAGGCTCTTCTGCTCAAGACTACCCTGTTGAATAGGAAAAACTTGCTGTAGAAGTTGAAAACAAACATCTGCAAGGTTGAAAGCTGCAGCATCAATGAAAGCATTTATGAAAATTTAGTTTTCTGTCTGCGAGGCCCACAAAGCATAAACCCTGCTTTTCACACTTAGTGGCCGTGTCTAGACTAGGATGAAAGGGGTACTGTTAGAACATGTTATTAACACCTTCTAACTAACAATTTTGAAAAATCCTAGTGTGGACAAGGCCCATTGCCTTCAACATGGGCTAAGGTTTGTTGAGTTAAAGCCTGAGGAGAGCTTGGGTTTGAACTCCATCAGGTTTGCTTGTATTAAAGTCTACGCTGCCTGGTCCACAACAGACTTTTGAAAAATGTGGTGGCTAACACATTGGAACACCGCATCTTTGAGTCCTACTCTAGACAAAGCCAGTGGAAGGGACAGACTTGTGCAACCACATGCAGGGCCCTGCGCCCACCTGCCCCCTCCCTCCGCCCCCCCCCCGCCCCGGCAGGTCGCAGCAGCTGAGCGGCTTGCCACTACTGCCTCCCGGCTCCGCGCTTAGCCACTGAGCGTGGAGCCAGGAGGCAGCCGCCCCCAAAATCCTGGCGCCCTAGGCGGCTGCCTAGGGTCGCCTAGTTATAGCGCCGGCCCTGACCACATGTAGGGAGGTGGGCTGGCTCAGTGACCCTTTTCTTTGGCCAAAAGATGGTTTTAATTTTTTTAATTCAACCCCTAGTCCCGTTCCTTAAATTTACCTCTGCCACCACCTTTGGTCCTCACGAGGCTCCTTGCTGTTCTTTAGCAGATAACTAAACTCTTAGCAATGGAGTGTTGTTTACTCCAGTCATTTGTCAGAGTTCCTTTCCACACCAAGAGTAAAAGAGAGAAACATAATAGAGCTAAATTCATCCAAATTCACTCCTGCCCTTTACATTTCTCTCCTGTCTAGCCATCCCTGGAAGAAACTGACCTTGCATTAGGGTACATGTGATGCTACCTGAGCATGCTAAGTGGAGTCTTCTATCATTTTCAAGAACACAGTAATTGTTTATAAAGAGCCTCTACTCTGGAGAAGTGTGGGGGAGGTAACAGTTTGTCTAGTGGAGTATTCTTTGGCCTCTTAAGAGTGGATGTTTACCTACGCTTCCTCCTCAACTCTTGAAAAACTTCAAGGCCATGGATCACAGGAAGCCTGTGAATATATCCATGGAGTCTATAATTTGTTTTCTTTATATTAACAATGCCTGTGCGTATAAAACTACAACTACATACCTTGTGTTTGATCTCCTACATTGATGGTTTTTGTTTTGTTTGTTTGTTTTTTGTGTATAGCCGAATTTGTGGGAGTCCTTGTCCTGCAGTCTGGCCTGATGTAATAAAGTTAGCCTATTTCAACACCATGAAACCAAAGAAGCAGTATCGTCGAAAATTGAGAGAAGAGTTTGCTTTGTAAGGATGGAGACTTCATTTAAACATCTGTATTCCATTAAGTTTTCTTAGGTCCTTTAACAATTTCAGTATTTTTCAAAGATTTGTTTCTGGGTTCAGTCAAATATAGAGAGAAATGACCTGAAGTATCTCTCCTTCCCGATACACATGCCGAGCTATTATTATTGTTAGTTAATAGGAGCTGTGTATATGTATCAAGGAAGGGGGAATTGACCCAAATATTTCAGCCACTTGTCAGCTTTGTACTTCGGCAGTGGTTGCTCTTTGGGCCTGGGTGCACCTGCTCATTGTCCCTATGGCTAAAAGCAGCTCGGGGTCATTAGTCACTTTTTAATTGTGATTGGTTAACATTAGGGACTTGTTAGTCATACATTCAGTATATAAAACTAATTCTCTAAGCCATGTATCCTAAAATAATGCCATTGGAGTTGTCTCGTGCAAATAACAAACATGAAAGTTACAGAAAACATCTGTAAGATTATTTTAAAAAACTGCCTTTTCTTCAACTATTTTGGGGTTTAGGAAAATGTATCATCCTGTTTATATTAGTGGAGCCTACTTGTGTAACTTTAAAGTAATAGAATTCTTGTCTGTAGCCCAATTAAAAAGTATAAATCTCTCTGCTAAATTCCAAAGTATATAGTAATATTAGACCCTTGTTAAAAGGAAAACTTTTAAAACAAATGTATTAATATAAGGCCCAAGTTTTAAATCATACAATTAAACTCTACTTGACAAAATTAAAAATACAAGTTTTATAGCACGAAGATGTGGCATCTGAAATAACACAAATGTGACACCCCCCCCCCCCCATTTTTCTCTCCTTCGTGCCAGTATTCCACCAGCTGCATTAGATCTGTTTGATTATATGCTTGCTTTGGACCCTAGCAAGCGCTGCACAGCTGAACAGGCTCTTCAGTGTGAGTTTCTGCGAGATGTGGAACCTTCTAAAATGCCTCCACCAGAGTAAGTTATTTCCCGTGGTAATGTCAGTGCTTACCTGATACAAAATGGGAGTGTGTATTTAATGTTCATTGTGTAGTGGTGAAAACAAAGGTAGCACAAACATAATACCTAATGTGTCAGATATTAGTAACCCTCCCATTAAGAGAACTGCAAAGTTGAGTGGCTCCTGTACTATGAATGAGAACTGTTCTCTAGCTCCGTGTTTGATTTGTTAGTCAGACATTCTGTACGTCTTTCCTAGAGTTAGTGACCTACAAGTGTATTTAGAAGCATGAATGTCTCCAAACAACAAGGGTGGGAAAAAAAGCATTTATTCCCCTATTTTAATGCAAAAGTTCTGGATTACTGTTGAAAGTTGCTATACTAGAGCACCTTTCCTTTTTGTAAACTCCGTCAATCCCAGTAGGCAGCATTGTCATGTTGAGAAAATATTCATTTTGTTCTGCCAGGAGGACACTTGTTTATGAAATGAAGCCAATTGATAAACCGTTCCAGCTAGGAAGCTCTTCTGAGATTATGCTTGCATTACACACTTGTTACGAGTATGGATTCACAGAATCCCAACAGACTCACCTTTTCAGATCCTATGTTGTATATTGAGCATTTATTTTAATATCTTATACACAGATAATGCTGAATATTTACCATACTTCTTTACAGCCTTCCTTTGTGGCAAGATTGTCATGAACTGTGGAGTAAGAAACGTAGACGGCAGAAGCAGATGGGCATGACAGACGATACAACAGCAGCTAAAATTCCTAGAAAGGATTTGTCTTTAGGCCTGGATGATAGCAGAACCAACACCCCACAAGGCATGCAGACTTCTTCCAAACTCACAACTCAGGGCAACTCTAGTGTAGCACTTGGTCAGTAATCTTTTTTGTCATTTTAAAATTGTCTATTACTTGCTGACTATGCATCTAGAAATTTAGATGTTAATATTTTCAGGATTTTGAAAGCTCTTGGAATTCTTAAGGGAAACAAAATAGTGTAAATTTTAAAAATGCTAAAGATTTATCTTGTCCTCAGTAGTCAGGCATTCCCAATATGACTTGCATAACGAGTTTTCACCTTGACCAGTGTCAAAGCTTTTAAATATCTTGACCTGCCTTTTAGTAACTTTAATTTTCTGCAGGGGGGGAGGGCAGGTTATTGTCCACCTCAGAGTTTCTTATAACCCTGCCCATGAGCAGCTGCTCTACCTCACATTGTACAACTCTTCATAGTCTATTTCATGATCAGTGAGGTTGCTCTAAATTGAAGGGAAAGGGTTTCATGTCAAACATCATCTTCACAACAAATAGATTCCTCCCCCATGTTACATAATCTTCCCTCTCCCAAGTATATCTATTTGAGCAAGTCTCTTCTAGCTGGTAATGCTGAACTGAGATACTAACTAATGAGGGAGCTTCTATATTATGACAAGAGAATTAGTGAGCTACCTCTACAGTATTCCCATCCCCACCCATTAAAGCAGAAAACAAGCCTAGAGTGTCTTGCTTGGTGGTACAAAAAAAATGCTTCGAAGCCACAAGGAAGAAAATGTTAATTTATAACCATACTCAAATGGGATGTCTCCTTATGCAGGAGTTGGTACTACTGCCCTTACTATAAACAAGGTGTTTTTTTAACTTGCATTCTAAAATATAGATTCTGTACATCATGTGTGGGTAGGGCAGCTGACAAAGGAACAGACAAGAGTTTGACATAGACAGCTTTATAACGCAGCAAGCGAGTATAAAATGTAGTGTCACTGAAGTGGGAGCTCCAAGAATTGAAAGAGAGCAAATGTGTAGTGCATTCATTTAAATTCTGTATGTACAGTAATAATCTCAAATCAGCGCTCTTCATCAGTAGACCATAGTTCCAAGTATATGTTACAGAGATGTAATGAACTATGGGTCTCATGACCCATATAGTTTACCACCTCTTGCTCCTGGTCATCCTGTTTTTCATTGTAATCCAGCCAGTGTATTTCTGCCACTCTTTTGCAACAGTAGTCTCAAGTCTTCGCAAGACTTTCAAACTCTGCTCTATCCCCTAAACATTTTATCCCATGTCGAAGATTAGCAAAATTTATTAGAGTCCCAGTGGTTGGAGTTATTTTCTTTATGCTGTTATAACACTTGGTCATCTCATAGAGTACTAACTGTATTAATCATTACTAATACAGTATTAATAGTACATATCTAATACCAAATTAACCAAAGAACTCAAAAATTAATTATTCAGCTCCATGTCATTCTTGGCACAAGTGTCAGTGTAAAAGAAAATATGTACTAGGGTGAAGAAAGCAGGGTTTAGTGTGTGGTGGAGCAGAGACAGTATTGTATAAAATTGAAAATGTCTGTTTATGTTCTAAGACTTAGGAGTGTGTACATGCTGAATGAACAAATACACAAGGCCATGGGGCAAACTAAGGAGCTGACACACGAGTGCAGGCTTTATCCAGATTTAAATAAACTAAATCATTGCACACATGACAATGCACAAAGCACTAACATTTTTCATTTTGGGTAAAAAATAATTTGTCCTGGCTTATTTGCTACTGTTCTGGTTCTTACATGAAGCTCTTGTCATTGCATTTTATAACTTAACAGTGCGTGCAGAACTCACTTATGATTTCCACCAAGAATTTGAATTCCCCTGTGATATGGATGTCTTCTAAAATTTGGGGGTGGGTAGAAAGATGCTGCAATTTTCTTTGTCGCCATTCATATTGTCTGCTGGATTTTCAAGTTTGGATTCTGAGAAATATCTTCTGTTCCTGGTCCTTGAACAGACCATTTTCAGATGTCATGTAATTTGCAGCAGGCTTGACATCTGTTATGTGGCTAATTAATACATCAAGAGAATGCAGTGCAAAGCGTCTGAGAGAGTAGAGTTCTGTGCATTGCCAAATAAAAATAAGTTAATTGTTTTTGAATTCCCACTGTCTTCACTATATTTTAGCTGGTAGCACCCCAGCGCACATCAACAAGCAGGCTGATTTTAATTTTGCAACAACTGTCTGCTCACAACTGTGTCCACTTTAGCGATGAGTCAAATGCTGAGGACAGAAAGTTTTAAAAATTCCAGCTGTCCAGGCATTCATTGGATGCTGCCAGTAGTTACATTTCATTGGTAGCCTTCTAGTTCCACACGTGTAAGTTCAGTTTTGATATCGGATATTTGATATCAACCTGATGGAGGCACTGTTTATAGAAATAGGAATTTTTCTATAAAGAGAGAAGTTTCCCCATTATAATTAAATAAGATGTTATTCTAGGCTTTTATTGTGTTCACCAACGGGCAGATCTGGAATTTCAAATTATTAGGATTTTGTGGCGTTCCCCATTAGCAACAGTTTTTTCTCTCACTGGTCATGCGGCTAGGTTTATGTGCTCTCTTTCACGATGAATCTGTAGGTACACCCTGAATAAGGGATCCTGCTTCATATTTGAGTGTACTCTTGATCTGTTCTGTCTGTTTAAAGTTCATAAGTCTCATAACACAAATAAGAAGCCTCACCACAAAGTGCCTTTGTGGGTTCTTTTAAACTTAGACTGCTTTATCCAGCTCTTTAAAACTAGCAATGAGTAGGTGACTTAAAACCCGTGCTTCTGCTCTTATGTGGCTGTCTCCCCACACCTCTGAAATCAACAGAACAGTCTTCTATCTTACTCAGCACTTTACTTGTCCTTCTCAGTAGTTTTGCCATTACCTTCAGATAGCTCATTAGCTTCTGGGTCAGTTTGTCTGGTCACCTTAGCAGGTGTCACAGCATACAAATTAAGCATCTGGAGGGTCAGGGTATGACTGGAAATGTGTTTTGCAGATGGCCACTTTTTAAGCAAAGGGATGTAATATGTCAAAGATAGGAGACTTAGTGATGACTGGAAATCTTACAGCTGTCTAAGGCAGGTGGCCTTAAACCCTGGCTTCATTGTATTGTGGAAAATTGAGCTCAAACATGCTGTTTCTCATCTGTCTTAGTGTGTGGGTGTGCCCTTTGTAAGTCATTTTCTCTGTATTGGATCATGCTATTCAATTTCCTATTAATACTCTTCCAAATGTAATTAATTTGTAAAAGCATTCCATTTCTGTACTGTCAGAAACCTGTACTTTGCCAAGAGTATCCGCCATGGTATATTAAGGTTGATTTGGAGCCTCTGAAATATGACAGTTCTGAATAACACTTTTAAAATTCCTTTTTGTCTTTAGTGAAAACAAGCACTGGACAGCAGTTAAACCAGAATGAAGTGGCAATCCTGCTAAATCTTCTACAGTCTAAATCAAGTGTTAGTATGGCACATTTTGCCGAAGTGTTGAATATTAAGATAAATGCAGAGACTCAGCAGCAACTAGATAAAATAAACATTCCTGCTGCTATTTTGGCAGCAGGTGAAAAACAGCCAGAGCAACAGCCGCCTCCACCACCACCAGAACAGGAGCCTTTACAACAGCCAGCAGTCGCTCAGCCAGCTGTACCACCTGCTCAGCTGACTCAGCCTAAAATGGAGACGGATGCTGCCCAGGCAGCTGTGCAGAGTGCATTTGCTGTTTTGTTGTCTCAGTTACTAAAGACTCAGCAAACAAAGCAAAAAGATCTTGTACTAGAGGAGAAGGAGAATGGATCAGGAAATGAAACGTCGTTACAACTCAGGCAGCCTCCAGAGCCCTGCACTCCTGCATCGGATAACCAGGAGGAGACGGAATCTCCAGCATCTGTTTACCCACATCTGATCAAATCATTATACTCGTGTGCAGGTACTTACAGTTTTGAATGTTGATAAGTAGATATCTTGACCATCAGAAAGAGTGACTTGGAGCTAAACAGCTAACAACATGCTTTGTACTCCGTGTATGCATGGTTACTCCATATCCATTAGCAAAACATGCACAGGAGCGATGACACTGGGGACGTGAGAAGTAATTTCATTTCCTTTTGTCACTATCTTTATAAAACTTTCATAGTTAATTGTGACTGATTTTATTATATTGTACATATACAGTTTACTCTAAGGTTGGTAAGCATGCAGTTATACTGACACTGTGTTGTTTGTATTATTATGGTAGCACCTAGATGCTCCAGTCAGAGTTGGGGCCTCATTGTATTAGGTACTGTACAAACAGTTAAAAAACAAAACAAAACACCCTGCTGAAAGTTTACTGTCTAACATAAATATACACCTGTTTGCTTTTCTGATGGAAAGTTTGGCAGCTTTTTTCAGTGTGAGGAATAACTGGTTTAGACTGGAAAAATAGATGGTCTCCTTTAGTTAATTGTAGATCATTGGTTTGCCAACTTTAACAGAGTCCCTTTAAGTAAACTCCTTTTGTTTAATTAACTACGGCATCAAAATTTGTTCATGCCTACACTTCCTTTAGTTACCTGACCAGTGTGTGCAAATTTTCCATTTGTGAAATCAATATGGTCAACTTAAAATTTTCATTAAAACAATGTATGATTTACATACATACTGCACACACGACATGTTTAACTCATGGAGCTTCTCAAAGTTCTAATTCTTTTGTTGAATATCATGAGATTAATATTTCAGTCATATGTCCTCAGTGCATTTTGGTTTACTTGTTACTAAATGGCATTGGTGGCTCTGTAGAAGAATATTGTGAAGGAATGTAAAAACTCTACCATTACCATTTGTAGCAGCCTTTCTGTCCTTTTCCCAAAACCCATCTCAGTATGGGTTTTGGCCCACATCTTTGGTGCACTTTCCTCCCGTTCTGGCATAACATCTGTTGCTACCAAACTCCTCAAGGATGTTGTGCGATTTTTTTCCCCCTCTGTCTTTAAGTTAGCTGATCAGGTGTGCTTGCCGGAGGATCCTGGAACTCTCAGTTCTGGAAAACCTTTGAGGACAGTGTCTTTTTGCTTCTCTAAAATGCCTTTTCTCAGATACTCAAACTTAATTAGTCAATTAATCTTTATTTTTTGTGAAGTGTAGTAGCAAACCGTTGTGATATTTTTGCAGAGTGTTTTTTATTCCCCTTCTGGTATTGTAATTATTTGTCAAAGGTAATTTCAGATCTTATTCTAAGGCTCTTGTTTTTAATCCATTTAGGTCAAGATGATTTGGTTAGACAGCCTGAGATGAGGCTTCTAAACCTAACACCAGAACAAGAACGCCCTCGCATCTTGCCCCCAGACCAGCGTCCTCCTGAGCCACCAGAACCACCACCTCTCACTGAAGAAGAAGACCTAGATTATCGGACAGAAAACCAGCATTTGCCTATTTCTAGCTCTTCAGGAACGGATCCTCATGCTGGGGTGAAAGCTGCTCTTCTACAACTGCTTGCTCAGCACCAGCCAACTGAGGAACCAGTAACAACTAGTGTGGATTATCAGGCAAGAGACGCCTATGTAACTGACTACAAGGATCATTTTGGATCTTCTTTCTCTTCTGCCCATTATGGTGGTAGTGATGGAATAGGAAGTGGATCATCTGGGGCACTGGAAAGGAGAAGCTTCACTGGAAATTCAGATATTCAGTCTTTGGATAACTACAGTACTGCTTCATCTCACACTGGTGGTGCGCCTCCGCCTCCTACCTTTTCAGAACCATTTCCCAGCTCAGTAACTGGTTATGGAGACATTTACCTCAACACTGGTCCCCTGCTATTTAGTGGAGATAAAGACCATAGATTTGAATATAGCCATGGCCCTATTGCAGTTCTGGGAAACAGTGGCGACACTTCCACAGGGTCAGAAAGTACTCATTCTTTGTCCACAAAGATGCACAACTATAGATATGGAAGTAATTTACAAGAAAACCCTAGTGGCATTAGCCACATACATGGACAAACTTGGACTTCTCCAGCCCAAGGACCTGGATATTCCCATGGATACAGGGGACACATTAGCACATCAACAGTCAGAGGGCGAGGCAGAGGATTACCATACTGAATATCTGTTTTTCCTCAGGCACATCATTTTTATCTGGAAAGACTTTTTTTCTAGCTGCAGTTTAAAGCAGCAATCCAACAGACTTGAATAATGTTAATTCAACAGCTTTATTTTTATGTGGAAAAGGGTCTTGCATACAGTAGGAAAATTTAAACTGCTTAAAACTCATGCTGTCTGGAAACTAGATCAATTGATTGTACATGTTCACAAATTCTAGTTATGAATTTTATTTTGTATTTTGGCAGTTTTAAGTGGATGCTAAATTTAGGGACATCAGCTTTTTATGGCACTCTTTCAGATCTTCTGAACTATGCACATTTGTGCTTTTTTTTGTAAGTTTGGACCAACTTTTATGTAAAAAATTTTACAACAATCAAAGCAGGGCACTGATTTATTTGGTATTTTTCTTTTTACAAAACTACCTTTAGTCAAAGGTCACTGTCAGTCTTTGCACTGCTTTCAGTGTTATTGTGGAAGGTGTACTTTGTGCTCATTTCAGATAATAAAACACAACCTTTCTCTTGATGCAACAATTTTATAAATATTTGGTCAATGTTATTTTTTTCCTTAAAAAAAAAAAAAGATGGTGTAGTAAAATGTTTCCCCATCTCCCAGACATGTTTGTATAAAAACTGTTTTACTTGAATGGTAAGTGCCTTAACATGTAAGTTTAAGGTCTGCAAAAATTCTCTACATTTTTCTTATAAAGGAAATTCCCTTTCTTTAAGGCTATTTTGTAGCTTGATTCAAAGATTAATACTTAAATATAGATACACTACATTAAAACACAGATAATTATAGGCAACTTGGATAGAGCGCATTTTAAAGTGGCGTATTTGCCATTTATGTCAGCTAACCCACTTTAGTAGGTATACTACATTTTCTCTTCATTGAAACGACCTGCCCCAAACTGAATTTACTGAGAGAATGTCAATGTGAAGACATTAAAGAAAGGTAGGTTTCCCTCCACTTTTCTCTAAAAGCTGTATTAACTTCTGTAGTCCCTCTGCCAAATAAGGTCTACTTTATACTGAGCTATTGGATGGTAAAATAGACTTTGAAGAAGACTATGAGAGAGCTTTTTTCTTCAGTGTCATTGGTAATAGTTAATGAGTTTTGTGTGGAAAGCTGACAGTGTCTCCTCTTTACCACACACAAAAGCATTATGGAAAGCCTCCAAGGTTAAAGACCAGTATTTAATGCAACATAGAAAATGTAACAGTTCAAATTTTCTGGAAACTGGGATTGTGCCAATTAATCCTTTCTCTATTCAGCTATTCCATTGATCATTGTAATACTTTATTTGAATCTGTCTTTGAACAACAACAGAAATTACTGTAGCTAAAATTGCTACCAGAAACCACCACTCCAGTTTTATATTAAAGTTATACTTTCCAGCATATTTTCCTCTGAGAACAGCAGTCTCTCTCTCCTTCAGAGAGGGGATATGGCTATATTTTCCATGTACTGAAAAGAATGTTTAATAGCCCATATTGGAAACAATTTTCCAACTGATTATCCAGTTGATAAATTGACACATTATGTAACAGTGTTTAATTACTTTTAAAAAGATAAAATTTCTACTTACACTATTACCAGTTTAGTCTTGTCAGTGACTTCTTGGACTTTGAGATTAGAAGCCAAAGTTGTCTATTTCATTTAAAATTCTGGTTCTAATTTATGACTAATAACTGCAGCATAGGGTGTGAAGAACATTAAAATGTAGCTAAATAGTGTTCAAGTATCTGCAGTTGCATCATGGGGAGTCTTATCTCTTTAGGCTTCCCTATAAATCTCATAGTTAAACAAGTTCTCATCAGCCGCACTAGAGAATCCTGCTGTCTGAAAATAAAAGCAACTAAGCTGGAAACAAATATTTGTGACCTGAATAGTCTGTGTTTAAAAGAAATTAAACACTTTATATAAAATGACACTGTGTTTCAATATTTTTTCTTGAATTAAACACATTTTAGTATTTTTTGCAGGGAAATGCAAGCAGAATAGTTTTAGTATTGTCATTTATGACTTGACAGTATTCAGCTATAGCGTCTTACCATTTTTATAAAAGTATGCTCAGATAAAACAAAAGCCAGGCTCAACAATAAAAATATAGCAAAAGTTAGGTGTAAAATCTGGCGAAAGGCTTTCAAATCCATATACAACCCTTGTGGCAAGAAATGCATGGTCAAATGTTAATGTGTACTGCACTTCAAAAAAAGCCTTGTGAGACTTCACTAAGAAGCAGGTAAGTCCAAATGAAAAGTAGATGATAAAGAACAAATCAGGAATAAGTGATTTTGACTTTCAACAATAAAATGTGAGGAGGAAATCATACCTCTTACAGCTTCCTGTATAGAGGTAAACTTTCAAGTCAGATGATACTTATTTCACCTAAGTTTCTGTAAAAAGCCAGTCTCTTGTCCACATAAATAGCGATAGAGCAGTTTGATTTATGAACTGAAATACTGGGACAATTAAGATATTCCATGTAGTTAGAAACGTTGGCATGTTAATGTATTGGTTGACATCAAAACATCTGACTAATTTTAGACTTCAGAATTTAATCTTGACTGAATAAGAATAAAAGAGCAATTAAAAAAGTATATGAAGCTGATTTCCAAATGTATTGGCAACAAATGCATTAAGATTTATCAAGTCCATTCACATGCCATTGCTGATAAATGTATTGCACAGTGATTTTCTGCTCATTTTAGTTTAAGCAATACTAGCCTAACATTTAAAAACCAATCGTCCACACTGTTGAAATAATTCAGAAAGTCAATCTGAATTACTCAACCACAATAATCTTGTCTCTTTTAAAACCCAGGCAAGAGATTTCTCCCACTTCCAGCTCTTGTATGATATTTTGCTACTCTGCAAGGGTCAAACACATTGCAAGGATCCGAACAATTTTGGGGTATGAGCCCTATGCTGCTCCCCTTACAAACAGCCCAGATAAGGTGGTCATGTCTCCATAGTGTACAGTGCTCTAGCAATTCCAGGCTGACTCAGCCCTCAGAAGGCTGCAAAAAATGAGAGTAACCCCTGTGGCTGCCAGATGGGACAGAATATGGGTAGTGCAAAAATGGCTTAAAGTTACTTTGCCCCCTTTCCCCTTGGGATTACATCTGTGCTGCACCTCCTAGAAGTACTGCAGAGAATTGGACCCAACATCAAAAAGTGTTTTTCTCTACAATCCAGATTAAAGTAAAGTATTTGATCCTGGACCTATCACGTGTTGAATAGTTAATTTTGAATTAAGTGGTCTCCAACATTACCTGGAGTAAAAAAATTAAAAACACATAGTGCTAGTATGACAGGCATAATAATTTGCACTAATAGGATATCACATAGTTTCAGCCAAACAAAAAGAGAGACACATTAACATAAAAACAAATTCATGATTCTAGGATAAAGCAATCCTGAGTAGAACAAACAGCAAAAAACACCCCACCCCCTAAAAAAAAATCCTACCATGTAACAAAATATCATTAAATGCTAATGTAATTGCTAGAAAATTAAACTTTTACATTTTAAAAATTGCATATTTTTATTTTTCATACCTATTCCATACATATGTAATTACTATTACCTTTTATCATCCTAAGCATCAGATGCTTAATGAAATACAGAGGTGGAGTTTTAATGTAAACTATTGATGCTTTGAGTTTGCTTTTCCTGTTACATTTATATCAGGAGTTAGTGCCAGTTTGAAGAAAGTTTTTAAAGGCCCATCAATTGCTGAGATTTATAAATAAGCTGTAAAATGAATTTTAAAACTAGCACAGGTAACTTTCATGCAATTGTTATTCAGGCTAAAACTCCAGTAGGTCCCAAACTACAGGATCTGGCCCCATGTTTCATTTCCAGTAGAGGAAATTTCAGCCAAACTTTTAAAATGTTTTGTTTTAGATTTAAGAGAAAAATAAAACCCCTCCAACAGATGAAAAGTTTCAGAACTGAATTATGTCTGTGGAAAAACTTTGGTTAATGCTTAAAATTGTTTGAGGCAGTATTAATGTGTTCTCTGCAGTTAAGTATGCCATTAAATAAAAAAAATTTGCCAGCAAACTGATTCAGATCTAAACTGTGTTTTCATATTTAAAAATTAAGTGCTGGACTTAAATTCAAACTAATATTTGCTGAACTAGGTTAAGTACTCATAGGAATTATTTTAGGGCACCAAAATTTAAAATACTGAAACTGTTACTTCAGCTTACTTATTGTTGATATTTCTTTAAGCCATTTGTATATAAGATGTATTGAGTAGCCTGTAAATAAAATACCATGAGAACTTCAGCCTTTTTATCCTTGTTTTCCCTCCTTGGATTCATTTTGGAATCCTACACCTTCAGTAAGGTTCAGTATATTAAAATTTGAAAGCCACCCAATGCTTACCTGTTGATCCATTGCTTTTCAAAGCCAGGCAGTCACCATATTCAATGTGCATATAACATTCATAATTCTTGATAATGGGAATGGAATATTAGTACTGTAGTGCTGATGTCACTACCCATTGTTCACAGGATACGTAAGACTTCAAAGCCAAGTGAAGTGTCACAACTGCCCGAATAAAGATAACCTGATTTAATTTAATTTTTTTCAATTTATTTTACATAATGAAACTGATCAGGAGTCAGTAAAAAGGGGAATTCTTTAGTTAACTGGCTAAATGAGAAGACTGCAGTGTGATTTTTAACAAACCAAGTTCAAATGGCTTGAAGAGGTCTTGAATTATGGAGGGTTCTATTGGAATTTATTGGAAATTATGGAATCTATTGTAGAACAAAGGGATACATTATTTTACACTTCAAAGCAAGGACGTGGGAGAGGAACAGATGTCTTCAGGGAACTAGGTGACTGTCTTGAGAACCTGCTGCCTGAGCTGTTGGTTGCTCTCCTGGAAAGTAGGATATGTAGATCAGTGAGGTATTTTAAGTAAATAAATACTAAGGATGTCCAAGTAGAAGTGCAGATGAGCTTTTCTTTTTCTAGCCCACTAAAAGGGAGGATCCATGCATAGGCCAAAAGTGATAAAAGCTCCAAATCAGTAATCCAGACTGTTTTTAATTTCTGGGTTATTTTCATACCATGGTTGGAGAGGGAGTTACAAATCTGGCATGACTTCTAACAATAGCCCTTTCTATACTAGGATGACTTATGAAAAATATGCACTCTTCACATTTTTAGTGCCATTGCTGTTACCAGCACTAGGGCTGCTGTCGCCGTTACAGTGTTAAGGGTTTATCCTTGCAGCCGTCCACTGCTATTCTATCAAAGTTGATGATGATTGAATCAGAACCAATGCAAGGAAATTGAAAAATGGCTCTAACGTAGACAATGTCAATAGGTCATTTTTACCCAGATTTTTCTTTAATAAATTTCAACAGCATGACCATCTCTACAGGGTAGTGAGGTAGCCTGTAGACTTTCCTATGTTTCATTTTCCTTCTAAATAAATGCCAAGTATAGTTCTCAGTGTATTTAGGAGTACAGTCTTTCTCTGGTGAAGGGGGGCACATGATGTACATGTGAGCTAGTCCAGCACACAGGCAGGAAATGAGTGAATGAATCACAACCTAAGGAAGCACCTGATTTCAGGAAATAGTTGCTACCAACTATAGTGGAAACCTGGGTCTTCCGTCAAAGATTTGTTTCTTTCTTCAACTGCTGAATGGAAATCCCATCAAAGTATATGGGAAAGAAGCAAGCGACAACAACATAGGCTCCTTATTTCAGTAGAGAGAACTCAGTGAGTTACAAAGGTGAGTAGTATAACAGGAATGAAATCAGCTGACAAGAAGCAAAGTAACTAGCTATAAACAGAAGCATTTTAGTTTTCAAAGAACCATTAGGAACAAATGAAGTGATGTTACAGATGCTACTTGTATATGAACCACATCAGCAACCACACTGATGTGCTTTCATTTATAAGGAATAGTGCATGCAGCTGTCCATACACTCATAATTGTAAGCATCTCTAGCAAACCATGAGCTAAGGGTATGGTTACAGGGCAATGTAAATCTGGACTCAAGCTTGATCTTAAACCTCTCCTATCTCCATACAAATTTCTGCCTTGACCGAGGACCCTGTGGGGCCAGAGGGGCCAAGCCAGGATCCAGCATTCAAGGCCTATTGAGTTGCAATGTCACAGTCCTGCTTGACTCATGTTCTGGGAGCCGGCTAAAAGTATCCCACAATCCCATGGGTCCCCTCTGTCCCAAGAATCCTCAATTGACCCCAATGAAAATGGGATCGACCCCTCTTGGTGAACTGCAGCAGCTCAGTGAGCCAGCATTAACCCTTCCATTGGCTTCTGACCAGAGAGCTGCAAACACTATCCGAAAGCTTTCAGCCTTTGCAATGGAGACTGAGCAGCCTTTTTTGCAAAGCCTGTTGCTTCACAGTCATGGCAGCGCAGCCAGATTTTGATTAATCTCTGGTGTAAAGCCAGTAGAACCACAGTAAATATACTGGAATGATCAAGCATTACCAGCAAATAGTTACGAAGCTGGCAGCACTGCAAATACATCAGACTTGTAACCAGTGGAGGGAGTGGCTTAAACAGCTCAAGAGCGAGTACAGGAAAACTATGGATCAAAACTGCACCGTTGGCAACTCACCACTATTGTTCCCGTTTTATGAGCCAATGGTGCAGGATGAGCTGGTCAGCTGGGATGGCGCCCTGTTGGCCTCAGAATCCACAGTGAGGCCAGCAAAGTGACTCTGTTGCTGAAAAGGGTCCTGTGGGAGGTTCTGCCACAGGAGCAGCAGCACATCCTAGGGCCATACTCCGAGGAGCTGTTCGATGCCTCCCCTCCAAGGAACAGCCTCCCTTGGAGCCTGCAGCGGACACAGGTCAGAAGCCACCCCAGAGCTTGGTAAGTTTCTGACTCTATTTAATACAGTAATGGGATGGATTTCCATTCTATGAACCAGTGCAAAAGTTGTTAGAAGTCCTGGCTAGAAGCATGTATCCATGAAGAAGCAGATTGTATCCCGGGGCATGGTTCCCCACCCTCCTCTAACATGGGGTTCCAAATGGCGATTGGGAAATACAAACAGCAAAAACACCTTGAAAGCGAAAAGGCAGATTTTTGCTTGGCCACTCCTGCTTCTTAAAAATACTAACCTTCCGCTGCCATTCTTGTACGTTCGCCGCTCTGTAACCACTCACCAGTGTAATGAGCCACCTGGAAACAGTGAACTGTGCAGGGAGGAGGTAGAAATCGGTTCCTTTCACAAATCTAGTCCATTTCAGGTAAATGTAGCCTAGGCAGTCTTTAGGTGACCAAATAATTTGCCTCAAATACAGCTGGGGTTTGAAAATGCGTCCAGAAATGTGCAGGGTGAGGGGGAAAGGCACGGCAGTGGAGTTGCATGTGTTTGCATGCAATCATAACCGGTTCAGCCAGGTGGAACCTAACACAAAATCCTGTTGATTCCTTCATGAAGTCTGACCCAATCCCGGATGCTGATAGATGCAAACTCCTCCTGCAGGATGAACTCCAGATAAGTAGTAGGGGAAGGGCGTATGTTTCAAGGCCACTTTGGTAGGTATCCAGGTCCTTCCACTCAGATGTGCTGTTCAGTCACTATGCATTTGAATACACTGGCTGCATACACTGCAATTTTCTCACCAGCGGGTTGAAATAACATCTCCTTTTGCCAGTCGGGCACCACAAGCCTGAAATGATTGGAAAAGCCTTTATAACATGACCCACTGACTGCCCACCTCCCATCCCCAGCACAAGTAGTTCTGCAATTTTTAGAAAAGAAAAAACAGTTTTGAATTTACAGCTTACCATTGCCTCTGCACCTCTGTTGCTGCGATTAACCAGGCTGTGTCCGGGGAGCTTCTGTGGTCTGAAGCATCCCTCTCACAATATACTTTTCTAAACTGAACCTCACTAACATTTGATGTCCTTGAAGTTCCACGAAGATTTTTTCTGTGCACCTGCACTGGGCTATTTGAACCAACAGCCCTCTGTGTCTTGTCCTATTCCAGGCCCCTTGACCTCTAGTGGCTGCTGTACCGCCACAGTTCAGTACAAGCCTGGCTCAACATGGCTTTACAGATTGTTGCAAGAGGAAGTGTTTCTGTGATGAACCTATAGTTGAGGTCTGGCCGGGGCCACCAATCCGGTCCAGTACCGGAGACAGAGGGACGTATGGCTCGAGGAAAGGCTGAGGCTGGCTGTGGGGCTTGAGGACAGGCACTTGCTTTGCAGTTTCTGGAACAGGAATGGCAGCTAAGGGAGGAGGCCAAACCTCAGCAGAGAGCGCTATTTAAACAGCTGATCTCAATAACGGCTGCAAGAATACCAGCTTCTGCTGCATCACTTTTTGTCCCCTCTAAGGTTCTGTTGTTACTGATGTTAGTGTAGTAATGGCAGCTGGCCTGCCTGTCAGTGGGAGAACGTTGTACTTTTCTAAGATGTGTTTATAAATAAAGCTTTTTATGTCCCCAAGAAAGTTTATTGCTATCAGTGTGACATCATACAATGTGCATTTAAATGATAACGGTAACCACATGATCAGGGACATCTAGGAATTAATAAGCAAACACCATTCCTCTATAGGGTTAGATACAGGAACCCACACTTCAATCACAATATGGATTCATAGAAGGAAGTCAATCACCCCTTGCCCCCATTTCGTAAGTGGTCATATCATGGAACTCAAGCCTCTATTCCTCCCCAAGCACTGAACATCCACCCCAAATCAATGAGCCCCTATCTTCCATTGGGCCAAGCAAGTCCATAATGCAGGAGCACAAAGCATCCCTGACTTCTGTTGCCTGGGTGCATCCAGCTCTAGCAATGATAGGGCACTTTCTGGCTGAGTGTCCTGGTTCAATGGCCCCTCACTATCGGGTCCACTGAAGAAAAGTCTCTCAAAGATTGTGAAGAGCGCAGTAATGTGCACAGCATTGCTGACCCTGGCATCCAAGCAGGGCTGTAGACATTGCCAACAGGATTTCAATCTGTCAAAAATATTTCAACAACCATTCTACACCTGCTGAGAGTGTATTAAACCTTTTGCCAGGGCTTCTTAAAGTTCATATGTCAAGGCAAAAGGGGGCATAGGGTGTCCCCTAGAATAATGGTGGGGATGGTAATTCTGTTCAGGACAATGTCATTTGGTGGGAATAGTGTCCCAGCCTGTCCATGAATGTAGATTCCTGATCAGAAAAAAAGCCCTGCCAACATGAAATTTCCACTGCAGCCCACACTGACATTCATAAATCAGCCTCTATGGTCCATGAGCCCACATAACAATGGATAGTACTCTTTGTGGTTTACTCATGTGCTCCTTGAGGAGGGTAAACTACGGACGCATAAGTCCCATCAATGGTCCCAGCACAGTTTGGAAACTCCATTCTCTCAAAGCCAGCCATTACTTCAGGAATATCTATTATGCCCGCCACTTTGGGTAAACCACATGCCTGACTGGCAGAGGTTTCTGAGGCAACACTCTACCCACAGTCTATTTCCCAACATCAAACTGGTTGGCAAAGCCAGCTTCCAGAGGCCTATTGCAATTCCCTTCTGGACGCACATGGGTGCCTTCATGTGCGTCTTTGCACTGGAGGGTCGGGGCAAGCTGCTCACAAAGCTCCAGAAATGTAGCTTTCATCATGACAAAGTTCTGGGCCCATTGTTTGTCATCCGCATGATGCTGTGGGCCTACCTGTGCTTGTTGTCCTGCTCCAAAAGCGTCGGTCTACGTAAGGAGCATCAGCAGCTATAGCGAGTGTAATGACCAGCATCAGCCAGTTCGAGTCTGCCATGCCTGGGTACTTGTGGTGCTGCTGCCTCCTTTTCCTCCTGCTCCATCATAAATGTAGTCAGGTGCCTTTTGGTGGGTCAGAAAACACTGCTGAAACGTCCACCAGCATCTCACAGAATCTTTGCCTGTTCCTTGACACAGGAGTGAAAGCGCAAGCAACAGAAGGTCTTCAACTGGGGCCTCCTCCATTTTGCTGTCTCTGGTAGTTGGGAGTGCACATACCAAAATGATTGCTTGGTAGGCTGTGTTGGCAGGCTGTTCAAACTGCCTTTGGTGTGCAGGCTGGACAGTAAAGTTTTCCCACAATTCACTACAGTCAAAAGACTAGAGCGGCTACAACACGAGAGAGTGTTAGGGAGTCTGGGACATGGCTGGTTTGACTCAGGTCTGCGTGCTGCGCTGTGGATGTCCTAGCCCCAGGTTCAAGTCCAGGTTAGAAAATTCTTAATGGTAGGGTTGACAATCAGTGTAGATGCTCAAGCCCTGCATTCTGTAACCCAGGGTCAGCTGACTCAAGTCCCGCTAACAATGCGGTGTAGATATACCCTATATCGCTACATTTACTTTTGCCAGAACACATTTAGAATTTAGACTTTTTCCTTCATGCAGACTTTCTGGCAGCTACAAGGAGTATGTGGGAAGATAACTCCCCCCTCCAACTGCACCTGCTGGTAAAAAAGCAGCACGGCCTACAATTCAAAGCTGAAATGTCACTGCTGCTGTTCCATACAGTCTGAGGCGTTGTGATGTTTAAATTCATTAGTTCACTTCTCATGACTGCTCAGTTTACACTTTTTGTAGCTGCCAGCTTACGGAACCCCGAGGCTATATAAGATGCATCTCAGTATGTAAAGTAGTGGGAAATAGTCAAGGTACACATCACAAAGCCAAGCTAAATTCTGCATGAACAATTCCTGTGTCAGGGATTGTACGGTGGGCTTGGTGCTGTTTCATTATATGACGACGCTATGCAGTGTGGAGAATTGCAAAAGGGGGAGTATTGGCATATGTCATGGTTATTGTGAAAACTGGTGTGCACACCGCCAGCTCTATTGAGCTTGGCATTTTTATTTTTATTTTTAATTTTA
The DNA here is from genome assembly GCA_037349315.1 of Chelydra serpentina. NCBI lineage: Eukaryota > Metazoa > Chordata > Testudines > Chelydridae > Chelydra > Chelydra serpentina. The sequence continues at coordinate 8,628,756 of JBAIAC010000032.1, forward strand.
TTTTTAAACCTGCTGGCCTCCATGGGAGGTAGCAAGGAAAAAGATTATGGTTAACCAAAGCCTACTGACCTCCGGATGGTAAAGGCTTCATAAAAACTTTAAGCTACGATTAATCACATCCAAATTGTTCACTGAGAAATCAGGGGTAACAAGAGCCTATAGGGCTAGGTAAAGCTGCTTGCTGAACGAGATCAGGGGTAGCAGGATAAGATAATCTAGGCTGTGTCACTTGCTGCAAGGGTTCAGGGGTGATGAAGGAAACTATACACGTGTTAAAAATGTAAAAAAAAAAAAAAAGACAAGGGAGAAGTCTCAGAGGGAGGAATGGAGTTTGAAGGAGCTCCAACTCACCTTTTGTAAAAGAAATAACACCTTTTAAACAAATCCTTCAAAGGTATGGGCACAGTCCTTGGACTGAACAAGCCCTTGTAGATGCTTGCACTATTTTGGACCTAGAGGATAAATTGGCTCAGTATATCCTCATATACAAACTTTCTAGTGCTGCCAAAAGAAATGCAGCAGCAATTTGGTTGTTTTGGGAGGCATGTAACAATTGTTACCTCCACTTGGCTTCATGTAAAGAGGAAAAGGCATCTTTACAGGAAAAGCTAAACCAAACAGAAAAGGGAACAGACAATTGGAAGGTGCTGGCTACAAATGCCCAGAGTCAGCTGAAAATAGTGAAAGAGGCACTCCAGGAATACAGAAAGAGAAAATTCTTGGCAGACTTAAGCTAAAGCCTCTGAGAAAATTGAAAGAGAGAATCATATGCTCCAAGGTATGGTAAAGAAATTAACCTTGAAGCAGGACAGGGCACCTGCAAATCATAGTCGCTGTGAGGCACTAATTAAGAATCTGGGGGGAAAAATTAATTTTTTGTGGGGGCTTTGATACTACTCAGGCAGCAGCCATTACTGCAGGTGAAAGGGGAGAAGGCCATATGTATGGCACCCCCAGGCATAATTATGAAGAGGAAAAGGACCAGGAGGACTGGGGGGCTAGTTAAGGAGCCCACCCTCCTTGCTAAATTGGTAGTGGAATAAAGCTTGTATCCATGAAAAGGGACGATTCAGTGAGGAAAGCAGGATCGGGCCCAGACAAGCAACAGATACAGAGGCTGGAAAACAGGTTGGAAGCCCTGAGGGCATAGTGGCAAGAATACGGGGAAGCAGTAAGAACAGGCATGGGGATTTCAGATCCCTGGGACAATACTTGGAATGGTAAAATCTGAGTTGATAAAGATGTCATTTTGGGAAATAAGCAAGTGATTTAAGGAGCAGAATGAGAAGTTAACTCTGTAGTTGCTGGAAGGAACTGAGCAGTTAAATGTTGTGAAAATGTTAAAGAGAAGGAGAATTCTTGGTTTCTTTGCAGTTGAAATCAGAAGAATAGAAAAAAATCTGGATTTTTTTGGTTGTTTGGTAACAAAAAGAAGCAATGTTAGAAACACTGAGCCTTAAAATGGCTCTGTGTAATCAGACTGTCACTTTGATAAAGGTACATAAACACTCTAATCACAAGAAATAGTTACACCTTATGTAAAAATTGATACGGATAATGTTTTAAAAGTTAAACTATGAAAAATAAAATGTGCATTTAGAACATGTGCAGTGTATAGTGTATAAGGGGTAAAAGAAATAACATACCATGTTACCTAATTCAAATCCTATTAGGCTCCAAGGGGCTACAATAGGTTGTGTTTTCTTTTTCAGATCGCTGCAGGAGTTAAAAGTGAGGAGTAATCAAAACTCTGGTAAAAGTTAATTATGTCCCTCTTAAGACAGTGTCTCTGAGCTGCTGATGGCTTTGAATCCAAAAGGAAGCCAAAAGGGCGTCTGTGTTAATGCAAATTACCTAACTATAAGAAAAAGAAAGAAAAGAACTGCCATCACAAAGGGGCTACAAATAAAGGCCATTAAAACCTGGCAGGCCTATAGAACCATCACAGGAAAATATGGGGGTAATTCCTCTGTTTTGCCTGCAATTAGCAAGGGTACTTGTAAAAGAAAGAGATATTTTACACAATAATTTGCCACCCCAAAAGGGGTAGAAACATGTTATTTTTGTCTTTCAGAAACTCAGGAAAAGCGGATACTAGCTGAAGAGTTCTAAAATACCATGGCTATTGTGTCGTGACAAAGTCTGTGTTACATGTTCTGTGTCTGTCTCTGGTGGGTGTCCTGTGCTAGCATTGGATCCAGAGGGAGATTACACTAGACAGGGCAAAGGCCTTTTCCTCTCTCTCTACTTCCCCCTCTCCAACCAAATTATCAATCACATCCACCTCTGTCCAAAAGACTTTGGTCCCCAATGTATCAGATTTATTTTTCTAATAATCATTTTGTTGATTTTTTTAATATTGATTTTCTTGTATTGCTAACCTGGCTTTCTTGTGTCTTGTCACTGTTGTGTATTATATATTGCAGGGAAATATCCACAGGTAGCAGATACCATATTAAGAGGAATTGGTTTTGTAAATCTGGAGGTACTTAAGAATGAATTAAGCTCTTTCTCCCAGCTACAGGACAGCCTAATACAAAAACAAAGAAAAAAGATCACTGTTTGATACTGCATTCATTTTTACTGATAAGTATGTTTCTAGCATTGTAAAACCAGGTTTGTTAATTGGGGAAATAATTGTAAAAATAGCACATCAACAGTCTCTGGAGGCAAAGGTATGGAAGATTAGCCCACTCCCCATATTACACATGGGATCATTCTGGCTGCCTCGTACCTCAAGCCAGTGGGCTGGGGAGGGAGGAAAACTATTGGACACTAGAGGTTGTACTGAGTGGACTCCTCAAAAGTGGGTATGCCTCACCTTACCTGTTGCCCCAGAGCCTTGCAGTAAAGATGTTTCATTGGGATCATGTATGTGGGATGAATTGGATAATGACACCAAAGTACACTCGTGGGAGGAAGTACTTTGGGAGGATGGGAGTGTTAGTAGCCCCCCGGTAAATGAATGTAAATGCTATATCAGTACTGTATTTACTAAAAATCACACTTACTAAAAAAGTCCCAGCTTAGTAGTCTTGATATTGAATTGTATTTGTATAATTGGAATGTGTGGCATGTGTTTTTGGATAAAAAGAATGTTCTCTAAATTGGAATCTCAAACCCATGTTGCATCACAGTACCTTCTCTTAAATATTAAAAAGTGACACTAACGATTATTTGGTTTATCGTAGTATCAAAAGAGGGATTATGTAGGGATATTAAAGAAGGTACTGAAAGTGATTCCCCAAGTGAAAGTAACACCCCATAATTTGTCCCCCACAATTTAAACCTCATAGCATTACCAAGTAAAAGATCTCTTGGATCCCTTGTTAAACTTACAAGCTACTGTCTGTGTAAACCATTGATCGTATCTGTTCTCAGAAAGATACTGTATTGCTATGAGAAACTTGCAAACAAGTTATTTGACTTTGTTCTTTATGCATGCTTTGTACCTAGAAACAGCATAGAAAGACCCCCACCCTCTTTGATTAAAGGGCAGGGAGTCTCAAATAAATTAGTACACACCCCGAAAGTGTTGAAGACAGTATGTCTGCTGATGAATGCTTGGTGTACATGAATGAATGAGCAGGGAGGTGCCACCCTAGGAATTCAGTGACCATCGGCTGAAGGCAGCATCAAGTGGGAACGACCAGACAACCCCCGGAGGGTAAACTGGGATCCCACCCAACCATCTCAAAGGATGGGAAAAACAAGATAACAAACTTTGGACAGCGTGGAGCCACCAGGAATGTGCCATCTGTTGATTGATTCAGCAACAGCATGATGAAGCAGTTCCCATAGACTAACATAGGAAATAATTCCTATAAGTCTGGCCTCTAAAAACTGAGGACTTTGAGTCTCTGGTTCTGCTGCCAACCTCCAGGAGCATCAGATGAATCTGACAAGGACTCGGCTCCACCCTCATGCCCAGGTTACCTGGCCAGTAACTTGGCATGAGCAACTTCTAGGCTGGTAACTATGACATCTATACAGAACCTGTGTGTGTGTGTATGAATGAATGTGAAACTGAATGAAATGTTATAGCTATAACTGACTGCTTACTATGATTCTTTTTGTATTCACAATAAACGTGACATTCTGTCTTATCCCCTTTTTAAAAGATCTTGCTGGTTTTTATTTTATTGGTATAACACTATGCAGTGCTCAGCCTAATGGGTCATTAGATGAGTGAATCTTTCGTAAACAAAATATTTTAAAATATATCAAAACATGGAGAGTAGAAGAAGCCTTAATGTGCAGTAAACAAAGTAACTTTTTAACTCTAATCTTAGAGTTGGTGTCCTCTGCCTCTAATTTACTGCGTTCATGCTGTACAAAAATGGCTTTTCTAATTGCCAGTTTTGCAAACTCAACCTGGGACCTTAGCATCAAGTTTCTGTTCATGTATCATCACACATCATGGATTCTGAAGGAAAAATTCTGTCCGCCGTATAATTGGGGGCAGAATTTGGCCTACAATTGGAACTTAACTAACAGGTCTGCTGATGTCTGTGCCTCTGATGCCGTCTCTCTCTCTCACACACAGAATAAAAGCATAGTAACACTAGATTTTTATTCTTAGTGTGTGTGAGAGATAGGAGCAGATATGACTATGAATACAAAGTGTGCAGGTCTTGTATAGGAAGGAACCATTTTTACATAAGTAGAACCTCAATTTTATGAGCCTCAATCTTCCAAGCAATTATACAAATAATTTTTCCCCAATGGAAAAAAAACTCATAATAAAAGTGACATGGATGAAGAACAAGTTGACATCCCTCCACATTCCAATGTCTTTCATGCATTTGGAACTGCTTTGCACTGGTTTGAAGGACGAGAACAAAGCAATACAGTGCACCATTCTGCAACTTTTGCGCTCTACCTTCTGTAATCTTGATGTTCAATTTTCTGAACTTGGTTCCCAAACAGTTTGTAAAGTAGGGGTTCATTGGTTGCTTTTCAGAGTAGAATTGCTTTACAGTTACATTTTAAGATGTTTTGCATTCATTCTCCAATGTCCTTTCGCCATGATAAGATCCATTACTTTAGCCATTACTTCTGCATACTCTGCTACTTCCACTGTTCTGAGGCATGTTCTAAATATTTTCCCCACAAATGACAACCACCTCCACCTCCCAACTGCTGGAATGTCAACAGCTCTACATGTATGTTCCACTTTGTCTCCGCCCTAGGGTGACCAGACAGCAAGTGTGAAAAATCAGGACAGTGGGTGGGGGGTAATAGGTGCCTATATAAGAAGAAGCCCCCAAAATTGGGACTGTCCCTATAAAACCAGGACATCTGGTCACCCTACTCTGCCTTGAGGTTCCTCTGACCTCTCCTTCCAGACATGATTTTGCTGTGTCTTTCACTCACTTGCTGTAGCTCAGTAGCCATTCTGGTAGAGAGAGGGGCATTGCTAAGGATAACAAGGGAGCCAGGGATTCCCTTGGCTTGGTCTATTTCCCCAGTGCTTGGATCAAGGCAGGAGGCTGGTATTCATAGCCCTTCTCAACTTTGCAGCATTGCTGGAAAGAACTTTGGGTGCAGTTTCAAGGGCAGAAGCTGTGTTTTTCAGAATTTCTTCAGTTTTGTGCCTCATTTATGCAGCACTGAGCATTTTCCAATTAAAATCTCAGCTTGTCTCTCTGACATCTCATGGATGCCCAGTCATCAGCTCGAGCTACACATGGCTAAAACAGAGCTCCTAATCTTCCCCCCCACTTAAGACCTCCCCACTACTCCCTTTCTTGATCACTGTGGATAACTGCCATCCTGCCTGTCGCTCTGGTCTGTAATCTGGCTCTCTTCAGGGTCCTCACATTTAGGCAATATCTAAATATTGCTGATTCTTTCTGCATGACATCTCTAAGTGTGTCTACACTAGTACTGGAAGGGGTAAAAATTCCAGCTCGAGGAGACAGACCTGTGCTAGCAGACTGAGCTAGCACACTAAAAATAGAGCGTAGCTGCAGCAGCCGGGGCTAGCCACCCCAAGTATGTACCTATGGTCTCGGATGGGATTGTACTCAGGTGGCTATCCCCTCCTGTTGCTTGTGCTGCTGTAGCTACACTCTATTTTTAGCATGCTAGCTCCATCAGACTAGTGTGGGCATGTCTCCTTGCATTGGAATGCACATCTTCCAGCTCTAGTGTAGATATACAATAAGACACAGCCTTTTTTATCCATCCATCCGGCTAAAACTCTCATCCAAACTCTCAACATCTTGTGACTCAGTTACTGCAACATCCTTCTCTCTGGCCTTGACGTATGCAATCTTGTCTTGCCTGGTCCTACCTCTTCAAAATCCTGCTGCAAAGATCATTTTCCCAGCCCACTGATTTGGCCATGTCATCCCTCTACTATTTCTCCCTTCCAATCCCCCCTACTAATGGTGTCTCATTCTCTGTTGACACTCACCTCCGATTGGCCCATGCTGCTAGCTTCCATCGCCCACGTGTTAAATTTTCAAACAAGCACCTTCATGCCTTCTCCCATGCTGCTCCACACACTTGGGAGGAGTTCCCTGTAAACATCCACAAAACCTCATTACCCTCTTCAAAACACTCCTTTCCCAAGATGCCTACAAACCACTCGACTGCGATTTAGGCTGTTAGTTTGCAGAGATGATCTATCCCCTACCCACCACCAAAAGGGGAAAAAAGCCTTTAAGTCTTATGCCCTTCTTTTTTCACCAGGTTAAATTATGTGACTGTTGGTTGGTACTGTAGCAATACTGGGCTAGCCTTCTCATCCGCTGTCTCGAATTCTTCCATATACCACCAGACTGGAGAGAAAGGGTCTGTGTATCATACTTTCTGGAGCTCCTGCCCAAACCCCCTTCCTTGGTCCATTCAGTGATGAAGCTGTCATGGAGCAAGAAGGAAAGAAGCAGCTAAAAAACTGGATCTGACACATAGAACTTAGCTTTTGTGTGAAGGAATATTCTAAATGGTTTAGAGTATCCACAGGGAAAGCATCAAGTATCATCCAACCTCCCCCACCCTTCTAAAGAGAGGAAGGCTCAAAATTCTTCAACCAAGAAATCAGTGAACATCTACCAGCATGTTGCCATAGAGGGAATTTCCAACAGAGCCAAAACAACCAGTTTTGCCCTTCCTCTCCAACTGATCCAGGAACGATCTTTCTAGTCCCATCCAACAAGATTATCAGACCACCATTCCATCTTTCTTCACCGGACTGAAACCTAACCTGACCTACAATTCCCTCTTCCAGGGAAAATAAATGAAAGTTTCACCTCCACACAATATAAATATATAAGAAATTTTTAAAAGTCTCCCCTTCACCTAATTCAGGATTTGGCACCTTCGGAGGATGGTATCTCCATGTTCCCATGTTCTATTAGCAGTACTTCTTCCATCCCACAATGGAAACTCAATGCTCAAGGTATAGGAAATGTCCCAGTGTTTACTCTACAATCCTCAATAATTAAGTCCCTTCACAATTAGAGAGGAATCATCTTAAGCACAAGCCTCTAGCAGATGCATCCTCTATCATCTTTTCTACAAAGAACATTTTTCAGAAGAGGAACAGAACTTATGGTACTATGGAACTGGTCAAGAAGCAATAAAAAACAAAAAAAACCCACCCCTTCTAGGGCCTTTAAGCAATCATCAATGCCCTTTTGAAATTGTTCCATGAGATTCCCCTGAACATTATACCTAGCTGTATGGAAAGAATAGGACAAGTATGACATATCAATTTGAATTTTTAATCCATCATAATCCTAACAGTTTATGTTCTAGTTTGGTGAAACCTGCCAGCCAACTTCTTTAGCAGTAGGGGATTGAGTGCTCAGTGAGAAGTCTTTTTAATTTACTAGTGTCCATTTGGAGCCTGAAACCTATTCCCCTCCCATTGACATTCACAAGCATGTGAGACAGGACCATTCTCTACTGTGGGAAGACCCGATGGTTTGTGTATATCATCTTCATGGTCAAGAAGCAGGAGAGATCACATCAGAACAAGGCTTTAGTCAACCTGATTTCTCCATCCTGAGGCTCTGGTCCTGCAGATTGAAAATACTATGTTGAAAATACTACATATTTTACTCCTGGGGGAATTCTGCATCACTGCGCATGCACAGAATTCATGGCCCGTGCATATTTCTTTGCTTACCTGCAGAAAAATGACTTCCGACAGGGAAACAATGGGAAGTCGCAGGAACGGTCATGCGCCCACTCCCTGGCAGTGCAGACAGATCGATTTGGGCACCCAGTGCAGCAAGTAGAGATGTAAATCACCGCCGGGGGGATAGTCATGTGTGTGTGAGACAGAAAGAGACACTGTCCCTCTCGCTCACTATTGCAGCACGCTCAACATGGAGGAGCAGGGTTTTGGGGTATTTCTGAAGCGGTAGGTGTGGACTAGGCTCTGTTCCCTCAGGCAGAGGAGAATGTAGCAGCCTGGATTCCCCCAGGAGCATAAAACAGGTGTAGATATTTTAACTCCTTTATATTGCCAGAGTGGTGTAAAGGAGACATATTGTAAAGGACAGTATGGCCTTATAAATGCTTATGATGCTTTAGCGATTAGAACTGGTCTAAATTTTTGGGCTGAAAATTTTTCTATCAAAATATGCTCCTTGAACTGTTTACTACTGACCTTTTTGGAGATGGTCAGTAGCCAGTATAAATTGTGAGTTTGAGTCCCCAGCCCTCACTTGCTCTTCAGTTGTCTATGATGTAACACTGAGCATATGGCTGCATATATTTGTTGACCAATAATTAGAAGTGGGGTCAATACTAGCTACATTACTATTAGACAGAGAGGGTTGGTGATTTCCTCCAATGCTCCCCACTCCTATTCTCCATCCATTGTATTGTAGTTTAAATAAATTACCAAAATAATTGAAACATGCTGGATTATATTGCATTATTTTAACCAAAAAATATGCAGAATTTTAAAATATTGTGTGCAGAATTTTTAATTTTTTAGCGCAGAATTCCCCCAGGAGTAATATTTGCAGAGTCTGAAACTGAGGTCCATTCATCAAGCTCCTCATTCATCCAGATCTCCATAGGCTGAGGCTTATAACCATGTATGGAGAGTGTTACTCAGACAGGGATACTCTAGGAGGCTGGTTGATCTCCTTTGTAAACCCAAAAGCACTTGTGCTATACTGACTATTGAGCAATATTTGGAGACTGTAGTTCTCATTGTCCTCCCTCATCGGTATCCATCATTCTTTTATCTAGGAAGAAGTTGTTTTGAGTCTGAGGTTTTCACTGAGTTCTGCTTCGAGCTTCCACTTTTGTTAGAGCTATGGACTTTCATAATTTATTATTCCCTCCCTAATTTTGGAGGATGTTTGGACTCTGCTGGCAACCTCCTAGATAGAATGTCCACACTAGTGGATCCTATAAAGGGAAAAGGTCAAATTAGTTTTCTTACATGTAATTTTTTACTTCTACAAGTAGAATCTGCTACTCTGGCCACGTCCATCCTATTAGCTCTGTTGATGACTGCTTAGAAGTCATGAAATTACATTGTGGAAAGAGAAATGTTAGTATGGATTTAAAAATCAAAATTAAAACTCCTACCCCACATCTTCAATTTACTGTACGCTCACACGTTCCAGTCTTGTATCTCTTTGGAAGCCTCCACTAGTGTTACACAGGCAGAGTAGTAAATGTGCCAGCAAGGGGAACTGGTGATTTCTAAAGACAGGAGGAGGAACAGGAACTCTTAGTACCTGCTTCGGAGATTCAGTAGAAGTGGCAGAATAGCCAGAATAATAGATCTCACTTTTTAAAATTACCATTACAGGCAAGAAAACCAGGTCAATTTAAGCATTTATTATTCCATCCAAAAAGTTACACTGAGAACATTAGGGATGCAATTAAGCACACTAAAATTAGGAAACGGCTAAGTCTGCACATGTCCTATTGTGCTGATGCATTACAATTGTCTTTGCGTGATCATACACTATTGCTCAAAAAATAAAACTTTCAAGAGATTTACGTGCAAGTGTAGCATCTTGTAATGTTTTCTTCACTAATTTCATAGTTATAATGGTGCAATACATCTGACTTAGAGTAAAATCTTCAAAGGTACTCAGCATTTGGCAACAGTCACTGAATTCAAAGCCCACACCATGAAAGTCAATGTGAAGACATCCTTTGACTTCAGCAGGCTTTTGATCAGGCCCTAGCTGATCAGTTCTCTTCTCTCAACAGTCTATTGTGGTGGTTTCCCTCCATCACCATATGTTTAGGAGGATTTTGTTCTTTTCTAGCTGCATCTCTTAATATTGTATTTGGCTGGAGTGTTTTTTTATCCAACAGAAAAACATGTACACCGTTGCATTAACATTTGTTTGATTTTGTTTAACAATCTCATAGAAGTATCACTTCGCTGTAGTTTTCATGTGACCTATCCTCAAAACTTTCCTAAGAACATTAATTACTTTAAGTACTAGATGCATGTTCTTGAATATAATAACGTTTTTTTAATGAGTGAGAATTTCTTAGTAGAATTTTGTCCTTATACATTACTGTTTCAAATCTTACCAATATATTTCTAAGTAAATCAAAAACTGAATTTTTCCATAAGTGTCTGTTTTCCCTCCTAGGTGTGAAATACCTAATATTGTTATGTAGTAAGTACTTTTTAAAATACCAAGAAGTATTTTCTTGAAATATTGCTGAGTGTTGCAGTCAATGAAAGTTAATGTAATTTTAAACAATTATAAATGGCAGGACACCTTTTCTCCTACTCTTATATTTCACCAATAGTATATTGTGCAGCCTCTTTGGAATATGTGATAGTACAAGGTGGCACATATGCAAGATTGTAGGAAAGATTATATATTTGAGACAGAATGTAATCATGTAATTTGCTGAATGATAATACATATACAGAAGGGGAAAAAGTTAAGGATGCATATGCATTAGTATTCTATTTTTGGCATGTAATTTCCCAGGTTTCAAAAGGCTAGAGACTGAAGCTCCCTTTTCAGGCTTTTTTTATAAAGATCTTTTGATTAGCAAAAACCTGCAACTAGTGTGTGCAAACTTCATAATCCAGTTCCCTTCTCTTATTCACTGTACACAACATAATGCTGGCTGAATAAGGCAGCTAGTGCATATTTATCTTGTGTGGGAGCGGAGCCCCAAACAGCTTGGCAGAGCATTACTGGCAGTTCTGCTGAAAGGTGCAGAAGTGAGTCCCTTTCCTTAACACCTTACAAAGCAGCTGGAGCTTACCCAAGTCCAAACTTGCCTCACAGTGTTAGCTGGGGTCCTTGGCTAAGCCTCAGTTTACCATACAATCTCAACAGGAGCTCTTGCCAGAACCCTGGCACAGGTGACTAGACAGTTCACTCACAGACTCTAAGGTCAGAAGGGACCATTATGATCATCTAGTCTGATCACAATGCAGGCCACAGAATCTCACCCACCCACAGTTCACTGTGAAGCTAACAGTGCTGGATATGCACATCTTGATCAGCATTCCTTAGGGTCACACAATGATCTTAATGAACATATCTACTGTATATGCTCAGAACCAGACTTTCAAATGTATAGCTGTTGGTGGATCAAAGGAACTACCTTAGGAATAAGGCTGTGCACCTCTGAGATGATGATTTAATGTCAAAGTCTCAGCATTCAAACCTCAGGTGTTTTTCCTGCAAACAGGTTCAAAAGACGTAAAACTTTTTATTTTATTTTATAGTGAGAAACATTTTTCTCATTTTTTTCAGATCCAACAATGGCTGAATCAATTTTACTCAAACCAGACCAAACCCCCTTCAAGCAGAGACAAATATCAACAAAAAAGCAATGACTGCTCAGACCTTTCTGACACAAGAATGATCAATGCCCTATTTTAGCGAGTTAAATATTATGCTTAGGGCTGTAAACACTTGAATGAGGAGAACATGATTGAACCACTTATGCCAGAGGTAGTTTGGAAAAGGAGCAAACCACATAGCCTGAAAAGCGGGGTGGAGATTCAGGAGCCAAATCAGTCTGCTAGGCATTCACTCTACCCTCTTGCCAGTATCAGCCTCACGGGTGGTTCAGCTGTTTTGTGCTGCATTAGATTCCCGGAACTAGCTGTGACCCTGTGGTGGTATGTAAATGGCCAAGTTAATGCTGACTTCTTCACTTGTAATTTTAAGGTGACTTTATTTATTTTAATGCCATGTTGTAGGAGAACATGCTTTTTACAGCATCATTTCTCCACATCCTTCTCTCTTCTGTCTATCTGTTAACCCCTTGCATACTGTGGGGTGGTGGCAGACTACTACACAGGGTAGCCACATTACCTTCTCATGCCTTCCTAACCTCTTTAGGGTGTGGATTGTACCTCTCTAATTTCAACAGCAGAGTTTAGAGGGAAGAGAGAGAGAAAACAATTTCAGCCTTAAACTGGTATGCAGATTAACTGACCCAACTTGCTTAGGCAAGAAGTGCTACTGCTGAGTTATCTGGTCTCAAACTACTAGCAGGAGGTCACAGACTTGGAGGTAAAACAGCAGAAGCAAGTACCCTGGTAAAATGTTCACATAGTGGAGCAGAGTGTGAAGACAAGGTTTCCTGTAAATCTGGTTTTCTATATAGAACCCCAAAGTCTAAAGCTCTCAGTTCCAGGTCTCCCTGATCTATATATTATTTCTTTTAGTAGAGGCATTGGTTACTGTCCAGATTTTCTTGCACGGTGTATTTCCTGCTGAATCACAAGACTGCTGCAAATGTCTTAGTTGTTGTCTCGAGTGGACTGATAAGACATCAACCAAATCAGAAGATACTCTATTTTTCTCAAGTACTTATGTGACCCTGATCACTACAGTATCCGACTCATGCCTCTCTATCTTTAGGCCAGGTCTACACTAGGACTTTATGTCGAATTTAGCAGCGTTAACTCGATTTAACCCTTCACCCGTCCACATTAGGAAGCAATTTATTTCGACATAAACGGCTCTTTAATTCGATTTCTGTACTCCTCCCCGACGAGGGGAGTAGCATCAAATTCGACATGGCGAATTCGAGGTACTGTGGACGGAATTCGACGCTAATAGCTCCAGGAGCTATCCCACAGTGCACCACTCAGTGGACGCTCAGGACAGCAATCTGTACGTGGATGCTCTGACCTGCCACTCATGGAAAGCCCCGGGAAAATTTGAATTCCTTCTCCTGTCTGGCCAGTTTGAATCCCATTTCCTGTTTGGACATCGTGGCGAGCTCAGCAGCACTGGCAACGATGCAGAGCTCTACAGCAGAGGTTACCATGCAATCCCAGAATAGAAAGAGGGCTCCAGCATGGACTGATCGGGAAGTTTTGGATCTGATCGCTGTGTGGGGAGATGAATCCGTCCTATCCGAGCTCCGATCCAAAAGACGGAATGCAAAAATTTATGAAAAAATATCCCAGGCAATGACGGAGAGAGGATACAGCCGGGATGCAACGCAGTGCCGCGTGAAAATCAAGGAGCTGCGACAGGCGTACCAGAAGACCAAGGAGTCCAACGGATGCTCCGGATCGCAGCCACACACTTGCCGGTTTTACGAGGCACTGCATGCTATGCTCGGTGGTGCTGCCACAACTACCCCACCAGTGTCCGTGGACTCCGACGACGGGGTCTTATCTACGGCCACGTCGTCGGAGGTTTTCGCGGACGGTGAAGATGAGGAAGGAGAGGAGGAGGACGAGGCAGTCGACAGTGCTTTCACTGCTGATTTCCCCGACAGCCAGGATCTATTCATCACCCTGACTGAGCTCCCCTACGAACCCTCCCAAAGCAGCATCCCTGACCAGGAATCAGGCGAAGGATCAGCAGGTCAGTGTTTTAGACATTTATTTGGAACACAATAGGCATGGTGTGCAAGCAATGTGTTAGTATTGCTTAATTGGCCTTATGCGCTTCAGCTTGGAGTCGCTTTCCCGTGCAACTATTCGAAAAGTCTGTCAATATGTATGGATATAGAGGAGTAATTCCCATCGGAGATCTCCGCGAAGCTCTCCTGGAGGTACAGTGAGAGCTTGTGTATCATGTTCACGGGGAGAGCGGCCTTATTATCTCCTCCATGGTAGGATACTTTCCCGCGCCATGCAAGCTGCAGGTACTCTGGTATCATTGCCTTGCATAGCATGGCTGCATACGGCCCCGGGGTTTGCTGGCATTGACGCATCATGCAGTCTTTCTCTGTCTCGGTAATCCTCATCAGAGTGATATCAATCATGGTGCCCTGGTTTGAATGAGTGGTTTCATTAGTATAGGGAATGCTTCATTTTCCCTTTAAAGAAAGACATCCGGCGGTTTCCATTAACGTGGGGTGGGAGGGAGTTGGGAGCCAAACCATTCGCACTTAGCAGTGCGCGGGCAGGGAGAGTTCCCGGGACCGGCCACGCGAAGCGGGGGAAAGGGTACGCGAGCCATTCATACAGAGCGGTTCGCGGGCACTTTTGGTTCCTGGGAGCGGCCACACGGAGGGGGGGAAAGGGTAGGCGAGCCGTTCAAATTGAGCGGTTCGCGGGCACTTTTGGTTCCCGGGAGCGGCCACACGGAGGGGGTGCAAGGGTAGGCGAGCCGTTCATACTGAGCGGTTCGCAGGCACTTTTGGTTCCCGGGAGCGGCCACGTGGAGGGGGTGCAAGGGTAGGCGAGCCGTTCAAACACAGCGGTTCGCGGGCAATTTCGGTTCCTGGGAGCGGCCACGCGGAGTGGGGGGAAGGGTAGGCGAGCCGTTCAAACACAGCGGTTCGCGGGCAGTTTTGGTTCCCGGGAGCGGCCACGTGGAGGGGGGGTAAAGGATTGGCGAGCCGCTGTAGATGAGCGGTTTGGGCAGCAGCAGTTCCTGGCCGCAGCCGGGAACAGTGATTGAGACATGGGAGTAGAGCACTGCTGTGAAGTAATCTCTCAGCAGTCCAAACTCATCACCTTACCATGGTCTTCAGAGAGCTGATTTTCAGTGTTCGGCAAGGCTTCTGGGATCTGTACACCGGGACCCCAGACACTCAGGATAAAGACCTAATATTTGACCTTGTAGTACGTGAACATGTGATAGGTACTGTGCTTGGTCCTATTCACAGGGAAAGAGTATGGGCATTGTTCTGGAAAAAGTATCTTTCTGAGGAATTCACTCCCTTTCTCTCATCCCACAGCTGCGAGTGTCTCCCGCCCTACCCGTGGTTCTCCCTCCCATGGGCTATTGCAGATAAGGCGGCACAAAAAGAGAACCCGGGACGACATGTTCTCCGAATTGATGGTCTGTTCCCGAAGGGAGGCGGCACAGCGGAGAGAGGACGTCTCAAGGTCCGAGCGAGCAGCCAGGGAACGGGAGCAGAGGGCTGAAGCTCGCGAGGACAGGTGGCAGCAGGAAGACCAGCAGGCGACTCAAACGCTGCTGGGACTAATGAGGGAGCAAACGGACATGCTCCGGCGCCTGGTAGACGTTCTCCAGGACAGGAGACAGGAAGAAAGAGCCCCTCTATATGTAATTTCCAACCGCCCTCCCCCGCCACCAAGTCCAGTCGTCTACTCACCCAAAGTCACTAGGACAAGGGGAGGCAGGGGCCGTGGAAATATTCACTCCACCCCTGTAGACTGCTCCAGTAGCAGAAGACTCTCATTCCCAAAACCTTAGATTGGTCCCTTCCCTCCCTCCAGCAGCACCCCTCAACACTTCCCTGCCCAGGTTTCATCTCAAAACAATGCTCACCTTAATAAAAATGTTTTTTTTGTTCAGTGCTGTTTCCCTGACTTTCTTTCACAGGACCGTTTGGTTTTCGGGTTAGTGGGTAAGGGGGTTTGTAATTGGAGACAACTGGCGCCTGACCCAGGGTACAGACGGGGGAAAGGATCAACAGAAAGTCACACTAAAAATTGCATGCACTAGGCACACTTGTCATTCTGGGAGGGGGTTTTCATGTTCTCTACGGGGCGGGGGGGGGGGTGTCAACTTTCTGGTGGGGGAGGGTGGCTGCTGATCTTTAGCTGATGGCGATAGCCTGCATGACAGATCCATGCAGCAGGGGATCTGTGGCCGCAATTCACGGCCAAAAAGTCACAGAGGCCCGACCACACACAGTTGCGAATAGGAGGGGTTGATGGCTCCCTTGAAACAAGCAGTCCAGCACTTCGGACTGCTCTGGGAGCAGGAGCATGTCATTCCCCAAGCTTGGAAGGGTACTTCCCAACACTCCACCCGCTCCCCAACCGCGGTATGCGTCCCAGGTTAAAACCTTAACCGAGAAACCAGTAATGGAGACGGTTCAAATAAACAATGTTTCCTTTATTGTACTTTTAAAGCGTTGAATGAAGGGGGGGAAAGGGGTTGTTAATTGGAGAGGATAGGCAACAGAAACTGGGTAAAGAAACGGGGGCAGGTTTAGCATCTGTTTAAACAAGCGTAACAGTCACTGGTTACCCCGCTCGCTGTGGAAGATAGCTTTCAAAGCTTCCTGGATGTGCAGCGCGTCCCGCTGTGATTTTCTAATCGCCCTGGTGTCCGGCTGTGCATAATCAGCTGCCAGGCGATTTGCCTCAACCTCCCACCCCACCATAAACGTCTCCCCCTTGCTCTCACAGAGATTGTGGAGCACACAGCACGCTGCAATCACAATGGGGATATTTTTTTGGCTGAGATCGGAGCGAGTAAGTAAGCTTCTCCAACGACCCTTCAGATGGCCAAAGGCACACTCCACCACCATTCTGCACTTGCTCAGCCGGTAGTTGAAGAGCTCCTTTTCAGTGTCCAGGGCTCCCGTGTATGGCTTCATGAGCCATGGCATTAGCGGGTAGGCAGGGTCCCCGAGGATCACTGTAGGCATCTCCACATCCCCAATAGTTATTTTGTGGTCCGGGAAATAAACACCCTGTTGCAGCCGTCTAAAGAGACCAGAGTTTTTGAAAACACGAGCATCATGAACCTTGCCTGGCCATCCAACATTGATGTTGGTAAAACGTCCTTTGTGGTCCACTAGTGCTTGCAGCACCATAGAAAAATAGCGCTTTCGGTTAATGTACTGGCTGCCCTGGTGCTCCGGTCCCAGGATAGGGATGTGTGTCCCATCAATAGCCCTGCCGCAGTTTGGGAATCCCATAGCAGAAAAGCCATCTATGATCACCTGCACGTCTCCAAGGGTCACTACCTTTGAGAGCAGCAGGTCAACGATTGCATGGGCTACCTGCATCACAGCAACCCCCACGGTAGACTTGCCCACTCCAAATTGGTTCGCGACTGACCGGTAGCTGTCAGGAGTTGCAAGCTTCCACAGGGCTATGGCCACTCGCTTCTGGATACTCAGGGCTGCTCGCATCCAGGTGTCCTGGCGCTTCAGGGCAGGGGACAGCAACTCACAAAGTTCCAGGAAAGTGCCCTTACGCATCCCAAAGTTTCTCAGCCACTGGGATTCATCTCAGACCTGCAGCACTATGCGGTCCCACCAGTCAGTGCTTGTTTCCCTTGCCCAGAATCGCCGTTCCACAGGATCAACGTGCCCCATTGCCACCATGATTTCTACGGGCCGGGGTCCCGTGCTTTGCGAGAGGTCTATGCCCCTCTCAGAGTTCATGTACTCCCGGAGCTTCCGTTGCCTCCTCGCCCGATTTCTCTGCATCTGATTCTGGAAAAGGTGCACGATAAGGCGCGAGGTGTTGACAACGGACAGAACAGCAGCGATAATCGTGGAGGGCTCCATGCTCGCTGTCCTGTGGCGTCCGAGCTGTCAATCACCGGAAAAGGGAGCGAATTAATTGCCCGCCGGCGCTTTCACGTGGGGAGGGCGGGAGTGTGGGTCGAGTGACGACATTTATGTATAACCACCCTTGACACATTTTCGTCCCCACAAGGCACTGGGGGCTACACCCAGAATTCCAGTGGGCAGCGGGGACTGCAGGAACTGTGGGATAGCTACCCACAGTGCACTGCTTGCAATGTCGACGCTTGCCCCCTTACTGTGGACTCACAAATTCGAATTAAGGTCCTTGATGTGGATTCGCACGATCGACCTTGCAATATCGGTTTCACAAGTTCGGTTTAACAAAAATCGAACTAGTCTCGTAGTGTAGACATACCCTTAGTCTATTCACCCTCACAATACTTCAGAGAGAGAGAAAAGTACTTTCATTTTACAGTTGAGGAAATGAGGTGCAGGGAGACTGATGTACTCAAGGTCAATGCAGTCTGTGGCAAAGCAGAGAACTGAAAACAGGCTTCCTAAATCAGAATCTAGCACCTAAAGGATGGTCCAGTGGTTACATTGCCTGTGTCCTGAGACTGAACGCAGGGATGAGAAGTTGCGTTATGTTCCTTATTTCTGCAGATGAAGCATCTGTACGCACTAATTAATATGTTCTTAATTTTTAACAGCTGAGGCAAAACATTAGTCTTTTCCCTGGGGATTCTTTCCCCAGTGATTCTAAAAAGGCGTGTTCTCTACTACTTCTCCTAAGCCAATAATCTTGACATTTTGAGTGGTAATATTTCTGTGTCCAAATTATATTGTAAAGTGACTTGCTCCAGGTCACAGAGTGAGTCAGCATTACCAAACTTGTTATTATGTACTTTGATCTTGTTATTCCTTTTGAAGTGTTGGGCATTCAACAATTTCTATTCCCTGTACCAGACTGACATGAAGACATTTATCACGTAGAAGAAGAAAGGATGATCCAGTGGTTAGGCATTAGCCTGGGATTTGGGAGACCTTCATTCAATTCCCTGCTCTGTCACAGACCGTGTGACCTTGGGTAATGCAGGGTTGGGTAAGTCACTTAGGCCTAAATCCCTTTTGAGGGTGTGAGCTCTAGTCTCTCAGGGCCTCAGTTCCCCATCTGTAAAATGGGGATAATAGTTCCCTATTTAACAGGAGTGTTGAGATGATAAATACACTGAAGCGTATTTGCTTCAGATACTATGATAATGGGGGCACACAAGTATCTAAGATACATAGAATCTGCTGAACTTCAGTTCCACCAAGGATTAGATCTTGTCTTTACAGATGACATTTTCCCTCATTTTGGTTTCTCCCCCATTTGGATTCATTGTATAGTCAACTGATCCAACACGCAAAGAAACCACATGAAAGGAACTGTCCAACTCTATGCTCTAATCTACTCAAACTACTATTTATGGTTAAGATGTTAGGACTTTTCAATTAAGTAAAAAGCTGATGGAACAGGTGTATATATAGTGCTTGCAGTTGGCTCTGCGATCTCAATGATAAAACAATGCACGTTTTGAAATATTTAGTAATATTTTTTCTACAGCTGGAAAAAGGTGCCACCATTTATGGAAGACACATGTTGTGCGGGTCTGATTCCAGCCTGCACAAAAGTGATTGCCAAAATGGACAGACCGGAATACTAATTCTGATTGGGTTTCATGCCTAAATCAAGCTCTAGCTACATTACTACTGGAACATGATATACAGCATGAGCTATCCTACTAATTACAAAACTAAATTAATCACAAAGGAGTCCATTAACTTAATTGTTTAACAAAGACACCACTGGTCCGGGAAACTGCTGCTTTTTATTACTTACTTTTATTATTGTAAAGAAGTTTAAATTTTGTCTTACCCCCCACAAAAGAGAAACAAAATATCTAAACAGAATTTTTTTTTATTTTGTAAAGTTAGTATTTAATTCTTTCACAGTGAAAGATATCTGACTAGTTCAGCCTCCTTTCCATTCTGATCTTAGTTTTACTGGTATTCTATTACCATTTAGACAGTGGTTCTCAACCTTTTGGGGCTCGGGATCCGCTTGTAAACCTTGATGGCCTGTCCCAACCCTGTAAATAGTTTAATGCAAAAAAAAAAATCAAAAAAAAATCTGGCTTACTAAATATTTCTTACCCACAATATATTATATCTACATTAACATATGTACTAAATAAGTACACCATGCATACTATAGCGGCAACTTCGGAGGCTCCTATCCCATGGGACTGACTGGGCACTCTGCTCCCTACTCTGGCACTGCGGCCTCTGGAGTCAAAGCAACTCAAATGTGAGAGTAGCATTGTGGCTGCACCACCATTCACTCAGCATGGGAGCAGTTGGGCCAAACCTGAGCAGTGCTAGAACCCAGTGCACCTGATTGCAATGCCCAGAGTGGGGAACCAAGCCCAGGCAGCCTCATGGGACTTGGGCCACAGGAGCTGCTGCTATGGGGTGAGTGCAGAGTGGGCTCTGCAACACCCCTGGCCAAGGCCTCCCTCCTCTACTGTGGGCAGGACCTGACCCCCCTGGGTCCTCACAGGCCCCCTGGGACCTGACCCCCCTGGGAGCAAGACCTGAATCCTGTCCCACTCCTTCCCAGGCCTCCCACATGACCCTGTGACACATTCTGGTCATCTACTTTTGGGCTGCAACCCCATGAGTTGAGAAACCCTGATTTAGATCATATAGCGTTCAAACAGCAAAATCCAGAGAAAAAACAATGAGGAGTCCTTGTGGCACCTTAGAGACTAACACATTTATTTGGGCATAAGCTTTCGTGGGCTAGAACCCACTTCATCAGAGGGTACTAGAGGCACAGTGAAAGTGCAAAAAAAAGATTCTCTCTCCCCTCCCAATAAGTCAGATTCTCCATTGGCTAGGTGCATTTCTTCTCAAATGGCCACTTAATTGGGTAGCCTCAGGAGAGGCAGTTCTTTTATAAGGCTGCCTGTGTGGGGGAAATTTCCCCTATATTTAGACCACAAGCAACCAAATGGTTTAGAGGTTAATTAATTAAGATTAGCAAGCTCTTTGTGGTAGGGAACTTGTCTCTGCTAGTGCTAAGCAAACAACAACCGTGAGAATTCTTCTGATCTACATTCCCCAAAAGTGCACGTCAAAAAATAAAAACAATAAATCCAAACTAAGAACTGCAACAATGAAGGTAATTGAACAGAAACCTATTATACATATATTACATTATCTGTCTCTAAAAAAAAATATATTCAGAACCCCTTCCTAAAGTGAGCTTTCAGGTTATTTGGTGATACCATAGCAGCAAGGGTAAGAATGGCACTTGACACAGACAAAAAAATTTTTTTTTGGTAGAAAACAACTTACCTTTATTATTTTTTCTTTCTAGATCCATTTTGTAGTTGTGGATTGCAGATTCCTTCTCTGATGTCCAAGCACACTCTATACTTACATTATCACAGTCGTCATAGACCAGCACAGGACACTGACGTAAAGCCACAGGAGGACAGGCAAGTAGGAAGGGGTGTGTTTTTTTTTAATTATATGACATATTTGCAATTAAAATTATGTTATGCCTTTTGATAACATGAAAACAAACTTTGCAAACCGTATTACTTTGCATTAAAAGCTCAGCCTCCACAAGGTAAAAAGGTGGAAGTTTGCTTCCTTTCTGAGTTAGCCGATTTCATTAAATGTGAATATGAGAGGCTAGAAAGGCTATTCAAGAGATGAATACATCTGATGAAGTGGGTTATAGCCCACGAAAGCTTATGCCCAAATACATTTGTTAGTTTCTAAGGTGCCACAAGGACTCCTTGTTGTTTTTGCTGATACAGCCTAACACGGCTACCACTCTGAAACCTGTTAAGAGAGTGTGTGAGAGAAAGCATCCTAGTTTTTTGCTTCAAAAGAGAGAATGAAAGCACTGCAGTGTCTGGAGTTGTATAAAATGGAAACCAAGTATGAAAGCTGTCCTGCTAGATCAATGAAAGATGACTGATGCAAAACAGAATCATTGATTTGCTTTACTGATTGTAATGTAAAGCAGCATATGGCCCTTTTCCATATGAGGAATTATTTTAAATATGTAGCTGGACTTTTAATTAGCAACTTATATTAATTACTATTTATACCACTACATCAACTAGCTATCAGTGTATGCTTCCAAAGTGTTTGTATAAGGAATTACATATGGTAATAAAGGGAAAAGGGAGATGCAGTTTTGAGGAAAGATCTGGATAGCCATGCTCTACTACTAAGTATTCCTGGAAAAGGATAAAAAGGAATTGTTCTCTATACTCAAGAAAGTTGGCAAACATCCAGACAGGGAAGTAAGGAATAGTCTGGATGGATAACTGGTGGAACATTACCATTTATGTTGACACACACTTCTGATGTTGATGGAAGCATGGAAAAGGGCAATTTACCATACTCTTTGATGGGGAGAAATATCACCAGAGGGAAAAATCCAAAACAGCAAAGTATTTCTTGGTGAGACAGCCAGATTTTTCCCTTGAAAACTTGTTAGCTTTAAGGGGGTGGGGGTGGAGGAGAGAAAAATCATACTACTAATTATCCTCCCAGATTTTTAAAAAACAAGTTTGACTTTGATTCTGCAAATACTTTAAATATGTGAGTACCTCTGTTGGCTTCAGTGAGACTGTGTGCGCTTAAACTTGAGCATGTGTGTTCGCATTTTTTGTTTAAAAAAAGAATCTCCGGAGAGTCTTCAAAAATGTCCGAGTGCTATTCAGTCAGAATAGAGAAGGGGTTCTCTTGTCTTTAGCTGCTGAAAAGTCTTTTGAAAGACTAGCGCACCCCTTTCTCCAAGCACTATTTTGTGTTCTTGGGAATTGGTTTAGTTCAGGTGTTCTCAAACTTCATTGCACCACAACCCCCTTCAGACAACATAGATTACTATATGACCCCAGGAGAGGGGACCAAAGCGGAAGCCTGAGCCCTGCCACTCTGGGTGGAGGGGCCAAAGCCCAAAGGCATCAGCCCCAGACGGGGCCTGTAGCCTGAGCCCTGCTGCCTCTGGCAGAAGCCCTTGGGCTTCGGCCCTGGGACCCAGCAAGTCTAATGCCAGCCCTGGCAACTCCATTAAAATGGGGTTGTGACCCACTTTGGAGTCCCAAACCACAGTGTGAGAACTGCTGGTAGGTGATAGGTGGAAGTTACAAAAAGGATTTTTGGATTTCAAATCCAGGTGCTTTTCTGGTACTATTAAAGCAAAGGATGAGTGGCTGTAGGGCTAGAGGATACAATTTAAAGTATCAAAGGGGCATTTCATTTTGCAAAGGGGGCCGATATGTACTGAGACACAAATGAGAGTTCTGTAACTGAGTGAGGAAAGTTGTAAATGCAACTTTTTGTGTGTGCCCAACATTGTAATAGATGTAGGAAAATTCAAAGCCAATCCATTCCTGCAGTGACAAGACATGAGTAACCACTCTAGCTATAGTCCCAAGAAATCAAATAATTCATATATTGATTAAAGTGGTACACTGCCTTATTATTCCATCAGCATACCATGTGCATGCCAGCAAAGGAAAAAATATTGAAAGAGAAAAGAAACTCTTTTTACTGCTAGTTAAATGAGGTCCTGTAATTGTAAGATGTCATTATATATTTGATGCAGGAACAGACCACATTCAAACCCCACAGCAATAGTCAGTTAAAACATTTCAACTAAGGCTAGTTTACCAATGCAAAACCTATAGTTCTTAACTAAGATCACATAATTAAGGCTTTGCTGCTGCCAATGAGATGCATGCAAAATTTCAGATGAAGAATGCGTATTGTAATGGAACTGAGAATTTTAACAAGGCAGAATCAACATTAGTAATGTAAACAATAAGTTTTAATTCTTCTTGGTCCCAGGATATTAGAGACACAAGGTGGGTGAGATATTTTATTGAACCAACTTCTGTTGGTGAAAGCAACAAGGTTTCGAGCTAACACAGAGTTTTTCTTCAGATATTACCTCACCCACATTGTCTCTCCAAGTTTTAATTCTGACGAAGAGATTGTTTAAGTCATTCAAATCAACCCAAGATTTCATTCAATAGAGCAGCATTGGTTTGCTTGGAGCTTTACTGTCATGTTGTAGGATTCCATAGGCTGGATAGAAACAGAGCCAGTGCTCACATTCAGAGAAATTATTCCTTTAGGCTCCAAATCAGTTTGGTACATAAGCATGTGAGTAGTCCTCTGGACATGAATTATGGCTTTAATTAGGAATTTTAGTAATTACAATTAGTAGGGTTTTTGTTTTTAAATGAGAGCTTCAATAGCAGGTGGTTTGCATTTCTCTTTCTTGAAGTTCCTCTTTAAATACATCATTAAATGAGAAAAAACAAGTCCAATTCAGTGCAACATTAAGGCTGCGCAATCAGTCGCTAAAAGGCAAAAAATTAAATGACGAAGGTTCCAACAGTAACATTAATTTGGCTTCATTACAACTACTGTATGTCTTATGATATACATCTTTTTACATCATACAATATTATACATAATGGGAAAACAGTCATAAAATAGAATACATAGATGCAATGCAGCTATGTTCATGTTTTTGGAACCTTAAATACTGCACTTCCCGACTTTAGGGGACTTTAAGCAAACAACCTTAATGGTGCATTAATATTTTTTTTTCACTTTATTTCTGAGTTTTTTCTAAAGAAAAGAAAAAAGTCTAAGGTAGGGCTAATGCTTAAGTTGTTAACATATGCTGACATCTGTAAACTCTTTCAAGAGCTTAAGCCACACATAATACAGTTATCTAAAAACAACTGGTCTAAAGCTTGCATCGTGGGGTTGCATGTTTGTTTCTCAATAATTCATGTAAAATTTGCTCAGTTTACAAGGTTTTTAAAAAAAATAAATCCAGTCCTCCCCTCTGAAACCCTACCAGGCTTGCAAACTCAACCTGGGATCTGAAAGTCAAGTTGTGTTTCCTTTCCATCTTGTTAACTATGGTCAATAATGAATTGTGCAGAATAATTTCTGTCCTCTGTTACACCTGTGCAACTCCAATGTTATCTTCTACTTTCTTTCAGCCTTGACAAATTCCTTTGGCCTCAATAGAGTGAGACTATAATCTTGCAACTCTCACTTAACAATTCTGTTGATTATGCCCCAAGCCAGTAGGGAATCCATTCAATTCTTCGATAGCTCTAGTGATTCTGCAGTATTGACAGGAATAAAAAATACTACACGTTTATCTTACTAAAATAGGTAGATATTACTGAAAAAGACATGGAGCAAGTCTGTTGAGTAAGAGAGGACTATTTTTACAGAGTTACTTGAGACTAGAACCTCATGTTAGAGGCATCTGGCCCTCAATATACACTGAAAAGTGTATGTGTAAAACAAAACAACTGTGCGCTTAAAAACAAAAAATATGCATGCAAGGTGTTATAACCTTAAATATAGCACCTATCTAGTGCTTGTTATCAATTTTTATGTTCATTATATAATGAAAACGGAATTCAGGTGATTTGCAATTTAGACTAGATTTTTAGATTTATGCATGTAATTAGTATGACTGGATAAGAGTTATTTGTGTATACAATTTTGCATGTGCAACTGCTTGTGTGCATTTCTAAAAATGTGGGCCTTAATATTTTCTAAAATGTTAATGTACATGTATTGTAAATTCCTTTTAATTGGCTTGCAGAGTAACGTGGCAACAATTCATTGTTTACATTACTTCTATACATGTATCACTTAAATCAAAGGACTGGTGACTAGAAGAAAAAGGTTTGACAGAGGAAAAAGAAACTATCCCTTTTCGTTTTTATTTTGAATCCATTTTGTATACTTAAGCTGTACACATCCTGCTAAAACCTTTTAATGCAACAATTCATGGTAAATTTGGCCATTCTAAATCACATTTGACATGTTCAGTCTATCTTCAGAAAAAGGCTTTCCTATAGAAAAATGTCCTGAAGTTGTATAGTAAATATTAACTTGAGCAATTAAGAAGTACAGAGAATATTTATTTTAGAAAAGTCTCACTGCCAAGAAAATGGTTAACAAACTGTAATCAAACTATATTGCTGGACTGTTAGCAACGTTTTCATATATGTCAAATAAACACTCAAGACTATGGAATATATTAGAAAACACTCAGACTTTGCTTTCAGGCTAATGGAAAATAGGAACACAACAATTTTTTCCATGAGACAGAGCAATTGGTTGGCTACACTATAGATTTCTTCAGTTATAAAACTGCCTCTTATAAAGAGAAAAAAAGCCCCTTGAAATTAATGACTAATACTGCTAATGACTGGCTTATTCAGTGCTAATTGCTTGGGAATCCTACAGTGGAAACTACAATAATTAAAGAGATTTTGCTGCCTAAATCATTTCCAGGTGCAGTAAAATTCACTAGTACAAGTATTCCTGTCCTTATTTTTGATAAAGTTATGGTGCAACCTAAACTTTTGCACTGTCCTGCATGCAAAGTTAACAAAAGAAGTCTTATTACAATAATGTAACATTTACTTCCTGCAAAGATTTTAAAATTGGGTACTAAGGGTGAAATCCTGGCCCTAATGAAGGCAATGGGAGTTTTATCACTGACTTCAGTGGGGCCAGAATTTCACTTTAAATCTTTTAATTGTATTCAAAAGAAACAAAATTCCATTTATGCAGCACAATAGGTAGTTGTTTTTACTTTCTGTATTTCAAGAGGCTTATTTTTACCCAAATTTCCTAAAATGATGAGTGGTACAAATATGTCGACAAGTATTGTACATTTCAGTAAAGAAATCATGAAGATTCTCAATGGTTTTAAACTATTGCTTGCTAGCAAGGTGAGAAACCTCCGCTGGATTTATTTTGCAAAACATAAGATACCTGAGGACGTCACAAGCTCTTTGCAGCAGGAATGGTGATCACTTACTATAAAGATACCCCAGGAAAATAAATGAAAACAGCTATGCAGGCTTGGACAAGGCTATAGAATACAATTAATGAGTAATTACATTATGGAGGGTGCTATGTAGATGCTCACAGCAGAATCAGGTATCACAGGTTACTTTTGGTATTTTTGTGGAAAAACATATGAAAAAAGCTAACATTAAAAACCAAACAAACCCTGAAATCACCCCCTTACTGGCGAGGACGCACTGTCTAGTAATTAGAGGATGGGACTGCAATTCAATAACTCCAAGTCTTATTCCCAGTTCTGCCACTGAATAGCAGGGAAACCTTGGATCAAAGGCTAGATCAGAGAGATTGTCTACATTGCAATTAAAAACCCATGGCTGGCCCCTGCCAACTAGCTTGGGCTCATGGGACGGTTTAATTGCAGTGTAGACATTTGGGCTCAGGCTGGAGCCCAGGCTCTGGGACCCTGTGAAGGGAAAGACCAGCCAAGGGTGTCTAACTGCAGTGGGATTTAGGCATGTAACTGCCTCTTTAAAAACTGCAGCTAGGTCACCACAAATTGAGAATTGTGTGTGTGTCTCGTGGGAGACACAATTTCAAATCCCTTTCCTGCCCGATTTGACGCAGGGACTTGAACCTAACTCTTCCACATCCCAGGTGAGTGCCCTAACCACTGGGCTATAGAGTCACTAACTCTCTCTGGCCCAATGAATTATTTATAGAAAGTGGAAAAGTTTTACCATGAGAGATTGAGGAGCAATGCCAACAGCCTATCCATTAGTGTACTCAACTGGGAAGTGGAGACCTGGGGTCAAGTCCAAATCAAACAGAGGAAGGATTTGAAAACATGTCTCCCACATCCCAGGTAAGTGCCCTAAACACTAAGCTACTGGATGGACAGACACACATGAAATTCCAAAGCTGTCTTTTGTGCAGAACCCAATTCTGTTAGTGTGCTCAGAGAACACCTTTGAAATTGGGTCCTGACGGTAAGAGACAAGGTAATGCCTAGTTTGAGAATACCACTGCAGCTTAGACATGAGCTAGGGCTCTGAGCAGTTCATTTGCTGTGGGGTGGCACCAGGATTTAGGAAGACTTGTGCCTGCCTACTTGCAGAAACTTATGCACTATGGGGACTTTAGGTGCCTAAAGGGTTAGGTGGCAACTGAACAGTAGTTTTGAGAATGTCAGTGCTACCTAAATGTTGTACTTAGGTACCTAAAGAAGCAGCTAAGCATCTAAGTATCTTTGTGGATCTAGCCTCTACCCTTTCTGTTTCCCCATCTGAAAATGGTTGAATAGGATTGACCCGTCTCAAAAGGACTGTGTGATGCTTAAAGTATTAAAACATTCCGGCTACCTTTGGATGAAAGGTTATATACATAAAGTGAATTTATAGTTAAAGAAGGTAAGGGTAAGAGATTAAAACTATTTCTAGTGCTACACAGAATTTTCCCCTCATTTGTGAGAACCTTTGATATTATCCTTCTTGCACTAGCTAGTCAAAGGCTAAAAAATCATTACCTTGAAATTATCAATTCTACTTTTGCAGCATACGGCAGAAATTCCATAGATCATCACTCATTCACAGGGGAGAAGTACCTAATACAAGATTTTAAATCTATAATTCACAGAGGAACAAAGACATTGGTAGCCCACGTGCCTGAGATATCTCCTCTAGTAGAGGTTTGTTTAAGGGGTGCTTTCCGAGTATCAACTGAAGAATTAAACTAAAATTTCTTGACCCTAGTCAGCTTATCTAATTGGTGCTGCTAAAAAAAAAAAGTCTCTGAACCCAGGAGTAAATCACTCCTTCCTGGCAGGTGCTGAAGGCTTCTGGCAATGGACCCAGTGTGGTTTCACCATGCAAAGGAAGGGAAAATATTTCAGGTGGTAAGAGAGCCAGCATGGACCATGCACACTCTGCATCCAGCTGTGCTTTGGTGCAAGCTGATGAAAGAATGGGGACCTCACAAGCCACTCGGTTGGAGTAGCCTCCAGAGAGCAACTTAACAGCTTGGTGTTCTTCTTCCCTCTAGATCTACTCCAGCTTTTTGCCTCTGATGACCAATCTGTATAGCTTAAGAAGCAAGAACTTGAGCCATGTAAGAACCTTCCAAATGGAGAACTGAGAGAGCAGTTCATTTTCTGTCACTGCCTATTAGCATGGAGGTCAAGTAGACCAGACAGGGAATCAGAAATGTTGTGCTGGCTTGTGGTTAAGGGGGTTGTGTGCAGTAACAAAAGTCCCCTGCAAGAATTGGATCCTATATGAATTTACAGGCCTACGGTCCACCATATTTGCAAGAGAGTAAGATTTGAGGAGACTGAGTTGAGATACAAACAAGAGCAACTTTTTCATGTCTATTACGGCAGTCTCTAATGAATATTCAGAGGATGAACAGGGCATCCATCCTATAATGGGGAAATAGATGCAGTCAGAATCTAGTCGGGCTCACATACTGAAGGGTAACATGACGAGGGTTTCCAGCTATAGTTGAAAATTTAGTTAGAGAACGAGAGGTCAGGAGGAAGGAGACAAGCATTGAGTGATGCTCTTATTTAAGTATTCCTGACACCTTAGTTTTTGTTTCCACTGTTGTAATAAAAATATTCTACATGTTGTAAATTAAATATTTATCATACCATCAAGAGAGTTTTTATGTAGAACCACAGACTGAGCTTCTTGTCCACTGAAGAGGCAAGGAAAACCAGAACCTTACCTGTAAGCATAGGTGCTGGCTCCGTGGATACTCTGGGGCTTAAGCATCCATCGAAAAAAAATAAGGGGTGTTCAGCACCTGCAAAGCCGGATTAATCTTTTATGGGCCCCACCTCCGCTCGGCCTCTTCCTCCCAAAGCCTCACCCACCACTCTGACCTGAAGGCCTGCCTGCCACTAGCATGGGGGTGGGGGGAGCACGAGCACCCATCTGCAAAAACAAAAGTCAGAGCCTGTGCCTGTAAGTCAGGTTTCTACTATACCACTCCAGACATCTGGTTTGTCAGTATATTTTATGCTCTGCAGGCAGACGTAACTGATTAGCACGGTACATTTTCTGGCCACATTCTAAAGCACATGCTATTTCTGTCATTCCCTCAAGTTCCTATTATGATTACCTTATCGAACTAGACAAATTTTCCTAATTAGACTAATTTATACATCTCGAAACAAAAAAAAATGGGGGTGGAGGAGCAAATATAAAACTGAATGAACAAATATTTCCAGGTGAGTTTTGCAAAATTGTCTATATAATAAACAAAACCACAGGTTATATCTAAGGACTATGGCTGGGATTTACAAAAGTGGGTGAGTTAGGCATAGAAAACTAACGGGAGTTGTGTGTTTAATTCCTGTAGGCACAATTGAAAAATTCCACCCTAAGTTTCCTTTCTCTGCTCAATTTTTATACCAGTTTAGAGCAGCGGTGCATATAAAATAAATCCATGTAGCACAAAAATGGACTTTTATTACTTGTTCTGAAATTCCTCCAAGAGCCATAGTTATATCCCCTGAAGTCGTAACATCTAATTTGTAATAATGGTGACTGAGCAGTGAATACTTTTTCATGTAATTATCTTACTCATTCTTGAAGAGGCAGATTTTTTTCAGCCCATTGATCTAGCTGAATGGTCTTCACATCAAGCATGTTAAACCTCTACTATAGGCTTCCTTAATGCATGAAGTAGTCAGTTCACTCTGGGGGCTTGGATGATTTCACTTGTATTATATTTTGAAACAATTTTTTTTTTCAGATTGAACTTTCATTCTAATTGAATCTGAATTTTAAAGCTTCTTTATCAGAAGGAAGGGGAGAACAAAGTGAGGGTAAGCAGATGTTCTTGTTTATACATTGTTTTTACAGAGTGAACTCTGGGATTGGTTTGATCTCTACCTTATCACTGAATTGATGAAAGGAAATTTGCATCAAAGAAC
The DNA here is from genome assembly GCA_037349315.1 of Chelydra serpentina. Classification (NCBI taxonomy): domain Eukaryota; kingdom Metazoa; phylum Chordata; order Testudines; family Chelydridae; genus Chelydra; species Chelydra serpentina. The sequence goes on from JBAIAC010000032.1 coordinate 8,659,252, forward strand.
TACTCACTGCTCCAAACCCTCTGCTTAGGAAATGGATATTATGAATGCTATTTTCCAGGACCAAAATTGTATAGCTACTGTTTCTCTGCTGTATAAAGACTCAGAAAGACGAGGGCCCATTCCATTAGCAACTTTATGTTCCATGGAATATTGATCTTTGTTTATTTTAGATGCTATCCTGAATAACATCTTAAGAGCTAGATGGGTAAAATAGTCAAATAGGGAAACCATAAAGGTGGGTTTTAATACAGCCAAATGCAAGGCCATATCTAGGAACAAAGAATGTAGATCACACAAGACAGGAGCCAGTATCTGGCAGTGGAGTGACACTGAAAAGGATTTAGGAGTTATGATAGATAAACTGAACATGAGTTACCAGTGTGATGCTGTGACTAAGGGAGTGAATATGATCCTTGGATGCATAAGCAGGGAAATGTCAAATAGGAGTATGGAGGTGATATTTACCTTAGCATTAGTATGCTGCACTGGTGAGATCATTACTGTAATAATGGGTCTAGTTTTGGTGTCCACATCTCAAAAGAAATGTTAAAAAATGGGAGGATGTTTAGAAAAAAAGCTCCAAGAATGATTTGAGGTCTGGAAAATATGCATCAGTGAGACTTAAGAACCTGTATTTAGGTTACTGAAAAGAAGGTTAAGGGGTAAACTTGATCACCATCCACAAGTACCTACACAGGGAAGAGATTTCTGATAGTAGATGGCTCTTTCATTTGGCAGAAAGATGTGTGACATGATCCAATGGTTGAAATAAGAAGCTAGACAAATTCAGGCTAGAAATAAGGTGCACATTTTTAAAAGCGAAGGTAACTGACTGCAACACCTTCAGTTGGGATAGTGGATTCTCCATCACTTGAAATCTTTAAATGACGACTGGATATCTCCCCTAAAAGATATGGTTACAAATCATTAACACATTTTTATTCTTAGTAAAACCTTTACATATCCAAATTTAGGCCTTAAATTGAAAGTGATCCTCTCAAAATTACTGCCTACTTTCTTAGTTTAGTATATGTAATGTATAAAGAACAAGCCTAGAAATATCTGCAGCCAAGGAATATGCTAATACAGAATAATTTATATTGGAATGGAATCCCAGCTCAGCCGCTTCCAGTTGTAGTCACAGCCATTTTCCATATACAGCAAATATTAAGTGCAAAACTGGTTTTAACTTTAGCATGCCACTTTTCAATGTAAAATGAAATAGTTAATCCATTATTTTTGCTGAAGAGATCATACAATAAATTTGATAGTTTCAATTTAGGAGAAGCAGAGAAAACATTTTTCATCCAAAAGGACAGCCTTACAGCAGTCAGTTATAAAGTTCACTACTCCACCAGTTGAACTATCAGCAAGAAGTTCCTAGAACTTGTCTCAGACTGTGCGATGTCTGCAGGAGAACTCCATGCCTCCATGGTAATCTGAATGCCTCCGTGGTGTTTTAGGACATGAGCTGCTCTCCTGGCTGCCTTACAAGCCTTGTGGACACCACTCTGGCTAGTGATCCCTGTATTCCTACCTCCTCCCTCCCCAAAAAGCTAGTATTCAATTTATAGGATAGGATTTTCAGAAGCACTTGTATCAGCTTAATTCTGCTCCCATTAAAGTATACAGTAAAATTTCTATTGACTTTATTAGGAGCAGAGTTAGGCCAATGCATGTTATTTTGAAAATCTCACCCCTGAACTGTAACAGCAGAAATCTGTATATATGTGCAAAAGTTTCACAAATTACCAACAATTCATATCAGTATAAAACATATGCTTATCGACTGCATGAACACTGGCAGGCAATGCAGGAGTCACCTGCCTAGGACCTACTGCAGGGGAAGAAAATTAGCCAAAGGATTTCAGGAGTGGAGTTAGTCAGGACTAGGGAAACAATTAACTGCTTTAACCACCACCCTCCTGCCCATTCCTATTTCCCTTCCCCCCTCCCCAAATAAAACCCTTACCAAACTGTACACTTCTGGTGGAGAAAAGTCTAACTGATGTTCAAGTTATCTTGCCCACAATGTTAATGATTAAACAATATATGGTCAAGATATGATATTTTGCTTAATATAGTTAATTCTGCATAAAGATGCCTCAACCCCATTTCCAACCCTTGGACTTTTGCTTCCACATTTACATTTTTTTAAAAACACAAATATTAGTGAAATGTATATTCATAACAAAAATTACATGCAAAAATTAAGGTCGGGCAATTGTGTACACAGAGGGCAAGAATATTGTTAAATTGAAAGCAAGTTGGTGTAGTTAATTTTTATTCTGGGAGCGGATTGGAGAATGATATTGGGCATGAATGTTGTTATAGTTTAAGATTTCCTTGCCTTAGTGGTCATGTTGTAAGAAAAACTCAACTGAACTACCTTAACTAAAGTAACTGAGTTTGTGAGAATTATATATAAACAGAAACAAATGGGCATAAAATCCAACAAATGATTCTTTATAATACAGTGGACCCCTCCAACCCCAAAGGCAGCATGAGAGGGAAGTGCTAGAGTTAGGAGAAAGCAGAACAGGACGTACTTAAATATACATTTGGAGAAAGATTATAAGTCAGTTTAATTTGATTCTAGGCAGTCCTAGCTAATACAAAACATTTAAAAGATCATAAATTTGAATTCAGAACAATAGTTACTATTACATTTTATTTGCTGGAAAGATAAGAAAAGGATTGCTAGCTAATAGTGTTTGAACACACGTGAGTGGCACAACTTCCAAACCTAGATCCCAGGGAATTACACACATGCTTAAGGTTTACTCATATAAGTACTCCCTTTGGAGGTCAATAAGTCTATTCAAATGTGTAAAGAAGTTAAGCACACACAGAAGCCTTTTCAGAATCAAGGCCTTAAGATTATTATTAGGGGGAAACAACTTCAGCTAGCCGTGTTTAAGTGTGCCCTAAAATTGTAACTGACAAGAAGTTTTGTATATTCCTTCTCATTTCCCTCTACAGGATATCCTTTTATTAAAAGAAAAAATAGGATCAGGTAGGTGCTGCGAAGTGTGCAGCAGATAGGTGCTTCACTCTGCTGCCCATGTATTTTCCCCCTTTGCAAAGTGTCAACATTTTAAATAAATGCTAAACTGAATACCTCTTATATCAGTGGTGGCCAACCTGCGGCCCGTCAGGGTAATCCACTGGCGGGCCGCCAGTTTGTTTGCATTTGCATGGTCGCCCGCAGCTCCCAGTGGCCGCGGTTCGCCATTCCCGGTCAATGGGAGCGGCGGGAAGCACGTCCCTTGCCGCAGGTTGCCCACCACTGTTTTATATCAAATAGTTAATATATTTTATTACTCACCCATGGTTAAGCAATAACTTTGACAAAGAGAAGAGTAAATTAAATAGCCACTTTCTGATTATCTCACAATGAACATGAAATGAATTCAACACTGCAAATTGCTTAACATTTTGGGTGCTACTTTAACAAGTTTATTAATAAAATGTAACCCAAAATAATGACACATGAAGAACAAATAAACTAACTATTCACATAAAATCAAAACCCAAATTACTTTCACAATAGCTAAATAACATACACCCTTTGGGACAGATCCTCAGTTGGTGCAAGTTGTCATAACTCCATTCAATGGAGGTGATAATTTAAACCAGCTGGGGATCTGTACCTAAATTCCCTGTAAGCTGTGTGGCAGTCTATTTAGTGCCATGCAGGTGCTTAGGGAACCCACCCAGGGACCTGCTGCGGCCAGGGGAGGGGCGCTCCTCCCCTCGTCCCCACCTAGCCCTGCCCCCAACCTGCAGCAGGAGAGGCGCCCCTCCCCCAGCCCCAACTCACCCTGTGGCCTGGACCCAGGCGCTGCCTGGGGCTGCAGACCCAGAGCTCCTGGGGTGGGGACAGGCGCCTCTCCCCCCAGCCCAGGTGCTGCTATGGAGAGTGGTGGGAGAGTCCTCTCTTCCTGCCATAGCCCCAGAGCACCCTCCTGCACCCCAAACACCTCATCCCTGGTTCCACCCCAGAGTCTGCACCCCTAGCCGGAGCCCTCGCCCCTTGCACCCAAACCCTCTACCCCATCCCCGGCCCCACCCCAGAGCCTGCACCCCCAGCACTCCAACCCTCTGCCCCAGCCCTGAGCTCCTCATCCTTGGCCCCACTCCAGAGCCCTCACACCCCAACCCTATGTCCCAGCCCTGAGCCCCCTCCCACAAGAACCCCTCGGCTCCACCTGCACCACATGAACTTTGTTATGTGCACCAATATGAATGTGATGTGCCACACATTATCTCCCTATTGGTGCACATAACAAAATTCATTCGGCACATGGGCGGGAAAAATTAGAGGGAACACTGATCTGAACCATATGCTAGTGAGAGCAATAACAATTTCACTTTGATATTCACTATTTTAACTCATTAATGTGTCAGATTAGATATTTGCTTCAGAGCTTGTCAAAAGTAATTGCACTACTCTGGAGTTATGCAAAACTTGAAAATATGAGTAAACAGGAAAGCTCCATGAACAAAGGACTGAAGGCAAACACAGTAGGGTAGATAAATAATGTATCAATTCAACATAAATAAAACAGACCTAAACATAACTTACCTTAAAATGTCTGAAGTCTGCTAGGGAACATATCCCCATATCCTCATTTTTTCCTTAAAGGAAGAGTTCACTCCGCAACAAAACACAAGCACCATTTTTACAGAGCTCACAGAGACGATGCACTCGGGCTTCCCCTATCAACTACTATTCTCAGAGCCATTCTGATATCATGCACAAGCTTCATAAACAAATAAGGAAGTCATGTATTCCAGCTCCATTAGAAGCAGGTGGAGAAGGAATGTTTGCTGCATGGAAAAACGGCAAAATCTGTGGTGAAACAAGTGTTTTCAAGCTATAGAAAAAAGGCAAAGCTTAAAATTGGCTTTAAGTACCTTATATTTACAGTTATGAACAAGAATGCATGCATTTTAGTCACAGCTATTTAATAATGACATTTTGAAACACGGATCAGTTTATTGTAGAGTAAGAAGACCAAACTATTCACATTGTAAGTTCTTGGTGGAGTTTGAGGAGTTTAGCAAAAGATTATGTTTACATTTATATTCCTTGCCAATTCTTGGCTGAGTTATTGGAGTCTGGCAGTTTGATGTATTTTATCATAAATATAAGTCCAAATCCTGACATGCACAGGAGCAGCAGCATAATAGATGGCACTGTTGAAGGCCTGTATTAGTTTAACAATACTTCAAGATATTTTCCCGAAAATTTCTTTTTCTGGAACAGCATCTACCTTCTCTGAAGTCTGAGACCCAAATCCAGAGGTAGCTGGGGTGAATTGTAAAGCCAAAGCGAAAGAAATGCATCTTTACAGGGTACAATGGCAGCTGATGTTGGGCTATTGTAAAGTAGTCCCACCTCTTACAGGGTCTTCTGTTACGAAGCCTTTCCCTTCCCAAACCCAGTTTCTTCTCATGTTTGTAACTGGGAACATTTATAATTTGAGTCTCTGAAGAGAATCAGATACCACCAAATCTGTTTCCCAAGCGCATAAAGCATGTTATTAAAAAGAAACCGCACTGAATTACGTATGGAACAGTAAAAGAAAGTTGACTCAGTAAAGCACCCTATAGCTTTTTGTTTGAGCTTTACAGCCCGTCAGATAAAAAAAGCAAAGCTTAATATTTCACGTTTCATGATGGGTACATTTAATTGTTTTTAGTTCTATAAAACTTTCCAGTTTATTTTTAAGTCATCTCAGTACTGCTGGTATGCACTGTAGATAAAAACAAGGACAGTCTAATGATACATCACCAATAGCTGGTTTACCAAGAACCAGTTTTGATTCTTGACTGAGGGTTTAAGTATTCTTGACATCAAGCAGACAGTATGGAAGAATTCTGCACACATTTAAGGGCTATTTCACATTCCTCACTCAAGCAAAACTCTGATTATTTGAGAGCTACAACTTAGCATGGTGTATTGAGTAGTGTCGTAAGCAGACATCCATGGATGCAATGCAATGCATGCAGGTGTGCGCACACACAAAAAATCAGAGTATGCGAATCTTACAACTACCAAGGTCATTTTTCTGATATGTTATGAAGCACCCAAACTTAGTATCACAATTTAAAATGGACCTCAGACTTCCTTTACTTTAGGAAGATGTCACCCATAATCTATATTTAAAATCCAGCATAACTAAGGTCAAAAACAAATACTGATATTTCCAACCATAACATCTCAAGTGTTTTGACAGTTTTTAGACATTACTACACGCATAACAAGTCATAGTAAGGGCTTGTCTAAACATGGTTTTATTCCGTACTTATTCTGGAAATAAGAGCATCCACACATGGAGTTAATCAGGGATAACTCCATGTGTAAATAAGCCCTACATAAAGCTTTCAGATAATTTATGACACATTACCCGTCAGGGGACAAAAATGGTAAAAAGGCCCTTGTAGGCAGAGATGTTAATCTAGTTTCTTTATCCAAGTCAGAAGAGTGTTATAAATGCTAAGGGACAATTTAAGAGTGAAAAAGTGTCATGGTATGTACTGAACTCAATTATCATACAAACTAAGTTTGATTCATCACCAGATCTACACTGTTCTAAAAATTAGAACAAGACGACATCTTTGCATTCATTTAATTATCTAATGTTTATGTGCAGATTAATCTTTACTTGCCAGAAGACAGATCTGTTTGCTATAATCCATAAATTTCTTATTTTGTTTCCAAATATGATTCCTTTAAATGCAACAAAAAACAAACAAAAAAACAAAGAAACAACCCAAACGTGATTACAGACGTTTATCATTCAAGAGCTGGTTTAACAAATTAAACTTTCCAAATACAATACATTTGTTTCCTGAGATGGCTAAAACTCATGTTTCACTTGTTTTACACTAGAATTAACAAAAAATTGTGCACAAAATCAAAGTTTAACCAAAGAATACAAGCATTATATTTACAGAATATGACTAATTTAACTAATTACTTCTTTGCCAAGTACACCTTAACAAAAAAGTCCTAAAATAATTTTTTTTACATTACAAACCAAGGATTACAAAGGTTTTTGTTTTTTGTATTTCCACACTTCATTCTAAAAACACTGAAACATAAAAAAATACCACTTCTAAAGGAGTTAATAAAAGTTAGGTTAACAATCTGGCATGGAAGAGGTCAATATATGGAAACCTGTTTTAACAGACACAAATCAATCGCTGGTGATTAAAGAACACTTTGTTCTTCAAAGCTGGTAGGCACTTCCATGTAGCCAGAAATGTATATTATCCATCACTACTTTTCCCTCCCCCATACATAAAAATATCCAATGCAGTAAAAAGAAGTCAGATAAAAGGGTGGACATTTGTTCAAATAAAAGCATTAGCTAGGGTCTTGATTACTGTTCATTTTGTGTAGGTGTAAAGATTTTGTCCCAAAGTTTTCCTGACAGATGGAGTTATTTGGCTTTTAGAAATGTTAACTGAAATACCTCCCTTTTTTACCAGTATATGTTGTTTGCTCACTGCTGTATTGTTGGTTTATGTCTGTAACAGAAACTGGCTCTAGGCCAGCCCATGGGTCCTCAAGCATTGAAGGTCTGTAATAGTTTTCCACATCATTAGACACTCTTTTCCCTCTGCCATGCGCTGTACCAAATGGAGTAGATGTCCTGGGTGATCCCTTTGGAAGAAAACCATCAGGTAAAGAAACATTTAATAGACTAATTAAAACGAAAAAAGTTTTCCTCTTATGTAGCAGACCTTTCAAATTCCATCTGCTAGTGATAAGTACCACTGCCATAGAGTATCTTCCTCAGAAGAGTTTAGTTTGTATATCAAGGTTCATCACAATATTTTCTTGGGAACAGTGATGTACCATTATACAACAGTAAGCTTGTCTAAAGTAAATGTTCACTTCATACTGGTATGTAACTGCAGAAAGAAACAACAGACTATTTTTAAATAGACTATACAGGCCTGAAACAGGTCTAATTTAAAAGCTAGGCAACAAAACAAAGAATAGATTAAGGTCGGAAAGAGTTTACAAACAACCATTTACAAACAGCAAAATCTAGATACCACGAAGTATTTAAGGGCTGAGGGTTTAATCTGTGCTGTACAAAGCAAAGACACAGTTGACCCAAAATGCTTACAGTAAAGAACATGGTATTTGGGTTAAACCAGTTGTTTTTCAAGTTCTACATAAAAGATTCCCTTCTTTAGATAACCAAATGTGGGTATTGTTACTACATAAATCTGTTAATTAAATGCAACACAAACTGTTTACAATACACTAATTATTTGTCTGTTGGTGCTTTTGAGACTTGAATTTTGTCAAAGCACAGACAAGTTACATTAAAGGAACATCGACTTAATTATTCTCTCTGACTACTGTTCCAAGTACATAACCTAAGAGAACTATAACAAAGATTTTACTTTGTGAATTTCACAGCATGAGTATTGTTAATTTCACACTTTCCTCTGTAAGGTTAATTTCCTTGTGTGTGTATCTAGGCCCTTCACACAGCAACAGATAAGATTTAAACTCTCACATTTAGCAGGAAAAACTTGGAACCAGACAAATTGCTCAGAGATGGTCTAAACAACGGCACAGAAATTATGTATCTAAAGATACCAGACAGCAACAAGTTTTCCTTCCATACAGAGATGGTCCCTACACCTAGCCACAGAGGAACTGAGGATGTTGGGGACCATCCATCCTCTCCAAACCTCAATTCTAAAATTCTGGTGCTACTAAGGGGTGGCCACAATAAGTAATTTTTTCTAGAGGGCACCTGAAGTTTGAGGGCATTGGAGGTACATCCCACAAATGGGAATATGCAGAAGCCACCTTGAAGAACATCTGATTTTTTTCACCCCACTCCCTATTTGTCCATGTCATCACAACTAAATTATGTGGATATGACTAGGATCTCACAAACAGAAGAATGACTACAAGTAGAGAAGCAGAATAACAGTGATGCTACAATTTTCATATCAGTGTACCCGAGTCATAAGAAAAATAAGAATATATAAACAAAAGAACAGCTGTTAATTATATTTCACAAAGCCTTCCATGAGACATTAGTAGATTTACAAGTGTTCCCTGGACCAAGCCAATAAAAACTAGCAAAAAAGACTGGCATTAAGAGACACTCATTTAAGCATGCATATTAAAAAGCAAAACTGTGTATCCTAGACTTCAAAAGACTGATCAAAGAGATGCTTCACTTCTCTAAAATTTTCACTGCTTGCATCCGACGAAGTGGGTATTCACCCACGAATGCTTATGCTCCAATACCTCTGTTAGTCTATAAGGTGCCACAGGACCCTTTGTCGCTTCTAAAATGTTGTAATCTAATTTAGTGGTTATAACACTGCTCCCAATCGCCACACCCAGAAAATCTTTATTCTTTTTGTAACATTCTGCTTATAATTCTCAGCATTCAAAAGACAATTAATTTATTCAAACTCAAAAACTCTGACACTGGATTTGTAGTAAATATTTTGAAGGGATCATTGCATTGGAGAAGTGTATTTAAAATTCTAACGATATAGTAAAGCTATTCTCACATCAATCCTCCTTTGAATAGAAAACCTAAGGATCTGTCTACACAAGGAAAACTGTCTCTAGCTGACACGGTTTAATACCATGATTTTAAATGTGGTAAGAATACCTAGAAAGATAGCAATTAGTCACTCCCCTTCCCAATTTCCCCTCAGTGCTGAAAAGATTTAGCTGCCAGCTTAGAGGAGACAAGGGTTTTCAACCCTTTATAGAAAGTATGATATGATACCATTTTACCAGATTTTGCACTTCCTGTAATAATGCTGAAATTTTTTGTCCCATGTCCACATTTTTCCAACCTCCACTGATGGGGGAAATCAGGGTTATCACCACTATCAGCAATGGGACATTCCTTGATGGAGATGGAGCCTTTGTATTCAAAAAAGTCTTACTAGTGACTACTATGTCCAAACATCAGAGGGATAGCCGTGTTAGTCTGGATCTGTAGAAGCAACAGAGTCCTGTGGCACCTTACAGACTAACAGACATATTGGAGCATAAGCTTTTGTGGGTGAATACCCACTTCACCCACAAAAGCTTATGCTCCAATACATCTGTTAGTCTGTAAGGTGCCACAGGACTCTTTGTCTATGTCCAAACAGTTAATCAAGTTAGCATAACAAGGTGATAGTGGAAGTAGAATTACTTATGGCAGAAAACTAAGTCAAAGCTAAGTAAAGAGAAAGTTCTATTGTTAGACAGGGACAGGCATTTATTCAAACTGTTTTGAAAATTAGTATAATTATAACAAATCTATACTTAATACTATTTCCCTTTAAGCTTTTTTGTCCTTTTTTTAATAAAAAAAGATTATGGTAACTGAGAGTGCAAATTCAACTGTCCTCATTTTTAGTGCTTGAAAAGCACAATATTAGGTGTTAGGTAAAAAAATCCAACAAATACTGTTAATAAGAATGGCCTTTTCTAAGTCCTGTTTCCAGACAAAAGATTTTAGATGTTGTTTCTAGGTCCCTAAACTTGAGGATGTCAGTAGTGTTACAAGTTGTAGAGGTTTTGATGTGTCTCTGTATCAGCAATGATGGGTTTGAGAGAGAGAGAGAGAATATTATTCTCTCCAATGGTAACACAAACTTTTGAAAAGACAATGGAATCAAACTGCTCAGTACTTGTAATTTTCTTCCCAGAGGTCATTATGAAATAGCTCTTTCCTGAATGCAGGGGTCTAATTTATTAGAGACTAAGTTGTAGGGACACAGTCATTACTAGTTACACTTTGCCACAATATAATTTATTTCCCATGTCTATGTACTCTGTACTTGTGCAACTTGAAGAACAGTTAAATGTAGTTACTTCTCTCCCTCCCACCGCTTACCCTTCCATTGGGGACACTGCAGCCTGTAGGTACTATGTGTGCTGCCCAACCCCAAAATACTAACATCCCCCCATACTCTGCCTGCTACCCCCAATGACCGATAACTGACGCTTCCAACTGTTTGTATCATCTGTCTCTAAACATTCTCTAATAAAATTTAAATCTACCAGCATTAAGTTTAAGATCAATTGTTAACTGTCCCCTCCATACCTTTTACTCATGTTAGATTTCAATCCCTTCCTCCACTGCAAATTCCTACCTTTTATTAATTTACTCCAATAAAGAATACATTGTGAACAAAATAACTTGACCAACAATTTTACAGAAATTCACCAAACTATTCATAGTGTCCAATGCTGTAAGCATAGTCCCATACCAATAACCACTCTGAAAAGGCAAAACCAGAGTGATTTAGCATGAAGACCCATGCACAGGCTCTTTTAGTAGGAATAGAAATAGGTTTTCCAACAAAGCTGAAAACCAATACTAATTTCAGTAGTTACTGGGAACTATATTGTGTATGGCTTTAACACTGTTCACTTTCTACCTGAAGTTTTAAATTGTTAAAAAAAAAAATTAAATCAATGTTTGGCAGAGTGTTCTCTACACCTACATATCAGCTATTGGGACTATGACCATGGCATTTCTCACAGACTTTAAGGCCAGGATGGACCATTAAGATCATCTAGTCTGACCTCCTGCACACACCAGTCCACAGAATCTCATGCATGTGCATAGTGCATGTGCATTCTGGTAAAGTTAGTTCTGTACCCCCCATCCCACCCCACCCTTTTTTAAGACACAGCTTAAGTTATGAACTACAAAAATGACATTGCTAGCTAAGAAATATTTCACCCGCACAGGTGTTAGTTTCTGTATGGGGCTAATAGTTAAAGTAACTACAATTCAGAGATTAGCATAGTGATTCACCACTTTACAAGTGGAAGTTTAAAACCACAAAGTATTATTTAGACAGTATTTCACATCTCTTTTTAAAGTTCCTTTGGTAACTAGGAAAGATTTTCAACTCTGTTTGAAAACAATTTTTTTTAGTCATTTTAGCAGCATCCCATGCTTGACTGTTCCCAATCTCCCAGTTATGTCAACTCCTCAAGTAAGAGGTCCCGGCCAAAGTTACAAACATTCAAATTCACCTCAGCTTTTAAAAAACAAACTAAAAACAACTCGGTAAAATTGAGAGACCAGGGAAAAAGCTAACATAAGGAAGAAGAGGGATGAGTTTGCACGCTGCTTTATCATCTCTCCCCCGCCCCCCTTTCAAATGCTAGGACAGGAGGAGGGGAGAATAATCCTGGGGTCCTTGTCTCTTTCCCAGCCCCAAAGAGCCGGGAAGGGGATTCTGCTTTGCGTCAGTTTCCCTCCCTTTCAGAAAATGTGGAAAGCGTTGGCTGTGTGAATCAGTCGCTCTCCTCCCTCTGGTACAGGGTGGGGGTGGATTTCACTCTATGTTACACTAATCCCTCTTTTGCTGGGGTCTGGTGAGGGAGCCTAAGGGGAGGCGGGGGGTGGAAGTTGGGGGGGGGGGGGGCTGCTGCGTGTTTCAATCAGCCAGTCATCTCCTTCCCACACGCGCACGGCGCCCACGCACCGAGGCACACAGCAGCCCCACCCGAGGGCCAGGGCAGCTCCCCCTCCCATACCTGGTAGTATCTCGGGGAGCCCCGCGGCGAGGACTTGTATTGCTGCGGATGGTGCGGCGGACGCTGCTGGGCCGCGGCCGGGGACATGCTGCCGTAGGGAGCCGGGTACCGGGGGCTGGCACTGTGCGGCCTGCGCGGGCTCTGACCCCCCGGGGACGGGCTCCCGAACCGCCCGCCGCCGCCGTGGAAGTTGTGGCCCCGGGGCGAGTAGGGCCGGTGGCCGTACGGCGGCGTGTGGTGGGGGCTCCCGTAGCCCCGCGGGGAGGGCGGCATAGGGCCCCCGCCGGAGGGAGGGCTCCGAAATCCGCCGCCCCAGGGCCCCCCGCCCGGGTACGGGGGCGTGGGGGGCCGGAAGCTCTGTCGGTGCATGGCCCGGCCCCGCTCCGGCTCCCGCTGCGGCCTCAGAGCCCCGAGCCGGGAAACGACCGACAAGTGCGCAACGGCCCCGCCTAACGGCTGGCGAGTGCGAGTGCGCGCGCGCGGCGTTCTGCGATGCTGCTCGCTGGGGCCCGACGCGCCCTGTGCCGCAGCCAGGAGGTTCCGGGTTCGGAGGTTCCGGGGAGGCAGAGAGGGAGGGGGAACAGGGTGCACCACACCAGCGTCTTCCCGCCCCCGCGTCATTCTGGGCCCCGGGGGCCCCGGGCAGGGTTTGGTTGAAGACGCCGCAGGTGAAGCTCTCCTCTTAGGAGAAGGCCCCTCGTGTCCTCACTGCTGGCTCCGCATGGATGGTGAAGTCCCATCCCCAAAGCAGACTGTAGCCATTAACCCCCCATGGGGTCCAGGCAGGGCAGTGCCCTGTGGCTGGGGCACCCTTCCGGGCTGGGCCTACCCGACACGCCCAAACAGCTGCGTTTTATCCATTCGAATACATATAAACTTCAGAGGCACTTAGCTCAACCCCTGTTTTGAACAGATTTAGGAAGAAAAAAGGACCAGAGGGAGAGCTCCCTGGCTTGGATAGGCATCACTGCATCGGCTTCTCCTTGACTGGCACACTGGGAGCTTCCCCCCTCCTGTTTCAATCTACTGTACTTTAACCACTGGTTGAAAATAAGATCCCATCTGCCCTAGTGGGTTTCCTCAGGCTTGGTTCCACTTGATAGAAGTTCAATGCCCCTGGCTCTTCAGGATTACTTTCTCCTGGTGGGGTTCAGGTACCCTCCTCTCTGGCCTTTTGGCTGCATAGATCAGCTTGTTGGTTTTTAAAGTGATAGTCTTTCCAGTGCAACCCAATCTTCATAGTATTTATCCTCTTCCTTTCAGACATGCTTTGATTAGTGAAATTAACACTATTGACATTTAAATTATCACTGGGAATCTGAGGTGTGAACTACCACACTGAGTTGAATGTGGCTGCTCCCACATCAGAGCTATTGTTTCAGGCTCTGCAGATTCAGGGCCTGTCTACACTTGAAATGCTACAGCTGCACTGCATAAGCACTTCAGTGTATATTGAAGGGAGGAGTTCTTCTATCTGTGTAGGCAATCCACCTCCCCGAGAGGGGGTAGCTAGGTCAAAGAATACTTCTGTTGAGCTACCGTGGTCTACACTCGGGGTTATATCAGCTTAACTAGATCATAGAATCACAGGGTTAGCCGGGACCGCGTCCGCAAGGGTCTAACCCCCATCCAAGACATAACTTCATTTCAGTGTTATGGTGGCTCTTTAATGTAGGTTAAATTAATGGAGAAGTGTAGCCCCTTTATATAAACCTTCCAAGACTCCAGCATTGCTTTGAGAACTACTACCTCAATGCTGCACTCTGTGTGGGTGGACAATATATAGCCGCATTACTGCTTCAGCATGAATGCCTCTAACTTTTTTACTTATCATTTATGTGTTAAAATTTGCAATGTTGAAGTTAATTTAATTGTTTTCATTTTTTAAAAGAGCTAAGCAAAAAGAAAATTACAAATACAAGCCATAAATTGCTGCATTTTATCACCCAACCTTGCAGAAAACCATTTCAAACCAAAGTAATAGATAACCTGTTTATTTCAATGAAGTTTAAACTGTGCTCCACATGGTCCTAACTTTACAGCCTTGTTGAGACTGTATTAAACTAATATCTTGTTGCTTCATTTCCCCCACAATAGCTCAAATTGATTTCCAACAAAATACTTGTGGGAATCAGCAGCAGATATGTTCTGTGATAGGTTTACCTACCTATTTATGTGTCTACCAACATAGTTATATGGTTTCATCACTGTAGTACCCGAATGCCTCTCAAATATGTAAAAGTACAAATAACAGTAACAAACTTTGTTTCCCACCCTGTACAAGAAGCTCTGAAAGTTGCTCAACAAAGGTATGCTAGAGTTAAACTTGGTAAACTTTCTCTGGAAAAAAAATAAGATGCATCTCTTTATTCAGGCTGATTAAATGCAACTTGTAGAACTCTCCTCTTATCATCCTCTGGTGACATATCCTAGAGGATGATCATCAGTTTCTAGACCAGTAAGAAATTTCCTTCCTTACCGGAGGGAAAGTATAATACATTTGTGAGCTATATATTGTAAAGGACGCTCTGGTAACCTCATGATGGATGCTTTACAAATGCATGGGATGAATATGCCAACTCTAGTTTTACACAAAGTAAATTAATACAAGAGGGATTCTCCCCAACTATTCGCTCAACCAGGCAGAATAAAACTTCACAGGGGCAAAATGTATGCCACTCTGGGTTTATGTGAAGCAGCAGTGCTCAGTCTGAAAAGGATTTAGCAGAGGGGCAATACAGAGCAAAAATTGCTCCTCTGGGAGCAAAATGTACTAGAAAGCCACCTAAGTCCCCATCTTCCCTAGAAGAATAAAGCCATAAACCACAGTGAACCAAAGTCTGAGAACTCCCTGACCGTGACTGAGGGTGAGGGTTTGCCCCACGAGCCTGAACCCTAGCCTCCCACTCCTGAACTTCCCACTGCCACAAGGAAAAGTGGGATTATTCTCGCGCTCACGGAGAGGGGACCAGGAGACATTTAGCGTCGCGCCTGCGTAGTGCGCAAAGCTGGGAACATTTTCAGTCTGCGAGAAAAAAAAATGGGAGAGACAGTGAGACACTACGCCTACGCAGTGCAAAAGGGTGGGAGAATTTCCGCGCGGAAGGAGTAGGCTGGAAGCAGTGTAGCAGTGCGCCTGCGCAGTACACAGGCCTGGGTACCTTTTTCACACACGCGGAGGGGGGGAGGGTCCGAGTCAGATCGGCCACTGACGCTCCTCCTCCAGTCGTTTTCCCCGAGCGCCTGCGGCTCTCATAGCGGTCGCTACAGCCGCTCGCAGTGAGTCTGTCCTGCGCCTCAGTGCCTAGCCCACCGTGCCTTTGAGGCGTCTGGTTGTCCCGGCTCGAGCTGGCAGCCGCGGCAATGCTGAGCGCTGCGCTGGGAAGAAGGAGTTGCTCCTGTGTCAGGCGCAGGAGGAGTCTCTGCCCCACTCTCCCTAGCAGCAGTGGCTGCCCTGCCTCTCCCCTCTGCCCCAGCCCTCTGAGAATCCTCTCCTCACCTAGCAGCAGCAGAGGGGTGCAGGGAAGCTCTCTCCAGCCAGGTAGCCTATTATTTTCAACTCTTAATTTAATAAACCACTTGTTTTATCTGGCCTGGACACCATGGGTCGTGTGTATCATGTAACACGTGCGCAGGGCGGTGGAAAGGAATCAAAGTCCAGCAGAAGTTTTGCTTAAAAGTATCTCAGAGCAAGCGTCTCTTCATATTATTATTTATGTGTCTACGTGAGAGACCTTTGCCAAACAATCCTGTCCCAGCGGTCTTAGTTTAGAAAAGAACACAAGCGTTTACAGAGCAGGATGATAAGGGACAATCCAACATAAATATTTGCTTGGTTGAGAATTATGTTATAAGTGTGATGTGCTATAATAAAATATTTCATTCCCCAAAGACTCTGAGAGCGCCACACACACAAACACTGAAATGCAACTACCTCTAGGGCTGCAGATACCGAGGGAAACTTCTGCTCTTAGGAAAAATATGATGGGATATTTTAATGTCCATGCAGGACATGAGAATATGACTAATAATAACATCTTGCAACTATAGCAGACTGAATTCACATAGATTTCTAGATCGTTTTCTTTGTCCAATAGCATTTTAAGGACATTTATTTTGTTTTTCAATAAGTTTATCTGAAATTAGACTTGACTCTACACTTTTGCTGCATCATTACCAGTCCCATAGCTGTCTTGATTGCAAATGATTTATTTTTTCTAAATGAAAATGTACATCTGGATTTAGGGGTATAATTTTCCACAGTGGCTGAGGAAGAACTCAAAAGGTTCCTTCTGATTCTAATGCAGACTTTCCAGAGTGGTCAATGAATGTGTGCAGGTGGCAAAAAATAAAGGGAGACTCATGGGAGGGGCTGGAGCACAAGAAGAACTAATTATCAGACTACTACCAGCAATATGTGTTGCACTTTCTAGTTCAGTTACTAAAGCTGTTTGTTTGTTTGTTTCCATTTTATGGGCAAACAACCCATTTTGTGAGCCTCCTATTATTTAACAAAACTTTTCACTGTTTGGGGATTTCATAATGGATTCACTCTCTCCTTTCCTGCAAGCTCTATTTTTATCTTTAATAAAAAAACCCTTACCTTCTGGTGGCCATTTAATAAGTGGCATTGATTTGCTCATTTTCCAAATTGTTTCAAATACCAAATACAAATATAAGCAGCTGAACTGGAATAATCATTCCTCAGCAGTTCACTTGTATTTTCACTACTCATCCAAATTGATTGCTGGTGTAAGTGGGTGCATTGACTCTGCATCTACTTACATAAGGAGTGAATGTGGCCACTGGAGGCAGTCTGCATGAATGAGAGAATATCCACTTTGCAATTCGGTGGGGAGGAGGGCTTGATTCTCCTCACTTGCCCAGATTTAAATCAGAAGTTACTTCATTGAAGAGAGTGGAGCAGCACTGTTGTAAAAGCTGTGTAAGAGAAGAATCAAGCCTACAGATTGAGTCCCCTTTCTCCTATATCTGCCTCTGTTTTAAAATGTAAAAGAAAACTTTAAGATGTTCAGGATTAAAAGTAGTACAAATCAATTCTACTATGAAATAACTTCTGGGTTTCTTTTTGTTAATGTTGTTATAAGATACGCTAACACACCTGACACGATCCTGCCTGTGTAAAGTGTACTAAATGTAATGTGGGAGTCTCTTCCGTTTAAAACACCTTCAGAGTCTACAAAGTTTGAGTGGGCCTGTTTATTTTATTTTTTTCTCAATCAGAGCTACTTGTAATAGAGGTCCATGTGTTTGTCCAGTTTATTATAGGAATAAACAATCTGCAAGTATGGTATAACTACGCCTGAGAGAGAGGAATTTTTGCACTAGTTGAGCTATAGGATTAATTCAATAAAAAGTGAAGTTGGCACTATTTGGTTTACTTAAGAAATCAATAACAGGAGAGGATGAAGATGCGGGATGATACTGGGATAGTAGGACTAGGGGAATGGTTTTGGCAGTGTTCACATGACTAGTGTATTAGAACTGTTATTTCTCTGGTGATCATGTGGGCCTGGATCATGTGTGTCATGTAAAATCAGGCTGCAGCTCATTGGCTTACTATCAGAAAGCAAAACTGAGGCTTCATGTAAATTCATAGATGATTAGGCAAGAGTAATTCCACTTGCTGGCATTGCTTCTGAAATTTTCTGAACCAAGCTTTTGATCTACCTTCCACAGACCTTCCCCTCGCCTCTATTTCTCTGTCACTAGTACAACACCGCTATCCAACTTCCCGTATATATTGCCCAACAGACCATTTCTCCCAGAAACGCCTATGCACTTTCTCCTATGGTGCCCCCTACTTCAGTTGGGCCACGGTCCTTGATTGGGGTTCCTAGTTAATATCGTAATATGAATGATATGATAATAATGGGGACTCATCCTCTTGTTAATTATGGCTTTGTGCAAATGCATATTTTACACGGGAAATCTAAATACTTTGCAGATTTCCCTTAGAGAGTCTGAGGGGACTCCTAAAGAACTGTCAACCACAGCTGCAGAACTTTTTGAGTCTGGAAGTACCTTTAATTGGGAAACTACTGTTGCTGTGGTAGTGTCTGTATGAGAAAGGGAGAGAATCAGGCTCCATATGGTCCATGGAATAGTGAAGAGATTGCGAGTTTTGGAGAGGATGGAAAGACAAGGGGAGTTGGGCTGGAGAAAGACAGACCTTTCGTCATCTGCAGATGTTCTTATAAAGTTGTGTTCTTCTGTAATGCCCTGATTCAGCACTTAAAACACACGTAAACATATGCTTACTGTTAAGCACGAGAGTAGTCAGTCTTAATGAAATAAATAGGACAATTTACCTGCTTAAAGTTAAGCATATGGTTAAATACTTTGCTCATCTGGAGCCTACGTGAGTTTACAGATGGAGGGCTGATGAAGCGTCATCAAGCTATGTGTGGCTTTATTGAGGTTGTACCACCAAGTATTTTCTATTGATATCCAGCATAATTACTAGTAAACTATTTTTCAACCTCCCCAATATTTACAGTGAAATACAACAGTACTAAACATATGTACCTGATTTCCTGTGAATGGTTTAAGATGTGCAAAACAACTATGAGGCAATATTTAGACAGACTTTTTTTTTGTAAATGCTGACTAGTCTGCATATTGCACTTTCTCATGGCAACAACAACAGTAACAACAACAAAACAAACCACCCAAATCCCTCTGGAGAGATTTGTAATAATTGAGGAAAATGTCTTACAACTGAAGAACAGGAGAGGACACTATTTTTTCATTGAGTGCAGTGTGGTGAATTAAAATATTTGAGCCGGGGCCTTAAATTCCCAATCTGTCCTAATACTCTGTGTGCATGCTTTGTAACTGATGGCTAGAGAGAAAGTGAGACAGTCTTACAATATACTTTCTTCATGCTTTATGTCTTTTTCCCTTGTTTGAATAAGTACATGAATAAAGATGAGTTCCTCCTTTCTAGTTTTAGCAGAGGTCTGATTTTTTATTTATTTATTGAAATTGCTATGGCATTTATCACTATAGTATCTGAACATCTCATAGATATTAATTAGTACACCTCACAACATCTCTGTGAGGTAGTGAAATATTATCCCCCATTTTACAGAAGGGTTAAGTGACATGCCCAAGATCACCCAGGAGATCTGTGGACACCTGTGATCTAGACTGCAAGTCTGTTACCTCCCCTTGGGGTTTAATATTCCTTCATATAGTTTTCAGCGATGGTCATAGTTGGGAGGGAAGGGGGGAGAAGGAAGGAAAAATATATGCAAATAGATTTCTTGAGCATATATTTACCATTATGAGTGCTATCAGACAGAACAAATATTATCTTGGTTTGTGCTCATCTGCTTCAGTTTTCAAGTACCTTTGAAAACGTGAAGACACAATTTTTGTGTGTATTGTAAGTGCTGACCCTACTTTTGATTGTCAGCATAGGTCAAACCACTCTGCAGCTGGGGAGTCGTTACTTAAGATCAGTCTGTTATCCATTAGTTTTAATTCATATGTCTTCTTGACACTGACTGCTATGAGTTTATTGGATCTTTCTACAGGCTGCTGCTTATCAGCTTAATGTCTATGTATGTAACAGGCACATTTAAAAATAACAAATGAAACAATATACTGTAGTGTTCTAAGGGGTTTAAAATAGGTTCTACGATACTAATAATATAATGCTTTACAAACATTAATTTATTTTATATATCTGAAGCTGCTGATATCCCTATTTTACGCAATGTGGGTAACAAGGCAGAGTGTGATACAACAGATATTTCAGACTTCCACAGAGAAACATTAATCTCCTTAAAAAAAGAGGTTCACAAGTAAAATATTGTTTTCTTTTTCTTACCAGGTGCTAATAATGTGAAGCCGCTAGAAGGCGTGAAAATTCTTGATCTAACAAGGTTTGTGTTTGCTGTTTGTAGTTCAGAATAGTTTTATGAGATTCAAATGCTGTGGCAGAACAACTATGAAAACCCACTGCTTTTTACTATTGCAGGGTACTTGCAGGACCCTTTGCAACAATGAATTTAGGAGACTTAGGAGCAGAAGTTATTAAAGTGGAAAGACCAGGTAAGGTTTCTTGATATAATCAGAATGAGGATCAGTTTAATCATTAGTTGTCTATGTACTTTTGAATAGTTTTTTTCTCTCTGTGCTGTTTTAAGGGGTTCCCAGCATTCCTTGGAGGCACTTTGGTTTATAGTCAAGGCCCATTAGGGGCTTGAGGAGCACAGTATGGGCTGAACATGTAAAATGCAATTCCCTTGCCCACTCTTCACCCGCCCCAGAAGTTAGGAGAAAGAAAATGCTAGGTTGAGTGGTGGTGTGGTCTAGCTAGGCCCCTGGAAAACTTTCATTTTTTAACTATTACTATGCAGGTTATGACTCTTTTTTGGGGCCCTGTGGACATCATTCTATTGCCAGTTTCCTGCAGACTCACTGGTGGAGAACAAGTTGCTGGCATATTTGCTGGTCTAGTTACTGGAGCTTCTCCAGTCCATTTACTCTAAAAATTGTAAGTTAGCGTTAAGTGTAGATAAGTTTTGTTCAGAAGTAACTTATGTCCTTAAGTCTTTTAGGAAGAATAAGGGCATGAGAAGTCTGAAGTTCTAAGATCAAGTCATTTTTGGGTTATGAATTCAGAAAAGAATGTTAGTCCACTTAGCAAAAGACTTTACACATGAAATGTATATTACCTGTGACTTGAAATTTGGATTGTTTTCCTTTAAATTATTTAGAAAGATTCTGTTTGGGTCTCAGACTAAGTGTTTTTGGCCTAGGGAGTTTTCTTTATCACGTGAAAAGGCTTTTAAAATAGGGTTTAGGAAAAGAGTGCTGCAGTCTGAACTATAATGTCACGACAAACAGAATACAGTAACTCCTCACGTAACGTTGTAGTTATGTTCCTGAAAAATGCGACTTTAAGCGAAACGACGTTAAGCGAATCCAATTTCCCCATAAGAATTAATGTAAATGAGGGGGGTTAGGTTCCAGGGAATTTGTTTTACACACACACACACACACACACACACACACACACACACACACACACACACACACTATAAGTTTTAAACAAACAATTGAATACTGGTACACAGCGATGATGATAGTGAAGCTTGGTTGAGGTGGAGGAGTCAGAGGGTGGGATATTTCCCAGGGAATGCCTTACTGCTAAATGAACTAGCACTCCACTGTGCCCTCAAGGGTTAACTCTCACACTCTTCAAGGCAGCAGGAAAGGAGGGTGGGCAGACAGAGACCCACCCTGTGTTTGTTTGAGAGATAGAGATGCACATTTCCAATTAGGTATCAAGAGTGGGGTCAGAAGTACACTGCCTTGTTAATTGGATCAGCAAGCCAGCAGCTGCAGCCTAAGGCAACAGCTCCCTCCGTCGTGTGTCCCCCCTGCTCTATGGAAGATGGGGTAAGCAGGGTGCAGGAGCGGGGGGGGGAGGGACACACCCTGACATTAGCCTCTCCCCCCCACCCCCCACATAGCAAGCAGGAGTCTCAGGGAGCAGCTCCAAGGCAGAGGGCAGGAGCAGCACATGGCAGTGGGGGAAGGGAAAGCTGAACTGCTGGCATTAGAAGGGAGCATTGCACAACTTTAAATGAGCATGTTCCCTAATTGATCAGCAATGTAACAATGAAACAACGTTAACCGGGATGACTTTAAATGAGGAGTTCCTGTACTTCCAGAAACTATCTATTATTTGTATGATTTATTTTCGTTACAGGAGTATCTAGAGGCCCTAGTCAAGGAGCAGAGCCTCACTGTGCTAGGTGCTGTACATACATTTAATTACAAGATGATCCCTGCTCCAAGAAGTTTATAATCTCATTATAAGACAAGAAATATTGTGACTTCTAATTTTTTTCTATACTGTTATGAGCCTTACGTATTGTTGGTGGGTTCAGAAGTTGCAGGCTGCCAGTTAAAACACATGCTTTGGTCTACCTGCAAAGCCAATTGTGAATAAGGCAGCTTATTTAAAACAAACAGACAAAAAAGGTAAAAATAAGTACACGAGTCAGGAAGTTTGGGGCCAGCATATGCTAAATGTTTGGGGCTTACCATGCTAAATGGAATTGTTTTGAATCCAGAATAGGGTTTTGTACCTAGAGATGTATAACTGGACTGATGGCATCACTGATATATGGCAACATATTACACTTTATGTGGTGACCTTGTTAGATCTCATAAACTGATGGCCCTGAGATTAGTTGTTCTATATTACCACATGAAAGACCTTTGATTGATTTCCTGGTCTCATCACTTGCTTCTTAGGCAAGGGTTGGGAGTGCTGCAGAAGCACTCCCATTCTGTTTGACCCCTGGAAATAAAAGACACCATCTGCTTTTACAGCTGGATTTAGTGAATCATTTGCCTCTGGCATATTAATCAGACATCTGTTACTGATTGAAACACCAGGTTTCTAACTGGTCACTCTGGGCTCTTTTCTCCCATCCATACACAGAGGATTTCCAAGAGTAACTGCCATTAATGCAATAGAAATTTATGGGCTTGTGTAAGACTTTAGCATTAGGTTCCTGATACTATGAAAATAGAATCTTTATTTTGAGATACTGTCTGATCTGTTGTTGCTACAATTATCAGGTGTAGGACTGGCACAGCATTGTTACAGTGGTGGCACCAAACTAAGGGTGCAATAAAAGGCATTGCATAATGCCTTGTTAGCATAAATTGATGCAAGTAGGCCCCAAGATGAAGCTATGAAACTAGGACTCTTTTATTGACTTCTGAAAGGTCAATGCACCAATGCTTCTTTCCTCTCTTACACTGTAAATTTAGAGGGAGCAGTGATTATGACTCTCATTACAAAAACATTCTCCAATGGCTGAAAGCTTCTGTAAAATGTTGACAGTATATGAAATTATAATTCTATAAAGAAGAAATATGACATATTAATTATTTTGAGTAGACATTTTTTGGGAGCGGGAAAATTGTCCTTTTCAAATGTAACTAAATGTAGCCAATATTTGCCTGGATATAGCTGGTGTTCCAAAAGAAGGCAACAAAATAGATTTTCAGGGTTCGGATCCATGCGTGTGATTTTGTTGAGTTGCAGATCTCTTACTATTCCTGTCCAGGCTCTCCCACTATATCCCCAGTACAAGTGATTTAGGTTGGCCCACCTCTCTGCAGGATTCCCAAACCCTGAAGGCTGTGGCTGCTGCTGCAGCTCTGAGTTCTTGTTCCTGCTGCCCCTCCTTTTGAAGGAACAGAGGGGGAGCCAGCTGCCCAGGAGTTGGCCTTGTTTTTCACCAGCTGATAGGTGCCAGTATAAGAATCTGGATAGACTGATAGAAATGAGTACAACTGTAAGTGTAGGAGTACCTAGATTAGGAATAGGAACTTTTCGTCTTGTCCCCGTTGGTAGTAAATAGCATGTGATTGCAGAACAGATTTCTGTGAAATGCAGATGTAATGGGGGGCAAACCAGAACTGAAACATCCATAGAAAATATATAACTCATTCATCAAAATAACATATAGAGAAATACATAATGGTAAGTTGAACAAAATTGGCTTAAACTCTGTGAGTTGGTGGAGGTCTAAGTAGGTGTAGGACATGATGTTATAGGTATATTTTCTAAGAACAATGATTTTAGCAGGAGCCATGTGAAAATTTATCCCTTAAGGTTAATGTCCATTTCTTAACTGAATGTGCAACTGTATGGCCGGGATGGAAATTGTATGGTTATTAGGCCCTGTATGTGGATTTTAAAGAGGAATTGCCAATTTAAAAATCATATTTTGTGCAAACTCTTATTTCATTATGTTATTCATTGTGACAGAGTGTTAAGGTCTAATAGAGGTTCAGCACTCTGATCACCGTGGCCTCAATTAGCTTCCCCAGTGATGGCTGATTGAGGATGTAGCTAATCAGACAAGGAAGCTTTGTGATTTAAGGAATTAATTGGCCCATCAGCTGATTATCTTGATAAAAGGCAGAAAGGAAGTGCTAGAGCATGGAGTACAGGGTTAGCTGAGCCCAGATTGAAGGAAATTCCAAGGAAGGGAGATATCATTTCCTCCCTGGCCCCTGATGAACAGGAGCTGAAGGTCATAGAAATTAGGACTGTTGTGTTGCATTGTACAGGTGTTAGTGGAGAGGACTTGAATAAATTATACAGAGTGGACACTAAAATAAGAAAGTTGGAGCCATTCCTGGGGTAGCCAAGGATGGGGGTGGGGGGGAGCGGAGAAATGCATGCCCTTTCACAAATAAAAGCCTAGATGATCAAAGCTGAAGGAATTAAAACGATTGCTTATGCTGTTTGTTTGCCCACCTTTTTGAGTTTGCTTCAGCTTGCATAGGTTCTTAGTGCTGTAATGTTTGGGTTACAAATGCTGAAGGGGAATGTTAGCTTGTGTTTAGAAACATTACTAATGATTTTTTTAAAATCTACAGTTTGGGCGATGTTTGAGTTAACATCGTCTCTTTAAAATATGTGTCCTGAATGAAAATTAGGTAAGCATATAAAATTAGGAATACCTTATCCCACCAAGGAAATGATATAGATCAGTGGTTCTCAACCTGTTTACCACTGTGGGTCGCATATGCAGTTCTCTATGTTTTATGTGGGCCACACCCACACAATATATATACTACCTATATAGCTTTGAGGATGTCACATGGGCCGCAAGTGGCCTGGGGGGTTGAGAACCACTGATGTAGATTCATATTGCATTAGTCAGACATTGTGAATTTTAAAGTGTATTTTGCACTGTACCAGAGTAAACACACATAGGACACATCCCATACCAGTAGGGAAGCAAGCAGGTGTTTTCCCATCACTGTATTATGTTTCAGTAGTTTAATATGCCCTGAGCTAAAGCTTTTCTGTGTGAACTTAAGCAGGAGTACATTTTGTTGCACAGAGGTAGAATACTGAGCAAATTACTTGCCTCTTGAGGTTGGCCACAATTAGGCACATAAGTCAGAGATATTGAAGTAGAATTGAATAGATTGGTATGGCAAGAAAGAAAAGACTAGAGGTTCATTTAAAAAAAAATTAAAACGTTTAGATTACAGTAACTATTTTCTTCACTTTTTGTTGTTGTTCCACATGTCTTGAAATGGGGATTACAGGCACTTGGATTCATTGATTAAAAGGTGTCGTTGCCCACTGATTTATCTTTCCTGAGGCTGATTCTAATATTCCAAATCACTGAGCAGTTTCAAGTAGCTGATTTAAAAAACAACCGGCCAGAGAAATGTTTCCTTCTCTTTCCCCTAAATGTAAATTCAATTTTGTACCAGTGAAAGATTTTCTGTGTATAAAGTTGTTACAACCTTAAAGTCCAGTATTTCGTATCTAGCTATGGATAGAAATGGGATCTTTATTCCATTGGAAAGAGGGATTCTCAGCTTCCCACAGAACACTCACTTCTAGCTCTGGAGGTGTCAGAGGTTAACAGACTTCAGGAGCGAATTTTTAGATAACAAAAAACAACAACATTTTAGCATTTTTTTTATGGCTCCCTCTGAGCCTGGTACCATAGTAGGCCTGAATTTATCTCTGTCTTGTAGGATCACAGCAAGTTGCTACTTTTCTATATAAATCACTTTATTAAAACTGATTTCTCTTCCCACTCTATGCAGGTATTTTTTAGATTTGAAGAAGTTTTCTTAAGAACTTCCTTGTTGTTTTAGATACTAATAACAAGTGCTTTGTCCTAGTATAATAGCTACATTTCTTAAATTTTGCACATTTTGTTTGTTTAGTTGAGCTCCTCTTAAAATTATACAAGTAGAATAACAAACTCCAGGGAGTGCAGTTGTTTCAGAGGTATTTCCACTTTTGGCCTCCAGTCTTGTGCCTCACTACGCACTTGAGGCATGCAGATATGTCATAGCAGCTGCACATTATGTCATGTGTTTTTCCTTACATAAGTTTCCGGCCATTTAAAAAAAAATCCTTTCTCTTTTTATTATTTGAAAAAACCCCACTAAAGTCAAACCACATACTCATTTATTATATTTAAATCGGAAATCTATCCATAATGAACACCTAAGAAAAGGATTCTACCACTTAAGCCAACAAATCATCCTCTCAGAGACTTGCTCCTGCAACTTTGTTCACTGGGTTTTAAATTGTTTAATTTTGGAAAGGTCACAGTCCCATACCAGTAGGTGAAACTGAAAACTATGATTCAAAGTATAATGGGTATAGGGAGGAAGCAGGGTCTTGTGGTTAAAGTACAAACCTAAGATTTGGGAGACCTGAATTTTATTCCTAGCTCTATCACATTCAGATCTTGGAGGAGTCACTTAACCTCTCTGTGTCCGCTTCCCACATCTGTAAAGTGGGTTAATAAACTTGTCCTGTGACAAAAGCCCTACTTCACAGGGGTGTTATTAGACATACTCCATTATTGGTGTTAGTAATCCACTTTGAGATCCTTATAGGAAGGTACTGTAGAAATGTATTGATGGCATGGCTTGAACTGGGTGTGTGTGGAAAAAAGTGTAATGATACTTTCCCAAGCTCCTCCCATTTGAGACACCGAAATGTGGAATTCTTGGGAGCTTAATTTTATATGTTTGTACAATGCCTAGCACAATGATGTTCAACCTGGTTGTTGCCTTTAGGTGCTACTGCAGTATAAATGAAATAATAATAATATACGCTGCTGTGAGCTCTGTTGGGTTACTCAAGCTTGATTCCATTTCCATAGGGTTCATATTCATTCATGGACAGGGAGGGGCTAACGTCTAAGCACAGTAGGCACGTGCCTAGGGCCTTGGCTCCCAGAGTCACGTGATTACATCTGAATCTGAATTTTCATTTTAAAATATATATTTCTAGCCCTCATGATTGAAGAAAAGCTTCAAAAGTGAACCCAGGCATAACGGGTGCAGTGATACCTGTCTGAGACTGCAGACATCCTCTGGTAGAGGGAGGAACAGCAGCCATTGGAATGAGAGAGGAAGCTGCCAGGTCTCTCACGCACTGCCAGAGCAGACCAAGCCCACGCTACTCTACTGGAATCTGGGCTTTTTGGGGTGTTGGCTGTCTTGCTGGGCTTTTCAGGATTGCCCATCACCCCTTGATAAGATTTAGTGGCCCCCCTGGTTTCTACTCCTCCCTGCTGGGAAAAAAAAGTGGTGATAGTCTTCCAAGCAGCTCCCACTTGTGGCATCAAAGTAAAATGTCACTCACAGTAGATTGTGCATATCTTTGTATTATGATTGTCCCTTTCTTTATTTTTTTACGTGTTTTGGTCACCAGTGAAATAGTTAATAATGTTGGCATTTAAATTATTGTGATTGGACATCTAAGTTACAGATAAGCAGGACAGTTCATTCTTTTGAGAGCTGTTTCAAGCTGTCTACAAACTCATTATAACACTGGTTATTCTTCATTCACATTTTGAAGGTTTTCTTCACAATCATAAAGGCTAGATATTGATGGTCTTAATTTTTGATGAAATTGGGAGTGTGGTGGACAAGAGGTCAACCTAAAAGAGGTACTGGATTGCCAACTTAGTGCAACACAGTCCAATTCAAGCATTTATTTTCAAGCTTGTTAACAGTTAATATTCATTTTGAAGTGAACTGTTGTTTTTATATTCATATCATCCCTTCTTATTCTGTACTTTTTGTCTTTGAATGTAATAAAAATATTTTTCAAATAGTCACAGCAGTGGCAAAAACAAGCCTGGTTTGCTTAATTGGGTTTAGGAGTTTTTCTTTACAAATAACAAAAAATATCTAAAATATGTATGATACTAAACCATTGCCTACCAATGGTGATTAAAGGAGATGTTTTGGCTGTCCTAGCTGATGCTTAAGCCATTTTAAAGGTAAACTGGGAGAAGAACACAGTGTTCATTTTCTGCATATTTGTCAGTGTATTTGGTGCAATATAATACTGGACAGATACAAACATTGTGACATTCTTATTTTCAGGAGTTGGTGATGACACAAGAGCCTGGGGGCCACCTTTTGTTGGAACAGAAAGCATTTATTTTCTCAGTGTAAATCGAAATAAAAAGGTAAACAGAAACTCTGCTATTGTGCATTGTGGTTTGGTTTTTTCTGTGACAGGGAACTCAGAACAAACTTTATAATATTTTTCTTTTAAGGTCTTTAGATAATATTTGTAGTAGTACTAGATACTGGATTGTATTGAACAGAAGCAATTTTTTTGACAAATTAGATAACTGTAACAATTAGGGAGAAACCAGTAACTAACAAAGCAAGAATTCTTATTGTTTTTTCTTAAGCATGCTTTACAATGTACAAACCCCAAACACGATAGTTTACAATTGTGTAATCCTTACTATATGTAAATGTGGTAAGATTAAAATTGGCATTAAATTGCAATATGGAACTGAATAGTTCTTTTAAAGAACCAGAATGAATATTTTGAACAATTAAGGATGTATAATTTGTTACATTTGGAAGAAGATAACCAGGTGAGTGACACAGGGACTTTCACATAACTAACAATATTGTATTTTTTGTTAACAGAGTATAGCTGTCAATATGAAAAATCCAAAAGGAGCAAAGATAATCAGAGAGGTATGTTCTGGTACAATGTAAATCATGCATTTTACATTGTTTTCAGCATAATAGCAAGTAATAAATATAATGGCAGATTAATAATTAAAAACAGGGTAATATCATTAATGTGTATCACCTGTATAGTTGTGTTAAAGAGCAATATATACACTTTTTTGTACACTTAAACATTTATCTTCATGACTCAGTATACAGTGCAACTCAGTTACAGTGAGTTTGGATAGTGTGAAATCCACTTTAAAGTGAAGTCAAATGAAGTCCCAAATTGTTTCAGTGCATTGCAATGAGAAATTGCACTTCCATTTATAGTGCTTAGAGTAAAGCTTTTGTGTGGAAAAATGGACTTCATGTTTTAGAGTATTTCACTGTATTAGCAATGGTGAACCATCTGTTCATCTATATTTTCATTGTTGTATTTGTATAACAAATGTTTGCATATGTCTACTTTTCTCACCAGGGCCAATGAAGTCTGTGGGAGCAGGCTTGGGCCCCGATATTTGAAGTGTTTTTCGTTTGTTTACTGTTGATCAGATCCTATGAATAGCAAAGCTGCCTCAATGTCTGTTGGCTTGCCAGATCAGGCTTCATATTTCTGTTATGTCTCTTTCAGTTTTTCATTTAGAACTTAAAATGTGGTTTTACTCTCAAAACTAACTATGTAAAAAATGGCATGTCATATTCAATAGAGCTATTCCTTACTTATTTCTCACCTGTTTAATTTAGTGATAGACAGGATTTGCTTCTTGTTACTCCTGTTAACCCTGCAGAACCAACACAGCAAAGAGCAATTTTTTTGCTGGTGATGGATGTAAAATGATGGATTCCAATTTGAGTTTGTTTTTTTCGCTTATGCAGAAGTGAGCATACTTAATATGGAAATCATGTAGAGACCTTAAACCAAGAATCCTATAATGTCATTTTCATAGACACACTTCAGAATAGAACTGCAAGGCAATATTGATTGTTACTTAATTTCATAGGTTTCCTATGGATGGTTTGGAAAAATTATACAATTAAAATCATTTTGCTTAATATAAAATTGATGCATTTTAGCAGCTTCCCTCCCACCATCTGCCACCCCACAATATCAGCACCTAACACCTCAGCAGAAATACGTGGGCAGCTTGGCACTGAGCCAAAACTACTGTGCATTCAGAAGATGGACTGTTAGTGGTATAGCAGAGAGCTCAACTAGCACCCATAGTAGCTACAGCCACCTGCCAAGAAATGCACAGATTCCAGGAAACAGGGTAAACTCTTCAAGTAAGGAGTGGCAGTGAAGGGAATCCATCAAGTCACATGACAGAGAAGGGGGCACTTCTTCCTCTGTCCAGCACATTCTCCTGATTCTCTTCAGGGCTGCACTTGATGACTATGACAATTGTGTTTCTTCCTGTTCTAAGGTTTATTCAGATTACCTTGGGGCTAGGTAGCTAAACA
Source organism: Chelydra serpentina (assembly GCA_037349315.1). Classification (NCBI taxonomy): domain Eukaryota; kingdom Metazoa; phylum Chordata; order Testudines; family Chelydridae; genus Chelydra; species Chelydra serpentina. Next base: position 8,689,817 of record JBAIAC010000032.1, read on the forward strand.
TGCTAACTAATCCCAACCTAACCACAATAATTTTCCTCATGTAGACACAGGTTATGGCAGGTTATTAGGCACCTTTCCTAATATAGGCAAACCCCAAGTGACTCTAAATGCTCTCTGGGCAAGCTGTTGCCCAGAGAGCATTTAGGGTAAAATATTGGTCATTCCTGAGGTCTCCTCCCCTAGTGATTTTACGGAAAGGCCAAAAGCTAAAAAGAAAAAGACAGGTAGGGCTAATTTCTGTCCCTCTACCCCCAAACCACTTGATTATTCTTCAGGAGAGGGTTACAAAATATCTAGAAAATATAAGGAGTGTTAGAAAAACTGAAAAACCAAAGGTGATGTGCTCAGGAAACATGTGGATTCATCCTTTTTAGTGTCCTACTTGTCTGTAGAGTCTTCATCCCTTGAAGGAGGGAGCCTTTTCATTCTGAGTCAGATAACTTTAAGTAGGCTCCCCAAACCAGGTTTTTCCCTCAGGAATATTTCAACAACATTGTTTAGTCATCCTGACTCTCTTGGCCTTGGAACAGTAGTTTGAGGAAGCCAAACAAGCCCCTACAGGCAAATAGTTTCCCACCAGCAGCAAAAAATAGTTAGATTTTTTCCCTCAGTGCTGTTGTAGATGAAGTAAATAGGTCTGAATGGAAACAGTCTTCCAACAGCAGATGCTCTAATAGGCAAACCATGATACTTTGGAAGATCTGAAAGGAGAACCAACCAATAATTTAGATGCCTGAAATTGACACTAGAGTGGCTGTGGAAATGAAGGAGACCATAATTCCAGTGGAGGCTGATTTCTCCCCCACAAAAAAATAAAATTGAAAATTGAAGCCTAACAGAGAGGAAATTACAGTAACTCCTCACTTAACGTTGTAGTTATGTTCCTAAAAATGCGACTTTAAGCGAAACGATGTTAAAGGAATCTAATTTCCCCATAAGAATTAATGTAAATAAGGGGGTTAGGTTCCAGGGAAATTTTTTTCACCAGACAAAAGACTATCTATCTATATATCTATATACATATATCTCTCTATATATCTATAGCTATCTCTCTTTCTCTCTCTATATATATATACATACGCACAGACACACACACTATAAGTTTTAAACAAACAATTGAATACTGGTACACAGCGATGATGATAGTGAAGCTTGGTTGAGGTGGAGGAGTCAGAGGGTGGGAATTTCCCAGGGAATGCCTTACTAAATGAGCTAGCACTCCACTGAGCCCTCAAGGGTTAACTCTCACCACTCTACAAGCCAGGAAAGGAGGGAGGGCAGACAGAGAAAGATGTGTTTCAGAGATAGAGATGCGCTTTTCCAATTAGGTATCAAGAGTGGGGTCAGAAGTACACTGCCTTGTTAATTAGATCAGCAAGCCCGGCAGCTGCAGCTTCTGTCTAAGGCAGCAGCTCCCTCCCTCATGTGTCCCCCCTGCTCTATGGAAGATGGGGTAAGCAAGGTGCAGGGGAACATTAGCCCCCCTCTTCTTCCCCTTCCCCCCACACAGCAAGCAGGCACCCTGACATTAGCCCCCTTCTTCTTCCCCTCCCCCCACACAGTAAGCAGGCAGGAGTCTTGGGGAGAAGCACATGGCAGTGAGGGAAGGGACAGCTGAACTGCCATTGATAGCTTGCAAACGACGTTTCACAACTGTAAACGAACATGTTCCCTAATTGATCAGCAACATAAGAACGAAACAACATTAACTGGGATGACTTTAAGTGAGGAGTTACTGTACAAAGCAAATTTATGATTTGTACAATCATTCACCTAAGATTTAAAGAGCAAGCATTCATGCCTTGCTGACTCTGATTTCCCATAGCCCTCATTCTTTATGGAAGATGCAGTCATAAATGTAACTTTTTTCTCTTGGATCAATGGCAACCAAAGCAGTGATGTTGTAGTAACAGTAAAGATGGGATAAGGAGGTTTTGATTATGGACTAGATTTAGGCAAAGTTTCTGGTCTGGGGCTAACAGGTTGGTGGTTTTGGACTATATGGTGCTAAAATCTTCCAGATTTATCCTTGTGAGATTATGATTGGACCTAAATTGGAACCAGAAGATGGGACCTTCCCAGTGCTGGATTTACCAAATGGGTGTGCATGAATAGATACTTTTTTCTTTAGTGGCAGATTTATAAGTGGTGGTTATCTTAGTGGTCAATATATCTGCCACACTCTCCATGCTGAATTCTGAGCCTTATCCAGTATTCATAGAATCATAGAATCATAGAATCTCATGGTTGGAAGGGACCTCAGGAGGTCATCTAGTCCAACCCCCTGCTCAAAGCAGGACCAACCCCAACTAGATCATCCCAGCCAGGGCTTTGTCAAGCCTGACCTTAAAAACCTCTAAGGAAGGAGATTCCACCACCTCCCTAGGTAACCCATTCCAGTGCTTCACCACCCTACTAGTGAAAAAGTTTTTCCTAATATCCAACCTAAACCTCCCCCTCTGCAACTTGAGACCATTACTCCTTGTTCTGTCATCTTCTACCACTGAGAACAGTCTAGATTATTATATGTTCCATACAGAAAAAAGTCATGTTAAATACCATAAGGAAATGCATGAATAAGAGAAGTTCATGTCTTGGGACATAATCTGTCCTTAACTTATGTCCTGAGTCCAAGCACCAGAAAGAAGTGGTTGTGTACTCTAGCTAGAGGTTATGTGGGTACTAAAATTTTATATACAGAGTACTGAACACTTCAGAAAATCAATTGTCTTATTTCCTAAACTTCCATCTTGGATACAGGAAACAAGGCATGCAAAGAAATGTTCACTATGTGCATCCATAGCTGTGTTTAAAGAGCAAATCCAAAAGACTAGTAGCCTCAGAGAACCTTCAGGCGCATTCCACAGATGCAGCCAAAACAACTTGGGTAGAAGAGGCTTGCAAGTCAGCAGGAGAAATCTGTAAATCAGCAGTCTGGTCCATTTTTCATCCTTTTACAAAGCAATAGAAGATGGGTTTCCAGACATCTGCTCTCACATAATTAGTCACAAAGTTATTTCACCCTTTGGTGGCCCAGTAACTCAAGCTGCTCTTCCTTAGTCTACTTAGCTCATATCACTGTTTGCCCTTTCTAATATTTGGTCACTGCTGGGTGCTTCCCCTAAGTATGTGATGGATAAGTGGATATGCAGCTCAGTAGAGAGAAATCTAATCTTATCTGTAATTTCCTCTCTTCTAAAAGTAGCAAGTCCTTACTTACCTGACATCCTATCACCCTTTTGTGTTGATATGTCTGAGTATATTTTTTACAACCTTACCAATTCATCAAAACTCGGTGTCAGGGGATAAGTCTGTAGGATATATTCCTGCTGTACATTTACTATAAATAATTTTGTAGTGGTTCTTACATAAAATGTATATTAGTTACCATAGTTTTGGGAGAACTCTCTGATGGGAAATTAATTGGCAGGCCCTTTTCTCTTTGGCTGTCCTTGACTGACAACTCTTGCTCCTTCTGTCTCTGAAGTCAGCAGATCCATCCCACACAGTCATGCCTATATCAGAGAAGAGAAATTGATAGTTGTGGTGGATACAACTTATCTTTATGGAATTCTTTTAAAAGTTCTCCCCAAAAGGATATATTGGCAATATTAATATTACTTTCAAAAAATTTTCTTCTTTTAATAAAATAGTGTCTGTTTTTAGTGTTGGTATTTTCCAAATAATGAGTGTAATTATGAGAGAGAAACAGAAACAAACTATGTTTTGTACTTATACCACCACTTTTTACTAAGATATAAAGTTGAACAGAATAGTGTACTAGCTGTATTAAGTACAATTCCAGTGCATGCGCCTTTTTGTTCTCATTCGTTATTGGAGACCAAAATAAGAAAGCTAGACTTTGTATTCAGAGATCTAAAGTGGGGCATGAATGGTGTAATTTGATTGATATTAAGTAACAGCCCTATGTCGGGGTTAGGGTGATCCAATTGCACCAGCAAGGCATTAGGGTGGGACCAAGCCTCATAGAGCTCCCAAGTAGTACAGTTAGTGCAGCACCTTAGAGCAGGCCTGCACAACATGCGGCCCACGTGGGCTCACTGTGCGGCCCGTGGGGGGAGGGGGGGTGAGTAGGTGGGCTCACTGTGCGGCTCACGGGGGGGTGAGTAGGCAAGCGGCGGGGTGGGGCAAGCCAACGGCCAGCTGGCTGGTGGGTGGGCAGGCTGGGGAGTGAGGGTGAGCCAGCAGTAGGGGGCGGGGGGCAAGAGGCCAGCAGCTGGCAGGCAGGGGGAGCCGGTGAGCTGGCGGCAGGGGGAGCCGGCGAGCTGGCGGTGGTGGCGGGGGAGCTGTGGAGGCGAGCAGGAGGCGGGGGGTGAGTAGGCGAGCCGGGCAGGGTAGGGGATGACGAGCCAAGTGGGCGGGCAGTGGCAGGGCGGCAGGTGAGCCAGCGGCGGGGGGTGCTGAGGAGGCGAGCCGGGGTGAGGGGGCGGATGATGAGCCGAGTGGGCGGGCACTGGCAGTGAGGCTTTATACTGGGGCGGGGGGGTGAGGAAGCGAGCAGTGAGTTGGTGGCTGGAGGGGGGCAAATCTCCCAGATTCAAAATCTGGGACTGTGTCTGTTGGTCCTTTTTGCTGCTTGTCTCTGGGCTGGGGGTTGTCCCAATGCTGCAAAGAGGGTGTTCCCAAAGGAAGGTGCTTGCTTCTAACCCCCGAGGGTGTCAGTATGTCTGCTCGTCTCTAGTCAGCCCACTTGATAAGTTTGATTGTCATTGGTCTGGTTCCCATCCCCTCTCCAACGGTTGCAGCTGCCTGGAGGTGCCTGCCTTCCACGCCTTCCTCATTCACACCTCATTCATTCAACAGGGCAATTGAATACAAAGTGGGGGATCTTATTCAACTTCTAGCAAAAAAACATTTTTCTTTTACCTTAAGTATACTACCTTAGGCGCCTGCTATAACATATTACCAAGGTTCAATACAAAGTCATATAAAAGTTATACAAAAATGCATAATGCAGAGATTTATCTACAACTGCATTGATTGACTGTTGTGTGCAGTAATATAGTGATGCCTGGGGGGGGGGGGGGTGAAGAGGGGTGTGATGGTGGGGCTGAGCGGGGAGGGGGGGGGTCCTATTTTACTGCTGTGATCTGGTCACCCTATGCACGCTGTTTCTTTTCTCCTCTACAGGCTTCCACATCCCAGCGCTGGGGAAGGAGGGGTTGTTTCCGCGGGGCGGGTGGCGCTGCGGGGGGGGGGGGGTATGTTTCCGCGGGGCCGGGGGGTTTCAGCCCTCAGCTGTTTTCTTTGGAGTAATATGACCCTCGCCGCTTTACGAGTTGTGCAGGCCTGCCTTAGAGTATGACTTCACTGATGAATTAACTTGGGTGATCGGCCTTAGTCTAGCCCAGGTGTGAGCAGCCACATTGCAAAGCCAAACCTGAGTTACTGCGTCCTCACTGATGCTGCATTCCCTTGTGTGTGTCACTAAACTTCTGGGGGCATTTCCCATGGTTATTCATGCTGCAGTAAACTGAGTTGCTCTTATTTTTTTCCTGGTGAGTTGTGGGATAACTTGTCTCTCCTTCTGGGTACTTTGGGCTGAGAGCGGGGAGGAAATTGTGGGAAAGCATTGGAGGACTATCAGGAATTGAAAGAGTTAGCCTATGTCCTCACTACAAAGTGGGCGAGTTACCAGCCTGAGTGAAAGTGGTATCTGAGCTCTAGCCTGTATCCCCAAATGGGCCAGCTATGTCTGAAGTACAACCAAACTCTGGTGAGATGTTTTTGTGTGTGGACGAGAGGGGGTTGGGGCAACAACCTAGTAAGAGCCTGCGTTAATTCTGCAGTGAAGAGTGTTCAAAGTGTGCTCCCCATCTTACCTGACTGGTTCTGCTAGCCTGTGCAGAGAGGTTGGAGGGCTATGGTCCTACCTTCTCCCATCTTCCAGGCTAGTGCTTACAGTGGCACTAGCTCTGTGGAACCCTTGTTCTCCCTGAGAGACAGGACTCATCCCATGCCAGTCACACACTTGTAGCTTTCACAAAATAGTGTGCATTTCATTTCTCAGCAATGGAATGGTGAATTAAACAACAAACAATCCTCCCCCATTAAAATTCAACAACATTTATTAAAAACCTAGAGACGATTCCTCAAAAGGCTTTAAATAATTTTACACCAGTCACGTTGTTGTCCTGGATTTTCTTGATACTGTACCTTTAAATATAATTCAGGGCATTAAAATGTACTTTTACCTTATGTTGAACTTATAGAATATCTGTGGATGTTATTAGTGTCTCATCCATGCAGCCAATCCAATCATTCATAAGTTGCATGCCTTGTTGTCTGAATGAGAATCAGTTTCTGTCTGCCCGGTTAAATGTTTGCTGGCTTCGCTTTTTCTTTGGCCTTAGATACAGTGAAACAGCCTACATGCTAAAACAATAATGGTTGTGATTGCTGATATGATGACACTAGTTTATGAAAACTGTTCCAATGTACTGTACATAGTAATCAGCGAGATACATGATAGCTCCAGAAAGTAGAACTCTGGTCAACTTGAAATAATCTAAAACAGTTCACTTTTGCGCAAAGCCTGTGCTTAATTAATGTATGTGTATATATATGTATGTGTCAGTGGATTGTTTCTCAAATTCCTTAAAATGACCACTACCATCTTCTCAGGTATGAACCTATTTCTCCAGAGGTTCATAATTAACTTTATTTGCATGATCTAACCATTTATAAATATGTCCAGATATAACTTTCCATTTGTGGGGATGAATGAAGGTATGATTTAGGCTCTGATTCGAAGTCCATTAAAATCATTAGGAGTCTTTCAACTTATTTCAGTAGGTTTTGGATCAGACTATTTATATAACTGTGCAATAGCTAAATAGATATTTACTATATTGTGCAACAGAGGGTTGGTTGACATAAAAACGTACACTGAAATAAAAGGCGTGAATTCAAACTGATTTAGGGCTGGTCTATACACATAATTGTAGTGGTTTAAATATATAGGTGTGATTTTTTTTTTTTAAATTTAAATTCTGATTCATCTGGTCCAACTTAGTGTGAATGCTGATCTATTCATTTAAACTTGGTTTATATTGTGTAATTTATGTTGGTAAATTTACATGCATAAGCTAAATCTGTATAAAAAAGTATTTAACTAATTTTAAACCTATGTCCATACATGAAAGTTACACCAATTTAACTAAATTGATTTAAGATAAATTGATGTGTAGACAAGTTGGCAATAATCAATTTTAGGATACTGGTTTAGTTAAATTGATGCAAAGGTTCTTTATGTAGAAATATATAAAGTATAAAGGAAATGTTGATAACCAAGGATTAGCCTTTGAGTATTTACTCATATTAAATCCTTTCCCCTCATTGAACAGGTGAAAATAATAAGAGTATCTCTGTATCTTTAACCCTTAAGTTGCCTTTCTTGGCAAAAGCCCTTGGGATCAACTATAAAAGCATATGGAGAATATATCCAGATCAAAAGCTTCAGTTGCAGAGCATAAGAAATAGCTACACTTGAGAAAACGTTGGTAGTCTTTTGTTTGCTATGTTGAGAAACAGTCCAGTGACCTGGAGTTTTTTAGGTTTAGAAAGCAGCTGCATCCTATCACATTGTTTATAAGCATTGTCATTTCTGCTATGATACAGAAAGTCAGGCTCCAGTGCTGGATATTCTATTCCTGGAGCTGCCTTTAGGATTTTCATGTAACATAATCAGATAGTTATATGTAGAAAAAAATAGACAGCACCAGGGCCATGAAATATATTAAAAGATATTATATGTGAAATTGATAGTTTGGAAATTAAAAACACTGTTGCCAAAAGCATCAGATTCTGCCACAGAAAAAACAGCAACGGATGAATGGTGCTTCCTCTTCTCCCTACTCGTTCCCAAAATTAGGAAAGACAAATATAATGTTGGTGTTTGTCCTGTTAAATGAGACAGCCCTTGGCTAATTGTCATGATTACACCATATAACAACATATATGGCACATTTAAGATTTTAATAGTGAATCCATTCTAGGCACGCAATACTTCTAGTATGTAACTGACCAGAGTAGAGAAGCCATTTGTTCAGAATAACAAGTTTATTTAAGCCAGTCACAATTACCTTGTGACTTCTGTACTGTAGGAAAGCCAGGAACTATCTTGTTTACTGAAATTTTAAATTAAGTTATGTGGGGAACTTGTTGAACTTTCAGAAGTAGATTAAGAAGTCTGACTCATCTTTGTCTTTTCTTTCAGCTTGCAGCTGTGTCTGATGTTTTTGTGGAAAATTATGTCCCTGGGAAACTGGCCGAAATGGGCCTGGGGTATGAAGACATTAACAAGATTGCTCCTCACATTGTGTACTGTTCAATAACAGGTATTTTAACTTTGCAGACTTGTGCAAAGGCTCATAATTTCATTTATTCTTCCCAAAATTCTGCAGCAGAAGGCATGCCATTTTATACAAACCTTCCTACTTTGTTTATGCTCATTCCGATTAATGAAGTGATATTTCGGGAGACTGACATTTTCTGTGTATCCAGAAAGCAGGTGTAGGGAAGATAGCAGGCAGCAACCATGCAAACTGCTTTACGATAACTTGCTTAATATAGGCATTGTTATAGTGAATCAGACCTGTGGTCCATCAAGTCCAGTATCCTGTCCCTGGCAGTGGCAGTACCAGAGGGATGGTGCAAGAAACCCCACAATAGTCAGATGTGGAATAATACTCTATCCCGCATAAAGCTCTCATTCTTATATATAATAGTTAGGAATTGGTTTAAATCCTGAACCATGAGGTTTTATATTCTTCACAGCCTTCTGTCGTGAGTTTGGGGTTGAGATGAGAGGCACTTACTACTGCTATTTGACCTTGGACTTTAGTTTGGCAAGTTATAGTCTTGATACTGATTTATAGTATTAATTGGAGTTTGTAAAGGGAATTGTCTTAGGATATAATTCTTAATGTATTAATTTTTTAAAATGCAGAATTACCACCGTAGGCCCTGATCCTGCAAACATTTATGCGTATGCTCACCTTTATTTATGTGAGAAGTTCAATGTTTCAGTGGGACTGCTCACATGCATAAAGTTAAACTTGTGTAAGTGTTTGCAGGATCAGGGCCTGAGGTATAATTAAAAAAATTTACAATATTAAAAGGTGTTACATTAAAAAAACAGGCCTAGATGCTAAGGTCAATGTTTGATAGCTAAAGGTTCTTTAGATTTGCTATGTATACTCTGATGTCAGGGCCGGCGCTACCATAAAGCCACCCTAGGCAGTCGCCTAGGGCTCCAGGATTTAGGGGGCGGCATCTCTGGTCCCTCGGCGGCTGCCAGCGGGAGAGGCTGCCGCCGAAATGCCGCCGAGGTCCCCGGCGGCCGAAGAAGCTGCCACCGAAGTGCCGCTGAGAACCCTGGCGGCACTTTGGCGGCAGCTTCTTTGGCCGCCGGGGTCCTCGGCGGCACTTCGGCTGCAGTTTCTTTGGCCACCGGGGATCTCGGTGACATTTTGGGGGCAGCCTCTCCCGCCGTCACCTAGGGCAGCAAAAAAGCTGGCACTGCCCCTGTCTGATGTTTAGAGTTATGGTAGAAGTAAGTTTTCTGCCTTCAATTCCTATCTTAAATAAATTATAATTTAAACAAATATACTGTTTAGAATGAACTTTTAACAACTTGGCTCAATCCAGAAGGAAAACAAATAATGAAAACACATTTAGCTATTTTTGAGTTTTCTGACTGTACAGATCAATTGTTCACCTCTGAAGATTTTTTTTCACGTATATGCACTTATATCATTAGAAACAAATACCTCTTTTTAAACTTCATACTTACCATGTATAGGGGCCTTGCTTAAAGAAATGTGGTTTTGAAATAACAAAGACAGAAATGTTTGGAATAATGTACGGTGTAAATTGAGTAAATTATTTTATTTTAGAAAATGCATGAATTTACCGAGGGGGGCTGAGGTGACTTTTTGACATATTATACTGCATGTTCATCTATGGCCTGAATTTTAGGGGTGCTGAGCGTCCATGTCTCCCATTGAAGTCTATGCAAAGTGACTATGTATATCCCAGTTCTGGTTTTTCATAAGAAGTTCCGATGTCCAAATTGTCTCCTTTGAGACACCTGAACTGTCCCACTTTTTTGTTTAATCACTCTCAACAAAACAGTTGGAAGTGTGTGTGTGTGTGTGTGTGTGTGTGTGTGTATTTTACATGGCAAAATGCCCCCCCCCCCACCACCTTTTTCTTGGAAATGGTTGAACCGTTGTGACAGAAGCTTCTCAAAAAAATTCTGCTGGAGACAAACACCCTGGAAAACTTCAGCCCAAACGGTTAAAGTTTGGCAGAGTTATAAGGAACTGAAAACAGCCTCTAATAATAAGAAGAGTTGGGAAACCTTAATAATAGGTGCTGCAAGAACCACCTCTAATTTAGGATCTGATCTAAAGACTATTGAAATCAATGGAAAGACTCTGTTGACTTCAGTGTGCTTTGGATCAGGTATTACAAGAACTATTTTGTTGATCTTTGTAACACGTTTGCATTTTGTTTGTTAACAGTGGGGTAATAGTTAATCAGTCAGTTAATGGTTGCACTGAAAAACCTACGCATTTGGAACCTTTCTTAACTACCTCCTTTCTCATAAAGCTTTGTTTATAAAAAGTGTTGCTAAAAAGTTAGTGGTGAGAAAATGAATTTTACATTAAGGTCTGAAACCTGCAGTTGCTTGAATTCACATGTAACTTTACCCTTTTGGATAGACCCATTGATGTTATCTAAACAAGTCTGATTTGAAGTCAATGGGACTATCCATGTGAATAAAGTTTACTGAGTGTTTGCAGAATCAGGCCCTTAGTAATGTAAATTATATATGTTAAATGAATATGTATGGTGGTTGGTTCAGCAGAAGTTATGTGCAATTTTTACAGAATTTCCTGTAGGTTGCTGCTATACAGTATTTTTATTAAAAATCATACCAATTGGACATATTAATCAACATTTGTCCCTACTGAGTGGCTGCAGTGCTGTTTTTCCAGTATCGTAAGTAAATTGATCAGTGAAAAAAATTAAATGTTTAAAAATGCATTCAGAATTATCCACAAAACAATGGATTATATTATTATTCCAGGTTGGTAGTGGTCACTGTAAGAGTCACCTTATTTGACCCTAGGACAGTTGAAACATGAAGAGAACACACAAGGTGACACTGTTGACAAGCCTGGAGAGTGAAAGAGCAACTCTAATTAATTAATAAGATGTATTGTATCCAGACTTTGGTTAAGGCAGTCTTTTACACAAAAGCAATACTACTTTGGAACTGCCTCTTTTTAAATTTTGGATAGCTGTGCTTAAAGTAGCAATTGTTAACAGTTTATGAGACAAGTAGCATATCAGAAAGCCAGGGTCATGCATGGGTAAAGAGTTTACACATAGGTAAGCCAAATGCTAACTCCTTTTTGGAATTTTGGAACTCGTCATTAGTAAATCGAGTTTCTTATCTAAACAAGTCTGATTGAATCTATGTAGCATTGCGCTGGCTGTTGCCATGGTGCTAGAATCTTTGTGATATTTCCCAACATTCCTGCTGTTTTCTGAGCACTCTTGAGCCCCCCAGATTGTCTGTTCTCACTCACAAAATTGGCTTCATTGCTAATTAGAGTAATCTTAAACTAGTTCTAAATTTAATATATTCTGACAGCTCTGTGGTTGAGATTGGTTTAAGTTTATGAAAACTGGCCAGTTAAAGTAAACCATGCATGAGCTGGTCACAGAGGAGTAACCATTTGATGCTGTTGCTATGATCTTGTTAACACTTTATTATGAGAAAGTTAATTAGGACCTCTTTCTGAACAGTAGGGGGCAGTGTTTAAAAGGACAACACTTGCCGCTGAGGATTACTTCCAAATCAAAGTGCTGGGATTTTTTAATTTTTTTTTAAACTCAGAACTCTGTGGGGGAAAATCTACTTTTGTTTTATGAGATTTTGAGTTTGATTTTTGCTTGGTCTTTGAATGATCACATTAATTCCTCCCATAATTAGCTGATTATTAATTTAAAAAGAGTTTTTCTCTATATTTTAGATTTTTAGTTTGAATTGTGCTTGCTTTTTCTCTTATGTAAAGGTGATTTGGAATTGTAGCTTTCCTTATTTTCTGTCTTCCCATTGCCTTTTTTAGTGACCATAGCTCCGTTGATACTTCTGGGAGATCCTAGTATGGTAACAGTTAGGATATATTATTATTCGTTAATTATTTGTATTCTAGTTGTAGATAAGATGTATTAAGTACTATGCAGTCATATAGAAAAATACACTCTGCCCGAAACAGCTTACAGTTTAAGGCCCTGATCCTGCAAACAGTTATATATGGTAGTCACCTTACAGAGTATGACACTGCTCATATAACCAAAGTTATTCATGTGCATAATTATTGGCAAGGTTGTGGCCTGAAAAGACAAAAAAAATAGATTAAAGATTGGGGAAAAGGGATACAACTTATAAGCAGTGGTGGATTTAGAGTTAGTAGGGCCCTGTGTGCAGCTTCATTTTCAGTGGCCCCCCTTGAGACCCAGCCAAGAAAAATAACATTCTCTTATCTCCCCCACAATTTTTCATTCTTTTTTTCTTCACCCTCCTCCTATATTATAAGTAATGGGAAGTAAATGAAAATAAAGTGAGGTACCTTGATTGGAGCAGGGGGTTGAGGTGTGGATGAGGGGTGCAGGCTCGGGGAGAAAGTTTGGGTGCAGGCTCTGAGCTGGGGCAGGGGTTGGGATGTGGGAGTAGGTCGGGGGGGTGGCATTTACCTTGGGCGACGTGGCTCCCAAAACGACCAGCACCCCCCCCCCCCCCCGGCAGTGGCTCCTAGGTGGTGGTGGGGGCAGCCGGTCTCCGCGCGTCAGTGCTTGGGGTGGGGTTTGTTAGATGAGATTTGTCCTGCATTTTGGGGGCCCCGTGCCACCGCACAGTTTGTTTCATGGTAAATCTGTTCCTGGTTATAACCAAAGTGCATAAGGTGATGATAGGTAAATGTCTTGTATAAATGGGTGCCAGACTGGAACTGATATATCCACAACTTTTTGTTTTTGACCTAGAGATTTTATAAGACTTCTAGATTTCTAAATATGGCATCCATTTTTCCACCAACAATACTTTCTAAATCTCATACAACCTATGGATACTGACAATTCAGATGAATCCATTCTGTTTGTAAAACTAAATGTTGTTTAGCTAGCACAAAAGGCATTTGTTACATTCTAATACAGGGGTTCTTAACATTTTTCTTGCTGAAGTCCCCTCAACATGCTATAAAAACTCCAGGGCCCAGCTGGGGGAGGGGGAAGTGTGGGGTTCTGGCCGGGTGGGGGGATTCTTGGGCATAGGCATCGTTTTACTTCTATTTTTTTTGGGTGGGGGGCAAGGGCTGGCAGAGCTTGAGCCAGCTCTGCACAGCAAGGTCCAGGGGGGGAGCACCACCTCCACCCCCTGACTCACTCAGGTGGCCACCCAGCCTGTCTGGGCTGTGGGGGGACGCAACCAAAAAATATAACTCAAAGGGGGTACTTGGTTCAAAAGGTTTGAAAACCGCTCAGGGTATAGGGAGGGGGTAGCTAGGGGGGTGTGTGAAGAGAGGGGAGTAGCTGAGGGTGCAGGCAGGGGGTAGCTAGGGGCTGTGTGTGGGCAGGGGGGTAGCTCAGGGTGCAGGTGAGGGGGGCTCCCAGTGCAGCTCCCAGCTTCAGCAGGGATGGGGGCCTGCTGGCTTCAGCCCCTCGCTGCTCCCGGCTGGGGCTGGGGGAAGGCCTGCTGGCTTCAGCCCTGCGCTGCTCTCAGTTGGGGTGGGGGTCCCCGCCAGCTTCAGCCCTGCGCTGTTCCCAATTAGGGCGGGGGGGAAGGCCCGCTGGCTTCAGCCCCACGCTGCTCTCGGTTGGGCCGGGGGTCCCGGCCGGCTTCAGCCCCGTGCCGCTCACGGTTGAGGCGGAGGGGTGGCGGCAGCAGCTTCAGCGCTGGGGCTCGGGGCACCAGGTTTCAGCCGCAGTGCTCTGCGGCCCCCTGAAAGGGTTCATGGACCCCTGGTTGAGAACCGCTGTTCTAATACATCCTGCAGTGTTTTAATAAATTACAACTGTTCCGTATGAATGTCCTGATTTGTCTCTAGTATTTTCACAACTGAAAAAACAACCACAATAATCTTTGGGCTGGTTGGGGCAACACCTGGCAAAGTGTTCTTATAATCCTCCAGTTCATTAACTAACTGTGGTGGCATAGCTTCAGATTAGAGCCAGTTTATAGCCTCCTCCTTATCCGAAGATGCTGGTTTATGCAATGGTACGTAACCTGGAGTTCCTAGGCATTTTTTCTGGTGATCTTGTTATTTCTAGATAACCAGGTTGTGGCAGATCTGCAGCTGGTGTACAGTTGCATAGCTCTCTTGTTAAGTTCTTGCCTCTTTTCTATGGGGCCAGACTACATGGGAGCAGCAACAGGGAGATTTAAGAGGCAACAAAATCTAATACAATAATAATGGGTGACTTTACCCACCTACACATAAACAAGCCAATTTTCACTACAGGGCACCATTTAGAGAAGTAAATCCTTGACACCTCCAGGGATTATTTCTTGGAACAGCTAGTTAGGAACACACAAGACTGGAACCTACTCTTGATTTAGTCCTAAATCAAATACTGAAGTTGGTTCAACCAACAACTATAGTTGAGCAACTAAATAAATTTGACCACAAAAAAGTTAAGTTGAAGATGCCCATAACTAGCATGATAACCTTAAACTATAGAAAGAGGAATATTTTTCAACATGAGGAAGTAAGTCAAAAAACGCCTTAAAGCCATAAAACATCAAATTAAAATCCCTAGCATTTATGTTACTGCATACCATAAATGCCACCCACTCACGTCAATGGGTGGGGGAAATTGATGGGGCCAGTGGTGCAAGGGGACAGTTCCAGTAGTGAGGGAGGGAGACACTTGCCAAGGAACAAATAGGTAGCTCTTCCCCTTGGGAGTCTCTGGCACCCACTGGCCAGCTGGGAGAGAGGGTTGCTGATTGGCCAGCATTCCCCAGCTCCTAGGATTTAGCCAAGTGCAGAGTCCATGTGGAGCCTCTTTTGGCTCCGTTCCAGAAGCCCACCGTACCCACCTGAACTAGGAATGGGAACCTGGCCTGACAGATGCTGTGGGTCTACCTGATCTTCTGTTCAGGGGGTCAGGAAGGAATTTTTCTCTCACGTGCCAATTGGCAGAGGACCAGGGAGGTGTTTTTTCTTCCATTTTTTTGGGGAGACTTCCTAGCATCATCTTCAAGCCCCAGTGGGTTAAATAGGAAGACCTTAGTACCTAACTGAGGTACTGGAGTGGTGGTGTTTATTCATCACAACTTGCAGCTGGTTTCCAATGTGGTTAAGAGAATAAAATGAACAGTTCCCAGAGGTAAAAAACCTTGGAGTTTGCTGATTGGCCTTGGGCTTATGTGATAGGGCGAATGAAGTGGAGGGAGCAAATATTATGTCTCTCTTTTAAACCAGATCCTAAGGATTACAGGCCAGGGAGCCTTACTTTCTCATTAAGACCAGGTAAATTGGTTGAAACAAAAGCCAAAGATATAAAACACTGAGGGCTTGTCTAGATTACCCACTGGAGTGATCGATCTTTCGGGGATCGATTTTTCGCGTCTAGTGTAGACGCGATAAATCGATCCCCGATTGCTCTGCCGTCGACTCCGGCAATCCACCCCCGGCAAGAGGAAGAAGCGGAGTCGACGGAGGAGTGGGGGCAGTCGACCCTGCAGCGTCCTCACAGTGCGGTAAGTCGATCGAGGTACGTCGACTTCAGCTACGTGAATAACGTAGCTGAAGTTGCGTACCTTACATCGACCCCTCCCCCCGCCAGTGTAGACCTGGGCTGAGATGCACTGGATGTGGTAGGGAAAATCAGCACAGCTTTTGGGATGGAAAATCATGCCTCTCTAATCAATTAGAATTCTTTGAGTGTGTCAGTAAAATAGTGGTTAAAGGAGAAATGGATGAGACAATTCATTTGTACTGTCAAAGATTATCATGAGAGACTATCAAGGAAAATAAGTAGCCATGAGGTGAGAGGTAAAGTACTACTATGCATTAGAAACTCATTAGAGTACCAGAAAAGTAAGTGGGAATATGTGATCTAAACATGCCAAAAGGTTACATTAGGACCAGTGTTTGTTAATGGTTTGATGACATGAGCAGTGTGTGGCTTAATTTGCAGATAACTGAACATTATTTAGGTTAGTCAAGACTAGAAAGGACTATGAAAAACTCCAGAAGGACCTCACAAAACTAGGTGAATGGGCAGAACAGAGGCAGATGAAATCCAATGTTGACAAATGTAATGCACATTGAAAGGAATAATTTGAACTCATATAAATTGCTTGGTTCTGAATTAACTGTTACCACACAGGGAGAAGACTGGGGTCAATTTAAAGATTTATTAATAGATTTTTAACATCAGGAGGAACCATTGGTATGTAGTCTGACCTCTTGCATAACATAGATCATAGACTGTCACCCAATATTTCCTGAATCCAACATAGCAACTTCTGTTAGGATGCGAATGGCTTAGTTAAAACTTTTGTTCAGTGCGTAGAAGTAACCAAAAAGCAAATAAATGTTTGGATGTATGAAGAAGTGTATATGATATTATGTCCATGTTATATATCAATGGTATACCTTCATCTGGACTACATGTTCAGTTCTAGTCACCCCATCAAAAAACAAAACAAAAACAGTGCATCTAGTAGAAATAGAAGGGCTTTGGAGATGGGTAATGAAAATGAATGGAGGTATGGAAGAGTTTCATGGGAATGTGAAAGATGAGGCTGTTAGTGTAGAGAGGAGAAAAAAAATTGGGGATGCAATAAAAATATATACAATAAAGAATGGTAAATTGGGTACTCCTACTGATCTGTTTTCATAACCGAACAGAAGAACAAAGGGAAATTCCATGAAACAGAAAGGCCATACATTTGAAACAGATTAAAGGAAATATTCTTTTTCACAACACATAATTAATCTGTTGGAACTCACTGCCACAATGTGTCACTGAAGGGAAAAAGCTCAGTAGGATTAAAAAAAAAAAAAGGATTAGACATTCAGATAGATGATGAGATTGTGCACAGTTGCATTAGATAGGATCAAATATTTATAAGAAATCTTTCTTTTGGGCTTTGGATCGAGCCCATAGATGGCCATTTGTTGCCTGAAGTACCAGACTTGATGGGTTAATGTCATTCCTGTCCTGTGCTCTTTTGTACATTATGGGATCAACATATTAAAAAGCTTTACCAGCACTCTGAAGTTAAAGGGAATGGGCAGGAAGCCTTATACACCTGTCTAGAATAGACGTGAGAGACTAATTTAAAAATAGAATGCACATCAGGTAAAAACAGTTTCAAAATTCACTTGTCAGTGCACAAGAATTCAGTGTAGCACGCAGCATCCGTTTATAAGGAGAATTGTAGCCCTATTTGGAGAACAATCAGCAAAAAAATCACTTGTGTATCCAGAACAAAGAATACAGTAGTGTACCATTTATTTTCAAAACTTCAGAAGACCCTGTACTTCTAAATTTTAAATAAACGTTCTGTAGTGGGAATAAAGTGAAATTAACTCTGAATCACACATTGGAGTGCTCCTTTACAATTCTAAATGAAACCACACATGTGAGAATGTACATTGGCGCAGCTAGATAAACACAGTTCCTGTTGTAGTTAAGGGCTAACTTGTTTGGCATGCAGCAGTGGATTTAGAAATATATGATAGTGCTCACACTAAGTAGAAACCAGAGAATGTTGGGCCACAGTTTGTTTCCAAAATATTAAATTATTTCTGATAATAAATGAGCCATTTATTTAATAAAACCTTACTGATTCAGGTATCAAATATATCTTGACAATGCATTTGTTCCAAACGCCTGTTGTTCAGGACAAAAGTCTAGTACCCTCATTGTGCATTTCAGAATTTCTGGCAATAAAACTTTAATTTGCACTGCAGCATGACCAAAAATTTAGGGCCATATTCACAAAGCCGTTATAAAGCAGTTAGACAAAATAAGTTATGGTTACATGTTATTGTTTGGTGTCAATCAAGGCCAAGGGACAAGTTCTTTTATTTACTGCCAGGAAATAACAGTTTCAAAATCCTTGATTCTTACGTTTTGGGTTCAGCAAATGCAAAAGTAGAAAACTGAAGTGATCCTGACCCATGTACATACTTTGCTTCTGTTCATAAACAACAGTTTAATTAATTGCACAAAGACTTGGAAGGGGTAGAATTTGAAGTGTCTCTTAGTGCATGTTCCTGAAAGCCCTTACTCATGTGAGTAGCTCTTAGTGACGTGAGTATTCAAATTATGTCAGTGGGACTACTCGAGTGGGTGAGGATTTTTTATTTCAATAAGGCATGGCATAAATGCAGTTTTGGTTAGGGGTGCAAATCTTATTTTTTACCGGAATATTTATAGTGAAACACTCCTACTATGGATGCATTTGCACTAGTACAAAGTTAGCTTATACCAGTGTAGTTTATTCCCCTTCCCACACACTAGTATAAATCACTTTTGTACCAACATAACTGCATTCACGCTATGGGATTGTACTATTTTAACTATATTGATATAGTTGAAGTGGTATGACTTTCGAGTGTAGACAAGTCCTGTGTATGCAGGATTGTGATCATAACCCCATTCACCCAGGTCTGAATAAACAGAATATCAGGAAGTGGAGGGAATACATCCTAATACATAGTGAAGTCAGGACTTTTTATTGCAAGTCTAGCTACATAAACTTTCCAGGGGCTCTTTTTGCTAAGTCTTTATTTTGAGGGCAAAATCATGTCCTGACTTGCTTAGCTGCATAGGAGAGCACCCTCTTGCTCCTCTGAATGGGCTCCCTGTATTATGGAATAGCTATGTGGGGTGGGGAGCAGTGATTGTGGAGCCAATGTGTCCTTCCCTGTGCATGTGGCAGCAGGTGGCAGGGCATGGGCAGAGTCTCGGCTCCCCCATGCACAATGTGTCAGCCATCATAGCTGTTCGGGCAGTTGGGAAACGTATGGTGCACTAGGTATAGATCTGGCACTGGGAGGGAAGGAGGCGTGAGGTTTTGGTTTTTTTTTAAATTCATTCGCAACCAGTGGTGTTAATTGTTTCCCAGTTGAAACAGTAGCTACACAACCTGGATGTTCCTTCTGCTGCACATGGATCTTGATCTTCTCTTCTGCTCTTTAGGCAGATTTTCCTTCCCATCTGTTTCATATCATGGATGATACATCTGGAAGCAGGCTGTCACCTTCTCTTGAGGCATCTTTATGAAAAATACTGTGTGCATGCTACTAGATGTAATAGTTTCAGTGTTGCCAACTCTCATGATTTTAATGCAAATCCCACAGTATTTGGTGTTTTTCCTAAATGCAATTTTTTTGGGGCTAGGAGGTGAGCAAGAATTTCAGCTTTCATTAAAAAAAAGTTTCTAGCCCTTGTAAGTGTGGAGAAAAGTGGTAAAGCATGACCTATGTGTGAACTAAAGGCTCAGAAACCAGAAGGGAAATAATCAAACCCCACATTTATTTATTTTTTTAAAAATCATGATCATCACAATTTGAGGTCATGACTCCTATCTGAAGAACGCGTGGGGTTGGCAGTACTGTAGTCTTACACAAAGTTCCCGCGAGTGTTTTGTAATTAAACGAGGAAGATGCAGTACACTGAAATGTGTACAGGTTTTCTACATACTGTAGTGGGAAAGGTCTGAGCGCCTTCATCTCTCATTTGAAACCAGCGTGTTTGTACTCTAAAAAGAGACCATGTACAAATGGAATCTGAAGAGCAGAATGTGAAAGCAATGGGATTGTACAGGTGCAAATGACGGTGCAATTTAGTTCATAAGGAAGAAGTGTGAAGACTCAAACTTGACTTTGAGAGTCCGTGTTGTGTATGCAGGACTGGCAATAAGAAAAACCATCTTGATGTTTGTAAACTGAGCACATTTGAATTAGACGTCATTGAAGCACAATAAACTGGAACTCCACAACGTCAATTTTATAGAGTCTCTTTCCAGAATAAAATCAAACCTTAAGGGAATTTATCCCATGGAACAGAACTAATGGCATTATGCTGCTTTGTCAGGGTGCACATAAGGAGTACTTCCTGTCGGAAGTAAATTCATGTTAGGTCAGTTTTTTGTTTTGATTTTGGTCTTGCAAAGTTACAGTTGGCTTTACAGGATCCAAGACCAATCTACTCGGATCAGGACACTCCTGTGAAGTTCAGCATGGTGACAAATCTTTGGCAACAGAACTTGAGTCTCTCACATGTACTGGTAATGCAAAGTACCAGCAATTACAGGCCAAACTCTGTCTGGTCTCTGCAATGGTATGTTAGTGTAAGGAGGTTGCACCCTACTTGCACTGCTGCATAGGGGCTGGCCAGAATCCTGTTGGGGTTCGTAATCCCAGTTCCCTTCCTCGGCCTCAGTGGGTGCAAGCTGTCTAACGAAGGCGAGGAGGAGCTGAGCTGGCTGCAAGCAGAGCAGGGAGCACAGTGCACCCTTGCCATGGGCGGCAGAGCTGATGTTCTGCTGTGAATCTGTCTGGCATGCGCATGCACAACCTCCGGGAGGAATTCTGGCTGAGTGGCTCCAACTGCAGTGTGACTTTTCTGCATCTCTCTGCATAACATTCCTTTCTGCATAACACACCATCAGCATGCAGGGCACATCTTTATCCTAAGCCACTGAGCTAGCTTTTAAACTTGCATTTAATATTCTGTCCCAGGAAGGCAATGGCATTTCCCCCCTTCTGTTCTTGTTCAGCCCCATCTATCACATAGTCTGAACAGCAAAAGAGGTGTAAGTGAGTTTAGGAATAAGAAACAACCAAGAATTTGTGCAGCTTTGATATATAACTCATTGTCAGCACTCTCATTCCTTGTTGAGTATAAAGTATATACAAAGTTTAATGAGAATGTCATAACTCTCTCTTCCATTAAAATTCAATATTTACTTTCAAACACACATAGAGATGCTAGTTTTTCAAGGTTTCACAGTCACAGCTTGACCTTCCATCTAAATCTCAGTGACCTGCAGTGAGCACTATTTGATATAAAATCTGAAGTTGTAGGCTCCTGGCTCCAGTCCTAATGAAGAATACCATAGCAGACAGATGCCTGAGAGTGGTAAAATCTGACATTGGTGTAGTTTACAGTGAATGAAACCAGATTAGACCACTGAAGTTATGGATATGAACAACATAGCAACCAGTACAATTATGGAGACACTTACTGATGGTTTAATGTTTATTTTTCAGTAGCTATTTTACTTGGACTGTTGCCTACTTATGTTAACAAAAATAAAGCTGGAAGATTTTAGGCAGCTTTAAAAGCCTTGCAATAAATTTTGTGAAACAGCTTTTATTGTACTTGGGTTTTAGTAGTTTCTTATAGAAATGGCTCAAGAAAAGATCAACAAACATTTGAATCCCTATTACCATTCCTTGGGGGACCAGAAACGAAATCTTCCTTTTCTGGGAACAAGATCTCATGATAACTTCCTGGTTTATTTTATATGTCTAAGATACTCATGCTCTCTTGTGTGATAGAATTGTACAATGTGGGGGTGGGAAGCTTTTAAGTTTTAAATAGCAATTTTTTCAGCTTGTGCTGATCATTTGTTGATAAATCTGAGTTATCAAAAAGGATTTGTGGTGCAATGTTCATGATAAGTCCATGTACTAAATTTCTGCAGTATATTAAATTAGTAGGAATGCTGTATGAAGCTTGTCTTGACCTGAAAATGTAAACCAATATGCATATGGTCTGCATTAATTCTCTGTATTTAAAATAATGTGGTAAAATAAAATATTTCTCTAGTACCAAAAAAAAAAAAAGTTTTGGGTGCGGGAGAAAGTGATCACTAAAGACCTCTTTATCATTTATGGACGTGAAAATGATGGAAGTGTCTGGCATTTTGCCCCTTGTTTGAACGTTAAAAGCATTATATATCCTAGTGTGGAGAAAATGTTGTCATTAAAAGTTGTGGGTTTTGCTGCAAAATAAGGTTTTAATAAGAACAAGTTTGTGGATATGCTGCAGAGTGAGTAGTAACTCTGATAGCTTTTTGTTTGCCATTATATTTAAAATGGGTCAGATTGAGATATTCTATAAGTAAGGAGGAGAATCCAGGCACAGGATAGAGAGTATGCACAGTGACTGTGTTCAATACCTTTGTCTGGGTGTTTATTCATTGACGTTTATTCATTGTATTCACCAATCATAGTGTAATTGTTTTTGCAATGAAGCCTACCCTGTGTTTGAAGAAAGTACTAATTCATAATATCTTTTAAGGGTACATTTAAAAAGGATTGTGCAAGGGTCTTGCTGCTTGAAAATGTCATCCATACAGCAAATTTAATCAAGAGAAGTAACAGAGAAACTGGTCACATTCAGCTGTGGCGTAACAGGTTACCACAGGACAGAACTCAGCTTCTTCTTGTTAATGGGATTTTCAAAAATAATTGAGTCATATTGTAGTAAAGTTGTTTATAAACATCGCAAAAAAGGATTACTGTAGACTGTTCTGGGGAAAGTTAGTATTGTAGTTTGGATGAAGGAATCTCGTTTGATAAAAAGGTATAACACTGATAACTTTGCTCAGTGTCTTTTTCCTTAGAATTAAGGTCACAGCCTTATGATATCCTGAGTGGCTTCTGTGAGGTATTCCTAACCATTCTTAATGTAAGAACTCAAATAAAATAAAAATAATTGATTGGGAATTAAGGAATTAAATCCTCAGCTGGGGTAAATTGTAGCTCCACTGACTTCAATTAAGTTATGACAATTTACGGAAACTGAGGCTCTGTCCCAAAGTCACTCATAACCTTGTCAGATCCAGGCCTTATTAGTTGGCAGTGATTTCAAACACCAGTTTCGTTTTTTCTTTTTCTTTTCCAGTCTTGTCATGTCTTTTGTTAAATGGGATTTGTTCACTCAAACCATGGGAGGAGTTAGTGAAAATTAATGGCGCTCACTATCTTATCAGAGGCCTTCACTCCTCAAGACTGTACCAGTCAGAGAATATGACTGAGGATAAAATAAGTATTTTTAAGAATACCATTATTAAAAAGGAACAGTTGAGAATGTGCAATGACAGTTGTATCTGCTACAGACAGTGTTCATCAAATATTCGTTCTGCTTATGCACTGCTTGGGAAGTTTATTTGTACTGTGCAAAGTTTGTGTTGTTTTAGGTGGTCCGTGGTGTGAAGCAGTAGAGGGCACAGCTGGGCACCAGGGGGTCATATTCTACTTTGTTCCCCCATATACTTTTGAGATTTTTGCTTGTTTTAAATGCACTCCCACAGGAGTAGAAAATGAATAAATGGGATAAAGGAGGGTTTAAATCCAGCACAATTGAAGCTAACACTAAGCATGTTTAGTAAACTTATTGAGGCTGAGACCCATTCAAAGTTTATCCATTATGTAATGATAGCCACATGATCTGTGAAATATGATTTATTTTGCTAGTAGGTCCACTGACTAAATTTGTGATAGAAAAATTGCATAACATTGGAGAGTTTCAGCAATCAGTTATTAAGGTTGGATGTTTTCATAAATAAGATGCACGCACCATTTTAATATCACTGTGCATGTCACACCTTTGTAAACAATAAATGACAATACTTTAAATATTCAGTATTGCATGATGAGGGCAGCTGTTCACACTGTACTTAATGTACTTAATTGTGTACATTTACAACTGATCTTTAAAGTCTCGCTAAAATTCTCCTTGGCTCTTACATCCTGGAAAGACACTCCAGATTTGCACTTGTGTCTGGTCTTGCAGCAGTTCATTGCAACTTCAGACATGGATTTATATCTTCACCATAACAGGTGAAAAATTAATGTTAGTTGGTGACTGTAAATTAAATCTAGTTTAGAATTCAGCGGGTCAAAAATGTGAGGTAGTATGCTTCTCCTTTGAGCTGTGTCAGGGTTAAGTTATATAACCCACATTATGTGTGTATAAAAAAAGATATAGTAAAACATTAACATTTTCAGTAAGGTTATTTGCTAGTAGCAAAAGCCTAAAGTGGTAAAAACAGTTGTCTTTACAGCTCCTCTCTTGCATTTGCACATAGCTTACTGAAAAATTCCTCTTTGGGGTTGAAACTTTCCATGCTTTAGCATCTCCTTTTTTGGAAAGTTTGAGGAAACATGTTTAGAGGGTTTGAAGAAAATTCCTTCAGCCATTCTGAGTTTATGATACACTTTTCCAATTAAAAAAATATTTTATTTTTCCAAGGGAATTCATATTTATGATTGATTTTGGAGCGGGAATTCACATAAGAACATAAGAATGGCCATACTGGGTCAGACCATAGGTCTGTCTAGCCCAGTATCCTGTCTTCTGACAGTGGCCAATGCCAGGTGCCTCAGAGGGAATGAACAGAACAGGTAATCATCAAGTGATCCATCCCCTGTCACCACAATTGTGTGGCACAAACAATTCATCACTAGTCTGAAACATCATGGTCATACTGGGTCAGATCCTCAGCTGGAGTGCACTGAAGTCAATAGAGCTAGGTCCGTTTACGCCATCTGAGGATCTATTGTGCTGAGTTAAAATTTTGAAACTGTTTGTATGACCCAATTAATAAAAGTCGTTATTTAATTTACTAATAACTCATAGAAATACTACTTTCCTAGTTCCATACTTAAGCAGAGTTTCCTAGCTCCATAGTTGTGCCCTCAGTAATTCTATTCCCTATCTCTCAAAGATTTCCCAGGGCTCTTCTTCCCACTATGCTGTTTGTCTGCAGATCCCCAGGAAACTCACCTGGCAGCTGTGCTTTATTCTTGTCACATATGATAACCGAGCTAGTAACAAAGGTGTTGTTATAGTCCATTGGCCCTGAGCACAGAGTCCCTCAATTGACTGTTTGGTCAATTCCCAACATCAGCCAGATGTTTATGACAGTTACCCCTACTTACCTTAATAGTAATTGCACAGTGAAGGCAAATGTGTATCGTATATAGAGTTCACCTTGATTAACCCAGGAGTGGATTGTTTAAGAGACTGTGGCTGGAGGATTTAAAAAAAGGTATTTATTTATACAACCATGAGTGGAAAAAATATTTCCAATGTACCTTTAAAAAATCCATGATAATCCTAAACCTAATCTCTGCCAGGTATTTATTTTTAAGATCATAATTTTTTTCAGAAGATGGACAGCTAAATCTCAATCTACTACTCCAAGTCAAGATACAAGCAGATTCCCAAACTGAGATTCAATATGTAACTAATTAAAATGCATGCTGACTGAGGGATAAAGGCTAATATTAGCATAAGCTCTCTTATCCTTGTAGATCATTGCACCCTAGACTATTCAGGAAAATCCGCTTCTGTTGTCCTAGAAATCTCTTTGCAATTATAGCAGGCCTGCTGAGTAGCCAAAATTCATGATCTGGAAGGCTATAAGGTATGATTAAAAGCATATTGAAATCAATGGAAATATTCTTATTGTCTTTAATAGCTTTGGTTCAAGCCCAGAACTGAGGTTGGGATTTTCAAAGGAGCCTAACAACAGTGGGTGCCTCAATCCCATTAAAAGTCAGTGGACTTTGAGTGCTTAACTGGCATATGTCCCTTTGAAAAATCTCTCTTGAGCCTTTAGGTAGCTAAAACACAGTAAAATTATAATTGTATTCTTGAATGCCATTTATTCATATTATTTTATCTTTGCACATAGATTTATAACACAAAGCAATGCTATTTATAACAGAGACCTACAGCATTTCAGTTAACATGTATAGAAGGAGTAAAATAATTGCTGTATTAATATTATTTATTTGTATTACCGTAGTGACTAGGAACCCTAGTCATGGACTAGGGCCCCGTTGTGCTAGGCATTGTACAAACACAAACCGGAAAAAAAAACTCCTGTCCCTGCCCCAAAGAGTTTACAATCGGCAGATGGATACAGACAGAGGATGTACTGTATACATATCCAGAATTATCATAGATTCTAGGGCTGGAAGGGACCTCGAGAGGTCATCGAGTCCAGCCCCCTGCCCTCATGGCAGGACCAAATACTGTCTAGACCATCCCTGATAGACATTTATCTAACCTACTCTTAAATATCTCCAGAGATGGAGATTCCACAACCTCCCTGGGCAGTTTATTCCAGTGTTTAACCACCCTTACACTTAAGAACTTTTTCCTAATGTCCAACCTAAACCTCCCTTGCTGCAGTTTAAGCCCATTGCTTCTTGTTCTGTCCTTAGAGGCTAAGATGAACAAGTTTTCTCCCTCCTCCTTATGACACCCTTTTAGATACCTGAAGACTGCTATCATGTCCCCTCTCAGTCTTCTCTTTTCCAAACTAAACAAACCCAATTCCTTCAGCCTTCCTTCATAGGTCATGAAGGTCATCAGTTGAGAGATGAAATGTAGCGAGTTTTATTTGCAAGATTGTCAGTCAGATTTTTATATTTGCTGTCACAGGTTTAGTTTTTGCTCTTTCATCTCTCCTGACAATTTGCTGTGGCTTCACCTTTTTCATATCGGTTCTGATCTGCTTTAAGTATGCCGACCCAGGAAGCTGTACTTCCTTTTCTTCTGACCAACACATGGCAGGCATTTTCCGAAAGTCATTATTCGTTCTGCTAACATATCTGGCAGCTCTGACATTACAAAGATTCATATAATGTGTCTCTTACATTTTGGCTTTTCTCATAATGGAGAATTGCTTGTGTTCTTCTGCTTGTTTCATTAATCTTTATTAAATAAAGATGTAGGCTGTATTAAATTGAATGTTTTCTTTTGGCAGTAGAACAAGTCTAAAGGTGTTTCTCATTAATTTGTTATTCAGTAGGGATATCCATCTATCTGGATTGAATTTGTGACGATACTTAGTTCCTATTTGTAGAAATGCCTGTGTTGAACACATTTTCTGTGTTTTGCTCAGAATATCCTATACAGACTGACATTATGTCATTTGTCATGTGGGAATCTAACTACAGGGAATTGGTCTTTGTTGACAGCATGTCTCCATTTTGCTTCTCTCCCCCCAATACAATGTGTTTTATATTTAATCTTATAAAATTTTATCTTGCTAGTGGATTGTGAAGAAGTGCAGAAACGGTGGTTTTGTTTTTGTTTAGCATATTAATATTTTGGACAATATTTTGGCATAAGAAATGCCAACATTTATTTTTATAGGAATGTCCTATTTAGAGTTTCCTCTGGCAATTAATTAAAGGGACATTAATTTGAAAGCAAGTCTTTTTTTTTTTTAAAGGCTCAAACTGCGTTTAAATGACTGACCCTGCGTGGGAAACAGTGAAACTTGACAAAACACGGAGTTGTGAAAGGCATGAAACAAAACAAAACTGAAAAATCATGGAAAGTGTGTTTTCAGTAATCTCTTTATCATATTTGTAGATGTTATTTGTAACAATGGTAGGTTGAGAATAAATTTCAGCAGAAGTGATTTTTAAGTTAGTGTCCCTTAAACGACAGTGTTTGAAAACATTTTACTTTAGTGGTATCTGTTTGCCCTTGGTGCTTACATACAACTCGTAGGCAAAGAGTACTGTTTTTTATATATCTGTAAGGAATTATGTCATCTTGCCATCAGGAACCCTTAAATAAGCAAACAAAGAGTGTCTAAATGTGGTTGCAGTACCTATCCGGGAACAGCACAAGATCCGCAGATGACACATGGGTTTTTTTTAGGGGGAAAACATCTTCATTTGGTTTGCCAGATTTCTTAACATTTATGAAGACTCTGTTATAAGTCTAGCAAAAAATACCACTTTTATTTGGCGCAAAAAGAAAAACTGTTTCATGGCTAACGTGACATTATAAATCTAGAGATGGAAAAGACATACACAACATCTTAACCGTACCAGTGCAGGAGTGTTCTCTACTGTAAAAAGTATTTTCTAGCTTCTTGTGTAGTTAATTTTAGATATCTCAAACATCAGACCTTTGACAACTTCACCCGTGACCAGCATACTGGTCGCCAGCATACGGCATACTGGTAAGAACCCGTACCAGCCATATTCACCACACATTAAAGCCGTGGCAGCGCTTTAACGTTCCCTGCCCCTTTTGCCTCCCCCCCCCCCCCCCCGGCTGCCAACGGGGGGACAAAGGGAACATCTGCCCCAACTACAGGCACTTACCGGTACGGGGTGAGCCAGGGCTGGCTCTGATCCCCCCAGCCCCGCCCCTTCTGCCCGAGGCCCCACCCCTTCTGGGTGCCAGAGCCGGTCCCAGCCTGGCCCCGTACTGGTAAGTGCCTGTAGTTACTTTCACCCCTGCCTGTGACACTACTCTGTAGTTCTAATAACGTTCACTGTTATGAAGTGTTTCTTGATTTTTCAGCCTACATTTTTCCTTTCCTAATATTTTGTCTTGTTAGTCATAATTTTACCCTTTTGGATACCCTAAAGGATTCCTTTACTTCATTAACAGAATTGTGTTTTAAAAAAAAATCTGTCTTGGGTGACAAAAGTCCTCAAGCAGTTTTGGGATTTGCCTTGTGTGGCAATATTTAGAACATTTTGTGTCTGTGGACTCTTAATAGTAGCTTGTTTTGCAAAACTTTTTTGCTCTTGTATTTGCAAATGTTGTTATCCTATTATCTCTTGTGATATATTTCAAGATGAGCACCTTTCATTAGGATAGGTCAGATGGGATTTCTCCTGTGTCCCTGACTGGTTGACCCCATCTCATATGAGCAGGAATGCCACCCCAGCTAGGCAGAATTAGTTTACATGTGGTTTTTCAGACAAGAGCTGCTGTATTTTGATTGAGTTCTGTGATCCAACGCATAGACTTTAAGGTCAGAAGGGACCATCGTGATCATCTAGTCTGACTTCCTGCACACTGTAGGCCAAAAAATGTCACCCACTCCTGTAATAGACCCCTAACCTCTGGCTGAGTTACTGAAGTCCTCAAATCATGGTTTAAAGACTTCAAGTTACAGAGAATCTACCATTTACACTAGGTTATATCTGCAAATGATCTGTGTCCCATGCTGCTGAGGAAGGTGAAAACTCCCCAGTGCTTCTACCAATCTGACCTGGGGGAAAATTCCTTTCCGACCCCAAATATGGTGATCAGTTAGACCTTGAACATGTGGGCAAGACCCACCAAGCAGACACCTGGGAAAGAATTCTCTGTACTAACTCAGTTGGAAAAATCTGGGAGAAGAAATACTTTCTCTCAGTCCTAGTGTCTGTCAGGAAGCCTCATAGTGCATTCTACAGGTGAAACTTTCTTTGATATAAGTTCACTTTTGTTACATCTAATTGAAACCTAGTCCTGGACAAAGGCTGTCTCATACAGTCGCTTCTGCAATAATTCCTCCAGCTAGTGGGAATTGCACTAGTTTTATCCTGACATAATTGTTATCTTTCAGTTTGGCTAGGGGAATTTTCCTAGACACCTGCATTCTCTCTTGTTGCTCTGTACTGAAATATTGGCCTAAGCTTCTAGTATTAGTAATGTCTGGAATTCTGTCAATTGTGACTGTGAACTGCTTTATTATTTCATATTAGCCTTGTCTTCATCTCATCCTCCTATCATATGTCGCTTTCAGCATAATGGCTCCTCACAACTTGAAGAAAATCAGACTCAGGAACAGCAGCATCCTGCGCATGGTACAGTAGGCATATGTGTTTTTGAACACTCTCATATTGCATGCAGTTGTTTGCATAAATCAAAAGAGAGAGATGGATGGTTGATTGTGTCCACTCTCACCCTGGCTTCTCGTCCTGGAGATGATGGGAATGTTGCATGTGGTAAGCAGTTTAGTCATATACTCTGCTTTGCCTGCTGCATAAATGTAATTGTGCAGGTCTTTCTGAAAAAGAGTGCTAATTGTAGCCAGTAAAGATCTATGGCTTTCTCCACCTGAGTTTGGCACATCAGATCTGGAGGGAGCTGGAATTCCTGGAGTAATACCATGCAGTTCACTATGTATCTAGAATCATAGAAGTGTAGGGTTGGAAAGGACTTTAAGAAGTTATCTAGTCCATCCCCAGCTGAGGCAGGATGTAAGCTGTGCCAGACTTTTTAAGCATTCTACATGTGGTGCAAAATGGACGCCGGCCCGCATTTGACACCAGCAGACTAGTGAACTTATTCTTCGATACTTGTTTCATACCATGTCTCTTTTCCTGCTCATGAAAAGGAAGGACAATAAATTAATAACAGGGCTCCTCAGTGGATAGAGGATGGCTTGTCAGCATGAATCAGGACAGTGGCAGCTGTAGCCTGGGGAGAGGAAATTGTGGCCAGCACTGACATAAATGGCTGTGTTGAATATACAAGCTGTTCTCCAGTGCGCGTTCAGAGTTTGTGTTCAGTGCAGCGTAAGACAGTTGGTATGTACTGTACAAATCATATTCAATAATGCTTTGGCAGTGACAACTGTGGGACAGTACTTGGGGACTAGACTGGCGGCGATTGCTGCTTCTCTGTGTTACTTTCTTGTTGCCACATTGATGATGTGACTGACTGCTTTGAAGTGTGTGAATGAAACAAATATGGCCTATAACGCCAGGGTCCTGAAAGGCGCTGAGCTTCCTTTGGGAAGTGAAAACGTAGGATGTGCAGTGCCTCAGAGGATCAGGCCCGACAGCTGTAACCTGTGGGGTGGAGATTTAGAATTGTGGAACATCCTTCCCCCATTTATTTAGAAATTCCACTTGACAGGACTTGAAGGAGTTTTTTAAAGCAAAATCAGTAGAGAAATAAATCCTTCGGCAATTGCACATCTGACAATTATTTCTTAAATTTAAGTAAATCTGAGAATTCCCTAAACCATGACATTTAATTTAAAAATATCCTCCCTCCCCCAAATAAAACAATACACATGAACAAAATAAAAACAAACTTAGTTGATTTGTTAAATGTCTAGAACAAATGTAACATTGTGTCTAAACTTTGTCCATTCAAGACTGTATGTAATATTAGCATGGAACCTATTTTCAGAGATAAGCATGTGCAATTGTGTGCATATATATGTGCGTGTATGTGTGTTAAATTTATGAGTGGAAATGCGCATTGGGTATTTGCGCAAACACAAGGCCAAACTGATTATGTGTGTGGTAAACATCTATTTTTATTCACAGCACATTTGTTACTTGCATGCATATGCTATGAGGTCTGCTCAGATGTGTGCCCTGACTTTGAAAAATCGGCCTTATACATTTTAAAAAACGAAATTTCCTGTATAGACACATGCTCAGACATACGCACATTTGTTCAGGCTCATGGCTAAATCCTCATTTGTTTGTGATCTGCGCAGTTAACTAGGACAAAACTAGGACATGTATCCTTTTGTCTCTTGTCTGTCTAGAGAGGGATGACTAGATCTTTTAACCTTACAATTAGTTATTCATCCCTTAACTCTTAAGGTTGGATATCCACCTCTTTTCCAGGCAGTTTCCAACCCCAGATTTCCTGTGACTAGGCAAACCACCTCCACCAAAAGTGGATTTTGGCCCCGTACTGGCTTTACCAGTGCAGAATCCAAGTCCAAAATATAATTCTGTACTCACATCCCTTTTTTATTTTAATATCTTTCTACTAGTGAAACTTCACATAGCACCAGCTGGTTTTAACCTTGCAGCTGGCACATAGCAATGAGAAATGTTTTGAAATCAAATGATAGGTGTAAAATAATTATTGGGAGAACTTTAAAATATATATTCTAACATATGAAGGCTCTTAGAAAAATTCAAAAAAACTTTTCTGGTCACTTTTAAAAGTACAGAATGAGTAGTTTGAGGGTTGGGTATTTGTCCTCATCAGAATAGCATTGTAAAGAGTTTCTATGGTTGTTTGTTCTACATCCTAAATGTTTAATTTTCAGATGTTTCCTGTTTGTGAAAACATTTGTATGAATAGACATGTTGAGATGTCTGTTCTCTGTTAATAATTGAGGCCAGTGCTTTTTGTTCTTCATAATTTCTCACTTATTTTCAGTGTGTTTCACTGTCCAGTCACTTAGTTGTTTTGAGGGTTTTTCTTTTGTTTTTGAAGCGGACCCAAACACATTGAAATGATTTTGGTGCTACTGTTCAGGAGAGAGCAGCCCATATTTTTGGGTTGATTTGTGAAAATGTGTGTGTCCTTATGTCCGGAAAGTAAATGATTATTTTTTTTAAATAAAAGTGGGTTATTTTTTTTTTGAGGGGAGAGGTGGAGAGCGAGTGAGCGCGCTTCCCAGGTTTTTACGTCCTGCTAGTCTGCTGCTGCAGGAAAACTGCTTATGCTGGCATCTGTGCACAGATACAAACATTAACAAATAGATTTTCAAGGCACAATTCAAATGAAATGAATGTTTGCGTACATTCTGATGAATGTTAGCGTGTGTGTAGATCTTTGAAAACGCTATCTACTGCCATTTTACTGATGTGGAAACTAAGATAGAAAGGTTGTGACTTGATTAAGGCCACAAATGGAATTGGTGCTAGAGATGGGATTGGAACAGAGGAGCCTCCAGTGTGATTCTCTAGACCAGGCTGCTTCTCTACTACTCACTTGCTTCATTATGGCTAAAGGACATAGCAGCAGCTCAGCAGAGGAGCTAATGCATCTGGAAGCAGCTGGTTGTGAGTAGAGTGACCAGATGTCCTGATTTTATAGGGACTGTCCTGATATTTGGGACTTTGTCTTATACAGGTGCCTATTACCCCCCATCTCCTGTCCCAATTTTCCACCCTTGCTAGCTTGTCACCCTAGTTGTGAGGGAGCTTATAGAAGTCCTAATGCCATGAGCGGCAATTTAGGCTGCCAAAGAGATTAGTCTGGGATCTTCCCTCAGCATTTATGGAAGGGACAATTCATTTTGGTCTACCCACAGTTTTTGTACCACTATAACTATGTTGGTTGGGGTGTGTTTGTGTGAATTTTTTATTGATAGAACTATAATGGAACTGTATACAGATTCAGTTTGTGAAGACCTTGGCCCGGCACCTAGAAATGTAGATGTAAAAGGCATAATTGTAGACATTTAAAGGAAGTATTTCTCTTGCAGCAACACACATATCTCATCGTATTCAGTTCTAACAATAGGATATAATCACAATTTATGGTAAAATGAAAACAAATTCATATAATGGAGTGTCAGGCAACCTTAATAATAGGCAGCGCTTCCAGTCCTGCCTATAATAAATGCTTCCTTTCTAATGTCTGGGACTATAGTGAGGTCTGTTCTAAAAGAAGGAAAGGGTAGGTAAAGATAGCCTTCAAATGTGCTACCTCTTTAAGAGCTTGTTTAGATGAACAGATAGTAAATTTTACCTCGCACTAGCATGCTGCTTACCGACTGTCTGCGTGGACCCTGCTGCCTTGTACTAAATGTTCCCTAGTGCACTACCTTGCTTTGAAACTGGAGTAGATCAAAAGTGCACTAGAATGTTTAGTGCACGGCAGCAGGGTCCAATGGACAGTTGGTGTGCAGCAGGCTGGTATGAGGTACAGTGGAAGATTCTGTGATTGTAGCTAAGAGAAGTTGTGGGGTAAGCAGAGCCAAGGAGGAAAGTAGTGTACGTCTTCTCTCTGCTGCTTCTAAAGAGAAGTAATACCGAAGTGTTCGTTAATGATTTATAATTATTTATAGAGTTGAGGAAAAATTGTTGTTTTTCATCAAAAACTCATTGTGACAATAAACAGTAGGGTTTTTTTACTAAGGGTTCAGTTTTGCCACCCTCAATCACATCAAACAGTATCTTACTCTCTGAGTCGCCCAGTGAAATCATTTGGAGTAAAGTACCACTGTGAAGTAAGGATGGAAGAATTAGGCCCATAGTGAATAGCTTGGGAGTGTTGCCATTGAATTAAGTGGGGTCGGGATTTCACCATATAGATAAAATTCTTCCCGTCAAGACATCCGGAGACACATTGACCCAGAGAGCACATTATGAACCTCCTGGAATAGAAATCACCATTTAGTCTAAAGAAGGGCAGTATGTATAAATATAAGCCTGCAATATTTATTTGTTTCTTGTTTGCATAACCTAGGCAACACATGTATAGAAACTGATGAGAAATTTTATTTTATGCATTCTTTCCTTCCCAAAGTAGTAAACTATATCTTCTTGGTATGTGTAATGGATTACATTTTAAATAGTTCTTTCTGTTTTTAGGTTATGGTCAGACTGGTCCAGCGTTTCAGCGAGCAGGTTATGACTCTGTTGCAGCGGCTGTTTCTGGTCTTATGCATATCACAGGGCCGGAGGTACTTAGCTTTATTGTAAATTTAGTAAAGAGCTTTTCCCGTGCACTGAAGCTTTGTGCTGTACTTAATAAAATGGCCTGTAGAAATACAAATAATTAAGGAGATTGGTATAGTAACTCCTCACTTAATGTTGTAATTATGTTCCTGAAAAATGTGACTGTAAGCGAAACGATGTTAAACGAATCCAATTTCCCCATAAGAATTAATGTAAATAAGGGGGTTAGGTTCCAGGGAAATGTTTTTCACCAGACATAAGACTATATTACACACACACACACACACACACACACAACGTTTTAAACAAACAATTGAATACTGGTACACAGCGATGATGATAGTGAAGCTTGGTTGAGGTGAGGAGTCAGAGGGTGGGAATTTCCCAGGGAATGCCTTTAAATGAGCTAGCACTCCACTGAGCCCTCAAGGGTTAACTCTCACACTCTACAAGCCAGCAGGAAAGGAGGGAGGGCACACACACACACACACACACTCCTGTGTTTGTTTCAGAGATAGAGATGCAGATTTCCAATTAGGTATCAGAAGTACGCTGCCTTGTTAATTAGATCAGCAAGCCCGCAGCTGCAGCTTCTGCCTAAGGCAGCAGCTCCCTCCCTCGTGTGTCCCCCCTGCTCTATGGAAGATGGGATAAGCAAGGTGCAGGGGGACATTAGCCCCCCTCTTCTTCCCCTCCCCCCCCCACAGCAAGCAGGCAGGAGTCTCGGAGAGCAGCACATGACAGTGGGGGAAGGGACAGCTGAACTGCCATTGATAGCCTGCAAAGGACTTTAGAAGAGAGCATTTCACAACTGTAAATGAGCATGTTCCCTAATTGATCAGCAACGTAAGAACAAAACAATGTTAACCGGGATGACTTTAAGTGAGGAGTTACTGCAGCTGGAAAAATGAAATATAAGCTTTGATTTAATATGGACGAATGAGTCAGCAATGCAAGCCTCTTGAAGCAGAGTGTTCTCCTACAACAGGACAATATTGGCAAAAGCATGAAATTTAGAATTCGCATATAAGAAGATTATATCTTCTAGAAACAAGCTAGAAAGTGACCTTGGTTCTTGGTGGGTGTGTATATGGCGTGTATACAGCTAGAAAAGCATTCTGGAATGAAGGGCCTTAAATGTCATATTCAAAATCTTAAAATAAACAAAATGAAGGCATTTAAGTAATCTATCGGCGGGGCCGGCTTTAGGCACCAGCAAAACAAGCAGGTGCTTAGGGCGTCACATTTCTAGGGGCGGCATTCTGGCGCCGGCCATGCCGTCCCTAGAAATGTGCCCCCGCCACCCCAGCTCACCTCCGCTCTGCGCCCCCGCCGCTGGGCTTCTCCCCCTCCCTCCCAGGCTTGAAAGCCTGGGAGGGAGGGAGAGAAGCTGAGCGGCGGCGGCAGAGCGGAGGTGAGCTGGGGTGGGGAGCGGTTCCTGTTCCTCTACCCCCGTTACTTCCTGCGCCCCCCTCACCCTAGCTCACCTCCGCTCTGCCTGCTCCTCTGAAGGCGCTGCCGCTTCGCTTCTCCCCCCTCCCTCTCAGGCGAGGGAGTGGGGAGAAGCGGAGTGGCGGCATGTTCATGGGAGCAGGCGGAGCGGAGGTGAGCTAGGGTGGGGGGTTGCGGGGGGGCCACAGGAAGCAACGAGGTGGGGGAAATGCAGCACGTGTGGGGGGAGGAAGTGGGGCTGGGGATTTGGGAAGGGGCGGAGTTGAGGCAGGGCTGGGGGTGAGGGAGGAAGAAAAAAACGGGGGGGGGGGGGGATTTTTTTTGCTTGGGGCGGCAAAAATCCTTGAGCCGGCCCTGTCTATCGGAAGTATTTTTAAGGTGTCTGTCCCCTTGGTATTTAAATACATAATATGTGTGAAAAGGGACATTGAAAGATCAAGTAATCAGCATGTTTGAATAAATTGTCAGTCACCACAGATTAAGTGGTGAATAAAATATCCTTTGCAAAGGCTGTGATTTTTATTAATTATGACGTAACAGAAGTAGGGAAGGAACAGCCAGACATCTCCTGTGCACACAAGCTCTCTGGCAGGATAAATGAAGAGCAATTCCCAAACAAATGGCTGTAAAAGGCAGAGGAGTCATGAAGGGGACATCACCTCTAACCCTCTCATGCAAAATCTGGGGATCAAGACGAAGAAATCTGCATATTCTTTTCCCCCTCCACACCTTTTCCTCTTGCAGTGGTTGAAGGTTTAAGTGAAGGGTGCCTCTTTCTGCACCTGACATTGAAACCCTCCCTATGTTGCACAGCAGGGGTTTCTGCCCCTCAGTTAACCTGTACTGGACACATGCTGTATGGTTGTGACAAATAAGTATCACTATTGTAATACTCCCTCCCTAGCCAAATCTCTTGTGTTCTCCGAGGAAGGCAAAACCCCACCCCTGTAGTTGCCAATTTGTAATGTGCAAGTATGGTTGGTGGGGGTGAAGGGCCCCCAAGCTCTGCCCAAGCCCTACTCAAGCATGAGGCTGTTGTTACAGATGGGGTACCACCATTCCTCATGCTAGCTAAGGTCGCAGAGGTATCTATCCCCAGCTGTCCAGCCATATCTCAAGAGCGCTCTCCTCCACTCTCCCGGCGAGTGAGAGGGGTGGCTGATATTTGGGTAACATAGATGGTTTTAACCACTGAAGTTTAATAAAAGGAATAATCCAACCATCAAGAACCTGGGAATGTTCCCAATATTTTGCCTGTGCTAGTCATTAAGAGGCCTGGATTTTGTATGTACTTAGTAAATAAAATCAATAAGACTCTACAGAATTAATACAAGGATGAAATGACCAATTTCAAAATTACAATAATAAATTATAAGTAAGTTTCCTGTCATAGGGAGCAGTGAAATTTGAGAAGAATTTGACTTGGAAATAGAGGCTCAGAATTAAAAAATAGATGTTCAATAAGAAAGGGTTTGACACCCAATTGGAGATGTCGATCACAAAATGAGAACTGTGAAGACCAAAAGCCTCTGAAAATAGAGAAAAGGAAGTTTTGGTTTGAAAGTTGGCAAGAGAGCTGGGGTATGAAGCCATGTAGACCTGTAATGATTTGGTGCACCTGGAGTGGCAGCAAGAAAAGTGGTGTAGCAGAAAAAGCAACTAACAAGAATATGGGAGAGGGGCCTGTTGTCTCATAGACATGATTCAGCAGAAACTCTTAGTTAAATTGAAAATTTATTGGCTTGTGTGTGGATTTCATAAATGACTTTTGACATTTGTATACGAAAGTTGACATCATTGAAAGTTATTTCCCCCACTATTTAATAAGCAATTCATTCAGCTGTGGTTGCTCTCTAATATCCTCTAAATCCAAATGTGAATGTGCACCAACTTGCCATTTTTGGGAAAGCGAGAAGGAAAGAGTAACAGGTGAGAGGAGTGGTGGCCTTGAGGTTAAGGCATTGGACTGTGGCTCAGGAAACCTGGGTTCAGTTCTTTTTTATGCCACAGACTTCCTGTGTGATTGTGGGAAAACCTCTTTATACCTTATTTGCTCATATGTAAAATGGGGATAATATTCCTTTTCTCCTCCACCTTTTGCCTGTCATGTCTATTTAAATTGTAAGCTCTTTGGGGCCGTGACCGTGTCTTACTATGTGTATATAAAGCAGCATCTTGCGCTGTGAGTCCTTGTTCTTGGTTGGGGCCTCTAGATGCCACTCGAATACAAATAACTTGTATTAGACAGGCAGTGGAGAGCTCATGCTGCCCAAGGACTTGTATTGGGCTAGTTTGGCAAGGAACAGGTCATAGAATTGAAAAGAAACAAGGATGTGGAATAAATGCTGAAAGGCACCCTGAAAACTAATTTTGTTTTAGTTCATGTAATTGCGATGATGGTGACGACATGTCTGGTTGCTCCATTCTTGTTGTGTAATACCTACAGTATGTGGAATAGATCACCTGGATGTGAGGTTCTCCTTCATGTATGTTTCAGTCTGTATCCCACTGAAGGTGCACATATGCCTCAGGCCCGTGAGATTGGATTTTTTTTAATAGCAGTGTTCATCGGGGAAGCTCATGCACCTCGTGTCACCTCATGCTCCTGTGTGAGGGCATAAAGGACAAGAGCAGGTGAAACTGTCCCTCAGTTCCCTCTTACCACCCATGGCAGCGAGATGGAACCCACTGAGTGTCCCACCGGCTATTTTTTCTCTGAGTTTAAACTCGTCTTCTAGATTAGTTTGTGAAGAAATACGTTGCCCATCGTACCTTTGTTAATTTTTTAAAATTTGGATTCCTTAAAAAAGCCATCTAAACAGAAATATATCTCCCTGTGAAACGGAGCAAGGTGCCTCGTGCCAACCTCCATGGTGGACTCTAAACCTTAAGGGTTTAACCCGTGTGTGACCCGCGGTGGGCTCTTTCTCCTGGTTGATGGGCCTACCTGATGCCTTTTCAGTCCGGGGGAGAGCCACATCCCTGAAAAGTGCTTGGGCGTGTAAATCCTTTTTGGCAAGGGCTGCAAGTGGAGTGATGTGCAGCTGAAATTACACTTACTGGAGCAATTGCTGTGTATCACTTCAGACCCAGAGGAGACATGCACCTCCAAGGAACCAAAAGGGTTGTCCGTGAGGATGACCTCATAGGATGCCAGTCTAGTTAGGGTCCAGAAGCAAAAGGAAGTCAGGGAAGAAAACTCAGTTGAAATTGATTTCCGGCCACATTGATGCTGATCACCCTGGCACAAGGGCATCCAGCACTAGTGCTGTCAACCACTTCAGCACCAGAACTAGAACACTTGGCACTGACCATGTGTCATTGGAGCCAGCACCCCCCACCCCCCAATCTAGGGGTAATGCCAAGAAGAAGGGCTGAATGAAGACCAGAGATGGCTCCGAGCATAGAAAGGCACTGCCTCCGAGAGAGGAAAAGAGGCATCACTCCTCTAAGGATAGGTGTCTACATCCAATGCCAAAGGAGTGGTGCAAAGTATGCTGACACTGTTGGCATCAGTACTGCGGAGACACCCATGCTTGACTGTCATCCAGTTGGGAGCCAGTCTTTGGTACTACCTTGCCCCTTTCCATCAGGCTTGGTCCGATATCTCCTCAGACAAATGATGGTTTGAACATAGTTACCCATGGATGTTCCAGTCATATCCACAACCTTCTCCCTACTTAATCCCTTTCCCTATCTCTTCAGAGACCCTTCTTAGAAGAAACTATTACAAAAAGAAGTGGCCTTGTTGCTTCATCTAGGATGTTCCTCAGGAGTACAGCGAAGAGGCTTCCACTCCTAATATTTGTTTCCCCTGAAGCTGAAAGGAGATCTTCATCCTATCCTAGACCTGAGAAAACCAAACAAATATATACACCACCTCAGATTCAGTTGGTAGTGCTTGCCTCCCTCATTGCATCTCTGCAGGCTCAAGACTGGTTTGTGTCGTTTGACTTACAATATATATATCTTCATATAGCCATCAACCTGGCCTGCAGGAAACACTTGACATTCATGATGGGATCAAATCATTACCAGTACAAGGTACTGCCATTTGGACTCTTCATGGCACCAAGGGTTTTTATGAAATGCCTAGCAGTGGTGGCAGCCCCCACCTGAGAAGGCAGGGCATTCATCATACTTGGCTGTTGAGGGCAGATTGTAGTGGGAAATGGTGGCAAGATGGAATGTACGCTAGTTTTATTCACCCATCTGGGCCTAGTGAACTACAAAAAATTGTCACTCACACCATCCAAGATGATAGAGTTCATAAGAACTCAAGATCAGAAAAGGCACACCTTCCCAATTTAGTGTTCCTGAGGCTCATGGAGCCTGTGTTTGAACTGCTCTCAGAATGTTCTTTTCATCACCTTCTCTGAAGTCAGTCTTCTTAGGGCTGGTCTACACTAACCCCCCAATTCGAACTAAGATATGCAACTTCAGCTACGTGAATAACGTAGCTGAAGTCAAAGTATCTTAGTTCGAATGAAAAGGTACTTACCCGAGGTCCACATGCGGCGCGCAGGCTCCCCCGTCGACTCCGCCTACTCCGTTCGCGGAGTAGGATTACAAGCGTCGACGGGGGAGCACTTCCTGGTTCAATTTATCGCGTCTAGACAAGACGCGATAAATCGAACCCAGAAGAGCAATTGGACTCCTCCGACACGATGGGTAAGTATAGACGTACCCATAGTGACTATCACTTCAGCAAGGAGAGTGAGTGAACTTCAGGCATTTCTAGCCTGAAGGTCAGAGTAGTGCTGCAACCCCACCCAAAGTTCGTTCCTAAAGAGGTCTCAGCTTTTCATCAGAATCAGTCAAATCAGCCTACTTTCCTTTTTCCCAGAGACACAATCAGCACGAGGAAAAAAGAAATTACACACACTAAATATATCCAGGACTTTGCTTTATTATAGTGACAGGACCAAACCATTCAGAGTGTTGCCCTGTCTGTTTATAGCTATAGCCAGACATTCTAAAAGTCAAGCCACTTCCTTGTAATGAGTATCAAAATGTATAGCACCGTGTATCTTGATCCTGTCCCACTGAACATCACAGCTTATTCTGCCAGAGCATGAGAAACAACCTCCTCCCTGTAGCGAGGTGGGGTGGTACCCCACCACCCCGCAGAGGGAAGAACCTCCCCAAAGGCCAGAGTGGGCGGAGCCAGGAAGCTCTGGGCCCGCCCCTCAGAGAGACCGGCCACAACCCGGAAGTAGACCGGCGCGACCTGGAAGTATAAAAGCGGGCCCTCAGAGCTCACTTGAAAACCAGCCGCCGGGGAGGCCAGACGCAGCCAGCCTAGCCTGCGACTGGGACAACCCTGCGGCCCCAGGTACACACCAAGACTGGACGGACCTGCCCTGTGGCCGCTATCCAAAGGAGTTGCCGGACCTGCCGAGCGGCCGCGACCCAGAGGAGCTGCCGAGCCTGCCCCTCGCCCGTCACCCAGAGGAGGAGCCCATGGTGCTGGGACCCGCTGAAGGTCCACCCTGACTCAGGTACCTTACGAGGGGGAGTCCGGAAGTAGCCCGGGGGCAGCTGACCCTAGTCTGGCTGCAGCACTGCCAGAGCCAAGGTCAGTGTGTTGCGGCCAGGATCCCCACTGACTCAGCAGCGGGTCTTCGGCCACTGCTAGGGCCCCGGGCTGGGACGCAGTGGAGTGGGTGGGCCTGCGTCACCCCTGCCACCCGCCTCGCGGATGGCAGTCTCCCCCTCTTCCTGGTCACTCAGAGCCGGGAGCCTGGTGCCTTCTATTGCGCTTATTGAACTCAGTGCTCAGCCCCTGCCTGTGGGTCTGAGCCCCAGACTGTTGCTTACTGCCCCGCCCTGACCCAGGGCCTGGGCTTATTGAACTCAGTGCTCAGCCCCTGCCTGAGGGCCTGAACCCCTGACTGTTTACTTACTGCCCCACCCAGACCCAGGGCCTGGGCGTATATTCTACTGCTTGCAGGGCCCTACCTGAAGTTTAGGGCCATAGACTGAGGATTCCCCAACCCAGCCGAGCGTGTGCAGCGAGGCGGGGTGGTACCCCACCACCCCGCAGAGGGCCAAGACCCCTTACACTCCCACTTCAGGAATATCAGAGATCTGTAATGCAGTGGCGTGGATTAACCCACTGATTTTTATCAAGCTCTGTCCCTTGGACTTAGCTGCCAGGTCAGATGCCAAGTTCAGGAGAACAGTGCTTCAAACACTGATTGATATATCTATACTCCTCATTCCCACCATTCAGAGGGGATACTACTTGCCAGTTACCTACAGGGGGTTCACACAAACATGTTCTTGAAGAAGAAAGAAATACAGTAACTGTGGTTCTTCAAGATGTTATAGTCAATGTGGATCTCAAACCCGCCCTCCGTTCCCCTTTTTGGAGTCTTCAGCCACCATGGGCTTTGAATGATGAGGGAATGCCCGTATGAGGCGGCACAGGGTCCAAGCATGGCCTCGAGAGACCCTGCTATTCAAAGAAAATCCAATCGTGAAGCACTTACACACCTACAGTGGGATCTACACTGAGTACAACATCTCAAAGAACTAGCGTTTCCTTACATTCTGATCCAGTGTCTGTGAAGTGAAGAGCATTGCTTCCATTACAACTGCGGAAGTTGCACACACAACTTCCTGAGTTGAAAATTTGCCAGCTAAATTCTATGGAAATAATAACTGTTACAAAGGGGCAAATGTTGTTAATACTGAGTTAAAGGAAACATATTTAAAAGGTTAAACTTTAACAAAATAGAACTCTAATAAAACTTTTCAATGATATGTGAATGACAGAATGTACAAGTGTTACCCTGAATAACTGGACATAAGCTGTATTATGGGAGTAATATTCCTCAGTGGCCATTATGAAGATGGATTTTATTAAAAGGTTATGTTAAGATCTACACTGGAAACCCAGATGTTCACATCACCTCACCAGAACTTCAGGCAGTGTAATCATTAGAATCATTTAATCATTGTTGCTAACAGCTCTGTGTATTCACCATGAGCTTTTAACAATTCATTGTGACTCAGTCATTCTCTTGCCTGATTAAAATAAACATGCTAACATTTAGCTCTTATTTTTCTTCATCTAAAGTTTTTGGTTCAAATTTTATTTCATAAGGGTTCCCCAAACACACATTCTCTCATGTGCAAAGGGCCAGCGCAGTGCCTAAGTGCTACTT
Source organism: Chelydra serpentina (assembly GCA_037349315.1). NCBI lineage: Eukaryota > Metazoa > Chordata > Testudines > Chelydridae > Chelydra > Chelydra serpentina. Next base: position 8,732,721 of record JBAIAC010000032.1, read on the forward strand.
AAGTCCTATTTTTGAAGACTTAAGTGGTGCATAGGTCTTGTGCTTTGGGGTGAATTTCATAGCCTCTAGGACATAGAGGTACCTTTGCATAGATGTTGCAATGAAAATAGATTCTGAATTGGTTTAATAATAATAATAAATAATGATACCTAGCTGTTATCTAGAGCTTTTTCATCAGCAGATCTCAATATCATTATCCCCATTATCATATGGGGAAATTATAGTTTAAAGTAGTGGTTTAAAATTGTACTTCATGCATGCCTGAAAATTTACTACTGATGATATGCTGTTCTTTAAAATAAATCTCCAAAAGTTCCAGTGGCACTGTTTATAGAGCAGTAATAGAGTTATGTGGAATTTTGAACAACATTAAAAACAAAGCGGCAAAACCTGTCTCATTCAATGTGGGGGTAGGTGTGCAGAGGCCTTTTTTGTTCCATAAGGTTGTGACAGTACTATCGGCTCTGTGTATACTATAGGTAAAAATTACAGTGTTAAAAATACGTAATAGGGTAGGGTAAACGCAAAAACAAACAAACAAACAAAATGGTGTGTTCTCTTTTCCCCTCTCTCTTTTGGTTATGTATTGTTTAATTAGAATGTAAAGTCTTCAGGGAAGGGGCTGCCATGTGTGACATAGATTAAAGTAAAATCAAAATAGTAGCTTTTATATACAATGCTTGAATCCAAATAAAACATTGGCTGGCACATTCAGAGACTGTGATAAACCCAGAAGAGAAAATGATTTGTTGGTTGTAATTCTGTTTCTCTGAAGTTTATCATTCTGACATGATTCTCACTCTTCTAACATCTTGTGTTAGGAAATAAGAGTGAGAATCCCTGGTGGATAGTATCTTTAATGATACTTGAATGATAGTGATTAAGGTGTTTTTACCCATGACTTTTTTTTATGTTGAGTTAATTAAAATAACTCACTGTAATTAATACTTCTTTAAAGAACGGCCAGTCTGGACACACCCCAAACATTTGTTTCAGGCCGTGAACATTTGTGGTTTACTCTGAGGAACAGCCTCAGTATAAACTACAAATATTTGTATTCTGGCTATAAAAAAATTCTAAAGAGGGTGAGACATGAGGAGATATGGGGCCTCTGTATTATGCAGTATCATATCCACAGAAAATCACTATGTGACTGTACAGCGGAATCCTAATTTACCAAAAGTTCTGGTGAATAGGTAATTGAGTGTGCTCTGGGGACACCACTAGGAGATTTTATTCTGCCGAAGGAGTACACAAATTAGAATTAATTTTAGGAACATCCACATAACATCTACAACCACCTGAAAATTGTTCAGTTTTAAAGCTGCATGAACACACACTTCCAGTTCTGACCCAAGCCATTTTAGTAATACAGTACATTTCAGAAGTTGTATTCAGAACTCTGGAGTGTTTCTGAAGCAGGGCTGGAATTAATAGCAAAAGTTATACCCCCACTCAGCCCACAGAGACATCCTTATGTACCTCATATAGTCAATTTTAATTCACTCCAACAATCCAGCTGCTGATTTGATGTCCCAAAATAAAAAGATTTTACCAGCACATCCCTCACCCCCTGCCGCTTCCCACAGCACGCATTGACCTGGAGGGCGAACCGCGGCCAGTGGGAGCCGCGATCGGCCGAACCTGCGGATGCAGCAAGTAAACAAATTGGCCCGGCCTCCCAAGGGGCTTACCCTGGCGGGCCACATGCCAAAGGTTGCCGATCCCTGATCTGGAACTTTACTGTGCTCTGAACAGCAACTTTGGTGCCTTAGTTAGTGAACTGTTTCTTGTTATTGAATCATGAAATCTATGGCTTAAACAGCAGGGAAGTTTGAGCAAAACCTAAGCCTTAATTAAGGCTTTTTGTCCCTTATGTAACATTCCTTTTCACTGTATACTCACATTTCTTGTAAAATTATAATTTTGAGGGATTGAGGGGGCTGCAGTGGGGGAGATAGAAGTCTAAGGTAAAATTTTATGCACACTTTTTTCCAAAGTCATCTTTTTTTTTATCAAGGAAATAGTGATACAAGTATCGTAGGAGGAAAAAAGGTAATACAAGATTGTAATTAATCAAAGATACAGTACAATATCATATTTGGCTGCACTATAGGAGATGGAAAGAGAAGGGAATTGAAGAGGAGAGAAGATCATACATTGGGCACATCATATTTCAAAATCTTTGAATCCTCAGTAAATATCTGTTTTTGAAGAAACCCTGAAGGTTTTCAGTAAGAAATGCCTACCTTTTGAAATGACTTAATGCTTCCTGCTGAGTGTTTTGAAATAGTCTCCAGGAAATTTGAGCTCCAATTGTTGAAGATGCTAAATTGTACTATAGTATTACAAATATACAAATGCACACAAAACTACATTGAAATATTGGTAAGGCTCTCACTGATTACACAGAAACAAAGACATTCAGCGTTAAGGATAAAATGTTATCCTTGGACCATATTTCCATGCTTAGATTCTGAACCACAAGTGGAATTCAGGGTCCCACACTTTCATTAGACCACCTCAGTATTAGTAATCAAGGATGCTAACTATGGAGTTCCGGATTTACTTCTCTTGGGGTAATATTGTCACTATGTATTTATAGAATATAGCAAACAATGGAATAGAGTCTGGTTTTGTCTAAAGTTGTACCACAAAGCCTTTCTGCCTTTAATGTAAATACCTCTGGCCAGATTCTATTTTTCTTTGTATAAATTTAAAACATGCTAAAAGGATCTAGTTTACACTGATGACATTTTTATTGTCTTCAAAGACATAATTAATAGAAACTCATCACATTCAAGTCTCATATTTGGGGAACAAAAAACTTGATGTACCCAGATGCAGCAGTGCCAGATGAATGTTCCTTTGATGGAATTTTCTCTGACTCATTAAGGCAATAATTTTAGTGTAATTTCAAAACCAATTCAGATAAGAGTTCCCTTAGTGAATCATTATATACTATTTGGATATTAAGAGAATCTTTGTAGTGGTGTTTCTATTCACTAGACATTCCTTGTTACTGAAGAAACATTTTGTTTTATTGAATTAAAGACAGTCAGGCGTGATTGGGATCTACAGTACCAGAGGGGCCAGATTAAAAACAAACAAAACACAAGCTCATCAAAAGGCTACACATGGTATATTGTTCAGTACTGCTGAAAACTAACCATGATTGTTTCCAGTTAGCTTTGGCAACTTATTTCCCATCCTTTGCCTGTTCAAAGCAGTTTAAAAACTACTGGAATTAAAGCGTTTTATTAAGCATGTCATTTAACAGAATGATTTATTTTTTGAACTGATTATTCTTATATTGCCAATGTACATTTGGATTGACCACAATGAAGCAGTATGTCAGGGTGCAGGAAGGTACTGATCATTCACTGTTTGGACTCGGGTGAATAGGTTCTAGAAAACTGTGTTCAATGTGGGCATCTCAGTGCCAAGAAGATGTTGACAAGGGAATTTAGAAAAAAAGCAACAAAAATGAGTAAGTGGAAACTGGTGGAATGGCTGAGCAGTAACAGACAGGAAGGTCCATTTCAACAGGTGAGAAGCTTTTATAAATACAAATCAAAACAAGTTAACATGAGCAAAAAAGAGAAATAAACAACCACCTAAACATGGGGATCAACCCAACCTCAGAGCCTGGACGAGAAAGCCTTAGGCATTCTCTCTCTGGGCAAGTCTACACTTAAAACTTTTGTTGGTTGGGGCTGTGAGGATATTTTCATTACGTTTTTATACTGGTAAAAGCCATAGGATAGAAGTTTATTTTACTCAGAGAGCTGATCTAAGCTATGAGGAGGGAAAAGGAAGCTGAAATTAACTCCTCATATACTAGTAATAACTATGCATCCTGTCACAGATAGACAAGTTTACGAGGAAGGATGAAAATTAAACAATCAGTATAGGCAAAATTAAACAAACAGTATAGGATAAGAGCCCCTTAAGGGGATAGGGTGAAAGCTTACAACAATCTACAAAAGCTTGGTGTAAACACTGAAGAAGGAAGGAAATTACTTGGGCTGATAAAAATATATAACTTGTAGTACAGGGATGAAATTAGGTAAACCAAACTTTAATGTTCACATCAGAAAAAAATAGATTAACAACGGTCTAGATCTCTTAAACTGTGGTGTATTCACTCAAAGACAGTGTTGGAAACATTTTTGAACTAGAAAATTAAATTGTACGGCAGGGATCAGCAACCTTTGGCACGTGGCCTGCCAGGGTAAGCCCCCTGGCGGGCCGGGCTGGTTTGTTTATTTGCTGCGGCCGCAGGTTCGACCAATCACGGCTCCCGCTGGCCATGGTTCGCCGCTCCAGGCCAATGGGGACTGCAGGAAGTGGTGGCCAGCATATCCCTCAGTCCGTGCCGCTTCCCACAGCCCCCATTGGCCTTCCCGCAGCCCCCATTGGCTACCAGTTTAGAGAGATCCTTTTGTAACTCTTCTCAGTCAGTTTTGGACTTAACTATCTTGAGTAATTTAGTATTGTCTGTAAACTTTGCCACCTGACTGTTTACCCCTTTTACCAGATCATTTAGGAATATGTTGAACAGTACAAGTCCTTGGGTGACCCTGCTATTTACCACTTTCCATTATGAAAACCTGCTACTTATTTCTACCCTATGTTTCCTATCTTTAGGATAGGATGTTTAACCATCTTTTAACGATCCATGAGAGGAACTTTCCTCTTATTCCATGACTGCTTATTTTGCTTAAGAGCCTTTGGTGGTGGACCTTGTCAAAAGCTTTCTGAAAGTCCAAGTACACTTTGGATCATCCTTGTCCACATGATTATTGACGTCCTCAAAGAATTCTTATAGATTGATGAGACACGTTTTCCCTTTACAAAAGCCATTTTGACTGTTCTTCCAACATATTGTATTAATCTATGTGACAATTCTGTTCTTTACTATGGTTTCGACCAATTTGCCTGGTACTGAAGTTAGGCTCACTGTAATGCAATTACCACAGTCACTTATGGAGCCTTTCTTAAAAATTGGTGTCATATTAGTTATTCTCCAGTCATCTGGTACAGAGGCTGATTTAAGCGATAGGTTACACTGTTAGTTCTGCAGTTTCATATTTGAGTTCCTTCAGAACTCTTGGGTGACTACCATCTGGTCCTGGTGACTTATTACTGTTCAATTTATCAATTTGTTCCAAATCTCCTCTACTGACACTTCAAGCTGGGACAGGTCCTCAGATTTGTCACCTAAAAAGATGGCTCAGGTGTGGGAATCTCTCTCACGTCCTCTGTAGTGAAGATCAATGCAAATAATTCATTTAGTTTCTCTGCAATGGCCTTTTCTTCCCTGAGTGCTCCTTTAGCACCTTGAGTGTCCAGTAGCCCCTCTGATTGTTTGGCAGGCGTCCTGCTTTTGATATACTTAACTTTTTTTTTTTTTGCTGTTAGTTTGTGTGCCTTTTGCTAGTTGCTCTTTAAATTCTTTTTTGGCCTACTTAATTATACTTTTACATACGACTTGCCAGAGTTCATGCTCCTTTCTATTTTCCTCACTGGCATTTGACTTCCAATTTTTAAAGGATGCCTTTTTGCCTCTAACTGCCTCTTTTATTCTGCTGTTTAGCCATGGTGGCATTTTTGGGTCCTTTTTTTTTTTTTTTTTTTTTTTAATTTGGGGTATACATTTAGTTTGAGTCTCTATTATGGTGTTTATAAATAGTTTCCATGCAGCTTTCAGGCTTTTCACTCTTGTGACTCTTTCTTTTAATTTCCATTTAATTAGCTTCCTCCTTTTGTTGTCGTCGTCGTTCGTTGTTCCCCTTTTTGAAGTTAAATGCTACTGTGGTGGGTTTCTTTGGTATTTTCTCCCCTGCAAGGATGTTAAAGTTAATTTCATTATGGTTGCTATTGCCAAGTGGTTCAGCTGTGTTCACATCTTGGACCAGATTCTATGCTCCACTTAGAACTAAATCAAGAATTGCCTCTCCCCTTGTGGGTTCCAGGACTAGCTGCTCCAATAAGCAGTTGTTAATAGTGTTTGGAAATTTTATCTCTGGATCTCATCCTGAGGTGAAATGTATCCAGTCATTATGGGGATAGTTGAAATCCCCATTATTACTGGGCTTTCTGTTTTTGTAACCTCTCTAATTTCCCTGAGCGTTTTACAATCACTGTCCTGGTCAGGTGGTCAGTAGTATATTTCTATTGCTATAGTCTTATTATTCATATAATTTCTATCCATAGAGGATTCATTTAAGATTTGTATATATTTGACTCTATGCTTTCTTTCACATATAGTGCCACTCCCCCACCAGCATGACCTGTATATTTTATACCCTGGTATTACCATGTCCCATTGATAATCATCATTCCACCAAGTTTCTGTAATGCCTATTATATCAATATCATCATTTAATATCAGGCACTCAAGTCTACCTATTTCAGTATTTAGACTTCTAGAGAGACAAGGTGGGTGAGGTAATATCTTTTATTGGACTAACCTTTATAAAAGAAATTTCCTCACCTATCTCTTCTTTCTAATATCCTGGGACCAAAATGTCTACAATGTCTACTCTGCATATTTAGACTTATAGCATTTTTGTACAAACACTTATAAAATTTGTCATTACTATATTTATTTGTCTGCCTTCATGTGATGTAATTGAATGGGACTCTTTTTTGTTTGATTGTTTCAGTTCAGTTCCTACCTGTGCTTTATCAACTTCTGTCCTCTCCTCTTTCCTAGGATACAGAGCAGGGGTGGCTAACCCGTGGCTCATGAGCTGCATGCGGCTCTTTTACAGTTAAAGTGTGGCTCATGGAGCCCCGCCATATTCCCACCGCATTCTCCACCTACCAGACTGGGGTGAGGGGAGCTCAGGGCTTCTGCCCTGCGGCAGGGTGGTGGGGTTAGGGGCTTCTGTCCTGTGGGGAAGGGCGGGTCTTGGGCCTTCAGCCCTGTGGGAGGTGCCTGCTGGGCACAGGGTTGAAACCCTTAGACCCGGCGAGCGTGCCTGTCTCTCGAACTTTATTGTATGTGGCTCGGAGGATCAGTAAGTTTGGCCACCCCTGATATAGAGTTTCCCCTTTAATGAATCCCCCCTCCCAAGAGATGTCTTTATCTGGACCATGTGCTCCTCCTCACATGTCAGCTTTCTCCCAGCCTTTAGTTTAAAAAGTCCTCTATGCCTTTTTAAAATTGACATGCCAGCAATCTGGTTCTGTTTTGGTTTAAGTGAAGCCCGTCCTTCCTCTATAGGCTTCTCCCTTCCCAAAGGTTCCCAAGTTCTTAATAAATACATTATTAATTCTCCAGTTCCTAATAAATAAATAAACTCCTTCTCCCAACACCATCATCTCATTCACACATTGAGACCCCGCTGTTCTGCCTGTCTAACTGGTCCTGTGCATGGAACTGGGAGCATTTCAGAGAATGCTACCAGGGAGGTCCTTGACTTCAGTCTCTTACCTAGCAGCCTAAATTTGGCCTCCAGGACCTCTCTCCTACCTTTTTGTGTGTCACCGGTACCTACATGTATCATGACCACCAGCTTCTCCCCAGCACTGCACATTAGTCTATTTAGATGTCTTGAGAAGTCTGCAAACCTTTTCACTGGGCAGGCAATTCACCATGCGGTTCTCCCGGTCATCGCAAACCCATCTATATTTCTAATAATTGAATCTCCCATTACTATTACCTGTTTCTTCCCAATAAAGGGGCTCCCTCCCTCAGAGAGGCATCGCCAGTGTGAGAGGATACCATGACATCATCTGGAAGGAGGGTTGCAATGATGGGTTTGTTTCTGTCTGCTCCAGCTTGATGCTTTCATTCCTTCAGACTTTCTTCTTTCTCAGCAGCACAGAGGCTGTCAGACTGGGGATGGGACTGCCCTACTGTGTCCCTGAAAGTTCCACTGTGTGCCTCTGTGTCTCCCTTAGGTCTTCCATTTCAGCCACTATGATCTCAAGAGCCTGATCTGTGTGTCTGAGTGCCATGAACTCCTTACACCATATGCACACGTATGCAACCTGCCCATAAGGCAGGTAATCGTATATGTTGCGTTTAGTACAATAAGCTGGATAGCCCCCCACTCTGCTGTGGGACATCTGCCTGCATTATTTTAACTCTTGCAGGTTTTTTTTCTATTTGGTGATGGAGTGGGATATTGGTTTAAGTTTAGAGTGTGTTTGTTAGGTGTATCTGCCACTTTCACGCCTTCTCTAAATTCCCTTGCAAAACTCCCCTGTTCACTAGCTCCTCTGGTTGTCTCTGAGCTGGCTTTTTAAACTCCTGTTCTCTGAGAGTTAGCCCCACCCCCTTCTCATGGTGTCCTAAAGGGATTAGGGATTGAAGAGTAGCAGGCTAGAGCCTTGTTAGTAAGCCCTCAGCCTAGTTTAGCAGGCTGCTTGGCTCAGTATGCATCCCTCAAAACAGACTGCACTATAGACTTAAAGCAAACAAGCATACAACAACAAGCTAACAAACAACAAACTCACCTCCCCTGCGTTGTTCACTACAAACTTCCCAATTTCTGCAACACATGAGGCATAGGTCCTATAGACAACAGACTCCTTCACTACCCAACCTCTGTTCATCCCCTGAGCAGGTCCCTCCTGTGCACTGAATGAACCGGGGTGCTCTTTTTTTTTTTTTTTTGGTGGAAGGGTCACATGATTTAAGGCATAATGCATTTGCACAAGCGGGCTGAACTGAGGCATCCTGGCATTTTCTAACTTTGGTGTGCTTGATTTTGCAACCCTTTTATCCTTTTTAATCCTTAATTTAGGAAATATAAATTCTTTTATGCTTTGATTTATTGATGAGAGCAACCTTAAGTAACGTTCAACAAAGTTTTTCTCTTTGTGAATCATAGATAAAGAATTGTGCGGTAACCATGTACAGAGACAAAGGAAATCTACTTCAGGAGGAGACGATACAGTCTTATTAAGCAAAAACTGGAAAATGGTGTACTTGATGAGGCAGATGTTGGTACCAAGATCTAAGAGAAGTTCATGTGATACAGTATCTGCTGAAATTGTCCCTGTCATTATCATCTCACATTTGTAATTTTCTCCATCAAGGCTGAGATTGATGTCTTTTTAAACCAGTGGAGATTGTTTTCAGTCTCAGAATGTTGCTGCCTCATTTATTTGCAAGCGAAATTTAGAATTATGACCTTTTTGTCTCTACCCCTACCAAGCTTCTTGGTTATGATTAAGATGGATACATTTTACTTAACGTACTGAAGGCTTTCACTAGATATAGGGTAAAGGTTTTGTTTGATGTTCACTATGAAACAGCTTAGGGTAGATAGTATCTTGACTACAGGATAGAACAGGGAAATAAAAAATATCCCTTATACACCGATTCAGTTCTACCCAGCTTCTGGCCGTTGGACCCACACGCACAAAAGTAAGCATGAAAACTCGCCTGCTTGCTTCCTCCCCAAAGCAGGTGGTGGGGAAGGGAATGAATGGAGCCTTGGCTCCATCCCCTTTACTTATAGGCCAAAATAACATACAGCATGGGGTGCGTGTGGGGGGGGTCTAACATATTACTAATATAGGCCTCTATAAGCAGGGGATTTATTGTTACCAAGAGGTATATGTGAGTCATAGTGTCACCAGGGGTTCTGTAATTTTCACATCAGCCCCTGCTCGGAGCTGTGCCTAAAGTAGCAGAAGACTAGTCGTTCATGCACTTTTAATGGTGATTTTCAAGATTTCTTTAATTTCTACTTTATATTTTAAAATTGTCAAATGAAAAGTTAAAAAGACACATAATGAATAAAGTAGTAGTTCTTGCCGTCATATATAGAAGCTTAATTTTCTGCAATTTTGTATCCCCAAATTGGTTTCTTAGTGCATTTGACAGTGCAGTATTACCTTACTGGGTACAAATGACTCATAGATAGATAGTTAGTTATCGGATTTAAATGACTCAGATAGCTAGTAATCGGATTTATATACGCAACTTACTCTGCTAAAAATAGAATAGGAAAACAGTATTTGACTTTAAGGACAGCTTTTTATTTTCTTGAGTGAAACCAAGTTCTCTTAAAAGAGTCGGAATTGTCATAACTCTTTTGTAGTCCTAAAAAGTAATTAGATTTAGCAACTTAAATTGAGAAGTAGTTAAAGTGACTATACAAATTCAAGTTTTATTGAATGTCTGCCAGAATTGCTTAAAGGTGTCTTGTCTGTGTGCCGTTTGACAAAACACTGCTCTTTGTTATGAGATGCAACCTTCATACTTACCTTTTTCATACTGATTTTGGGCCAAATTCTGATGAACCCTTCCTCGTGATGATGAGTACATTACTCCAAGAGTAGTCTCATTGACTTCAGTGCCACCACTTGTGAAGTAAGGAACTGTTCAATGCAAGTAATGGCATCAGAATCTGAGCCTTAGTTTTTAACGTTCTTATAGTAAAAAGTACTATAGCTTCTGAAGTAATGGTTGTCTCATCTTTTTGGTTAGTAGACTTGTTCATTCCCTAGCTGATATTTATGACTAGTCTGTGATATTGGAAAATCTCTTTGCCTTTTGCTCAGATGATAAAAATAAAATGCAGTAAAGTGAGAGAACTTCTTGGATGCAGTAATCTTAAACTTCTGGGGTGAAATCCTGGCCCGGATGAAGTCAATGGGAGTGTTGCCATTGACTTCAGTGCGACATGATTTCATGCCTGAAATATGAGTGTTCAGGACACTATGAACCTTGTTGGGAAAGAAATAACTTCTAGCACAATCCTGAAGCACATGGTGGAAGATCAAAAAAATTCTTCAACCATAATCAGCATTATTATTAGTTGATTGAAAAAGGAGGATTGAGTCCCAGGTTCCTAATGATGGATGGAATGCTCAGGAATTTCTCCACATTTAGGTAGTCTTATGGTCAAGGCACTGGACTGGCACTCAAAAAACCTTGGTTCAGTTCCTGGGTTTGCCACAAAAATTTCCTGAATGACCTTGGACAAGAAACTTTATCTGTCTGTGCCTTAGTTTCCCATCTGTAAAATGGAGATAGGTCTTCCCTAGCTCACATGGATGCTGTGAGGATGAATTCATTAGTTTTTGGGTCACATTCAGATATACAGTGATGGGGGCCACAGAAGTACCTAGATTAACCCAATTACTATGAATGCATTGAAAGTTCTAAGGAGAACTTCGGTCAAAACATGGCACTTATTTTAGACAAAGGAACAGGGCTGGCTTTACCATGAGGCGAACTGAGGTGGCCATGTCAGGTGCCAGATTGCGGGGCGGTGGGGGGGGGGAGGGGGGATGCCACTAGGACCCAGAGTGTAGAAAATTGTGTCTGCTGCTGGTGCATATGTATTCTCTCTGCTCTAGATGCACAGAGATGGTAGAGTGCTGTGCTGGAGGAAGGAGGGCACAAGAGACATGGCAGGCAGGCAGGAGAAAAGGTGAAAGGGAATAACAGAAAGCAGCAGGAGCTGCAGGGAGAGAGAGGAGGAGGAGGAGCCTCTTATGTACCTCTCTATCACCCCCAGGAGCCTGGACTGATTAACACCAGCTTCTCAGGGAGCTTCCTGTTTCATGCTGCTTCCCTGAACCCACTTGAGGAGAACAGGCAGTCAACTGAAGTAGTAGGAGCCAGTTAGGCCCTTAAGACGCTGATATTTTCCCTCACTCAGGCCCTGCTACCAGCCTGCTTATTTGTCCCCTTCAATTGAGTGTTGAGAGCCACTATAGCTGGCACAGAACAGCAGTCATGAGTGAAAGAAGAAAACGCCCCTCTGGGGTAGCATTCAGGAAAAGAAAGAATGCAAAGGAAGCTTTTCTATCTAAGCAGGAAGGAGCTCTCCTGAGATACATAGACACAAATGTTCATGGTGAGCCTTCCGGCCCCAGTGAGGATGTGAGTGGTGAGGACATGCCTGATGTTCCAGTTAGTCAGAGTGCAGGTGACCTGGCAGCTACTGCAGCATCCATATCTCCATCTCAAATGGATGTAACCATGCACATTCCTGAATAAAAATGTATATCAGAGAAGAGTATGGTGGAGGTGCAAAAAACAGCTGCTGTTGAGTTTAGTTCCTTAAGTCTAGATGATCCAGGACTGTGGACCCACTTGAGCAGTAGCCTGAGGGACTTCTTTGTACTGCATGGGCCACAGCAAGTGAAAACCCCCAAAGACAATGAAAATAGAAGTTTCCATCCAACACATTACTGGCATGAAATCCCCAATGGTGACAAAGTGGAGAGGGCATCGCTTATGTACTAAAAAACCCAGAATGTTGCATACCATTTTTGTTGCAAACTTTTCGGGCTGGTCTACACTACCCGCCGATTTGGCGGGTCGCAATCGATCTTTCGCATCTAGTGTAGACGTGATAAAACAATCCCTGATCGCTCTCCTTTCGACTGCGGTAATCCACCCCAACGAGAGGCAGAAGCGGAGTCGATGGGGGAGCGGAAGCAGTCGACATTGCAGCGTCCTCACGGTGAGGTAAGTTGAGCGAGGTACGTCGACTTCAGCTACGTTATTCATGTAGCTGAAGTTGCGTACCTTACATCGACCTCCCTCCCCCCGTAGTATAGACCTGGCCTTTCAGTCTAATGTTCCAGCCACATTGGGTTCTACAGGAACAAAGGACTGGAAAAATCTGGCTAGAAATCTGGCATGCCATGAGAAGGCACCAAATCACCAGAGAGCATTCCATAGGTGGAAAGAGCTTGAGATGAGACTAAGGTTAAAGGCCACCATAGATGATCAGCATCAAGAGAAGATTGCATCAGAGTCTCTTTACTGGCAAAATGTTCTGAAAAGGCTCATTGCCATTGTGAGAATGTTTGCTACCCAAAACCTAGCACTGCGTGGCACTTCAGATCAGCTATATGTGCCAAACAATGGAAACTTCCTTAAAATTGTGGAGCTGTTGGCTGAGTTTGATTCTGTACTCCAGGAGCATCTAAGAAGAGTCACCACCCAAGAAATGTACACATACCACTATCTTGGAAAAACAATTCAAAATGAGATCATACAGTTACTGGCAACAAAAGTCAAACAGAAGATTGTGGCAGGTCTGAAGTCAGCAAGATATGACTCTGTTATTCTGGACTGCACACCTGACATCAGCCATATGGAACAAATGACTACTGGTGTGTTTTGTAACAACAACAGAACCTAGTGAAAATGTCCCTGCAATGGTGACTGTCAGAGAGCATTTTCTAGAATTTATTGACATTGATGATACTACAGGAGCTGGTATGACAAATGTGCTTCTTAAAAATCTGGAAGATACGGGAACTGCAATAGCTGACATGAGAGGTCAGGGCTACGATAATGGAGCCAACATGAGAGGAAAGAACAGAGGAGTGCAGACACGAATCCGAGAGTTACACCCTTGAGCTTTTATTGTCCCATGCAGTTCTCATTCATTGAACTTGGTGGTCAGAGATGCAGCATCAGCTTCTAGTGAGGCTGCTGAATTTTTTTATGTAATTCAAAGCATCTGTGTATTTTTCTCTGCATCAACTCATCGATGGCAAATTTTGAAGCAACATCTGGGAACATCCTCTCTGACACTGAAACCACTGAGTGCCCCTGTGACGTTATTGACAATAACTGGGACCATATAGATCATTGTTACAACCAAGGTCCTGTAGTGGCACCAAATCTTATATAAAGGGGGCCAAATGAGGTGTCTAAGTCCAGGTTATGCTTGGCTGGTTATGATTGTCATTTATATGTATGTATCAGTTTTGTAGTTGAAGTTATGAATATTGGCTTTATACTGTCTGTATTTCAAACTGGGGCTGGGCTTCTGGGACCCAAGACAAGCTATCAGCTCTGCCAGGCCTGCTGGATGGCCCATTAAGAGCCATCAGCGATACAATGGACCCATTGAGGGAAGGCAGACACGCCTGTGACTCAGCAAATTATGCAGGGACTTGCCCATGTGACTCCAGACTCCATTTTGCTGTGATTTTCCACAGTAAGGAAAGAGGTGTCTTTACACCTGGAAGAAACTATAAAAGGCAGCTGCCTCATCTCCATTTTGTCTTCATTCCGGCTTCTTACCTCTGGAGGAACATTTCTACAAATGGAAGCTCTGAACAAAGGACTGAAGGACCCATCCCAGCTGTGGATGTAATCCAGAGACTTGAATTTTAACCTGCAGCTTATTCCATCGGCTGCAAGCCTGAACCAAGAACTTTGCCATTACTGTATGTAATTGATTCCTTTTAACCAATTCTAGCTCTCACCTATACCTTTTTCCTTTTATGAATAAACCTTTAGATTTTAGATTCTCAAGGATTGGCAACAGCGTGATTTGTGGGTAAGATCTGAGTTGTATATTGACCTGGCTCTGAGGTTCGGTCCGTTGGGATCGGGAGGACCTGTTTTCTGGTACTGGGGCATTGGTTTTCATGACCGTTTGTCCCCATAACGAGTGGCACTGGTGATGAGACTGGGAAACTGGAGTGTCTAAGGGGATTGCTTGTGTGACTTGTGGTTAGCCAGTGGGGTGAAACCAGAGTCTCTTCTGTCTGGCTGGTTTGGTTTGCCTTAGAGGTGGAAAAACCCTAGCCTGGGGCTGTAGTTGCCCTGCTTGAAGCAATTTGTCCTGAACTGGCACTCTCAGCTGGGTCTTGCCAGAACCAGCATCGTTACAGCCCCACGATGGGAAAGTTGAGTGGAGGCAAGAAAGCCTATCAAACACCAAATTGGGAAGATAGATGATGCCATAGTTGCCATTATGGAGGATAATGCTATGACAGGAACTGTTCGTGGGAGAAGAGTGGCAGAGGGAAATGGAATCACCAGAAACATACATAACTTCAAATTTCTGTGTGGCTTAGTATTGTGGCATGACACACTGTTTGAAATAAATGTTGTAAGCAAGTGACTCCAAAGTGTTGACCTTGATATATCTGGAGCAATGGAACAACTGGACAAAGCAAAGTCATACCTACAGTCTTACCAGTCAGATGAGGGATTTCAAAACGTTCTGAAGAGTGCACAGAAGTTGGCATAGGAACTTCAAACTGAAGCTATTTTCCCACCCATTCAAGAATACAAGAGTCACCGAAGAAGATGACATTTTGATTACGAGGCACAGGATCATCCCATAAGAGACCCCAAACAACAATTCAAAGTTGAATTATTTAACCAGGTGCTAGATTGTGTAATACAGTCAGTTGAAGAACCTTTCATGCAGCTCAAGGAACACAGCAGTATATTTGGGATGTTGTATGAAAAAATTCCTCACTATACCTGAAGAAGACCTATACCAGCAACGCAGGGCACTCGAGACAATGTTGACAGATGATGATCGTGGGATATTGATGCGAGTGATTTAGGTGATGAACTGATACATTTCAAGATACATTTCAGCAGGATCAAATCAAAGGCCGTTCTGGAATATATGTGCACAAATAAGATGACCACCCTCTTTTCAAATGCTTTTGTTGCTCCGCACATACTTCTAACACTTCCTGTAACAGTTGCCAGTGGAGAACGCAGCTTCTCCAAGCTGAAGTTAATAAAAACACATCTACGTTCCACAATGATACAGGAGAGGCTGGTCGGCCTTGCAACCATCTCAATAGAGCATAAGCTGGCCCAGACTGTGGACCTTGAGAAAGCAGTTCAAATCTTTGAAACCAAGAAGGCATGGAAAGCACCACTGTGATTATTCAAACAGCTAAAAATGCCAGTGTTTACTATGCAGACAATAAAAGTTACATTTGCTGTTCAGGCATTTGAACGTTAAGTGTTTCCTTGTTCAACAATTTTAGGTATTTTAAGTTGTTAGTTCTCCTTTATTGGGGTAGGTAGCAGAGCAGTACTATGAGAAGAGTAGAACAGGAAGAAGGCAGAATTGAGACCTTTCAAAGTTTTGGCCCAAGCGAGGGGGAATGGGGCTCATTTGAACTCCCCAGCTCTGGTGCCAAAATGTTGTGGGCCGACCCTGAGAAGCACTACATTTACAAAAGCAATTGAAGATTTTAGAGGGATTTGAAGATTACAGGCCGATGATGTTACTGTCACACTCTCAGTGGAAATCTGGCATGGTTTTGTGTGGCTCTAGTTCTTTGTTATTAATTACGACAAAATCGAAAAATGATTCAGAGAAGCTATGAAATCTTTGTTAGATTGACTGATCTCAGATACTGAACCTTGAATAGTTAGAAAAGGCTGAAGCATGACTGATGGAACCTAATCCTGATTTTGTTCCTTCTCTTTTAGTATTTACAATTGAAGATCCAGGTTTTTGTCCCAAATACATATTTGCAAAGAGAAGTTGTTACACTTCCTTGCATCACATTGCATGTGAGAGGAAAATCATGGAGGACTGGACAGTTGGATTCAGAATTTTGAATATTTTAAAACCACCTGCACTTCCAGCCAGTCAGCTCAACATTAACTAGACATTATTTTGGCACTTTTCAGATTGGTTTGGTTGTAATTTTGTAATATGTTAGCTGATGAGAAAGCAAACATTGATAAAAGTGTGTTTCTATTGAAGGGCAGATACAAAACACTAGTAGGCCTAACTAATTAGTTGTTTGGGACTCTTATTGTGTTCTTGCATTTTAGTAACAGAATCACAAGCTTTTCATTTTGGATATATATGTTTTTTATGTTTGAAGATTAAACATGCTTACAAAGTGAGTCTGAAATTGTGTCTCGTTTCATAAAACCTTTGTGAATCCCCACTGGCATTTCAAGACTTCCTTTTATAAAGCAATCTTTTCTACTGGAAACCGGTGATGAATGGTTTAAGATATAGCAAGAAAATTAATAGGGGGGCGGTTTACCTTCCTCCTCAGTCAGACATGTGCCACTGACAACCTGTATGACAAGTCCTACAGTAGTACCTTGTTGTCCAGGTATATTAAATTGTGTTTTCCTTTGGAATAATTTTACCTCTAACAATTTCTTATTTTTTAAAGATATTTTGAAACTATTGAATGAAAGTGATAGTGTTGATAGAGGGCAGAGTAGCACAACAATTCTTTAACAATTTACCACTGTTTGTAGGGGAGAGCACTGTAAAGTTACAGATTTGCTAGGAACAGATTATCTGCAGATACTTGTGAGAATGTATATTTTTCAGTGACAGACTTTTCAACTTAATTCACTCAGAAGATATTTTAACTTCTTAGCATGTTTCTGTAATGCGTACTGTGACAGTGTACCCCATAAGGCTTTATGGGGAGAGGCTTATAAATGTATACATGATGTAACTGGAATATGTTTTATGCTACATGTGCCATGTAACATATCTCTGTGAAAGTTATGACCTACTGAATCTATTCCTCCTGTTTGTATGCATGTATCATTGTTGTAGTTGGAGTTATGAATATTGGTTTTATATTTGCTGGTTTTGTACATAGCCTTTGTAAGAGCCTGGGATCATGTCTTGAGAAAGGTATGTGCATGTAAAGAGACCAATCAAGAAACCCTTACACAGACAATAGGAGGTGCAGATCCCAATCCACATCTGGGCCTGGCCAGGAATGCAACTGGCTGGACTGGTTAGGGTGCATGGACATGTGACTTGCTCATGTGATCCCAAAACTCCAGGGTAAGATGATGCTACACAGGGAGTGGGGGAAAGGCTATAAAAACCCTTGGAAGACCCCTCCATGTTGTCTTCAGCTGGCTAAAGAGAGAGGCTCTCCACCCCCCAAGGACGTACCTGAAAGGGACTGAACAAAGAACAAAGGACAAAGACAATAGGGGGTGTGAGCGATTGCTGGACCCAGGCTAGAAGTTCTACAGCCTGTGAAAGGAAAAGACTGAAACTGGTGAGGCTTTTATCTGTGTTGAGTTGAATTGGACCTAGATGTGCGTGTTTTATTTTATTTTACTTAGTAATTCACTTTGTTCTGTCTGTCACTACTTGGAATCACTTAAATCCTACTTTCTGTACTTATTAAAATCACTTTTTACTTATTAAGTTACCTGGACTACGTGTTGGTACCCAGGGGAGGGGGCAAACAGCTGTGCATATCTTTCTATCTTGAAATACAAGGCGAACTATTTATAAATCCGTAAAACGGATTTATTCAGGCTTTGAACCTCATTGGGAGTTGGGCACCTTGGTGTCAAAGGCAAGCGCACTTCCTGAGCTGCTTTCAGGTAGGCCTGCGGCTGTTAGGGGATGTGGTTCGGACCTGGGTCTGTGTTTGCAGCAGATCAGCGGAATCTGGCTCAAAACAGACAGGATTCGGGAGTCCCAAGCTGGAAAAGGCAGGAAAGCAGGGGCAGAAGTAGCCTTGGCACACCAGGTGGCAGCACCAAGGTGGTTTCTGTGATCCCAACCCGTCACAGTGGCGTAGTCGAGCAGGATCTGTGCACAGCTGATTGCTTTGAGATACTGGTAGTGATTTTAAGTGAATTTTAAGTGTGGTGGCTGGAAAACAGACAAAGTGGCTACTGGTTTGTTATTTTCTGTTTGCTTATTTCGGGTAAGGGAAGTAGGGACAGAAAAGGAAGCAAAATAAGTTAGAGTGAAGATCAGGAGAGCTGGGAAAGTCTCTTAACTGAAAAGCTCCTGAGCTGAGTGCAGCCCAGTTTCAGTGAAATGCAGAGGGGCGTGGCCCAGCACTAAACAGCAATAAGATGTCCGTCAGCGAGACATCGGCAAAACTAGATCTTACCAGACTGGAAGCAACAGAGAGAGAAAATGAACATAGGAGACGAACTGAAGTACGTACATTGGCAATTAAAGCAGAGGAGCTGGCCCACAAGAGAGCTATGGAAGTAGAGGAGCTGGCCCACAAGAGAGCTAGGGAGGCCCAGAAGCATGAACTGGCTGTTGCAGAGTTGAAGAGTCGAAACCCTTCAGCTGCCGGCTCCACTTCCCCAAAAATCCACAAATGGGAGCGTCTATGCCCCCAGTATGATGAATCCAACAATATAGCCGAATATTTTATCACCTTCGAGAGACTGTGCACCCTCCATGCGATCCCTGAAGATCAAAAGATGACCACCGTGATAGCAAAATTGACTGGTAGAGCTCTGGACATATTCAATAAGATGCCCATTGGTGATGCCTCCAATTATGGTAAATTTAAGGAACTGGTTTTGAAACAGTTTCAGGTTACACCTGAAACCTACAGGGTTAAATTCAGGAGTCTTAAGAGGGAAGCTGGATTAAGTAATGTGCAAATGTGCTTATGCAAATGAAATGAGAGATCTGGTGGATAAATGGGTGAGGGGAAAAGACATCACAAGCTTTGAAGGAATGTGTGATTTGGTTGCTCAGGAACAATTCCTGAATATGTGCAGTGATGATGTAAAACAGTATTTGTGGGACAAAAAGGTAAATGCAGTGGGTGAGTTAGCTGGGTATGTAGACTCTTATGAGCAGGCGCAAGCTGCAATTAAGCATAACCCACTGGCAGAGGGGTACAGGGTTGGGGGAAAACAGAGTTACCGTTTTACCCCTGGGAAAAAGGCTGGGCGTTCACCTCCCCATTCCCCTATTACTCGTCCCAAATTCCCTGTACAATCAGATGAGCCCAGGAGGTGCTGTCATTGTAAGTCCACCGAGCACCTGAGAGATAAATGTCCCATGCTGAGTGAAAACAGGCATCAAGTGGCCCATGAAGCTGCTGCTTCTCAAAGTCCGGCTGCTGCCTCTTTCCACACAAGGTTTGTGAAGTTGACTTCTACATCACCAAGCAGTGAGCATGTGCATGCTGTTAAACTGAATGGGAAATTAATCACTGGGTTGAGAGATACAGGTGCTGAAATTTTTATAGTCAGGAGGGACCTGATCCAGGAGAAGGATTAGTTGCCCGGTAAAGTGGCCCAATTAGAACTGGTGGGAGGCTACAGAGTCCTTGCACCTTTAGCTAAAGTACACATGCAAACTGAAGATTTGCAGGCTGAGCTAACTGTGGCAACAGTATCACGCAATTTTGCACCGTTTCTCCTGGGGAATGATTTCTTTACTGTGGCAGAATCTGTCCCAGGGTTGGGTGGCAGCAAGCAGGAACCTTGTGCTGAAAACCCCAGAGGGGGCAGGGGTGAAGTCACAGGGACTGCAGCTGTGGGGGCAGGGATGGCCGTGGCCAGTTCCTGTAGCCCAGGGGCTCAAGGCAAGTCCCAGAGGGAGGGGCTGGACGAAGCCAGCTCCTGTCCTGTAATTATCTCCCCAGGGGAGGGGAATGTTCTACCTCATAGCAAGGGGGGAATTTTGCTGGCCACTGAAGGGTCTGTCTTAGCTGGCAGCTGTGAGCCCACAGATGGACCAGGGTCACCTTCTCTTCATGGGGACATAGGAGTGTCTAGCCCAGAGGGAAACCTAGGGAGGGAAGGTGAGGGGCGGGGCCAGAGAGCCAGCTCACCTTTTGTCAGGTGGATCTTACCCAGAGGAGGGTGAAAAGTCTGCATTTAAGATGCCAGACCCCTCTCCTGTGGATCAGGTTAGACGGGAAAGCTGGGGGTCAGACCTCCTGGAGGGGGGAGTCCGTCCAGCTGACCTGTTGGGAACAGATACTGGGGTGTCCAAGAAAGAGGTTGTTCTTGCTACACTGGTAGGAGGTAAGCCTGTCTCTTCAAAGCAGAAGGGAGCGAATCTCTGCATGGGTGAAGCCCCACAACGGGGTGGGAACCAGCCCAAAGGCATTCCAGAGGCAGGGGCCGAGGGCAGGCCAGTTTGCAGTACACCCTTTCCTTGCCAAAGCCTCAAACGCATGCCCGAATCAGGAGCCTTCTCCAAAGAGGCAGAAGAATCTGCATCAGATTGCCTATCAGGGTACACAGATGCGTTGGTAATGTTGTGTCTTTCCCTACTTCATCTATGGGTTAGAACAAAGGCGTTAACACTGAGGGTCAACCTTTTCAAGATGGGGAACATACCTGATTGGTGGGAAAAACTGTTGTACACGCTTGGGATGGTGACCAAACAGTCCTACAAGCATGTTACCTGTCAGCCTATATCGGTTAACAGGCTGGAAGCTTGGCACGGCAGTAAAAGCATAACAGGCCTAGGCTGCTGTGTGGAAGGGCAAACTGAGGCACACCGCCTCATGGCACTGAGGGCTAAATGCCGAGGTACCTACGCTTTAACAGGTATTGCTGTCTGTATCCTTTTAGCAATACTACATCCCAACCTATTTTCAGGCACCCAGGGACCTGGAAGCCCAAAACTTGCTAGAACACTAACGTACGACATCAGGTGGGGTAAAGGTCACTGTGACGGGTTGGGATCACAGAAACCACCTTGGTGCTGCCACCTGGTGTGCCAAGGCTACTTCTGCCCCTGCTTTCCTGCCCAGGTGCCCAACTCCCAATGAGGTTCAAACCCTGAATAAATCCGTTTTACCCTGTATAAAGCTTGTACAGGGTAAACTCATAAATAGTTCGCCTTGTATTTCAAGATAGAAAGATATGCACAGCTGTTTGCCCCCTCCCCTGGGTACCAACACGTAGTCCAGGTAACTTAATAAGTAAAAAGTGATTTTAATAAGTACAGAAAGTAGGATTTAAGTGATTCCAAGTAGTGACAGACAGAACAAAGTGAATTACTAAGTAAAATAAAATAAAACACGCACATCTAGGTCCAATTCAACTCAACACAGATAAAAGCCTCACCAGTTTCAGTCTTTTCCTTTCACAGGCTGTAGAACTTCTAGCCTGGGTCCAGCAATCGCTCACACCCCCTATTGTCTTTGTCCTTTGTTCTTTGTTCAGTCCCTTTCAGGTACGTCCTTGGGGGGTGGAGAGCCTCTCTCTTTAGCCAGCTGAAGACAACATGGAGGGGTCTTCCAAGGGTTTTTATAGCCTTTCCCCCACTCCCTGTGTAGCATCATCTTACCCTGGAGTTTTGGGATCACATGAGCAAGTCACATGTCCATGCACCTTAACCAGTCCAGCCAGTTGCATTCCTGTCCAGGCCCAGATGTGGATTGGGATCTGCACCTCCTATTGTTTGTGTAAGGGTTTCTTGATTGGTCTCTTTACATGCACATACCTTTCTCAAGACATGATCCCAGGCTCTTACAAAGGCTATGTACAAAACCAGCAAATATAAAACCAATATTCATAACTCCAACTACAACAATGATACATGCATACAAACAGGAGGAATAGATTCAGTAGGTCATAACTTTCACAGGGATATGTTACATGGCACATGTAGCATAAAACATATTCCAGTTACATCATGTATACATTTATAAGCCTCTCCCCATAAAGCCTTATGGGGTACACTGTCACACGTACTATGAAAATATTTTTTTAACCCTTGTCTTATATGGAATGTACCTTAACAAAATATTAATTCTTCTCCGTTTCCATTTTTTCTCTTCTGCTAGGATGGTGATCCAGTTAGGCCAGGAGTAGCCATGACAGACCTTGCTACAGGGCTGTACACCTATGGAGCAATCATGGCTGGCTTGCTTCAAAGATATAAAACTGGGAAGGGACTTCACATTGACTGCAATCTATTGTCATCTCAGGTACGGGTTTAAAGAATGTTTTACTTAGCTTATTGTTGTAGATTTACTTTTCTTATTAGTTTGTGTGCATTGGGCCAAATGCATCCCTGATATAATGACATTGAAAGCAATACTAGAGACAAATTTCCTAGTTTATATTTCTGTGGTAGTGGTTGATTTATTTTGATTGATGACTATTATTACTACAGCACTTCTGTCTGCCATCTAAATACCATCTTTTACTGAGGATCTCAAAGCACTTTGAGGCTTGATTAATTAGTGTTTTTAATGTCCCTGTGATGTACGGATAAACACAGATGATGAAATCACCCTAGTACAGTGTGGCTTAGCACTGGGGTTTATTTCTTCCATAGAGGCTAAGGGCTGAATGCTCAAAAGGAGTTAGATTCCTAACTTCTATTTAGGGTGGTAACTTCCATTGAAATGAATGGAAGTTAGAAGCCTAACTCCTTTTGAGCATTCAGCCCTAAGTAACTTGCACAGGATCACCCTGAATGTCAGACTCAGTATATAATCTGGGGGTATGTCTACACTGCAATTGAAAACCTGCAGCTGGCCCATGCCAGTTGACTCAGGGTAGCAGGGCTCGGGCTAAGGAGCTGTTTAGTTGCAGTGTAGAAAATTTAGGCTGTTAATTTCAAAGATAGCATTTGTTTCCATGTAGCTGTATCCTGAATAATGGTCAAATCTGTAGGTCCTTACTCAGCAAAGCTCTCAGTTGGGTTCTGATGTGAATATTGTCTGAGTAAGGGCTTCAGAATTGGCCTTAAAATAGCATTCCCAAAACAGACTGACGATGATAAATTTCGTTCCAACCTGACTCAGGCTACAGTTTAGTAATTCTTCTAGTGTGAAGGGAGCGATCGCTTCTCTTGGATGGCAAACCAAATGCGGTCTTGAAGGAAACTCTTACTAAAGTTGGTATGGCAACAGTGACCTTTATAGAGAACTTTTTGCATCCAACTGCTACACTTTCTGGCACCGAGCTAACATTGCAGCCTGTTTATACTTTTTCTTCCTTTCTTTAGCCTTGCCTTATTTAAAATACCCACCTTTCCATTCAACACAAACAGCATTTAAGGATATGAAGTTGGAGGCAGGACTACAGTACACCTGTAAGAGGACAGTATTGCCTTCTTTTTCATTCACTGTACTCAAGATAAAATGTGTGGGATCTTTGTCTAAGAACTTTGCCAGCAAGTTAAAGAAGTATGGGCTGGATGAATGGACTGTAAGGTGGATCGAAAACTGGCTAGATGGTCAGGCTCAACGGGTGGTGATCAATGGCTCCATGTCTAGTTGGCAGCCGGTGTCAAGTGGAGTGCCCCAAGGGTCGGTGCTGGGGCCGGTTTTGTTCAATATCTTCATTAACGATCTGGAGGATGGTGTGGACTGCACCCTTAACAAGTTTGCAGATGACACTAAACTGGGAGGAGTGGTTGATACGCTGGAGGGTAGGGATAGGATACAGAGGGACCTAGACAAATTAGAGGATTGGGCCAAAAGAAATCTGATGAGGTTCAACAAGGACAAGTGCAGAGTCCTGTACTTAGGACGGAAGAATCCCATGCACTGCTACAGACTAGGGACCGAATGGCTGGGCAGCAGTTCTGCAGAAAAGGACCTAGGGGTTACAGTGGACAAAAAGCTGAATATGAGTCAACAGTGTGCCCTTGTTGCCAAGAAGGCTAACGGCATTTTGGGCTGTATAAGTAGGGGCATTTCCAACAGATCGAGGGACGTGATTATTCCCCTCTATTCGGCACTGGTGAGGCCTCATTTGGAGTACTGTGTCCAGTTTTGGGCCCCACACTACAAGAAGGATGTGGATAAATTGGAAAGAGTCCAGCAGAGGACAACAAAAATGATTAGGGGGCTGGAGCACATGACTTATGAGGAGAGGCTGAGGGAACTGGGATTGTTTAGCCTGCAGAAGAGAAGAGTGAGGGGGGGATTTGATAGCTGCTTTCAACTACCTGAAAGGGGGTTCCAAAGAGGATGGATCTAGACTGTTCTCAGTGGTAGAAGATGACAGAACAAGGAGTAAAGGTCTCAAGTTGCAGAGGGGGAGGTTTAGGTTGGATATTAGGAAAAACTTTTTCACTAGTAGGGTGGTGAAGAACTGGAATGGGTTACCTAGGGAGGTGGTGGAATCTCCTTCCTTAGAGGTTTTTAAGGTCAGGCTTGACAAAGCCCTGGCTGGGATGATTTAGTTCGGTTTGGTCCTGCTTTGAGCAGGGGGTTGGACTAGATGACCTCCTGAGGTGCCTTCCAACCCTGAGATTCTATGATTCTATGAACATGAAGAATCAGAGCTATTTAAATACCTGAAATAATTTAAAGTGCTGAAAAATAGTATTTGGTTTGTTTTATCCCCCCAAATCTGTACATTCTAACATTTAAGCTGCCATAATTATCCTCAGATGCCATTCTTATGCTTTTCTTAAAGCCATGCAAGAGGCCTTCCTTTTCCCAGATCACCTTTATATTAAACTTTCTGCATAGATATGTCAGTGACGGTAACAAGGCAACACTGAACTGAAATTCAACTGCCAATGAAAAAGACCCAAAGCTTGATATATACTAGGATGATCAGGAAGCATATTTTCTAATTTTAGCTCTGCTATGTATAGATGACAAATGTCTGCTAATGAAATAGAATGTCTTTGTGACCTAGCATCCTGTAAAAGAGACCTCCAATTCTGTGCCTCCACCAAATTACACTGTAGCAGAATAGTAGCTGATTATTAACTGGTGAAGATTTCTTTCCCCACAACAAAACAAAATTCAAGGACTTTATTGAAGGGAGACAGGATGACTGCTAGGATGTAGTTTTTGCAGTGGGCACTAACTTTCCGTAGTCTCTCAACTATAAACTTTTAACCCTTGGCATAAGGTTTAGAAAAAAAATTTCCCCATAGATGATTTATAGTTGTCAACTCCAGACCTTTTAGCATCAGCATCTAAATAGTGTCCTTTAGCTGATGCTAGTAAATAAGAAGGAAGTGGGTTTTGGATTTGGTTCCAATTATGCAACTGCGCTTATTCTTCTGTTGTGGCTTGAAAAAAAAATCTCTTGGAAGTTTTAATATCCTTCCTGTATTTAATTGCAACCAGGCACACACAAAAAAATAAATACTGTAGCGAGCTAGTTTCTTTTGGACTGAAATACTGCAAGAAGTGTTATACTTCTTTAACATTTAACAATTTTTATGTATTGTCTCAGATTCCACAGAGAGGATAATGTGGTTAATATTGTTTGTAATGTATGATTGTTCTCAAGTCACTTCTCTGCTTCTAATTACTGAGTTTGTTTATATTTGTTATAAAGATACACAATATATTCTCATAATTGTTAAATGACTTCTAGAAAAATCTAGCAAATTAGAAGACATTGTTTTCTTCACTCATATCTTTATTGGTAAATGTGTTTTAAATTGCAGGATATCTTATGGGATTAGCAGTGAGCTTTAGAAACTTTTGCCTTTTAGGTATCCAGTTCAAATCCAGCCCACATTGATAGTGTCTGATGGTTGTCTATGTGAGATAATATAGTTGTCTCACTTCAGGTATCACACAAACCATAACCATACACTGATGATAATAATACTTTTGTGTTTGAATAGTACCTTTCATTCTGTTATCTCCAAGCACTTAACAAAAGTGGTAAACATTATCCCCATTTGACAAATAGGGAAACTGAGACTCAGAAAGTTTGTGATTTGCCCCAGGTCACATGATATATATCAGTGGCAGAATCAGGGCTGGTACAAGGAAGTTTCACGTCCTAGGCAAAACTTCCTTGCACCAGCCCTGAGCCCTCCCCCCCCGCCCAGCTAACGCCGCCCCCTCCCCCGCGCGGCAGCCAGCTCCCCCCTCCCCGCACGGCAGCCATCTCCCCCCACCCGCAGCAGGCGGCTCCCCGGCCGCGGCAGCTCCCCACCCCCCCGTGGCGGCTAACCCCCCCCCCCGCTCGCGGCAGTCTCCCCCGCGCCTGTAGCGCCTCCCCAGCTCCCAACTCCACGCTCAGCCGCTGAGCCGAGCGTGGAGCTGGGAGGCATGAGGCAGCTGCGGTGAGCCGTCCCCTGCCTCCCGGCTTGAGCGTGGAGCCAGGAGGCAGCTGCCCGCCGCCGAGGGCAGCGAAATGCCGCCCCCCAAATCCTGGCGCCTTAAGCGACCGCCTAGGGTCGCCTAGTGAAAGCGCCGGTCCTGGGCAGAATTAAGAATGAAATCCAGGTCCCCTGTCTCTCTGCTTACTGCTATAACTCCTAGGCAATCCTTCCAATCTACTAGGCCATGTTATGTTGTCTGTGTGTGTTAATTGGAGAGATCATGGTTTGAATGGACATAAAGGGTGAACCTATCCTGTCTAGACGTGGTTACTGCTGGTGAGAGTTGAGGCACGTTGTTAGGGCAGGATATAGGAATCTTACATAGTTATCCATGTTTTATCTAGCCTGTGGATGAACAAGGAAGTCTGTTTCCAAGACTATTTAGCACCAGCTTTCCAAAGCACTAAATTCTCCCTCTGTCTTTTGCATATGATAAAAAAGTGTAGTGCGCACACTACATGGAGAAATGTGTTTTCTCTTTCACTACGTATCTTCGAGGTAGCAAAAATGAATGCTAAGTTACTTTTAATTGTTCTAAAAAATATGGGTCAAATTACTCTTTGTTACAAGGGTATAACTTTTGAATCATTCCACTGAGTTTATCAGCATAAGAGACAGCAGAATTTGGCACTGTATGCTTCTGCTTCAGCTATACAGATTTTTGAAAGAGCAATATTAATATGTTTGAAAGAAAAGCTGAGTTTGGCCTCAGAGATTACGTACTGTTTCTGCTATTTCGAATCATTAGTAATACGTAAAGTGATTGGTAGATTATGCTCCACCTAGACCTTGGATTGAATGGGTTCACGAGTTGTACTAATGATAGTTGAAGAAGATTTATTAGCTAGGGAAAGGAGTGAAGAAGAAACCCATCTTTTCTAAGAAGTATAGGAATCATATTAAAACATAGGAATAGGCTAGAGCAGGGAAAGGAGAGAGCTTGACAATGGAGATAGACATTAGTTCCAGTCAATACAGTGAGTTTATTATTTAGATCAGGAGTCTCAAACTCAATTTACCTTAGGGCCAGTGCCAGTCCTCAAATCCTCCCAGCGGGCCAATAATGTCACCGAAGGTGGTGTTCACACCACCTCCCAGCCTGTTTCCCACCCTTTTCCCTTGCTCCCTTGGCCTCATGCCACCCCAGCTGACTCTGCCCAGGGACTAGTGACTATACCCCCATGGCTGACTCTGCCTGGCAGAGTCAGGTGATGGTATCTCTGTCCCTCTCCCCCAGCCAATGGGAGCTATGGGGCGGGGGAGGCGGCACTTGTAGCAGACAGCCAACAGTGTGGCTGCATGGGTCTCTCCTCCGCGGCTCTGCCGGCAACAGCAGGGATAGGGAATTGCTTGCAGGGAGCGGAGCTGCCTGAGGTGAATGACACGTTGCCGAGTGCAACCCCTGGGAGGGTCCCAGGAACAGCACGATGGAGCAACGTTGGTGGGAGGGGCTCGTGAATCTCTCCTGCCCACTCCACTCCTGCCCGTCCCCCCAGCCAGCAGCCATGAGGGCTGGATGAAAGAACATTTTAAAAAGTTTTTGCGGGCCGCAATGGGGAGGTTCTTGGGCCGCAGATGGCCCGCGAGCCAGGACTTTGAGACCCCTGATTTAGATGGTCTTTGAATTATGGACATGACTCTGGATATGAAACTGAAAGTTTTACTATGGTTTGTTACCAATGTACCATATATCAGAATCACTTTATGGATTAGAAGAAAAAGTGCAACCTCCAAAACCGGAAAGTAAGAGTTCAGGCTAACAGTTTCTTTTAGCCTGAAATGAAGAAGTATGAAGAAGAGAATGAAGAAGTATGAGTAACCAAAAGGGCAATAAACAGATTTTTAGTGCTCTCCTGATCCAAACTTCATGAGGTCAATGGGAGCTTTTCCATTGACTGGAGTGAGCTTTGAATAAGGTCCTCTGTATGGTGTAGTAATTTATATAAACAATGATGAAGGAAGGTGTAGTCATTTATATAAACTTGATGGAGGAAGGTGCCAAGGTCAAGTTACAGTAAGTGAGTAAAAGAACTGAATTCTGTGTGATGCTAAAGTTCTGGAGGTCTAATAACCCCCACAAGCTTGTCCTATTGGAGATGCTGATGGAATGCTGGCAGGACTTGAACAGTGGCTATTATAGTAGTTCTGTAGCATCAATGTTGCTCTGATTAGAATATGTCCCATAGGAGTAATTTCAAGAGGGGCGAAGGAAAGACATGATGCTGAAAAATCATGTTCTGATTACTTTGATCTGATGAAGTAATTACATAGTGACCATATGCCACTCTGTGTTTGTATTATTCTGTATTGCATTGTTTCCAGCACAGCAGTTAAATTATAAACTCCTCACAGACCTGCTCTTTGGTACAAATTCAGTTAAAGTACAATACTATATAAATAACAATGATCAGAATGTGTTATATGGCTAAAAACAAAATCAAACATATATACAAAAAGAAGACTAAAGTGTAGGTTGCAGTTTATCAAAAAAGAGCCTAAAGTTTTTGAAGGATTATTAACCAAATTAGAATCCTCTGATTAAAACTAGACTACAGTTGTGTATCATTCCATTTCTTGTTGAATAACTTCAGCTGAAACTCAGCTCTGGATCTAGCTAAGAAAATCATTATTATGTAGAGAACCATATACCTGTGTTTTGTATCCATTCAAATTCTCCTTAATTAATTAAAAATCATTTATCAAAAGTCTTAACTTTAGAGTAAAAAATCAATTATATTTTTGGGTTCATTCATTTTCCAGTGCTGAGAGTCAAGAAATTTCAAGGTGATCCAGAAATGCAAAATGAATCACCAGCAAGAAATGCCATATCTTGGCTCCAGGCATCCAGATGGTTAATACAAACCCATTTATTTTCCAAATCAAACAGAACTTTGGACCACATTTTTCTTTTGAGCTGTACACTTTGACACTTCAATAGATGAACCCCCATTTGTGCTGAAGACAACATAAAGAGTTCAAAGAAGGCACAATGGATGAATGAACGGTGGGTGCTCATTAATGTTGCAGAGACACAGATGTAATCTAGACTCTTAAAGTGTGTGCTATTTCAAACATTTCACTCACCTGCAGAGGTTTGTTTCGTATGTCATTCCCAGAGTGCATTAGCACCAAAGAGCTTAATGGGCTATTTCCAAAGGCTTTTTACCCTTACAACTACTTCAGCGTTCTTCCATTGAGATAACACAATGCAGGACTGTCTCTTACTCTCTTTATCTCTCTCTTTTTCTGGTATATGAACCAGGAGTTTGTGTTACTGCAACCTATGCCAAAGTAGTTGAAAGCAGGCCTCTTTCCTAAAAGTGCTTTTTGTAAGATTTACCTAAGAAGATATTACTAGTAAAATGAAATGACCCTTTATTGTTTGATGAAGTTCAGTTCTCTCTGCTATCAGAAAAGCTATCTGACTTCATTGAACAACAAAGCTCCTGGGTAGATATAACTACTTGTTGTGTAGAAATTCTGATTGCACATTTTCTTAATCTCTGTAAACTCATTTTGCTATAGTAAATGGATACTTTAAGTTACAAGATCATAAATAAGAATATAGGAATGGCC
Organism: Chelydra serpentina; assembly: GCA_037349315.1. Lineage (NCBI taxonomy): Eukaryota > Metazoa > Chordata > Testudines > Chelydridae > Chelydra > Chelydra serpentina. The sequence goes on from JBAIAC010000032.1 coordinate 8,762,837, forward strand.
ATACTGGGTCAGACCAATGGTCCATCTAGCCCAGCATTCTGTCTTCCAACAGTGGCTAGTGCCAGATTTAAAGGGAATGAACTGTTAGTTGTTGCAAAGGTGTGATAATCTTCTCAAAGAGAGGGTGAGAGTAATAAGCAGGTGCAGATGAATTCTTAAGAAATAAATAAATTCTGTTTTCATGCAAATACCAGTAATAAAAAGTGCAAAGATTAAAAAATAAAGTGGTTAAAGTTTTCAAAAGCATCTAAGTGACTTAATAGCCTAGCTCCTATTTTCAAAAATGACTTAGGGTATATCTGCACAGCAATTGAACACCCACGGCTGGCCCATGTCAGCTGACTTCAGCTTGTGGGCTTAGGCTGTGGGGCTGTAAAATTGTGGTGTGGATGATTGGGCTGGTGCCCGAACTCTGGGACCCTGCCAAGAGGAGGGTTCCAGAGCCTGGGCTCCAACCCGAGTGGATGTCTACACCGCAATCTACTTCTATTTCAGAGCAGAGCAGATCAAAACTAGGGGACTTTTAGTATACAGCGGCAGAGTCCACATTGACAGTTAGCATGCGGCAGGCTAGTGAGAAGTAGATTTACACCCTAGGTTGCCATGCATTGTTTGTGTAGACAAGCCCTAAAAAAGGCCTAGACAGTCAATAGGATGCAGGCTTCTAAATCACTTGGACACTTTTTACAAAATTTTACCCAGAGTGTATATTTTATACTGTAAATGGCATTGTTTCTAAACAGAAGACCAAAACTGAAAGGGGCCCTACCACAGTTTCCATTTGTGTGTGTGCAACTTTGCATGGAAAAATACCGTTGTCAGATCTGGGGCAGGGTCTGTCTTTATTATGTATGTGCACAGCACCTAGAACAATGGGACCCTAATCCCTGACTGGAGCCTTCAGGCAATACATTAATGCAAGTGATACTACTGTTAATACGCATTTTAACGCCAGTGCTTGCACACGATAACATTTTTGTGAACAGAATCTCTTTGTCTGAGTCTTGCATGAATAGATTCTGTTACCTGTGTGCTTAACTGTCAAATTCATGTTAGTGCTCTAGAAATATATGCGTAGGTGTTTGCACACACAGCTGTGTTATGTGAAAAAAATAGAATCCACTTTTTGAAAATTTAGCCCAGATTATTTTCTAAATGATCAGTGTCACACAATAAGCTGCCTTTAAGAATAGTCCAAAGAATAGAAAAGAGGACCCAGCATAAAAGTTCTAATTCATGTTTTGTTGACAAGAACAATTTCTGATAAAAAAAACCACTTTTTATATACAGTAAAATAGCTATTTGAATATAAACTGACCAAGAAAAAATTCTTGTGCAGAGTTAAACATTTGACTTGCATTTGGCGAAACTATAAAAATGAAGGCAGGAGCAGGGATGATATTTTTACCGGTAGCTTTGCTATCCTAAACAGAAGCAATCTTGAACAAATCATTGTAGGTGGAGCTGATAGCACCGCAGATAACTAAAGCTGCCTACCACTTTCCATTTTAAGACCCTATTTTCAGATGCTTATAGCTTTGCCAGTCTTCAACAGTTTTATGTAACATTATGTCATTAATTCATTTTATTTATTTATGTATCTGTAATTTCAGCTAAAATGGTTCAGCTGTTTTCAGGAATGAGACTAGGGAAAAATACATTGTTTTGCCCTCTAAAAAGAATGCTTACATCTGTTTGATTGCTTTGGAGCAGGGACTTGGAATTTGGCAGGAGGGTCGGCCTGGTGTCAGGGATTTGCCTTTTCGGAAGATCAGAGGGAGACAGGAGTAGGTAAGGGAAAATGTGGGGGGAGGGAGTCAGGAGCTGGTTTCTTGGTAGTATAGTAGATAGGAGCAGAGAAGGAAAGGGCTGAAAGGGTGGAGGGCAAGAAATGGGGAAGGGGGGTGGTCAGGGATGCCTGAGGCCACATATTGAATGAGATGAATAAAAGGAAATATTGAATAAGTACCCATTCACTGAATGAGACAGTGATCCTGTTGAAAAAATAGTATGTGATTGTGTAATTAAAAACTGTATCATAATACTTATGCACAAGGTGGCCAATTTTAGATTGCACTGGAAACCTTAGTTCTGGCATTTCCTAACTTTGAAGTGCTTGAGTTTGCAACCTTAATAATGTTCTTTTCAGGTAGGGTTTTAAAATGTTATTTAGGATATTGAGTGCATACCAGTGACTTATTTAAGCCATCCAGTGATGGCTCTATTGCGCCATAATCTTCATTTTAAAAAAAGCATGTAAAATTGAATTTACCTTAGTTTTAAATAGAGCTCATTGGACAGAAATCAGTTCTGATTTATTTCATGAAACTGAGCAGTCATGTCAAACAGGGAACCAGAAATCAACACAATAATATAATTATGTAACAAAAAGTTATGATTTAAGTAACTTTCAGATTTCAAAAAGAGTCTGAAGCTAGGACTGACGACCAACCTGGATGTATTATATCATGCTTATGTATAAGGTGCTGTGTGGACCCCTCCATTTGATGATGCAACTGGATAAATAAAAGGAGGATCAGTTCTGACTTTACATTTCTTTGAGGTGTTGCTTTTTTACAGCCTTAAGTTGAAATCTTTATTTGGCTATATACATTTTTTTATTCAGTTGTAACTTTTGTATTTTAATTTTTTAAACTTTTCTTGGAAACAAAGTTAAGTACTGCCTCATAGAAGATAGAGATGAAAAAGACCGTTTAGATCACCTAGTTATTTTCCCTGCCAAAGTTTGTTCCCTGTATAGCACATTTTCTAATACTTTGTTCAGTCTAGTTTTAAATGGGATTGTCAATAGGAGTTGAGTGCCTAACTCCCTTAGTCTCATTTGAAGATCCCAACAAGACTGAATTAATTTTTTGAGTTCTATTTTATTAAGCTGCTGAATGGATATCCTTTGAGACCAAAATCCTTTATGCATAGAACAGGTACTGTACAGGTATCCCTTCTCCTGCCCCTCCAGTTTTCCCTATGCTATGTTCTGGAAGGACAGTCGGTAGGATTGAGAGGTCAGCTCAGTCTCCATACCACTAAAGCTCTTGATCTCTGCAGAGATAGCTAGCAGTGCTGCCAATTTTGAGGGTGTTTTTTTATGATGTAAGCTCCTTTTCAATAAGAACTGGACTGAGCCCACTAACTGATTTCACACAGGTTGCCAAGCAGTCATTAGGTGGCAACAGCTTTCAATCACCTCCAACCTGCATCAAACCCTTTTATTTCCTTTGGGATAGTTTTCATTATGGCTTGTGAATTCCCAATAGTGTCTTCTAGATTTATTGGTATCCAGATTGATTGAGAGGTAAAATTTCCTCTTACCTGTACAAAAAAAATATAACTGTACAAGTGTCAGTTATATTTTTATTAGAGCGGCTGAAAAACAGCCAAAACAAATAAACAAACAAACAAAAAAACCCTTGCAACATTTTGTGCTTTTTTTGTTGAAAATTTTCTTCAAAGATTTTCTACAAGTTCTGGGTGAGTTGGAAGGGAGGGGATTTTCAAAGGCACAAATGAGAATTAGACATCCAACTCCCTTTGACTTTAAAGAGGGCTAACTACCTTTTGTGCCTTTTGAAAGATGCCCCCTTATTTTTTACCCTATTATATCTAGATATGGTCTAATCAGTGTTAATAAGTTTACGATCTTGAGAAGACTGCCTCTGTGGTGGGGACCATTTCTTGTTTGCAGGAGGCAATTCAGTGTCGAAACTATCAGCCTTGCAGTGTGGATAAGTCAACACGAACTGGATATCCTCATTATGAGAAATGAGCCTTATAGGCAAGAATACATTCCTCCTTTAGAGAATATGACAGTATTAAGCAGGTGTGCTGTACATATAAGCAGTGGAATGAAAGCAATCTTTCTAAGGTCTTCCTCCTGCTCTCATTGACTTAAGTGGGTTCAGGATCTTCTAGGTGAATTTTTTTTTAATGTACTGACCAAAGGAACCCTTTTTTACACAGCTAAGCACAACTGAGCCTCAGAAAAGGGATAAGAAAAAGGAATGAACCCTCCCTTCTTTCCCTCCTTCAAACCGCCCTCCCCAGAACAATCAAACCTGTAGGTTAGTTTACTGTGTTCAAGGCCCATTATTGCAGCATGGAGTGGAGGAAAAACACCATGGTGATCAATAAAACACTAATGATCAGATCCTTGGATGGTGTAAATCAGCATACCACCTTTGACTTCAGTGGAGCTATGTTGATTTGCACTGTCTGAAGATCAGGCCCTTAATTGGATGGTTTTTAGTAGCCTTTTAGGAAGTGAGAGGAAGATACTTTTTCACAGAGCGGTACAGTAAAGGCATAAGCAAAGTCACTAGCATTTTCACACTGCAACACATTGAATCAATTCAGGGCTTTTGTTCTACAGTGCTATAAATTAAAATCTGAGTATTCTATAAGCAGGTTTCATGGTATGTTGTAAAAGGATATCTATGCTGCACGTAGGGAAGTGCCTTAATAAAACTTATAAGGCATTATATGGATTTTTGTACCTTGTATCAAAGCTTCTATAAAGCAGCCTACATATTCCTCCAGCAAATCCAAAGGCTGAGAGGAAATAAAATTAACTTGGATATGAATCAAAGCTTGATAAGGATGTATGAAAATAAAATAGACACTACTTTGGAAGGATAAGAAAGGAAACAGTCTAACTGAAAATGTTGTTTTTTCATCTTTCTACTTACTCATCACATTTTTCCTTTTTTCCTGCCCACTTATTGGGCTTACACATAAATGATTGATTGAGTCAGTGAACTCATTGTAATAAATTTTGTTTGATGTGCTGTCTTAAAAAAATATCTTTTGAAACGCTGTCTCTTTTCGCTGTCTGCTCTTACCTTCTGGCATTTAATATCCAGTTTCCTCATCTGTCTGTCTGTCTCTGACTGAATATAGTTTTTCAAACCCTAATGCAGCTCTTTTTTTGTTCTGTTTTAGGTAGGTATGTAAAGTAAACATATGATTTGACCATCGTTAGTAATTTTGCAAAGGACTGTAAATGTGTTTCACTGAGTTTAAGAAAAAAAAGAATAGTCTGTGTATAGATGCTTGATAATATACATTTACAGTAGGTAGATCTGTCTGTGCAGGCAAATGAATACAGAGATTACTTTATCATTGAATTGTATCTGGTTTAGTGTTTACAGATACAGAAGTTGCTCTTGTGTGTTTGTTCCTTATTAAAATTGAAACAGGCCTGCAGTGTTTTAAGAAAACAGCTTTAAGTACAGACTAAATAAAAATACTTAATAAAATACACGCGCGCACATACATACACACACACAGATAGATAGATAGATAGATAGATTAGATACAGATCCTTTTATCCTAAAACGGGTCGGCAACCTCCAGCACGCGTGCCACCTTTGGCACGCGAGCCGATTTTTAATGTCACGCCAAGGTCCGGGCCGCCGGCCCTGCTCAGCCCGCTGCCAGCCTGGGTGAACAGAACCCCAGGCTGGCAGCAGGCTGAGTGGGCTGGTGGCCGAGACCCCGGCTGACAAGGGTCCGGCAGCCGCAACCAGAACCAAGAGCCAGCCGATGCTGGGGTGCGCTGCTGCGGGTGGAGGTGCGGCACGTGGCGTGCTCCCAGCTGGGGCCCTGCTGGCTGCCGGAACTCTCCTGCAGGCTGGCGCTGGTGACCCCGTGTGCCGGACTAAGCAGCACGCAGTCAGGCAAGTGAAAGGGGCCGGCGGGAGGCTCGGTGGAGGTGTCCGCGTCCCAGCCTGTCCTGCTGCCCCTCTCTCACCACTGTGGCTGGACAACAGGGCACTGCAGGCATGTGCCGTCCCTGCGGCATGCACTGCTGCGGCCCCTGGTGGGGAAGGAGAAAGGAGCGGCAGGCCAGGGGGTCTTCTGCCGCCGCTTCCCATTTGCCTGCAGATGCAGTGCCCCCACACCTGGCCCACAGCTCCCTTGGCAGGAACAGGAACAGCATGGGGCAGGGACCCATCCACCATCCAGGTAACCTGGCTGCAACCAGGACTGTCCCAGGCCAGCCCCCGCCCGCCCGGGACTTCCCCCACCCCCTGCCCTGAGCCCCTCACGCCACCCAACCCTGACTCCTGCACCCCCCATGCTTCCAGCCCCGACTCCTACACCATCCACATCCCCACCCCCTGCCCTGATTCCCCCCGCACCCCAACCCCCTGCCCTGAGTGTTCCCACCCACACATCCCAGCCCCTGAGCTCCTCCCCTCCCCCTGATGGGGGTTGCAATACGACAGTACCTGTAAGTATTTTAAGTTACTTTCGCCCCTGCCGGAACCCCAGATCAGCAGTGGACTGAGCGGGGCCGGAGGTGAGCTGAGCAGCTCAGCCCGCTGCCAGTTTGGGGATCTGGCCGCCGGCCCCCCTGCCAGCCGGGGTCTGGACCTCCGGCCCTGATCAGCCCACTGCCGGCCTGGGGTATCGGCAGCCAGCCCGGGGCTCTGCTCCTGGCCTCGGACCAGCGCTCTTCAGCCACCCCCTGCTGTGGCCCACATTGGAAAACTCAGCAAGGAAAAGCAAGGGCAAGGATCACACTAAACAGATAAGATCTGCATTTTAATTGTATTTTAAATATTTAACAAACCTTATTTACTTTAAATACAACAATAGTTTATTTATATAATATAGACTTAGAGAGGGGGGTTCTGCTGCATGGGCAACAGCTGTTCCTCCATATCACCCTGCCCTGGCTTGCGCCCTGGAGAGGACACTCCAGCTTCGCCTCATAGCGTCGATACAACACGGGAAGCAACAGTTTACCGGTTATAAGCCGCTTCCTCAATTGGCGTAGAGGTGGCACCAGGGGTTGCTTCCGACGGTGGGAGGGATCACCTCGTCTCACTGGACAACTATCGCCTGCCTCAAGCTGGGCAGCCCCCAGCCAATAAGGTGTTGTCCCGCCACAGTTCACCTGCTTCACTGGGTGCGTGGGGCTTAGTGTACGTGAGTACCCGATAAGTGGACTGCGAACCATGCACCAGGCAACAACAAAAGAAAACCAACATAAGAATCCAGCCCTCAAGTTAGGATGCTGGAATGTACGGACCATGACAACTGGCCTATCACAAGACCTTCAGGCAATCAGTGATGTTCGGAAGACTGCAGTCATCAACGATGAGCTAGCACGACTCCAAATCGATATAGTCGCATTCCAGGAGACACGGCTGCCAGACGCTGGGACTCTCAGGGAAAAGAACTATACGTTCTTCTCGCAAGGGAAGAGTGCCGAAGAAATCAGAGAGTGTGGTGGTGGATTTGCCGTAAGAAATTCTTTACTGGGGATGGTGGAACCTGGTCAACAAGGAACTGAAAGACTGTTATCACTCCGACTCCACACATCCACTGGACCCGTCAACCTGATCAGCGTGTATGCACCAACACTCGGCGCCACCAGGGATACCAAGGACGAGTTCTACGACCAGTTAGACATGATCATCAGGAGTATTCCTAAAGAAGAGCACTTGATACTACTGGGTGACTTCAGTGCCAGAGTGGGCGCTGACCACAACTTTTGGCCAACCTGTCTTGGAAAGTTTGGTGTTGGAGAAATGAATGAGAATGGACAACGACTTCTGGAACTGTGCTCGTACCATGACCTCAGCATCACCAACTCATTCTTCCAGACAAAGCCTCAACACAAAGTGTCCTGGAGACACCCTCGCTCCATGCACTGGCACCAACTCGACCTGATCATCATCAGGCGGTCTGCCTTGAAGTGCGTCCTGCTTACTCGCACCTTCCACAGTGCTGACTGCGACAGTGATCATTCGCTGGTGTGCAGCAAGATGAAGCTAGAGCCAAAGAAGATTCATCACTCTAGGCCAGAGGGCAAATCCCGCATTGATGTGAGCAAGACCGCACACTCAGACAAGGCAGAGAAATTTAGCCATGAGCTCTCCAAGGTGCTGAACTGCATGCCTCCCGGTGGCTGCGCCAAAGAGAGATGGGACCACATCAGAGACGCAATACACAGCACAGCCTTGAAAGTTTTTGGAAAGAAATGAAAAATGAACAACGACTGGTTTGAGGCCAACTCCGCCACACTCACTCCAGCCATTGAAGAACGTCGCGCTGTTCACCTGGAGTATAAGCGTTCCCCCAGTCATAGGACTCTACAAGAGTATCGATTTGCCAGGAGCAAAGTACAGAGACTAGCTCAACAGTGTGCAAATGATTACTGGCTCCAGCTCTGCCGGAGCATTCAATTATCTGCTGACACTGGAAACATCAGGGGAATGTATGATGGCATCAAGAAGGCCATGGGACCCACAAAGAAGTGGAGAGTGTCACTAAAGTCTGCAACAGGCGAAAACATCCGGGAGAAGAGCAAGCAGATGGATAGATGGGTGGAGCACTACTCTGAAGTGTACTCCAGGCAAAACACCATCACCGAAGCTGCCCTCAATACCGTGGATGGTTTTCCCATTGAAACTGAGCTGGACGAGAAGCCCACCATGGAAGAACTGAAGAAAGTAATTAAGAGCTTGACCACAGGAAAGGCTCCAGGAAAGGATGGCATCCCACCAGAAGTTATCAAGTGTGGCATCAATGTCCTCCTAGAACACCTCCACGACCTCCTCTGTCAGTGCTGGGATGAAGGTGCAGTACCTCAGGATATGAGAGACGCCAACATCGTGACCCTCTACAAGAACAAGGGTGATAGAAGCGACTGCAACAACTACAGAGGCATATCACTCCTGAGTGTTGTGGGTAAAGTCTTTTGCACGCGTGATCCTGAACAGACTGCAGAAGCTTGCTGACAGAGTTTACCCAGAGTCACAGTGCGGGTTCCGAGCAGGGAGATCCACAACCGATATGGTTTTCTCCTTAAGGCAGCTGCAAGAGAAATGCAGAGAACAGCATAAGCCGCTACTCCTTGCCTTCATAGACCTGACCAAAGCTTTCGACCTTGTGAACAGAGATGAGCTGTTCAAGATCCTGGCAAAGATTGGCTGCTCACCGAAGCTGCTGAGCATGATCCAGTCTTTTCACGACAACATGAAAGGCACAGTACTGTATGATGGCTCGTCCTCCGATGCCTTCGATATCCACAGTGGAGTAAAACAAGGCTGCGTTCTCGCTCCCACACTCTTCGGCATCTTCTTCGCAGCGTTGCTGAAACGTGCCTTTGGAAATTCCACAGAGGGAGTCTATCTCCACACCCGGTCTGATGGGAGACTTTTCAATCTGGCTCGACTAAAGGCCAAAAGCAAGGTACGGGAGGCAACAATAAGAGACATGCTGTTTGCAGACGACGCTGCCCTGGCCACCCACACAGAAATCGATCTCCAGCATCTGATTGACCGCTTTTCCAGAGCTTGCGAAGAGTTCGGGTTGACAATCAGTCTTCAGAAGACCAAAGTTATGGCCCAGGATGCGGAACATCCAAGAATTGCCATCAATGACTATGTGCTAGAGGTGGTCAGTCAGTTCACCTACCTCGGATCTACCATCACGGACAACCTCTCACTGGACCCTGAGATCAACCGTAGAATCGGCAAGGCCTTCACAATTTTGGCCAGTTTGTCACAAAGAGTGTGGAACAACAACATGCTGACCATCAACACAAAGGTCGCTGTGTACCGCGCATGTGTGCTAAACACTCTTCTCTACGCCAGCGAAACTTGGACCCCCTACGCTTCGCAAGAAAAGAGACTGAATGCCTTCCACATGCGCTGCCTCCGTCGCATACTTGGGATCACTTGGAGTGATCGAATAACGAACAACGAGGTGCTGGAATGTGCCAAGATCTCCAGCATGTTCACTCTCCTCCGTCAATGCCGCCTCAGATGGCTTGGCCATCTAAGTCGCATAGAAGATGGACGGATACCCAAAGACCTGTTGTATGCTGAACTTGCCTCCGGAAACAGAGCTACAGGACGGCCCCACCTTCGCTTCAAGGGTGTCTGTAAGAGGGACCTGAAGACTGTTCAAATCGACATCAACAGCTGGGAAGAGCTCGCCCAGGACAGATGCAGATGGAGACACGCTCTGACCACTGGATTGAAAACTGGTGAAGACAAGCTGCGGCAGCTTGCCGAGGAAAAGCGGGTTCAACGAAAAAGGAAGCAGCGGCTCCAACCCACAGCTGACACCGCCTTCAAATGCAGCAAATGCAATCGAGACTGCCACTCTCGTGTGGGGCTCTACAGCCACAACAGACGCTGCACAACCATCAACTAAATATTCCCCATGGGCGCATATCCATCGTCTCTCGAGACTAACGGACGCCAACAACAACAGACTTAGAGAGAGAGAGACCTTCTAAAAACGTTAAAATGTATTACTGGCATGCGAAACCTTAAATTACAGTGAACTTGGCACACCACTTCTGAAAGGTTGCCAACCCCTGTCCTAAAGGGTTGCAGAGCATTTTACAAACGGATACTTTAGTGCAGCCATGAAGCATCTATAGCATCTAATCCCCACACAAAATACTTTAACAACATACAGTAAAGGTAACTACAGTAGTATAGTGTTTATACAAAACACATACAACTGAAAATTGAAATGTAGAGTTAAGGTAATTTTAAATAATTATTCCATTACGCTTATAGTTCATCATTTGGCTAACAATAATATAGATGAGGAAATCCACTTTATGTACTTAGTAACAGCCTTAACTCTGATCAACAAGATAAATGGGCATACTGTTCCAACCTAATTATATGCTTTACATAAATCATATGTTAGCAAAGTATATTCTGAAAGACTTTGTGAGTATGTCTTGTTGGTCAGAGTTAAATTATGCAAGGGGGAGAGAGAGATAGATGAAGAAAATCCAGATAGCCTGGGGACCATGCAAAGCATAGCAGCTTCACAAGATGGTGGAAGGCCTGATCTATGAGGAAAGGTTAAAAAAAAGGACATGTTCAGTCTTGAGGAAAGAATGGCGGGAGGGGTGAAGAGGATGGGGATCAGATGTTCTCCTTGTCCACTTAAGGTAGGATAGGAAGTAATGGTCTTAATCTGCAGCAAGGGAGATTAAGATGAGATATTAGGAGAAATTTTCTAACTATAAGGAGAGTTAAACTCTGGAATTGGGTTCCAAGGGAGGTTGTTGAATCCCCATCACTGGAGGTTTTTGATTACAGGTTAGAGAGCCGGCTGTAGGTGAAAATGGCACCCTGGGCAAACTTGTATTTTGGCACCCTAGCCGTGCAGTACCCCGCATTGCTCTTGGCTCCCAGAAGCTCCCCAGGTTCCCCAACTCCTGCACCCCATCCTTCACCCCAATCCCTGTACTGTTCCCCCTTTGCCCCAACCCCTGCACTCCCTGCCTGTGCCCAGGTGGGGAAACTGATGTGGACGCATAGAGCAGATGACATTGCTGCTTGCTCCCCCCTTCAATGCTGCTCCTCCATGCACCCCTAATGGGCTGTGAGGCGGGGAGTGAGAAGCGATGTCAGGGCACCCCGCATCCCAGTCACTTCCCCCACCTGGGCTGCGTATGGGGAGGACAGCAGAGCAGCAGCTCCTGATGTTTGCCTCACAGCACAGCCTAGGTGGGGAAAGTGACCGGATGCATGGAGCGCTTGGTGTTGCTCCTTGCTCCTTCCCTCACAGCCCCCTAGGGGTGTGTGGAGGAATGTTGGGGGGCGAGGGGGAAGCAGTATCTGTGCATTTCCACTCACCCCTCCCCACCCCCATTCCTCTGTCAGGAGGAAGCAGGCAGAAATCTGGGCACTCCCCACCTCCCGTGGCACTTCCCTGCCATCCAGGAGCAGTTTCTGACTTTATACCGGCAGTGCGCACTTCTGTGCTGTCACACGGTGCCCTCTTGGCCATGGCGCCCCTGGGCAGTTACCCGGGTGGCCCACCCCTAAGGCCAGCCCTGACACCTGTCAGGGATGGACTGGGTTTACTTGATCCTGCCTCAGCATGCGGGGCTGGAATTGATGACCTCTCAGGGTCCCTTCCAGTCCCACATTTCTATGATTCTAAAAGAAGAGTAGCTTTTAAGACTAATGAATTTGTTAAAGATGTATGATTGAAGTAGCAAAGTGGCTAGGAGCTAGGCTAGGAGCTCACTCCTGGTTAGGAGCTCACTCAGTTAAACACTTCACATTTATTGCATAAAACATAAAGCATTGAAGAGCTAAATTGGATGTGTTCTAAGTCAGCAGTATTTGTATAATCGTGAAACTTTCAATTGGGATTTTCAAAGGGGCCTCGGGGAGTTAGGTGCCCAGCTCATATTGAAAGTAAATGGGAGATGAGCACCTAACTCCCATAGGCCCCATTTGAAAATCCCAGTCTCAAGTAATTCAAGCCCCGAATCAGCGAGGTATTTGGGCATTTGTGCAACTTTAACCCTAAAAGTAGTTGATTGAGTTCAGTGGGATTATTCATGTGTTAAAATTATGCATGTGCTTAAGTACCTTGCTGAATTGGGGCCTCAGCTGCCATGGGGGCAACGTCTAGCTCCAAGTGCATTGAGGCTCTTCTAAGCTGCACAGGGTTCCTGCCTCCCCCTTGGACTCGTTGCCTGTTGTTGCTAACACAAACGTCTTTGCCCAGCAGCTTTGCTGGTGGAGATCCAGTCAGTACTAAGGAAGATTGTCAATAATCCTTCTTGTGTTTCAGATTTCTTTTTCTTCTCTATTGTAGTGAGCACAAGTGCCTGTGGACGTGAATGAGTGTGGATTTGCTAGTGCTAGAACAGTTGTATTCATCCATTAGAATCATAGATTTCACAACCTCCCTAGGTACTTTATTCCAGTTCTTAACTACCCTGACAGTTAGGAAGTTTTTCCTAATGTCCAATCTAAACTGCCCTTGCTTCAATTTAAGCCCGTTGCTTCTTGTCCTATCCTCAGAGGTTAATGAGAATAATTTACCTCCTTTCTGCTTGTAACAACCCGTTATGTACTTGAAAACTGTTATCATGTCCCCTCTGTCTTCTTTTCTCCAGACTAAACAAACCCAATGTTTTCAATCTTCCCTCACAGATCATGTTTTCTAGACCTTTAATCATTTTTATTGCTCTTCTCTGGACTTTCTTCAGTTTGTCCACATCTTTCCTGAAATGTGGGACCCAGAACTGGACACAATACTCCAGTTGAGGCCTAATCAGCGCGGAGTAAGGCGGAAGAATTACTTCTCGTGTCTTGCTTACAACACTCCTGCTAATATATCCCAGAATAATGTTTGCTTTTTTTGCAACAGCGTTACACTGTTGACTCATATTTAGTTTGTGATCCACTATGACCCCCAGATCCCTTTCTGCCGTACTCTTTCCTAGGCAGTCATTGCCCATTTTATATGTGTGCAACTGATTGTTCCCTGCTAAGTGGAAAACTTAGTACTTTGCATTTTTCCTTATTGAATTTCATCCTATTTACTTCAGACCATTTCTTCAGTTTGTCCAGATCATTTTGAATTTTAATCCTATCCTCCAAAGCTCTTGCAATCCCTCCCAGCTTGGTATCATCCACAGACTTTATAGGTGTACTCTCTATGCCATTATCTAAATCATTGTTGAAAATATTGAACAGAACTGGGCCCAGAACTGATCCCTGCAGGACACAACTCATTATGCCCTTCTGGCAGTATCAAAAGCCTTACTAAAGTCAAGTGTACCACATCTATACTGCTTCCCTCCTATCCACAAGGCTTGTTACTTTGTCAAAAAAAGCTATTAGGTTGGTTTGACATGATTTATTTTTGACAAATCCATGCTGATTGTTACTTATTACTTTATTATCTTCTAGTTATTTTGCAAATTGATTGCTTAATTATTCTCTTTCTAGGTACAGAAGTTAAGCTGATTGGTCTGTAATTGACCGGGTTGTCCTTATTCTCCTTTTTATAATTTGGCACTATATTTGCCCTTTTCCGATCTTTTGGAATCTCTCCTGTTTTCCATGACTTTTCAAAGATAATTGCTAATGGCTCCGATATCTCCCCAGTCAGCTCCTTGTATATTCTAGGATGTATTTCACCAGGGCCTGGTGACTTGAAGACATCTAACTTGTCTAAGTAATTTTTAACTTGTTCTTTCCCTATTTTAGCCTCTGATCCCACCTCATTTTCACTGGCATTCATTATGTTAGATGCCAATGGCTACTAACCTGTAAGGGAAGACTGGGAAAAATTGGAAGACACTGTAAACATTTTTAAAAGGCTCTCTCTGTCTTTCTCTTTTGTAACTTCCAATAACTTTAAAAATATTTGTTCTATGAAACTGATATTAGCGGTGAGGGGGGAATTGAAATCCTGGCCCCATTAAAGTCAAAGGCAAAATCCCCAATGACTTCAGCAGGGCCAGGATTTAACCCACAATGTCCTACCTAGAATTCAACAAGATAGTTTCCAGAGGGAAATGTTAGTCCTGTGAAAAGTTAAATGTGTGTGTGCAAGCTTAATTGTCGTGGCCTGTATTATACATCTCACCTACAACTGAAATTCAGACACCTCTCGGGGTGAAACACTGCAAAAGTCTAACTTTGTACCATAACAGAACAAAACATTTTGGGACAAGAATATGGTAAGAATTCCATAATCATTTGCAATTACAGAAGGAATTTTGCTAGGGAACTTGGAAAATGTCCAGGACAGTGGGGATAAAATACCTACTTTTCACAAGTCCTCAGAACATTGGTTTTACATCTCATCCAAAAGACACCCGTAACAACACAGTGTTTCTTCATATGTTGTTGGGACATGAGTTGTGAACCAGAGGGAGGAGTACCTCCTACTGAATCACCAGTGTCAATTCGTGCATCACCTAGGTTTTCCATGGGAGGCAGGGTGTCTCCTGTTGAAATACTGACTAGGTTTTGTTAGCCTTTCAGATGTGTCGAGGTCACAGTCAGATGTAGTAGGTTGCAGCTGAAATCTAGTTATGGTATCCTTTCTGGACAGCACATGCGTAATAAAAACACAGTCTTTAAAAAAATGTATAGAGAATTGTATTGTATTTGTAGTTGGATTTATGTTGGTGACCAAAGCTTTTTGGCAGGTAACTGAACACTCAGCTGGTTTATATTTTCCTGTGTTTTCTGCTGGGCTGCTTTATGAGTGAATTAGGGCTGCGTGTCTCGTCTGGCTTGCAATTTCACTATTCTGTTGCTTCTCTCTTTAAATATAAAAGGACAAATACTAGCTGTTCTTTCAGGGTGTATGGGAAAAGAGGCAACTAGAAGAGTAACTGGGGAGAGAGTTGTGGCGTCTTGCTTCCGGGCTCACTATAATTGTGTCAATTGTCCGCAATGGGCCATCTTGTTTATCACTTCAAAAGTTTTTTTCCCCTGCTGATATAGTTCCTCTTAATTAATTAGCCTCTTAAAATTGGTATAGGCCAGGGGTCTCAAACATGCGGGCCGCATGTGGCCCGCGGAGCCCTTCCCTGCGGCCCGCCGGGCTCCCCGCGCCCCTCCGCCCCCCTTTTTAATTTTGTATTTTTTTTTTTTTACCCCCAGGCAGTTCCCACTGCCAGACAGTTGTTCTGGGGGCAGGAAGTGCCTGGGGGTTAAAAAAACTAAATAAAAAAAATGGGGGGGCAGGGGTGGGGCACGGGGAGCCCGGCGGGCCGCAGGGAAGAGCTCTGCGGGCCGCATGGGAAGAGCTTCGCGGTTTCTGGGAGGGAGGGGCGAGAAGCGGGAAGCCGTGCGCACAGGGGAGGAGGCGGAGAAGGGGCGGGGCCGGGGGCAGCGAGGGGGCGGGGTCAGTGATGCGGCCCTCGGGCCAATGCACTAGTCCTCATGCGGCCCTCGTGGTAATTTGAGTTTGAGACCCCTGGTATAGACACTTGCACCTTTTCATGTTTCTCTGAATGTATAAATATCTGCTCACTGTATGTTCCATTCCATGCGTCTGATGAAGTGGGTTCTAACCCACGAAAGCTTATGCTGAAATAAATTTGTTAGTCTCTAAGGTGCCGCAAGTAATTCTGTTCTTTTTGCTGACACAGACTAACACGGCTGCTACTCTGAAACCTATAATTCATGGTATTGCATAACATTATATTGGGTGGAGCTTGAGTTAACTACCATGGGCTATGTGTTTTAGTGCAGACCACACTAATCCATTTGCAACACCTTTACACACCCTTCCTGTTGCTTCTCTTAGCTGTAATTTGTACGGGTAGTTGCAGAGGGATCATGGTCATTGGAATACAAACTCAAAATATTTATAACCATTTTGAAAACAGTGTTAATTTGCACACATCTGGGGAAGAAATCTGAAGAAAATCAGAATTTGGCCCAAAGAATATTATGCTCTATTGTCTAAAATAAACCGTTGTTGTTAAAATGACTCATTATTAGTAATTTAAAGAGTATTTTTTGAACAAGTTAGTCTAAAATTACATAGCTTTCACATTACCTTGATGAAAGTAATGTTTTAATGTATTGTTTGGCTTGCAGACATATAGTTACAAACTTAATAGTCACTTCCTGCATTCTTCCAATTAGTGGCAAATCTGCCATTAATTGCAAGAGAACCTCTGATTTTCAGGCATGACCACATCATAGATGTTAACCTTCTCCCCCCACCCCCCTAAAATACACTTTTACTGTTATAAAGTGCAGATTACTTTCAGATTCACCCCCTCAGACTCTGGTTACTAAATTTAGCATGCCATATTTTTCAACTTTGTCTTTGAGTAACAACTTGATAAATCTCCTCATCTTCTGATGGCAAATGATTTATTGAGGTTTGCTGCATAATTAATATTACAGATCATGCGGTAAGCTGTAGAATCCTGAAATATCTTCTGTGGCTTAGCCTGTATAGTAGAAGGAGAAGGATGGGGAAGAGAAAAGGACAATCCTGTGATAGGGGAAGGATAGTTTTGTGACTTAAGCATAGGAATGAGAGTCAGGAAATGTGGGTTTTATTCCCAGCTCTGTCACTGCTTCCTGTCTGGCTTTGGGCAAGTCATTGTAGCTTTCTTTGCCTCAGTTGATCTTGCTGTAAAATAGTCATGATAATACTTCCTGACCTCACAGCCTTGTGTGATGCTTACTTTGCCCATGCTTTTAAATTACTTTGAAGTGCTATAGAAGCACCGAGTGTTGTTTGTTAGAATTAATGGATACCAGTTACTTTGCCTGTTCATTGAGTAGCACTTACTCACATAAGACATACTATTGGATATATGGAATCTAAATGAAATGTGAATTAAAGTAAGATGACAATTGTCTGACAGACTGAAAAAAAAATCAAAGAAATGCCAGGAAAGGTTGATGTCTCTCTGAATATTTATCCTTTACCTCTTCTTGCAGGTTGCATGTCTTACCCATATAGCAGCTAATTACCTTAATTGCAAAATGGAAGCAAAGCGGTGGGGTACTGCTCACGGCAGTATTGTTCCTTATCAGGTAAGCAGATAACAGAGGATGTATTTTGTGCTTGTAATCTGTGGTTTTGTATAAGATGGTATTAGGAAATGATTTACTCTTACTGTGACCTACAGTATTCTGTAATGCTTCAGTGTCCGGTTAGAACAAGGCTTTGTTGTTCATTTTAGATTTTGCATATTTCTTCATCAGTGGTAGATTAGTAAGAGGACACTGAAAAAGATCAAAGGTGTTTGCTGAAATTGTATGACTTTAAAGCTTGATTGTTTCTCACCGGAGAGAGGCACTCAGTACAGCTATTTAAAAGAAAAAAAAAGATGATTTGTATTGTGTGCTAATTATTGAACCCAACTTTATCACCACTGAATGCCAGTATCTTTTCCTTGTGTCTCTGTATGAGTGATATGAATGGGTTAGGGTGGTCCAGAGGTTCCATAACATTTAGGTAGCTTCCACTGACTTTGCTAGCAGCTTCTCTTATCTTGTATGTTTTTGAGGGGGTGGAGGAAGAAGAATAAGGGCCCATGTGTGGCATTTTTTTTATTGGGAGTTCAGACGCTGCTGATATTTTGCTAGTGGTTGAAGATACTTGGAATATCATGATGCCATTTACATAAATGAGCGCACACTGATCTTTCTAAGAATTGCATCTGTCCAGTGCTGAGAACTCTGCCAGTAATCACAGAATAACCATTTGCTAGCAGATCATTTACTTGTCTTGGTGGCAGTACTAATGTGCAGATCAGCTCTTAAGTTTAATAAAAAGGATCTCCTGTCTCAGCTCTGGGAACAAATTCTGTGGTTAAGTTGTGACTAGATGCACTGGGTGCTTGTGTGGGCTTGAATGGTAAGACTTTTCCCTGCACTCATCCACTGCAAATGGAAAATTTAAAAATGGAAATACAGGGATTTTTTTTATGGATAAATCAATCTATCCATATATCAGTAGAGCATTAGTACATCCCTCTGTATTTTTGTAGAGCTAGGCCAAACCCGTAACTTTTGATCCAACCCCTTCTGAATGCCAGTTCATATTCCTATGGGTTGGGTTAAACCTTATTGATACTGGGGAGTGTAACTACCACCCTTCATTTAGGTTAGTTGTAAGAAGCCAGTAAGCTCCTTTAGGTAATTAGGTAGCTGAAACAGTAGAGGCCTTCATTCTCAAAGACAGGCAATATATCACAGCCTAAAACAAAGGCATGTGCAAGGCACAGGTGGGTGGAGAGGTTTTGCTGGCTATTGTTTTGTGAAGGTGGTATGTATGTGAGAGGAATGGTAGTAAGAGCAGAGATGCTGAGAGACAAGGTAGCATCAGATGCAACCTGAACAAGCACTGGGAGCATGGCCCTGAGAAAAGCTGAGATAGAGCGAGAGCGAGCTTTTGGGTAGAGTTCTGGTGAAAAGGGGCTTTGAGCCATGAGCTTTTGTGGTTTGATTTCTTTTGTGTTCAGGAAAACAGGACTTTGTACATTCTTTTAAAATAAAAAGTATCGCATCAAAGAAACACCTGACCCCATCATCAATTTCTCCTCCTAGGTGGGAAAAAACCCCTGCAAAACCCAAGTTACTTGGGTCAAAGAGGGTAGCAGTATAAAAATGAAAACCTGATCCAAACAACAATGGGTTTACTTAAGTAAAACCAAAACCTGACTACCCAAAACATTTTCTTTACCCTCCTGAGATAGGGTACTTTGGATAAAATGGAACTTGGATCCATTCACCTAGTTTTGCTCTTGCTTTTGCGCAACCAAAACCTAACTGAGATCATGCTAAAGAAAGACACAAACATGGCTACAGAGCATAAAGATTAAGAGAAGTTTTATTATCCCACTTTACTTATGAGCATAGAGTTAATCTATTTAGGATTCAATGATTATAGGATAAATATGGATTTTGTTTAAATCTAGTCTAAAATATTAATGGAAGAGATATATTCTTGTCTACTTTCAATTTTTAAAAAGTATTTGGGGAATGTTCTTGTGGATTAACTGTATAATTATAAATAACATTTTAATATAAGAAATCTTAATCTAATTAGAGTTCTCTATTTTTGAGCAAGTAATTTATGGTGGGAGTGCTGTGGTTTTCCAGTGCTTTGGATGGACCATCTGCTAACTTTCCATTAGTGAACAACTGTGGTTGTAACCATGAGAATTTTTACTTTCTAGAACTTTCTTTTACATTTATATGGCTCCTTCCATCCAAGGATTGCAAAGTGCTTTAGAAATATTAATTAATTATGCCTCTCAGCACTGCTGTGAGATAAATTTTATTGCATATTATTTACAGATGGATACACTGAGACACAGGGAGGTTAAGTGACCCAGATTACACAGGTAATTAGAACAGAGTTTGGAGTAGAATGCTGGAATTTGGATTTTTGGTCCCCAGTCTTAACTATTAGAAATACTGCCTTTCACTTCCTAGAGTAATATGCAAAGTTTTCAAGTGTTAATCCTTCCAGAGAAACGTTTGTTTTCAAACATTTTGAGCTAATTAAATAAAACTTGGTCAAATAATAAAAAGCCCATTTCAGAAAATTTCATTCCATTTTAGAAAATCTGGTTGTTTTTTTCCTCAGAAAATCTGTTTTTTTCCCCCTTTGGGACAGTGGACTTTTTTTTTATTTAAAATTTGGCATATGTAAGTCTTCAGAAAGGCAGTAAATTACAAGTTTGAAGTGATGTGGAGTTTGCTACAGTACTTTCAAAATGTCAAAATGTTGTTAAATCATGGCAGATTAGGTAACCTTGGGAGTCTCTCTTTCAACAGATGTTGAGGATTTTAAAAAGCCAAAATGTAAACAATTTACAACATCTGCATCTCTATGCGTGACAGAATTCTGACCACAGTCACATCACAGTATTGACCAAAGCAAGCGGTATTTAATTAGAACATTTGAACATGCATGTAATTAACAAGTGTATTTGCGTTAATTGATGCCTGTGTATTTTAGGGCTTATTTGATGAATGCGTTCAGCTGTGTGTATCAAGTGTCCTCTTGATTCCTATTTCATTAACCTGAAATCTCATGATTTTGGCCAGGGTATCCTTTGTCAGTGGTTTATTTGTTCCTATGTACAGGGCCAAATTTTACTCTGAGTATGCTTCTGCAATCCTACTTCATTCAGAAGGGCTGCTGAATTGTAACTCAGACCATAATTTGACCCCAAATGTGGTGTTTAAAAAAAAAAAAAACCCTTCTCCAGTATAATATATGAATAGACAATATTGTATTATAATGTATTGGCTTCTATTATAATTCTCAAACACAAGGTTATTATAATTTTCTTCATAGTTTAATTCAATACAATTAAATTATTCACTTGTTATTGACAGTGCTCATTAGCATATATCAACATTATTGCTGGTAGCTAAAGAAGCAAGAGGCTTAGCTTTGATCTTCTAAGCATGTTTTATCGTTAGGAGTAGTTTGATTGGGAAGTATCTGGTAGGTCTTGATGGGTGTAATATAGGAGATAGAGGTGAAAAGGAAAGGCATGCTATGTTAAATTTCAGAGCATTAACTCACACACCTCCCTTCAGACACTAATGAGATTTGAATGTTGATAGAAATGCTCCTGTAGTTCAAAAGGCAAAATGGTCTCTATTAAGGACAAGATAGTTCAGGCAGTGAGAGATTTTTAAAACCACAGGTCACCTCCAAAGTTGCAGATAAAGGGCCCAGTCCTCACGTGATTTGACACAGAGGTTTTTGTTGAGAGTCCTACAAGAAACCATGTTTGTCTTCTGAATGATTAATTTAATTTGTTCAAGTTTTCATTTACCAAAGAGGAAGAGGGAGCAAAGGTGTTGGGAGGTAGGAAATATCAGCTGGATTTTTTTTTAAAGTTGTATGTTTAAAACAATACGTATCATTTTTGAAAAATCTTCTTAAGGTTCAAAAATAATTTTTATTTAATGAAACTATGCTTACATTTTACATTTTTTGTTGTGAATAAAGGATCCTTTCATGTTTTTTACATATAAAAAAGCTTGCATTAATGATCAACTAGGTAGAAAAGTGGGTGGCATCCAAAATTTGCTCCCTTCCTGGACTATTTTTTTTCTGTTGGTTTTTGTTCGTTTGTTTTAAATGTCCTATTAAAAATAAGCTATCATATAGCAAGAGCTGTAACATTTTTGAAGTTCCAGTTCCCAGATTGGGCGACAAATCTATAACAAAATAGAGGGCAAGAACGTTGCCACTTTTTCTGAGTTGGTCAGTCTAGATGGGATTTTACTTCCATAATTTGCACCGACAACAAGTGACCAATACAAGTGCACAGTTTGAGGGTAAACACATGTTGCCTTAAGGTTCCTCAGTTATTCTGTCCCTTTTGAGACCAGTTTGAGTATCTAAGCTTGTCTTGCTTGCGTGCTGTCCATTGGCATCTTTATGGAATGGCTGTCTGAGCTCCTCTTCTGCTAACGGTCCCTCTGAAGGAGCCAATAAGGCTCTCAATTATGTTTATTTAAATTCAGATTTTATAATGCTAATCTGGAACCCTAGTCTCTCCATAGCTATTGACGTGACAATATTGCAGACAAAAATTAAGATAATGACCAAGCTTATGGCACTGTGAACACTCCATTATTAGTATAAAGCCAGCAGACAATCCAAATAATAATCTTGAATCAAACCCTTCATTTGCGGACCCTTGATCCACTTTAACAACTTGCAAAATGAGGTGCATACCAGGAAGATTAAAAAAATTCAGGTTTAATGGACCAAGGAGGGAAGTGAATTCCAAAGATGCGAGGGCCCTTCCTGGGGAATGCTTTACCATGAGCCCTCTCCCATTTAAACTGATGGGGTTCCAATTTGAACACCTCCACTGATCAGTACTGCAATAATATTTTATGGAGGGTGGACAACCTGCGGCCCATCAGGGTAATCTGATTGTGGGCCGCAAGACATTTTGCTGACATTTACTATCTGCAGGCACGGCCCCCACCCGCAGCTTCCAGTGGCCGCAGTTCATTGTTCCTGACCATTGGGAGCTGTAGGAAGCAGCAGCCAGCACGTCCCTGTGGCCCGCCGCTTCCCGCAGCTCCCATTGGCAGGGAATGGGAGGCCCTGGAAGCTGCAGGGGGGCCGTGCCTGCGGACGATCAACGTCAGCAAAATGTCTCGTGGCCTGTAATCAGATTACCCTGATGTACTGCATGTGGCCCATGGGCTGCAAGTTGCCCACCACTCTTGTAAGCTGTTGACGCTTTTATATGTTAAAGCCAAAACCCCAAATTCTATCCTGACACACTTAGGTACGTCTACACTTACCTCCGGGTTCGGCGGTAAGCAATCGATCTTCTGAGATCAATTTATCGCGTCTTGTCTAGACGCGATAAATCGATCCCGGAAGTGCGCGCCGTCGACACCGGTACTCCTGCTCACCACGAGGAGTAAGCGCTGTCGACGGGGGAGCCTGCCTGCCACGTGTGGACCCGTGGTAAGTGCTTCGAAGATCGAACTAAGATACTTCGACTTCAGCTACGTTAGTAACGTAGCTGAAGTTGCGTATCTTAGTTCGACACGGGGGGTTAGTGTGGACCAGCCCTTAGTGGCAACCAGTGCAGTTTCTGGCACAGTGATGTGATGTGTTCCCTGAATGAAGCAAATTTCAATATTTAGGCAGTTGCATTCTGCACTAGCTTCAGTTTCCAAATTGTTTCACCATGTAGCAGGTTTCAGAGTAGCAGCCGTGTTAGTCTGTATCCGTTAAAAACAACAACAACAACAGCAGCAAAACAGGAGTACTTGTGGCACCTCAGGCCTTCTTGATTATCACTACAAAAGGTTGTTGCCCCACCCCCGCTGATAATAGCTCATCTAAATTAAATAGCCTCTTAGAATTGGTATGGCAGTTTCCAAGTTTTCTGTGTGTATATATACACATCTTACTTCTGTGTGTTCCATTCTATGCATCCGATGAAGTGGGCAATAGCCTACGAAAGCTTATGCAGAAATAAATTTGTTAGTCTCTAAAGTGCCACAAGTACTCCTGTTCCTCCCCCCCCATGTAGCATCATTATTATTATTCTTTGTTACCATAGCACCTAGAAACTCTAGCTATGGACCAGGACCCCATTGTGCTAGGCACTGTACAAACAGAAAATAAAAAGACTGTGCTTGCCCCAAAGAGCTTACAAGAGACAGACTGATGCAGGAGTACAAGGAAGTAGGTCAGCATGCTAGACAGTCATATAGCCTCCTGATATAGCATCAGCATTACAGTAATGTAATGTCAAAGTGGCAAAGAAGTAGCTAATTGTAGCAATGGCTGTATCCAAAAAGAAAAGGCACACTCTTCTAGCCAATCTCGGATAGAAATGTGCTCTCGACCACACATGTTACCAGAGTAGCCAGGAGTAACCCAAGATCTTACTAAAGCGCCCAGATTTTGATTTTTTTGTTGAAATGTATGAACTTTCCCTCAGTCAAGATGATAAGATTTTTGCCAGTTCTAGCTGCCTTTCCAAACCAATAATATTATCTCAGTCTTGTCTGGATTGCACCTCAGATGCAGCCCACCACTGGGTCATTTGTTCGAAAGCACCTGCCAGGACAGATAAGATGGAGATCTAGAGAAGCATGATATGAGTATTTACATGATGTCTTTTAGCATACTTGTCAGCACTCCAATGGACCAGTGGCCACTCCAACTCTAACACTCATAGCACTCTGGCTAAAGTCCTTGTCCATAGGGAAACTTTCAATGGACTCATTGTTCATGCCTTTATTGGTAAATATCTCTGGAGTACCATTTGACCAAGTCCCTAAAGATCTCCCAACAAATTTAAAAAACAAACAAAACAAAACAAAAAACCCTCCACTACTAGATCTTATTTCCATCCCAAATCTATCTTTAGATATTGTCATGTTTTCATTGTACAAACCAGGAAGAAGAGAGGCTTTCCATTGCTACAAGGCAAGGGAATGTCTACAATGTAGTGTAAGTCCAGGGTTTCAGCTCCGACTCAAGCCTAACCACCCTTCTGTCAACACACAAATTGTGCTAACGTAGGGTTTAGACCCAGGATCCCACTGAGGTGGAGGGTCCAAGTCCGAGTCCAGTTGGGATCCAGGGTTCAGGCTCTATTGCATTGCAGTGTAGATGCAGCCTTGCTGGCTTCATGCTCTGGGAGTCCACCAAAAGTATTCCACAGTCCTGTGGGCCGGCTTTTTTTGACATCTGGACAGTCAACTTTGGTGGACAGTCAAGTTTTCCCACATTGAACCATGAACAAAGGACTAGAGCAGCCACATTTTGGGATGGCACTAGGAACTCTGGGAGTGGGATATGGGTGGTTGGACTTGAGCAGACATAATGCAGTGTAGACAGTGGAAACCCAGGTTGGGACCCAAGGTTCAACAATTCCTAACCTGGGGTTACAAGAGTGCAGACGCTCAAGCCCTAAGTTAACAAACCGACAGTCTGCTAACTCAAGTTTTACTAACCCTGGTCTTACCCTGCAGTCTAGACATACCATTAGAGGCCAGTGTTGCAGGGTGCTGTCACACATATATAGAGACAATTGCAGTCACCTTCATAGATCATAGAAGATTAGAGTTGGAAGAGACCTCAGGAGATCATCTAGTCCAACCCCCTGCTCAAAACAGGACCAACCCCAACTAAATCATCCCAGCAAGGGCTTTGTCAAGCCGGGCCTTAAAGACCTCTAAGAATGGAGATTCCACCACCTCCCTAGGTAACCCATTCCACTGTTTCACTACCCTCCTAGTGAGATAGTGTTTCCTAATATCCAACATAGACCTCCCACAATGCAACTTGAGACCATTGCTCCTTGTTCTATCATCTTCCACCACTGAGAACAGCCTAGCTCCATTCTCTTTGGAACCCTGCTTTAGATAGTTGAAGGCCGCTATCAAATCCCCCCCTCACTCTTCTCTTATGCCTAAATAAGCCCAGTTCTTCTCTTCTGGGACTAAATAAGACCAGTTCCCTCAGCCTCTCCTCATAAGTCATGTGCCCCAGCCCTCTAATCATTTTTGTTGCCCTCCACTGGCCTCTCTCCAATTTGTCCACATCCTTTCTGTAGTGGGGGGCCCTAAAACTGGATGCAGTACTCCAGATGTGGCCTCACCAGTGCCAAATAGAGGGGAATAATCCCTCGATCCGCAGGCAATGCTCCTAGTAATGCAGCCCAATATGCCATTAGCCTTCTTGGCAACAAGGGCACACTGTTGTCTCATATCCAGCTTCTCCCCACTGTAATCCCCAGGGCCAGGTCCTTTTCTGCAGAACTGCTGCTTAGCCAGTCAGTCCCCAGCCTGTAGCGGTGCATGGGATTCTTCCGTCCTAAGTGCAGGACTCTGAACTTGTCCTTGTTGAACCTCATCAGATTTATTTTGGCCCAATCGTCCAATTTGTCTAGGTCACTCTGGCCCCATCCCTACCCTCCAGTGTATCTGCCTCTCCCCCCAGCTTAGTGTCATCTGTGATCTTGCTGATGGTGCAGTCTATTCCATCATGCAGCTCATTAATGAAGATGTTGAACAAAACTGGCCCCAGGACAGACCTCTAGGGCATTCCGCTTGATACCGGCTGCCAACTAGACATTGAACTGTTGATCATTACCCTTTGTTAATCAGTAAACCCAGCTTCACTTTTAAATCCAGAGGAGCATTCTCTCTTTAGTTTGTTATGTAAGATCCACTTTCACAAGCAGTAACTACATAGATTTCCTCCAATTTCCCTTGACTCCATATTGTTCATTCATCTGTCTCTCCACATAGTTGCAGTCAAGCAGCTCCTTACAATGCAACCAGTAACATCATTTTCCTCAGATGGAAGAGTCACAGGACCTTTTCAATCTATATCAATTTTCAGAGCACTCTGAATGGTCCCACCCATTCTGTCAGCCCCGGGATGTTCCATCTGCCTTAGGTTTGGTCAGTTATTGTGTCTCTTGCTTCACAGAATTACTTGCCCTTTATGGATCTGGAAGCTGTTTCTTTGTGCATTCTGATCACTCTTAAAGACCAAAATTATTAATATTTGTATTGCAGTAACACTCAGAGGCCCCAGTTAGGGATTGGAGCTCCATTGTGCTAGACATTGTAAACACCCAAAAAACAAAAGAGTCCCTGTCCCAAAGAGCTCACAATCTAAGTATATTTTGAGACACAACAGATGGATACAACAAACAGATGGAAGATGCACAAAGATAATAATGAGACTGTTATGATCAGTGTAATAGGCAGCTGTCACTGTATACCAGCCATCTAACCAAGAGCATTGCTACATTTTCCTTGGCAACTGCATCTCCGGTTCTGTGCTATGGAATGTCTTACAACTCAGAGAGCTTACAAAACTCACGTCAATTGTACTGTAGTCACACTCCACAAGAAACAGGGATCAAAGTAATCCCCTACTTCATTGACTGGCTTGTTGGGGCAGTTCTCTCCAGAAAGTGCACACTGCCAAATCTATGTCAGACCCCTCCCTAGAACTTTGTTTAGCTGGAGATCTGTTTTTTGCACTTGGCACTGCTTTCCTCTGAAGGCAGGACAACCAAAGTAATGTCAACCATTCAGAAATTTCAAACTGCTCAGCACTGCTTGCTTCACTAGAGAATGAAGCTATGCAGCTGTTTTCTATTCTGCTTTGAGCTGGTCTTCTCTGGGATCACTTCCATCCCGTGACCCTACAGTTTTTACTACTTTGAACCAGAATCAGAAAAGACCAGAATTTAGACAATCTGATAAGTTTCCTTCTTTGGATTAACTTTTCTTCCTTTTGGTGGTTCTTGACATTCAGTCTGTTAAAGGGCACCTCTTTTTCACATCCTCAGTGGACTATTCTAACAAAAGATGTGACTTGGTCTGGTATGGAATAGAATTTGTCAGAGGAAATAGTCCTGCTTAGAGTCAAAGCAACATATGAGCATTCTAGAGATAGGAAACACAAGAAAAGTCCTATTAGTTGTACAGGGCTTCTCTTAGGCAACCTTGTTCTAGTCCAGGCTCAGATGGACTGAGTACAAACTTTGTTCCCCTAGGAAAATGTGGTCTCTTCCCCACAATTACTTCCGTCCCTAATGAACAGGTTGGGTATTTTCAACATATGTGTCTCTCCTTGTTCTGCAAATGCTCAGCTCCCCAGGTTTTGCTCCAGGTACTTCAGTTGCTTAGCTTGTCTTCTTGATGTGCGGGTCCCAGGGTCTTTTTATTTCTTTTCCGTCCCCTTCCTTAGAGGCTGGTCAGAAAGATAGAAGACACAAAGGCATAAGACATCCTTCTGGACTCTGCATGACCAAAAAGGATCTCATTTGCAGACTTAATCTAATTGTGCATAGAAATAAGGGTCCTTCTGGGTGTATTCAGTTGTATAGCTCTGTGTCATTCCTTCATCAAGACATTCAGATCCTTACCCTGATTAAACTAACCCTTGACTACAAGAGGATTCCAGATATTCATTGAGAAGCTCTTAATATCTAGAATTGAAATCCTGGCCCCATTGAAGTTAATATCCTAAATGATGTTCTTCTGTACACGTCTGCTACTATGCGATCTGGAAGATAATCCAACTGTGGTATAAGAAGTCACTTAAGTCTGCAAAAGATTCCTCCCAGGAAAATGGTAGATATTTTTTTATCTATGCTTTGATTGAAGGCATTGTTATCAGTGCTCAAAGGCAAAAAGCCCTGGGAGAAGGAAGGGGATCATCCTGCAGCATAATGTGGTTAGCACATATTGCTCAAACAATTTTTAGTAAAAGTTAAACCTCCTGTTAAGTAAGTGATCCATACCCAAAAGCTGAATCTAGGCGTTACAGAAACTTCCCAGAGAAAGAACTTTACCTCTGAGATAGAGGAGGGATGATCAGAAAGTTTCTGTGTGGTCCTTATACAAGCTTCTGTAGATATTCTAGAGCAAGCTTGCAGCAGTTGCAGCAGGTGGCAGAACCTCCCATCTCTTCTTGAGAAGTAATCTCACCATGGTGTGTATTAGAGGTTATTACAACCTGGCCTAGTACCCCTCTCTACTGACTCCAATCTGTTGCAATTGGACCCCTTCAAGGAGTCCCACATGCTTCCAAGTGAACTGGGTCTGGGTAGAGTCTAGTCACTGTTTTTAGCGCTGGTAGGATGACCAGGTGTCTGGTTTTCGACCTAGCTACATTATAAACTCTTTTTGTTGCAGACCTAGTTTTATAATGTTGCAGACACTCTCTTTATATGTTTTTGTCCAGCATCTACAATCCTGGAGCCCTGATCTTAATTAGGGTCTCTAGGCACTAAACAACAATTTTAATAATAAATAATATGGAAGTATATGTGTTAGTGCATGCTAGATGGGTACACATGAATACACGTGTGTATCTGCATGTAGGTGTGGGAGTCAGTTTCTACAGATTTATTTATATAGGTATCTGGACAGGTGTACATTTCTGTGGTTGTGCTCTATGGATTTGTATTTGGGCTTCAGGAGTGGGCCTTTAATGGGCCCATTGCAGCTGTGATAATGTGTGGTCCTAATGCCACACATAAAATTACTAGGGCTGTCAAGCGATTAAAAAAATTAATCGTGATTAATCGCACTGTTAAACAGCAATAGAATACCATTTATTTAAGTATTTTTGAATGTTTTCTAACATACTGATTTCAATTACAACACAGAATACAAAGTATACATAGTTCAATTTATATTTATTTTTTATTACAAATATTTGCACAGTAAAAAACTAAAGAAATGGTATATTTCAATTCACCTAATACAAGTACTGTAGTGCAATCTCTTTATAATGAAACTTGAACTTACAAATGTGGAATTATATACAAAAATAACTGCATTCAAAAATAAAACTATATAAAACCTAAGAACCTACAAGTCCACTCAGTCCTACTTCAGCCAGTCGCTCAGACAAATAAGTGTGGTTACAATTTGCAGGGTGATAATGCTTCCCATGTCTTGTTTACAATGCCACCTAAAGTGAGAACAGGCGTTCGCATGGCACTGTTGTAGCTGGCATTGCAAGATATTTACGTGCCAGATGCGCTAAAGATTCATATGTCCCTTCATGCTTCAACTGCCATTCCAGAGGACATGCGTCCATGCTGATGATGGGTTCTACTCGATAATGATCCAAAGCAGAGCGGACCGACGCATGTTCATTTTCATCATCTGAGTCAGATACCATCAGCAGAAGATTGTTTTTCTTTTTTGGTGGTTCGGGTTCTGTAGTTTCCGCATCGGGGTGTTGCTCTTTTAACACATTTGAAAGTATGCTCCACACCTCATCCCTCCCAAATTTTGGAAGGCACTTCAGATTCCTAAACCTTTGGTCGAGTGCTGTATCTATCCTTAGAAATCTCACATTGGTACCTTCTTTGCGTTTTGTCAAATCTGCTGTGAAAGTGTTCTTAAAACGAACATGTGCTGGGTCATCATCCGAGACGGCTATAACATGAAATATATGGCAGAATGTGGGTAAAACAGAATAGGAGACATACAATTCTCCCCCAAGGAGTTCAGTCACCAATTTAATTAACGCATTATTTTTTTAATGAGCATCATCAGCATGGAAGCATGTCCTCTGGAATGGTAGCCAAAGCATGAAGGGGCATATGGATGTTGAGCACATCTGGCACATAAATACCTTGCAACACCGACTACAAAAGTGCCGTGCGAATGCCTGTTCTAACTTTCAGGTGACATAAATAAGAAGCAGGCAGCTTCTGTAAATGTAAACAAACTTGTTTGTCTTAACAATTGGCTGAACAAGAAGTAGGACTGAGTGGACTTGTAGGCTCTAAAGTTTTACAGTTTCGTTTTTGAATGCAGTCATGTAACAAAAAAAATTACATTTGTAAGTTGCACTTTCACAATAAAGAGATTGCACTACAGTACTTGTATGAGGTGAATTGATTGATCCTATATCTTTTGTTTATAATTTTTACAGTGCAGATATTTGTAATAAAATAATACTATCAAGTGAGCACTGTACACTTTGTATTCTGTGTTGTAATAGAAATCAATATATTTGAAAATCTAGAAAAACATCCAAAAATATTTAATAAATTTGAATTGGTATTCTATTGTTTAACAGTGCAATTAATTGCGATGAATTTTTTTGAGTTAATTGCGTGAGTTAACTGTGATTAATCGACAGCCCTAAAAATTAAAATAACTTTTGTGAACAAAAACCATGGAGCTGGTTAAAAAAAATGGGAAGAGGGGAGGGAAAGAATAATGAAAACCTTTGTGAAATTTCATTTTTTTTACCCCTTTTAACTATTTTGCTGTCATTACTAGCATCCTGTTGCAAATAAAACCTGAAATTAGCATAATATATGTCAAAACAATAGTTATGCCTGTTTGGGTGTTGCAGTGAAAATGAGCACGTGAGCGAGGGTGGGAGAGAGCAAGCGATGGAGGGAGGGGGGATGGAGTGAGCGGGGGCGGGGCCTCACAAAGGGGCGGGGCAAGGGTGTTCAGTTTTCTGGAATTAGAAAGTTGGCAACCCTAAGCTCTGGGTCTATAGGCCACATCCCTGGGCTAGAACCTCCTGTTTGATTCCCTCCCTTGGAACATGGGACTCTGCAGTCCAACCACCCTAGACTCTGAAACCATGCTTCAAACTTCCGAATCACTGTCATATACTCCCCCAGAGTTCTCCTGAGGTTGTGGGCTCTCTGGGCTTCTAGTTTAACTCCTTTGGGGACGATGTGGTAGGTAAGCAAGGGACACATGGTTAGCAAAGGAATTTCTTGACCACAGAAACTTTACTGTGGGAAAGCACTTGAGAGTTACAGACCCTTGAAAAATAACATAGTCCTGGGTCTTCCCCTCTGCCTGTCTGATCTCACCCTTTCTGTGAGTCTGAGGTTTTTCAGCATTTCAAGCTGTGTAGAGTGCCTCCTGCCCTCTCTCTCCTGCACATCCTGCTCACAAGTCGCGATGGTCGGCCCCTCCTTCAGAGCAATGCCTCCTTTTATATTGTAAGTGGTATATCATTCATGGTTTCATCCAAATTGTTCCATCAGTAGGATGAAGGACAGGGTTTATATTGTGTCCCCCCACATGCACACACCCATGGAAGAAGGCCACGTGCTTGGCTTCCAAATCTGAAGATCTTGGAGCTCTCCCAGGGGCACAGGGCTGCAACCACACCTGTTTATGGCCCCCCTGTTGCTCTCCGCAGGTCCATGATATAGATATATATACATAAAACCACTTCCTTTTGGATTCCTCTCATGATTGTGACAGGTTTTGTTGGAATGGGCTGGTGCACATCCCTTTGACCCTGGCCCTTCCTGCATGTGGTCCTCTGGACTCATGGAGGAATCCCTGCAGTGACTAGGGGATGGGATGCTGGGGAGAGAGTACTACTGCAGATGTGGCTGACCCACATCTGCTTGCAGGTAGAGGGGAACAAATTAATGCACAGTTTATCTCCTCCATGTGCAGCTCAACAGGGCCCTATAATGGCTTAAAGTTCCTTATCAGTTTTTTTGTTATGGTACGTGTAACCAGTGAGAAATGAGAGAGTTCTGATGTATTGTTATCCCTTCTTTTGACACCAGTGCCCTGTTGCCCTTCTGTTGGGTGGTAACACGTGTGCGGGGCCTTGCAAGTAACTAATAGCAACACGGGATGTCTTCCTAAGAGTCAAATCTTGCTCAAACACTAGGAGAAAAGAACTTGGAAGAACACTAGTGAATAAAATAAAGATGAGATACTGAAATGAATATGAACTGATCCATCTCAAAGTCTAAGAACACACAATCGTGGGAACATATTTTTTATTATGTTCAGTTTTGATAATAAGAATGTAAGGAGATGGTAACATTGATTTGTGGCCAATATCTCTCCATTTTAGGGCTAGAGAGGAATGGTAGATGTCTGCATGGTGATGTATTTGTGGGAAAGGAAAAATGTAAAATAATAAATAATAACAGGAAAGAGTGCTCTGACTTCAGTTTAACTGTTGTTCAGGTGCTTGCTTTCTGTGCATGAAGATTGAAAAGTTTGTCTAGAAGCTCTTAATAGTTATGAAAAGGTCTGTCCACTAGATGTCATTCATGTAATCTAGTAATGTTGCAGCATGTATTTCTGAGCTGTTGTTCAGGCTGAATGATGTAAATTATCAGAATTATAAGATGATTTTTCATATAAATGCTATCCAGTATATATGGCATTTTGCAAAGTAACATCCTGTTATTCTCAGTGCGTAATTTTTTTTGTCTAATAAACTTTTTTTCTTTTAATGTGTTTACCTGTAACTACCCCGTTGCTTGAGCTCACTGGTTATATAACTGCACCAAACTGGACTCTGTATATCCTCTAATTTTACTGGTGGGCAGCTGAGTGTAGAAACAGAGACAGTGCATATTGATCTGTACAGTGACTATCAAGCTCGGCATGAAGGCCAAATTATCCTGTAATTAATATCTACCGTTCTTTTCTAAACTCTTCATACTTCTTAAGGGTGGTTTTAAAAAAAGTGGCATGCATACCATTTAGAAAAAGCATGTAAAATTCCATAAATTTACAGAAATAATCGCTACCAATATAAGGGCCTTATAATTGCATCCATGCTAGGAGCTTGTACTATATCAGTGTGTATATAGCACTTACAAAGGTGTTCAGCAATTTGAGTTTGAGTTACAACAGGAGCTAAAACTCTAACCTAGGCATACCCCTAGGGCTAGATCCTCACCTTGTGCAAATTGTTATAGCAGTTGAGGTCAGAGGAAAAAATACACTTTACTTTAGCTGGGGATCTGGCCCCTGTTAGTTTAGATGCAGTTTTAACACCTTTGCAAGGAGGCAGCATAGGGTCAGTCCAACCAACTGACATGATTGTAAAGGTAAACTGCATCTAGGCATAGTGGTGGGTGGTGTTTCTAATTGATTAGCTAACTTGATTTTTTTTTAAAGTCTCTTTTCCTAATCTAGACGTTTCCGATGTGCCCTAACTTTTTAGAGCTTGCTATTGGAGAGAGCTTAGTATTGCAAGACTTAAGAAAGAACAACAAAATTGTTAGGGAAGGGAGACTGCCTTATTTTTTAAATTAAAAATTCCTTAAAAAACTTAAATTTGAATCTAATCCTTAGTTGTTTGGGAGTTAACTCCTTTTGTGTTTTCACATACACAGATTACACTGATATAAGATATGTTGAGGCAGTGTTACCTAGTGAATATAATACTGCACCGGGAGACCTGGGTTCTGTTTCTGGTTCTTTCACTAGCTTGCCGGGTGGTGTTTGGTAAGTCATGTGCTCTCTGCCTCAGTTTTCCCATCTGTAAAATGGGGATAATGATACTGACCTCCTTTGTAAAGTACTTTGAAAGCTACTAGTGAAAAACACTAGATAAAAGCTAAGTTTTATCATTATAAAATAATAATACTCTTACTCCACCATAGGTATATTTGCATTAGAATGGGAACATTAAGGAATCTTACAGATGAGCTACAAAGGGGAAAGAAATAGTTTGTGTCTCTTCTGTTTCTTTAAACTGTATAAAGAAGACCTGAAAGATTTTTGTCACCATAAAGGCCAATTTTTTTTCTGCCTTTTATTTTTAAATTAAAAATCCAGGTTCTATTGATCTTGAAAGACTTTATGGTGACTGGAAAACTGTGAAATTAGGACACCCTGAGAGTCCAGAGACTGAACACTGAGCCCTTAAGAGAGGATGAGATTTTTTTAGTCAAATTAGAAAATTCTTTTTGTTTATAACAAACTGACTCCAGAGCATAATGCATGTTTGGGATATTTTTGTTAAACACCCCTCCATCTTCAGTGAATATGTGAGATTTACACATCTCTGAGACACCCAAGAGGTCATCCAGCAAAATTATGAAAGACCAGGCTTGATATTTATGGTATTTCTGAGGTTAAAAATCAGTCTGTGTAAAAAACATAACTTACGTTTCTTAAAAAAAAAACAGGCCTTTTGAGTAAATCATAAATAAAAATGGGCATAAACTCAACTTTTAATTGACTCTCTGTTGTAATGGTTCTGTAATGAGTTGTTATTCAATGTGATTCTGCATTGTAACAATCCTGTGTGATGTATATTAGCTACAATATAAACAAACAAGAAGGTGATATAGCGTTAGATGTGTTAGGTAGAGAAGCATTAGCTGAGTTGTAATGCACTTTCAAATGTAGCATCAAGACAAGGAATATAAAATATTATGCATGCCAAAGTCATCCTGTCTGATAATGTTTCATACAAATAGAGAGAATTCTTCTGACCTTGTCAAATTTATCCTTGGGCTGTGTGGTTATGATAGTGATTACAGAGTTCTGGCCATGAATAATAATTTTAACAAAACAACCTTTTCTTTTTGTAGTATACAAGTAATTAAGTTTTCTCTTTGGGAAAAGGGGCTGCCTTTTAATTTTATACAGTGCCTAGCACAGTGGAGCCTGATTCTGATCTAGCACCTTTAAGCTCTACTGGAAGACAAATAATACATAATAATGAATTATATTTTTCTCTTTGTAGACCCCCATTTCTTTCCGTAATATAAGATTGTAGTATTTTAAAATGATTATAGGATTTGATTTGGTGCTTTTCTTATATAAAGACAACTCAGTTTAAGTTCACATCCTTGTCAAATGAAGTGTGTGGGGGGGAAATGTTAAAATTATAATAGCATTTCTATGTGAATCATGAAAGACTGACGTTTATTCACTGTATATAATGGTGTGTGTGTGTGTGTAAGCGAGAGAGAGATAATCTAGTTAGGAAACCGAAATTACATTCTGTAACGATTTGAGTTTTTGGAAGTCAGTTTCATGACTGCTGTTTACTGGTGTGTAGCTGTGAAACTGACAAAAATTGTTACTTTCAGTCAACCTGGATGGAAATTTACTGATGGAACATTTTTCTGTCAGAAAATGCTGATTTGGCAAAACCTTGTACATCTCTGAGAGCTAAGAAGGAGGGAGAACTAAAGGGAGAGGAAGAGATGGTTTTATGATTAAGGGACTGGACTGGAATTCAGGAGATATTGGCTCAAATCCCATATCTATCCCAGACTCTTTGTGTGACCTTGGTTAAGTCACTGGACTGGGTGACCTTGGGTAAGTCACTTTAGTTTCTCTCTATGCCTTAGCAGCTAGCATATGCTGATATGCTACCTTAGCCTATTTTGTCTGTTTAGATTCAAAACTCTTCTGTGCAGGGACTGTATTGATCACTTGTACAGTGCCCCACACAGTGAAGCCTGTAAGCACTATTTTAATACAAACAATAAGAAATTATTACAGTAATAACTCTGTGAAACAGTTCTTGGGGTACCCAGGACTATGAGTCATAGAATCATAGAATATCAGGGTTGGAAGGGACCTTAGGAGGTCATCTAGTCCAACCCCCTGCTCAAAGCAGGACCAATCCCCAATTGTTGCCCCAGATCCCTAAATGGCCCCCTCAAGGATTGAACTCACAACCCTGGGTTTAGCAGGCCAATGCTCAAACCACTGAGCTATCCCTCCCCCGCAAGGAGGGAGAGTCACCTTGTTACTCTCCACCCTAGCATGAGGGAGTCTTGCTTGTGCTTAACTGGGTGCCAGCTCCCTGACACCACCAGCCTGTTAGCCACCCATGCACTCCGGTCTCTGCCAGCCCTTACTTTCCTTTTCAGGTTAACAATAGGTATACTCCAGTCCCCAAACCCCTTTGAACCATTCCACTATAGAGTCCAGTTCCTTATCCACTGAACAATCAGAAATACCAGGTTTGCTGTTCCCAGTGGAACAGTGTACACACGAGCTTGTATGATTCAACTCAGGATCAGCAACTTGCTTAACATCACAGCACTTAGATATATTTATAGTGAAAACCCAGAATAAGTTTATCATCAAAGGTTCAAGTGGTAGTGAGTGAGAATATTGGAAACAAATGGCTACATGTAAAACAAAATCATAACATGCTTTCTAGAGACTAAACTTAACTATCAGTTTAACTTCCTGCCTAAAGAAGTTTCTCACCCCCAAAGTCCTCTGCAGTATTTCAACCAAAATTGTCTGAGATCCTGTTTTCATGAATGTAATCACATTGCCTGTTTACTTTAAGAAATTGTCATCTTTGCTTTCAACTTATACTCTCCAAAGCTCATTTTCTGTACTCAGAGACCGGATAACCACCCATGGCTTATTTTTCCTGTGTGCTGCTTCCCGGTTAATTTCACATCTCTTCATTGACTTCATATGCAAATGGGCATCCAGTGTGTTAGCTTACAGTGCTTAACCTCCCAACAGGTGAATAAATATATCTTATCTGACAGAAAACCTGTTGTTTCACTTCTTTTGGTGACTCACCCCTTTATGCAGACACTGAGAACGTATTTTCAGTATATATACCTAGCTCTTTACATCGTACCTGTACAAACATTGCACAATGATATTAATGAGCACTGTGACCCTGGCTTTCATTTTAGACCTCATGTGACATTCTTTGGTGAACCAGAATGTACATACCAGGATCAGGACATTGCCACCTGGAATAAAAGGGTTATTGGGTCAGACTCTGTGCTTGTCAGAAACCAAATGGGACCTCTATGCCCTGTCCTGTGTGGATATTTGCTTATTGTTCTGCACCTGAAGTCATAATATCTGTTTGTAGTAATACAATCAATTGCTGTTGTTTATTATTATTATTATTATTTGTATTGTTGTAGTGCCTAGAGTCCTCAGTTAGGGAATGAGGGCCCCTTGTGCTAGGTGATGTACAAATGATTAAAGGACAGGACTTGTCCCAGAGAGCTCATGGATGTTCATATGATGTCCCAGATGGAGAATTAGGGAGTCATTTGAGGTGGAGTTGACTCCCTAGGAGAAAGGCTTTTCAAGGCTTAATTCACCACTCAAGTCCCATTTAAGATTTTAAAACTAGACCTGAGTGTAACTTGAATACAATTTAAGGTCTTGAGTCTCACAAGGGTGAATTTCATAAGGAATAAAAAGTAGCGACACATGCTCTCCTAAGAAACTATGCAATGTTTAGGTTTTATGGAAAATACTCTTCAGTAATAAAAAAAGAGGAAGGGAGAAAGCAGATAATATATATAAAAAGCAGAACTGTCCCTGAAGAGTGTTTTTCAAACTTTTCCATGAGGTATCAGTACAACTTTAAAATGAAAGACTTGCTAATGACTAAAAAGGTTAAGATTTTGTCAGGATCATTTTTAGTAAATGTCATAGGCTGCAGTCAATAAACAACAATCCATGGAAGCCCCAGCTCTGCTGCCCAGGACGGTGGTGGTGGGCGTGGGGCTGACAGCTCGAGTCCTGCTGCCTGTGGGGCGGGACTGAAGGCCCGGAGATCACCAAAAATCACAGAATCTGTGACCTCTGTGATGCACTTGTACCTTTACTAATGACTTAGTGAAATGAGGTTCAGATATTTGTTTCAAAAATAGCTACCAGACAACACATGTGTTAGTAAATCTTGATGTGCAAGTTATCTACTTTGGTACTGCCAACCCCAAAGCTTTCAGAAATCATGTGTCAGGTCCCTCAAAATCATGAGATTATTAAAAAATAATAACTTTTGGGTCTTTCAGTTTGTCTTCTATGGTAGGTGCCAACACTGTGGGTGCTCCAGGGTGCTTAGCTCACCCCTCACTCGCTTAGTGCCTTCCGTCTGCCAGCAGCCCCACCGATCAACTCCCTCCCAGTGCCTCTCGCCCACTGTGATCAGCTGTTCTGTAGCATGGGGGAGGGGGAGGAGCGAGGATGGGGTGTGCTTGGGGAGGGGGCAGAACTAGGCAGGAAGAGGCAGGGCAGGGGCTTGGGAAAAAGGGTGGGGGTGGGACCTGGGGCGGAGCAGGGGCAGGAAGAGGCAGAGTGGAGGTGGGGGCTTTAGGGAAGAGGACGGGTGGGGGCAGAGTGGGGGTTTGAGCACCTCCGGGACCTGGAGGAAGCCGGCACCTGTGTCTTCTGCTACTATAGCTTTTGACGGGGTCAAATTTTCAAACTTTTCTCCACAATTAAGAAGGCTAGAAAGTTACTTTTTAAAAAAAATAATGAAAGCTGAAATTCTCATGTAATCACCCCTGGAGTTGGGGCTTTAAATACATTTCCAAATATTGTGAGATTTGTGATAAAATTGTGAGTGTTGGCAATGCTGCTGTTTTCATATTTTCTTAGCTTTGCCAATTCTTATAACATCTAACATGAATAGTGTTCTTGTACCTGTGGTTTCAAAGGGACTTTCCGTACTGTAATGATAAAAAGAACAAAAAAAGAGCTGAAACACATTTACCACAAATTAGTTTCTGGTCAGTTGTCTCTAAGAACTTAATCCTACATACAAGATTCCACCAGTTTAACTTAAGGTGTGATTTTAAACCTGGGCAGACACCCATGTGGACTTATATCAGTTTAAATCTGGTTTATCTTGGTTTATCTTGCACCTGTAATTTAGGGCTTGCCTGCACACAAAAACTATGCAACTTTAATTACACCACTATACTTAAAGCGTTAAACTCTCTTTAGTGTGGTTTCAGTTATACCAGTATAGTTTGTGCCTGTAAAGGAAGGGAAATAAACTATATATATTGGTATATGGCACTTTTATACCAAAGCAAAACTAAATAATTTAAAAATAATTCATAGTGAAATTCAACTATCCAAACATCTGAACCAATTAAGGGTCCACATTTAGTGTGCAGAAGCAAGCAATTTCACAGCTGAAATTACTATTCCATCCTTAAACTCTCTGTATAGACCTGGGGTATCCTACTGTGAATCCCTTTGGACGTGGGAAATCATATGACTCAGGTTGCAGTATTCCATAATAGCTCCTGCTTCTTCTGAGATCACTAATAGAGGAATATATGAGCTATAACACCCTATTATGATTGGATGAACTGACGTCAGACCTGCAATCTGAATGTTTTTGCTTGGTGGTTTTAGATGTATCCCCTAATTTTAAGTAAAATGTGTGTGTTTGCTCTCTCTTTCAACTGTGTGGCCACAACAGAAGCATTTACCATATGTTACAATGTACACCACATTTATTTGTTTTTGTATTGCTGTAGCATCCATTTAGTGTTCTGTGCACTGTTAAAACAAACAAAATCAGTACAATTGCAAGTCAACAGACTGGACATTATTAATCAGACTTTGCACCCCATCTACAACAGATTGTTCCCACAGTTTACTATAATTCCAGGACAGAAGGTTCGCTTTTCCATCCCAACCTCTCAGGATCCCCATCATCCCCCCAATCACTGCTCCCCAAGAAAAACGTAGATAAATAGGCAATGTGTGGCAAGTGTCATATTCACTGTATCTCAGCAATGTTTTGTTTAAATCCATTTGTTTGTCATGCAGATGTTTTAAAATAAATATGTAAGAATAGTTGTCATAATAATAAAAGCAACACAGACTGGGTGTCTCCACACCATTGTGAAAGTGAGTGCAATATAACTAACTTAAGTTGATGATTAGTTAAGTTAGTGGCGTAATGGCATCCTTAGCACAGGCAGGGGATATGCTGTGCTTGCCACATGTGAGTTAATGTAATGCTGCTTTTCAGCTTCACTCTTAGGGGGATTATCACAGTTTTTTAAAAAAAGTTTTGAAGTGTAAGACAAGGACAGTGGATCAACCCATATTGCAGACAGCTGCTGTACAAGCTGATGAATTCAAAATCTACCGTTGCTGGGAAGCATCAGATCTGGAATTATAACATTGAATGTGACAGGGCTTTTAATGTACCAGGTGAAAATGCTGACCTCCAAACAATCAAACAAAAAGAGTGTATGTGTGTTACAGGGGAAAGGATGGGACTGGAAAGCCTGTGTGCCTTTTGGGCAAGACTTTTGTGATCAGCTGTGGTTTGTACTGTATCCCCCTCTTTCATTTAATGTTGTTCCCCAGCCATGAGCATTAGCCACAAGCAAACAGAAGATGGGATGGGAAAATGGATTAAAGGAAGAGCAAATCTGGAAACAATAACCTAAAAAGATGAAATAAGTCAAGAATTTGTTCTCAGCCATTCTAGTTATAAAGTTTAATTTTTCCCCCTAATGATATATGTACCAAAAATTAGAGCAAACATGAAAAACAAACCATATGGTTTTCTCTAATTCTGTAACATCTCTGAAGCTAATGTTTGATACTCCCTTTAAGAACACATCTTTGTAAACACATTCCTTATAAACAAATGTTAAAAAATAATGGTTCCAGTGTCTGGGAAAGTATATCCCATTACATTATCTAGACAAATTACTCATTTGTCATAGCTTTTACTTTTTAAAAACCTAAATCTGTCATTTTTTTTGAAAATTAAAAAAAATTGTGCATTTAGCTGTATATCTGTTTGAATGTTTTATCAAATTATACAGATACATTGAGATATATCCCAGTTATATGTTAAAATGAAAGGAAGTCAGTATTGTATTGTCAGCTTTGTAAATGAAGAATACCAACTTGCTAAAATGGAGCATTTTTATGCAGTCTCTTAGCTGTATACACAAATCTGTCTTTCTACTGACATGAGCCATGGGGAGAATTAAAAACTAAGATTTGTCTAGCTAGAATGCAGTTCTCTTAAATCAAGACTATCATGATCAGAAGGAGAGACTGGATATGGGTATAATCTATGACTTGACATTCAATATATGCTCCTGTGTAATTTACTCGCCTCTGCTGGTCATCTGACTGAAGACATTAAGTGGGCCACAGGGTGAGCCAGGAAATTCAGCTTTCTGCTTTTCAAATCCAGAGCTCTGTAGCTTCTCCCCACCCCCCTTTCTTTCTCAGCTGGTCAGCACATGCACAATAATTGTTTAGGCCAGGTAAGGGCTGATATGGAAAGAAGCACATGCAAATCTGTGCTAAATTTCTGGAACGCAGTAATAGGGTGAAGTTAATGTAGAGCAAGATTTCCTTTATGTTTAAATTTTCTAAAACTAATAATAAAAAAAGACAACAAATTCCCTTTATTGCCTTCCTTTTTCTCTACTACTGCTAACTGAGCAGGTTTGGGATCTTGCCAAAATATTACACATTGCTCGAAAAGATTACAAAGAAATCCCAGACACGCACTGGAGAGTCATTAAATGTAACGTTTCTAAAAGATATTTTCAACAGCTAAATACATGTATGAGCACTGCTTTCCCCAACTTTTTTAATTGCCATGGCTCAGTCACAGATAAGAACTCCCAGTTTTTAAATTGATATTTAAATTGAGTTTAAAACCAAATCCACTACATTTCCTGTGGTAAAGGAAACAAAGAATCTTCAGATTGGTTTGTCCCTAATTTGAAAATCATGTTCTCAGGAAATCCTGCATAATTATTTTAAGTAAACAGAAAAAGTAATTATTTGCGCGCGCGCGTGTGTGTGTGTGTGTGTATATGTGTGTGTTTGTGTGCACGCGCCTGTTAAAATAGCGTAGGTTGAGGAACTCAATGCGTTAATAAAAAGATTATAGAATACTGGAAAAAGTGTTTCAAATAAGACATGTTCCTTTTTGGTCATGGTCTGAATAGTCAAGAGTTTTTTTAAAAGCTTGTTTTTGGTGGTTTGTTATTTTTGACGTCCTTCCTGTTTTCTTTCAAGTTCAATGATGGAAGCAAGACTTGAAGAGATGACAGATTCACAGCAAGGATGTCTTTGTAATATCCTCTGTCAGGTGTCCTTGCCTTGTCTGTAAACTCACTATAAGTCATCTGGAAGTGAACAAACTAGATGGAACTATTGCAAAAAATGCTGCAGGATCTCAGCTCTCACATCCTTCCCTTCCCTTATCCTCCTACCCCCTCCACCTCTGAATTTATTTTTGCCATTTGTAATAGTTCAGCTAAAGGTTGAACTTCCCCTCCTGCTCCTTACTAGCTTTTTCATATTTCACTTACTTTTTAATGAAGATATATTGAACTTCTTTGTTTTCTCTGGAGTTAATATAAACTCTACACTTCTTCACATTGTTGATTTGTTTCTGTGTTGGAAAACAGCATTACAAATGTTTGTTTAAGTCTAAGTTGTGCAGTAAGGCTGGTGTGTAGGTTTGTTTAGACGGAAATCTGCAGAGGTATTTGGAGAAGTGAACCATGTTTAGCTATAAAATTTTGGAAATAAAAACTCTGAGATTTTTTGAGTACCATTAGTTGAATTAAACCCCTCCCAAAAAACCAAAACAAAAAAACTCCACGACCAAACAGGATGTGATTCAGACTAATAGCTAACAAGAGAACAGGACAACTTCACCAAATACATAGAAGACGTATTAGGTTTCGGAGCAGGTGCATACTAACTTTATTTGGATTAGTTTGTGGATAAGAGTTGTGGCATTTTCATAAAAGTTTGAAGTTCAGTATGTCCTTCTAACAAACTGTGGCCATGAACAGTCATAGCTGGAGGGGAAAATTGGAAGCAGTGGTTGTCTTAGCAGAAATGTTAACACTAAAGTTATTAGGATAACATAGTTTCAAGTGGAAAATTAGGTTAGTTTCCCCCCTTGATTTACCCACGAGAGAACTGTGAGTTAATATAACAATA
Organism: Chelydra serpentina; assembly: GCA_037349315.1. Lineage (NCBI taxonomy): Eukaryota > Metazoa > Chordata > Testudines > Chelydridae > Chelydra > Chelydra serpentina. The sequence continues at coordinate 8,805,649 of JBAIAC010000032.1, forward strand.
ACAAGGGACATTTTTAACCCAGTTGGAACAAAGTTAACCAATAACAATTAAAAAATAAATTTACTAGCATGTAAACCCAGAATTTTATTTATTGTGTGTCCATAAGTTACACAAGGTACGGACCTTATACTCTATCCTTTTTTATATATCTACATCTAGAGAGTTGGCAGTTGGAGAATATTCTCATGAGAGTGGAATACAGTTTGAAGCCTAAGCAGGGTGAAGTCATATTTGAGTTAGATTAGTAACACATTTACCTACCTGAGGTCACATTGTTATGGGTGAACAGGTTAAGCTACCCTGAGGGATCTGTAATTTGTTTTTCCTATTGCATTCATTTTGCAAGTGAAGGTTCCTGTAACTGCAAGTGCATGTGTTCCCACCCTTCCTGGCTGGCACATGGGTGGGGTTTGTAATCTACCTTTAAATCCCAATGACCCTTGTTGACTTGAAGTCAGTGGGAGCCATATCCATCTGCATCTAAGGGCACATCAAGGCCCTTAGTGTTCTCTACTTTCTCTTTTGTGGCCAGTTCTGTTCTCAGTGAAGTCACTGGGAGCTTTGCTGATGATTTCAGTGGGAACAGGACTGGGCCTTTTAGTTACAAATTGGTCTGTTTATTCTTTAGTTACATCTACACTGCACACCACTGGTGGGGGCGTGAAGGGTAGGTGTAGCTACATGCCGCTGTGAAAAGCAGACTGTACTCACACTTTGGTGTGTGCCAATATGTGGCAGTGAAAGGCTCTGGTAAAGGGGAGCTGTTGGAGCCTTTTCCCACTGCCTCCCACTTGCGGAGCCTTTCCCCGTTGTCTCCCCATTGCCGGAGTCTTTCCCTGCGGTGAGGAAAGGATCTGGAATCTCCCTGCAATGGGGAAAGGCTCCAGTAGCAGGTGCCTTTCCTCATTGCCTCCTTCTGCCGGAGCTGTTCCCCACTGCCAGAGCCTTTCCCTGCAGAAAAAGACTCTGGCAGTGGAACACTGCACTGCCAAAAATAGATGGGGAAGGCACTGCTTGGACGTGTAGGGAGCTGTGTAAAGTCTATACCCTGGAATGTTCTGCTCAGGACACCCAGAACTGTAAACTGCTGTGTTACCCTCTGCCTCAGTAACTGAGAGTTTTGCTGGGGCTAAGCTGTGTCTGCTCCCTGACACTCCAGCCTGTCTGCCTTGCCACAAACTATTTGACACTCTGCCAGTCTAAAAAAAATTGCCTTGTAGATGACAGTCAGTGAACCCCAGTTCCCAAGTTCCCCCAGAGACTGTGACGGTGTTCCCCATAAAACTTTATGGGGAGATGCTTATAAATGTATATATGTAACTAGAATATGTTTTATGCTACATGTGCCATGTAACATATCTCTGTGAAAGTTATGACCTACTGAATTTAGTCCTCCTGTTTGTATGCATGTATCATTGTTGTAGTTGGAGTTATGAAGATTGGTTTTATATTTGCTGGTTTTGTGCATAGCCTTTGTAAGTGCATGGGATCATCTTTGGAGCAAAGAATGTGCCTGTTAAGTGCGAGCACTTGACAGACAAAAGACGTTGCAGACCCCAATCCACATTGGGGCCGGGTCTGGAATGCAACTGGTTAGGCTGGTTGCGGAAGGGTGCATGGACAGGTGACTGGCCCAGGTGATCCCAAAACTCCATGGTAACAGGATGTTACACAGGGAAGGGAAAAAGACTATAAAAGCCCGGGGGAGACCCTTCCATTTTGTCTTCAGCTGGCTAAAGAAAGAAGCTCTCCACCCCCCAAAGAGACCTGAAAGAGACTGAACAAAGGACAAAGACATTAGGTGGGTGAGTGATTGCTGGACCCAGGCTAGAAGGAAGATAGCCTGTTTACTGGACCTAGTGAGGTTTTTATCTGTACACAGGGTGATTAGACATAGAACTGCGTGTTCTATTTTATTTTATTTAGTAATTCACTTTGTTCTGCCTGTCACTACTTGGAATCACTTAAATCCTATTTTCTGTACTTATTAAAATCACTTTTTACTTATTAAGTTTCCTGGAGTACGAGTTGTTACCTGGGGGAAGGCAAACAGCTGTGCATATCTTTCTATCTTTGAAATAGAAGGCGAACTATTTATGAGTTTACCCTGTATAAGCTTTATACAGGGTAAAACGGATGTATTAAGGGTTTAGACCGCTTAGGGAGCTGGGCACCGGGGTGTCAAAGGCAAGAGCGCTTCCAGGAGCCTTACAGTTGTTAGTGGACTTGGCTCAGACCTGGGTCTGTGTTTGTAGCAGATCAGTGGAATCTGGCTCAAAACAGACAGGATTCGGGAGTCCCAAGCTGGAAAAGGCCTGGAAGCAGGGGCAGAAGTAGCCTTGGCACACCAGGTGGCAGCACCAAGCAGGTCTCTGTGGCCCCAACCCGTCACACTGGACACTCACAAAAATTAAGTTCCCTGCCTCCAAAGAGACAGTGCACACACTACTCTCATAAGTTATTTGAAGACTCACACTTCACTTTAATACACAGCACCGAGATGGTTTTGTAATAAAACAAGTTTATTATTAAGGAAGAGATTTAAGTGATATAAGCAAGAGAAAAGAGGAAGATATGGTTACAAAGAAAACAAAATAAAACACGTTTTCTGTTATGTAAAGCTTAACAGATTACAGTCTTGGTTTCATGCAACTTCTCTCCCATGTTAGATCCCAGAATTTTCAACGCACATGGTTGAAGGATCCATCTTTCACAGATTCCAAGAGCTTTGGCCTTTTTTGTCTCCTAAGGCCTTGACTACACTTGCAGATGTACAGCGCTGTTAGTTAAACCCGTGTTCGTACAGCTGAGTAGGGAAAGCGCTGCAGCCTGTCCACACTGGCAGCCGCCAGCGCAGTAACTAGCACTGACGTGGCTACATTTGCGGCACTTGCAGTGGTTTTGGGAGAGGTGCATTATGGGCAGGTATCCCACAGAACACCTCTTCCAGTTCTGGCGCCGTGGGTTGTGGGAAGGGGGCGTGGGGTATGGTGCATTCTGGGTCCTGTCCCAACGCCCTGTGATGCATCGCTTCGCATCCCAGCAATCCCTGTGTTTCCGGCCACAATTTGCGCCATCTTTCAACGGTTTCTTTGTAGCGCGATCTGTGCTCCGTTTCGGTCAGCGGGAAAATGGATCCCGACCTGGTGAGCAAAATACTGACAAGTCTCGCCAGCACGTCACGTTTGGCAGTCGAGCTGTTCCTTAAGATCCACAGTGACAGCGAGGAGTCTGACGATGACGATGAAATTGTCACGCAAAACGCGTATGACACTAACTTGCTTGTGGCATTCACGGACATGCTATGCACCGTGGAACGCCGTTTTTGGGCTCGGGAAACCAGCACAGAGTGGTGGGATCACATTGTCATGCAAGTCTGGGATGACGAGCAGTGGGTGCAGAACTTTCGAATGAGAAAAGCTACTTTCATGGGACTGTGTGAGGAGCTCGCCCCCGCTCTGCGGCGCAAGGACACGAGATTGAGAGCTGCCCTGACGGTGGAGAAGCGGGTGGCTATTGCAATCTGGAAGCTCGCAACTCCGGACTGCTATCGATCAGTAGCGAACCAGTTTGGAGTGGGAAAGTCGACCGTTGGGATCGTGCTGATGCAAGTTTGCAAGGCCATTAATCGCATCCTGCTCAGAAGAACCGTGACTCCGGGTAACGTGCAGGACATTGTGGCTGGCTTTGAACAAATGGGTTTCCCTAACTGCGCAGGGGCTATAGATGGCACCATCCCACCTAGCATCCGAGTACATTAATCAGAAGGGGTATTTCTCCATGGTTCTCCAGGCGCTTGTGGATCACCGTGGGCGTTTCATTGACATCAACGCAGGCTGGCCCGGAAAGGTGCATGATGCACGCATCTTTCGGAACACTGCCCTGTTCCGGAAGATGCAGTCCGGGACTTTTTTCCCAGACCGGAAGATCACGGTAGGGGAAATTGAAATGCCCACTGTGATCCTTGGAGACCCCGCGTACCCTTTAATGCCATGGCTCATGAAACCCTACACAGGGAGCCTTGACACCAGCAAGGAACGGTTCAACTACAGGCTGAGCCGGTGCAGAATGACTGTGGAGTGTGCTTTTGGCCGTTTGAAGGGCCGCTGGCGATCTCTATATGGGAAGCTGGACTTGGCTGAACACAGCATCCCCGCGGTTATATCCGCGTGCTGTACCCTCCATAATATTTGTGAAGGGAAGGGTGAAATGTTCACTCAGGCGTGGACCTCAGAGGTTCAACACCTGGAGGCTGAATTTGCACAGCCAGAGAGCAGGGCTATTAGAGGGGCCCAGCGTGGGGCTGCAAGGATTAGGGATGCCTTGAGGGATAAATTTGAGGCTGACAACCACCAGTAATGTGTGCTGCCCTGCACGACCCTGAAGTGAAGTGGTTCCAATGTTATCAGTTATCTGTCTTTGCTAAGCTGATTTGTGTTTGCTCAGCTCACTTGCGTTGCCTGTTTCTTTCCTGGGCTAAGGTATCTTTTTTCCTTATGCAATAATAAAGACTGTTTGCACATCCAAAGAATCCGTTTATTACAGAGAAAATACATGTATTAAAAAGAAACACAACTGCTTGTGAGACAGAAAGGGCAAGGGGGTGGTGGGTGGTGTAGGGAAGGGTTCAATCACAGGGTATGGTATGTCCTGCTTTCATACTCGGGCTTCCTCTCTGGAGTGCTGTGCAGTGAGTGCTGGACCTCAGGATGTCTATAATTCGGGATGGGAGTTGAGTGCAGTGGGTAAGGGTCATAGTTTCCAGGGCTGTCCGGTGAAGCTAGAGGTGTTGGGGGCATCTGGTGTGGGCGATAAGAACCTGTATGTTGGGTGAAGTGGGCAGGTGGTGACATGGGGGCACAAGTGTTTTGGGACACTGGCTGCAGGGGGGGGTGGGTGCGGTACTGCTCCACCTGCATGGCGATGAGCGCCTGGATAGAGTCCGCTTGGTGCGCCATGATGCTAATCAGCTCCTTTGTGCTTTCGTGCCGGAGCTGCATGCTTTGCTGCCGCTGCGCTGCGTTTTCCTGGCGGAGCCTGCTTTCACTCTCCCTCCACTCCTGAGCCTTTTGATTCTCTTTAAGAGACTGTTTCATAACTTCCTGCAGCATGTCTTCTTTTGTTCTTCTGGGCCTCTTCATGAGCCTTTGTAGTCTCTCAGCCGGTGATAAGAAGAATGGCGGAGATCTCAAGGTTGCATCTGGAATGCAAAATGCAACATTTAACAGAGGCATAATTGTTTTATGCCAGACAGAGCAATGATTCCCCCACACTTAAGGAGGGCACACACAGTCTCCAAAACAGCACAATTTTCCCGTCCCAAACAGAGCGCACAGAACCCATGGGAGCCCCAAAATGGTGAGTAAACACAGGGTAAAGGGGGACTGATTGTTTCACGGATGTACTGTCCGACGGGTTTCTGTGCCTTAGGGAGAGTCAACAGCTGCAGGGGGAACCTACACTGAACACTATCCCCACATTTTCCACAGGAGTTCGTCCTGGAAGACATCTCGCTGCTGAGGGTGTCTGGGGAAGCAAGGGAGGGTCTTCTACTGCAATGCGGCTTCCGCCCTGGCCCATATGCAGCTTGCCTGTGTGTAGCAATGGTCCCCCCGCCCCTCGCGGCACAGTGGCGCGGACACGTTACCCTGACTGGGACAAGGACCACGGCGGCTCTCCCAATGAACCTGCGCAAGCACATTGCCCACGTCCTGGCTGAGACTTTCGAAGAGATTACAGTGGCCGATTTCTCTGATGTGATAGACCACATCAATGCGCTCTTCCGCATCTAGGCATGCATGCAGCCCAAACCCTCCTCGCCCAAGGACCCCACACCGAAAAAACTCCTTCCCGAAAATAAAAGCTGCTTACCGCGAACTTGTTCTTCTCTTTCTCTCCCAGCGCGTACCGGCTGCTGCGACTGGCTCCCTTCCTCCTGGCTCGAGAAGAGCTCCTGGCTGCATGCACCCAGGGAGTCAGGGGTGTCTCCCCCAGCCACAGCACCCTCGCGTCTGTTTTCTTCAACCCCCTCCTCCTCCCGCTCTCGGTGGTGCTCGGAAGAGTAGTGGGGTCAACCCCAAGTATTGCATCCAGCTCTTTGTAGAATCGGCAGGTTTTGGGGGGAGCACCCGATCGCTTGTTTGCCTCGCGGGCTTTGCGGTACACACTTCGCAGCTCCTTTACTTTTATCCTGCACTGCATTGCGTCCCGGTCATGGCCCCTTTCAATCATGGCCCTTGATATCTGGCCGAAAGTATCGAAATTCCTCCGGCTGGATCGCAGCTGGGACTGGACAGCTTCCTCCCCCCAAACAGCGATGAGGTCCAGCAACTCGCCATTGCTCCATACTGGGGCTCGTCTCGCACGTGGAGGCATGGTTACCTGGAAAGATGCGCTGAGAGCACTCCACGCCTGGCTGAGCAAACAGGGAGGGGATATTTAAAATTCCAAAGGAATTTAAAGGGTCGGAGTGGCGGTTGGTCACCTGAGGCCAGGGCAGTAGAGTGCTAATTGATGACCAGAGTGGCTAGAACAGGCGTTGTGGGATACTTCCGAATACTTCTGGAGGCCAATAACAGCGCATTGGGTGACCACACTGTAGCCGCAGCACACCAGCAGCAGCGCAACAAATGTTATTCCTCTCGGGGAGGTGGAGTACATGCAGCGCTGTACCTGAGGAGATGCAGCGCTGCACGTGCCTTGCGAGTGTAGCCAGTTAGTGAGTTGCAGCGCTGCAGGCAGTTTTATTGCGCTGTAACTCGTGAGTGTAGCCAAGGCCTAAGTGATGGATAATTTAATGTCTTTATGCTCCCCATTTGTCTCAAGGGCCAAGAAAGGCATCTGGTGGTGTATACTCTGTCCCCAGTCTCCTCCAGTGCTTGTTCTCTTGATTGCTTTGTGTAACTTCTATGTAAATGTACTTTCACTGTCTTTTGCCTTTAGTCAAGCTGGTCAGACAGGAAAATCCACATTCCTTTTCCTAGGGCAGGCTGGTTTTATGCACTGCCTCCCAAACACATTCTAAGAACATATTTCCAGTACACATATTTAGCTCTTTGAGCACAACCCACATGTACATCACACAGTGATTTTCAGGACCAGTGTGTCACCAGTTTACATGCGTTAACTTACATGCCACCTTTTTGATCTATATTATGACAACAATGGGGGTAGTGAGTACATCAGGCCTGATATGAATTATGGTGTGGTGGGCCCTCTGCTGGTTGGTGTTAAAGGGCTCCCAGGATCACATACCCTGAGGGCTGGTCCACACTAACCCCCCGGTTCGAACTAAGATATGCAACTTCAGCTACGTGAATAACGTAGCTGAAGTCGAAGTATCTTAGTTCGAACTACAAGGTACTTACCGCGGGTCCACATGCGGCAGGCAGGCTCCCCCGTCGACTCCGCGTACTTCTCTCGCGGAGCAGGAGTACCGGTGTCGACAGCGAGCACTTCCGGGATCGATTTATCGCGTCTAGACAAGACGCGATAAATCGATCCCAGAAGATCGATTGATTACCGCCGAACCCGGAGGTAAGTATAGACGTACTCTGAGACAGTGGTGGGCAACCTGCAGCCCGAAGGCCGTGTGCAGCCCATCAGGGTAATCTGATTGCAAGCCGCAAGACATTTAGCTGATGTTGACCATCTGCGGGCACGGTCCCCCCCACAGCTCCCAGGGGCCCCGGTTTGCCGTTCCCAGTCAATGGGAGCTGCGTGAAGAGGCGGGCCGCAGGGACGTGCTGAGCACGGCTTCCTGCAGCTCCTATTGGCCGGGAACGGCGATCTGCGCCCACTAGGAGCTGCAGGGGGCCGTGCCTGCGGACGGTCAACATCAGCAAAATGTCTTGCGGCCCACAATCAGATTACACAGATGGCCGCAGGTTGCCCACCACTGCCCTAAGGATTCAGGCATGTTTTTATTTGCCTGAGCAGTGCCTCACTGGCTACACTGCTATTTTACCCATGCTAGGGTGTGGCAGTGTATGTATTCTACATGCTGCCATAAGAAGTGTGCAGTGTAGACCTATCTTCTATATAGAGCAACGATAATACCTGTATCTTTTTCTCTGCATGTAAATCCATCCATGAAAAGTCATTTTATTCATGGACCTTGGCAATACTGTACAGAACGAACTGGCATGTAAAACTGCACATAGGCGTAAATATAGAGCCAAGTATACCCATGAGTAACAATTAAAACCAGTGGAATTTCCAGGAATGAATGTAGACCATAACCATTTTGCCCTCAGATTTTATATTGAAGTGCCAAGTAAAGGCAGGCGGAGAAGGAAAATCCAGTGGCTTCCTAGAAGAAGTCTTTATGAAGGAATGTTTTTGTTAGGCGGGATGACAGGAGTAAGAATTCCCGTTCTAAAAACTTATGTCAGGAGAAAAAAAACGGGAAGGGAGGCTAATGTAACTGTGGATCTAGCATGATTGTTGGTCCTTGGGTGTTTTTCCAGATAATTTCACTTCAGAATCCTCAGTATTTTTGATTCGAGTTCTTGTTTATGTTTCTAGGCATTTTAATCAGTTTCATGTTCCATTATGTCTTTCCTCTGTGTTTCTCCATTACTAACACACCACTTTTGCCAGCAATAGATTGTATTGATGATTCTTGTATGCTAATAGCCCATATGGGATGACAGTTTATACCTTGGAGACTCTCTCCTGACTGCTACTGCTATAATCTCCCTCATGCAAATTGTCCCAACAGTAGCTGGAGAACAGCATCCTTTTTGTGTGCTGAGTCCTCGGTCAGATCAGGCAGTAAGATTGTGCCCTCTGATATTAAAGGAGAAGGAGTTTCTTTAGGTTCTGCTTAAAAAAATGTAATCTCAGCAGATCTAGGAGATTTAGCCATGGCTACACTAGAGAGTTTACAGCCGCGCAGCTGCACTGCTGTAAGCTCTCTAATGTAGCCATTCTAAGCCGGTGGTAGAGAACTTTCCCATCTGCTTAACTACTCCAGCCTCTGCGAACAGTGGTTGCTACGTTGGCGGGAGAAGTTATGGCGATGTAACCTGTAGTGTAGACATAGCCTTATTTTACAAGGATTTTTATTCTAGTCCTATGTTTGGTAACAGGGTGATTTCTTTTGAACACTCCTTTGATTTGCTTTAACTTCTTACCTGTTATGTTTAGAAGCCATTAAAAAATTAATTCTTAGCAAGTATCCTCTGAACTTATATTTCCCCAATGCAAGAAAGATGCTAATCACCTAGGAGGACTAAAGGCCTGATCCGTCCCAGGGACTTCATTAGGAGTTGGTTCAAACCCAAGGACCTAATCCCACAGGCACCACTTGATATAGATTTTACTGCCTTGAAAACCCCCTTAGAAATAAAAATTCTGTTTCTGTTCTTTTCGTTTATTTCTTATACTGCATCCATCAAATCATGGCAATAACCACTATGCTCAGTATCAAGTGTTTGAAGAATTAGACCCTTTGTGTTCTTGCCAAGTTTCAGTCTCCAGCAAGTTTTCTTTATTAATTAAACAGAAAAAAAAGAAAATATATCAAAAACCTTATTTTAGTGTATATCCATAATTCTCTTTTTTCTCTCTTACTCTCTATAAAGTCCTCAAATAAAACCAGGGGCCCTACGGAAACTTGAGTATAAATAAAGCCCTACAGAATTTGAGTGAGAAACACAGAAAGGTGGAGTCAAGATAACTTGTGCTGTGATGCACACATTATAGTATGTTTTCACTGGCAAAAACTGCTTTTTTACTTGCAGCAAAATTGGCAAAAACAGCTGCAGGCAATTATAGGTCTCAGTTCATCAAGGCATTTAAGCACATGCTTAATTACCTTGCTGCATCAGGGCCATAGTGACTATTTTTATAGAACAGTAGAAACCTATTAAACAAGTTTAACCTGCGCTCAGATTGCATTTCTTTAACAGCTGTTTTTTTAATAATATTTTGTAGAATATACATTTTCAAACCCTTGTAAGTGCACTTTTGTGTCAGTTGCAAAATTTGTTTTTCATGATATGTAGTGGTTATGCACATAAAGGGCAAATCATTCTTAAAGACATGGATCCAATTTGAAGAGAGGGATGTTATGACTTCAGTCATGTAGGCTTGATCTATTTTATAAATCATAGTTTTATTTTATGCGACAGCAGTCCAAGGGTCAGAGTACTGTAAATTTCCTGCCAACATATCATGTTAAATTTGCTAATTTGATTTACAGGAACAATACATACCATAATCATTTTGCATCACATGACATGTATTTTTCTTCTGTAGCACAAAGAGCCTTCCTACACGTTATATATTTCTTATATACATATAGTATGTGTCTGTGTATGTAAAAGTGTTTTCCCCTTCTGGGTCTTTAGGCTTATATTAATTTAGATACATATTGCACTCATTACAGTAGTCGCCTTCAAATATTGCTGCTTAGGTGTTATGAAGATGATCGGAATTAGTGTTTTAGATCATTTTATTGTTAATTTTTTTGTGACTCTGGTGCTTTTGAGTGACAGTAGTCTGCAAGTGTTGGTTCAATACACCACAGGCAGTTTGCTAAACCAGAATTTGCAGCTGGTGGACTGGCTATTGCTTGCTGGCTGAGTGCCTTTAGAGGCATAAGGAGAACATATCTTTTGGGACCAGGCTGGAAAAGTGGGGACAATGAAATTTTTATCAACGTTTAAATGGCTTGAAAACCTAGGTCCTTGTCTTGATGTGCAAAAAGGGCGTGTTTTTAATTGTTTTAGCTTTTATCAGATAAAGAAATCAGAGGGAGAATAGAGATGATTCTGGTAGTTCCATTATAGTGCCATTCTATCCACTGATCTTATTTTATAAACAAAGGTTTATGTATTGACTCTTCTACAGAGACAATTAGGTGCTGTTCTGACCAGCAAAAAGAACGTTTCTCTATGGCATCAGATGAGTCAGCTTGTATTTTGACAGAGCTTTTCAGTCCTGTTAAGCTAATTTGATTGAATTAATGTGAATGAAAATAATATCTTTTCTTTTATTCTAGTTGTCTCTGTGGGAAGAAGCATTATTTAAAATCTTGTATACAGTGTAATGTCATTGGATAGGAGAGTGGCAGTTTAATTTAACTAACTCTGTTTGTTCTACCCTGATTTCCTTATCTGATCAATTATAGTTCTTTCTCTCTCCAAATACAGTGTGTCCTAACTTTTTAGGAATACTGATATTAATATGGAATACTAATCAAGTACCTGGAGGTCTCAGTGTTGCTCCATAGAGCAGTAACTTGAGTTATGTTTAATGACTCTTTAACCCATTAAGGCACTGAACAGCATGTTTTTAACATGACATTTGTTTCTGGCTGCAGCATTCTGGGATCTAGAGGAAATAAACAGATACTTTCCCACCTTTCCATTAGGCTGAGATGGCTTTTTTTTTTTAAACTGGTGACTGATTGCTTGATGATTTCCATCATTATGTATAAGTCCTATAATAGGAAATTGCATTGATGTGTCTTCTATGGGTGCTATGGCTTCCTTTGAAACTTCGGCTGTTGTAATCATAGCAAGACAGACAATGTGGGGTAATTCGATGAAAATGAAAAACAAAGTGGGCACTAGTCTGTCTTTCGTCTTGAGGGTAGATTGAAGGAGTAATTGAAGCAGCCAGGAGAAGCTAAAAGGAGTCATGAATATTGGCCTTATGAAAAGGGGATTTTTGTCATGCTACGACTGCAGCTGTAATCTCTGGAGCTATAAAAAGAAAAATCTTTGTTTTGTTTTGTTTTTAATTGTGAAGTAGAAAGGAAGGAATATTTTAGAGTGTAAGTGAGTTTATCCATCTTCTTAGCTGACCCCTGGAGAGGTCATCAGACTGAAGGACTTGGCACTTTCACTTCTGTTTATTGGATAGGAAGAATTTATAAGTCAGCAGTTCTAGTCATTTTTCTCTGTTAATGAAGGGAATATGACCCAGGTGTACAGGAAGGAGCAAATGAAGGGGAAATGGACAAGCTTTATATATCAGATTTGGGTAAAAGATGTAAGATAGCTGTCATTACATCAGTCATTTCACTTATGACATCATCATTCCTATTGCAATGTCAAAGACTAAAGGATGTAAAATGGACAATACACTTAACATAACTGCGAATAAGAAGTAAAAAGAACTATGAATATTAGTTATAGCCGTCTCTTAAAATATTTGCTCAGACATGACCAACATATTATTCTCCCAAGTTCTTGGGTGGGCTGCAGAGCTAAAACAGGCTACAGATACTGCTTGACAGGAAGCCTCTTTATTATTCCCGTCAAGTGTTATGACATTATAAAATAGACACAGAGTTTGATAGATTCAATTTAAATAATTTATTAAACAGTGACATCTCTAAGCACATTATTTATCATAAAATTCATTTAAAATTGCTAGTTATTTGTGCATAAAAAGAAAAATGAAAGGAATCAGTAGAAACTTTCTCCTGCTCCGTGTCATGTAATTCTTTGTTCTTCTTCGAGTGATTGCTCATATGTATGCCAATTAGGTGTGCGCGCGTGGCGTGCACGATCGTCGGAAGACTTTTACCCTAGCAACACTCGGTGGGCCGGCTGGCACCCCCTGGAGTGGCGCCGTTGCGGTGCCTGATATATACCCCAGCCGGCCCAGTGCCCTCTCAGTTCCTTCTTACCGCCCGTGACGGTTGTTGGAACTGTGGAGCGCAGCTTACCTGATCTCCACCTCCCTAGCATAGCTAGCACTCGTTCATTTTGTTGATAGTTTTAAGTACTTCTTAAGTAGTTGTTAATAGTTTACTGATAGTTTGTTTGTTGTAGTTAGTGTAAATAGTAGTGGGAGATAAGGGGTTTCTCCCCTGTCTCCCTCCCGGTACCGGGCCAATGTCTGGCTCTCCGGGATTCAAGCCGTGCTCGGCCTGTTTGAAGCCGATGCCTACGGGGGACCCCCACGACTTCTGTCTGAAGTGCCTCGGGGAGTCCCACCTTCCGGATAAGTGTCGTATCTGTAAGGCTTTCAAGCTGCGAACCAAGAAGGAGCGAGACTTTCGTTTGAAGCAGCTCCTATTGGAAGCGTCTCTTAGCCTGATGTCGGCCCCGCACCGCAATCCGGTCCCGACCTCTGCAGCTGGCGCGGCGCCAGCGGCCCCGGAGCGCCCGAGCTCCAGTAAAGAGCCCCGGCACCGAACCCCTCAGGCCGGGACTCCCCAGAGGCGCCGATCGATGTCTCCAAGAGTGAGAAAATCGGGTCCGGGACCGGCTCCGAGCCCGGTGCCGCTGCATCTGCAGCTGGTTCAAGACCGCGCCAAACCTCCCGGCCCGGCACCAGCACCTATGACTCCGGTACCGCAAGGACCGTTGAGCTCGGTGCCTCTGGCCAAAACGCCTGCACCACCGACTCCGGCTCCACAGGGGCCATCGAGTCTGGCGCCGCTGCCGCTGCCGGCACCAGCCCTGTCGACTCTGGTACCACAGAGACCATTGAGCTCAGGGCAGCCTGTTAAGGCTCCGGTACCGACGACTCCGGTACCGCAAGGTCCGTCAAGCTCGGGAACCGCCAGCTCCCCGGTGCAAGCCGAGGTAGAGCTTACACTGCCGTCCACTCCGGACACCTTCTTGGCAGCACGGGACTTGATTGGTATGACGGACCCGGCACCGATCCCATCTTCGGTACCGCCGTTGAGAATCATCATGTCCCAGGGCAAACCGGCCATGCTACGTCCGGTGCCGCATGCGGAGATGGGCCAACATCAGCCTAGATCTCCTCGACGCCGCTCGCAGTCCCGGCACCGATCACCTTCTCGGCGCCGGTCGCACTCGCGGCACCGCTCCAGGTCGACCTCCAGACATGGTCGACGGTACTACAATTCCCGGTACCGCTCCTGGTCCCGCGGCCGGTCGCAGCGTTGATCCCCAGACGACCGACCTCGCTACCGCTCGCAGAGGCGAACGAGATCCAGGTTGGGCTCCCGGTACCGAGACAGCTGTCGGTACCGATCCAGGTCCCAGTACCGGTACCGGTACCGATCCCCGGCGCCACAGCACAACACGGCTCCGCGGACCGGCCCTCAAGGACACTCTGCTGCGCCTTGACCCTCCCGCTCGGCCTCTCGGTCCTCTAGAGCTGGTAGTGCCTACTAAACGGACCAGGGCCACGTGGTCGAGGACCAGAGCCACTGGCCAGACGAGGGACAGAATCTGTATCAAGCCCCGACGCAGTGGCCTTTTTGGACTCCGATGGCGTACTGTCCGTCCCAAGGGGCCCCCTCCAGAGCCTCCCAGTTGGCTCATTCGGAGTCCCGGGCACCGGAGGCGACGGTGTCATGCCCTCCCCTGGAGGACCCAGGCCCTGCAGCCCAGACATCGGCCGAGATTCCAGACCCGGAGGCCTTGGGCGTGGAGGCTCCTGAACGTCCGCGCCAGGAACCACCCCAGGACCCTCTAGTCCCAGGATTGTTGTCCTCCTCCTCCCCGGACAAGGCAGTGGCAGGAGCATCATCTTCAGGCCCGCCTCCCATCGATCTCCGGGACCACCAAGACCTACTGCGCAGATTGGCTCTCAACATGAATCTGCAGGTCGAGGAGGTGGTGGAGCTTGAGGACCCAGTGGTGGACATCCTAACAGCCGACGCCCCCACCAGGGTAGCCTTCCCGTTTGTACGGACTATATTTACCAGCGCCACCTCAATCTGGCAATCTCCAGCTTCGGTACCCCCCCACTACCAGGGGGGTGGAGAGAAAATATATGGCGCCCCCGAAAGACTTCGAGTACCTCTACACTCACCCCCCCACCGTGCTCCCTGGTCGTTCAATCTGTGAACGAGAGGGAGAGGAATGGCCAACAGGCACCCGCCCCTAAGTCCAAGGATGCCAAGCGCCTGGACTTGTTTGGCAGAGGGGGGGCCTTCAGCTCAGAGCTGCTAACCAGCAAGCACTCCTGAGCCGATACGGGTACAACACCTGGAACTCCATGCAAAAATTCAAAGAATTTGTACCCCAGGAGTCCAGGCAGGAGTACAGAGCGTTGATTGAGGAGGGCAAGAAGGTGGCCAGAACGTCATTGCGGGCCTCCTTGGATATAGCCGACTCAGCTGCCAGGACAATAGCTTCAGGAGTCGCCATGCGGCGTATCTCCTGGGTTCAGTCCTCCACCCTCCCTCCGGAGGTCCAGTATACCATCCAGGACCTACCATTCGAGGGGCGGGGTCTGTTTTCAGAAAAGACTGACGCGAGGTTGCAGACCCTAAAAGACGGTCGCACCATCATCCGCACGCTGGGGATGCACACCCCAGCCACGCAGCGCAGACCCTTCCGGCCCTTCGCGCAGCGCCCCTACACCGTGCCCGCACCTCGGCAGGACTTCTCGAGGAGACCACGTGGCCGGAGTGGTAGGAGGCGGCAGACCGGTCGCCAGACTGGCCAGAGCCAGGGCCCCCACAAACCATCGTCGGGGCCCAAACAAAACTTTTGAAGGGGCGCCCGAGGGCGGAGTACCAGTCTCAGTTCACGATCCTGTCCCCCCCCTTCCGAGACCGCCTTTCCCATTTCTGCCGTGTGTGGTCGAATATCACCACGGACCATTGGGTCTTACGCACGGTGGAAAGCGGATACCACCTTCGGTTTGTCTTCCCCCCTCCCTCCCACCCTCCTTCCCTGTCCCTCTTCAGGGACCCTTCTCACGAGCAACTCCTAATTCAGGAGGTGCAAACGCTCCTCTCCATAGGGGCAATAGAGGAGGTTCCAAGGGAGTTCAGGGGCAAGGGTTTTTACTCCCGCTATTTTCTAATCCCCAAATCAAAAGGGGGGCTACGTCCTATCTTGGACTTGCGGGGACTCACCAAATTTATGGTAAAGTTGAAGTTCCGCATGCTTTCCTTGGGTACCATTATCCCTTCTATGGATCCTGGAGACTGGTACGCTGCCCTCGACATGAAGGACGCGTATTTCCATATCGCAATCTACCCACCACACAGACGCTCACTTCCAGTTTGCGGTTCTTCCCTTCAGCCTCTCCACGGCACCACACGCGTTCACGAAGTGCATGGCCGTTGTGGCGGCCGCCCTTCGTCGTCAACGGATTCAGGTGTTCCCCTACCTAGATGACTGGCTTATCCGCGGCAACTCCAGCAGCCAAGTCCAGTCGCACATTCTGACGGCCTTGAGCCTGTTCAATCAGCTCGGCCTGCTCCTGAATGTAGAAAAGTCCACTTTGGAGCCAACCCAAAGGTTAGACTTTATAGGGGCAGTACTGGACTCGACTCTCGCCCGAGCTTTTCTTCCAGAGGCACGCTTTCAGTCCCTCGTAACCATCATATGCGGCCTTCAGAGCTTCCCAACCTCGACGGCTCGCAGCTGCCTCAGCCTCCTCGGTCACATGGCGTCCTGCACGTTCGTGACCGCTCATGCCAGATTACGCCTCCGTCCACTCCAGGCATGGCTCTCGTCGGTATACCGTCCACGCAGAGACAGCTTGGACTTGGTTTTGACAGTACCATCGCAGGTCCTAGCCTCCTTGAACTGGTGGCTAGACCCCAAGAAAATGCTGGAATGGGTGCCATTCCATCCGTCACAGCCATCCCTAGCCCTAACCACAGACGCGTCATCCCTCGGCTGGGGAGCCCATCTGAAGGGCCTCCAAACACCGGACCTGTGGTCGGCGCAAAAACTAGCCCTGCACATCAACGTCAGGGAACTGCGGGCAGTGCGCCTTGCCTGCCAAGCCTTCTCCCAGCACCTGCAGGGTCATTGTGTCTCCGTCCTCATGAACAACACGACAGCCATGTATTACATCAACAGGCAAGGAGGGGCACGCTCCTCCCTGCTCTGCCAAGAAGCAATGCGGTTGTGGGAGTTCTGCATAGCCCACTCCATCCACCTGGTGGCCTCCTTTCTCCCAGGGGCCCAGAACACCTTCGCGGACCGCCTCAGCAGATCCTTTCAGGCGCACGAGTGGTCCATTCGGCCTGATGTTATCCACTCTGTCTTCCGGAGGTGGGGATTTCCCCACATAGACCTGTTCGTGACTCGCGAGAACCGGAAGTGCCACGCGTTCTGCTCGCTCCAGGGACGCTCCCCAGGCTCCATGACGGACGCGTTTCTCCTGCCTTGGACAGGCCACCTGTCCTATGCCTTCCCACCGGTGCCGCTGGTCCACAGAGTCCTGCTCAAATTACGCAGGGACAGGGCCCGCCTAATCCTGATCGCCCCGGCGTGGCCCAGGCAGCACTGGTACACCACTCTCCTAGAGCTCTCGGTGTCCGCCCCGATCACTCTCCCGTTGTGGCCGGACCTGATTACGCAGCAGCACGGCAGGCTCCATCATCCCAACCTGCAGTCTCTCCACCTCACAGCGTGGCTGCTGCATGGCTGAACCTGTCCGAGCTACACTGCTCCGGCCCGGTACAACAAGTCTTGCTAAGTAGCAGGAAGCCCTCTACCAGGTCCACCTACTTGGCCAAGTGGAAATGTTTTTCCTGCTGGTGCGGCCCTCGGGGTGTCAACCCTTTGCAGGTGCCGGTGCATACCATTCTGGACTACCTCCTGTCTTTGAAGGAGCAGGGTCTAGCGCTTTCCTCGCTAAAGGTCCACCTGGCGGCAATCTCGGCCTTTCATCCTGGCGAGAATGGCCCTCGATCTTTTCCAACCCCATGGTCAGCAGGTTCCTCAAGGGGTTAGAACGTCTATGCCCGTTGGTTCGCCGTCTGGTCCCCGCTTGGGACCTCAACCTTGTCATAACCAGGCTCATGGGGGTCCCATTTGAGCCTATGGGCACCTGCTCGCTCCTGTACCTCTCCTGGAAGATGGCCTTCCTCGTAGCCATCACTTCGGCGAGGTGTGTATCTGAACGCAGAGTGTTCACTTCGGAACCCCCTTACACGGTGTTCCACAAGGACAAGGTACAGCTGTGACCACACCCTGCCTTCCTGCCCAAGGTAGTGTCGGCCTTTCATATTAACCAGGACATTTTTCTGCCAGTCTTCTACCCGAAGCCGCATGCCTCTCCAAGGGAACAGCAACTCCATTCCTTGGACGTCCGTAGGGCCCTCGCCTTCTACATCGAGCGGACGAAGCCCTTTCGGAAAACGACTCAACTATTCGTCGCCGTGGCAGACCGGATGAAGGGCCTCCCGGTCTCCTCGCAACGCATCTCATCCTGGATCACGTCATGCATCCGGACGTGTTATGACTTGGCTGGTGTTCCCACCATGTACCCTACTGCCCACTCCACCCGAGCTCAAGCCTCGTCCTCCGCCTTCCTGGCGCACATACCTATACAGGAGATATGTAGGGCAGCAACCTGGTCATCGGTGCACACCTTTGCCACTCACTATGCCATAGTTCAGTATTCCAGGGAGGACGCTGCGTTTGATTCAGCGATCCTACACTCTGCAGTATCACAATCCGACCCCACCTCCTAGGCAGGGCTTGGGAGTCACCTAATTGGAATACATATGAGCAATCACTCAAAGAAGAAAAGACGATTACTCACCGTAGTAACTGTTGTTCTTCGAGATGTGTTGCTCATATCTATTCCAAACCCGCCCTCCATCCCCACTGTCGGAATAGCTGGCAAGAAGGAACTGAGAGGGTGCTGGGCCGGCTGGGGTATATATCAGGCACCGCAACGGCGCCACTCCAGGGGGCGCCAGCCGGCCCACCGAGTGTTGCTAGGGTAAAAGTCTTCCGACGATCGTGCACGCTGCGCGCGCACACCTAATTGGAATAGATATGAGCAACACATCTCGAAGAACAACAGTTACTACGGTGAGTAACCGTCTTTTCTATTTCAGATGCAACCATTGTTAGCTCTCTGCTTGTAACACTGGTATTCACTAAAAGCAAAATTTAGTAGTGGGACGTAGATGTTTACATATTTGTAATAGGGGTACCGGTCCTTTAAGGGGGAAACTCTCCTGGGCCAGCACTATCCTGTTAAAAGAACAAGCCCTCTGAGCCTTAGTGACAGAGACCAGAGTTCTATGTGGAGGATGGGTTGGAATTTTTCTTTTCCCTCCATAGTGAGGAACAAGGCTGGATCAGGGAAGTTCCCAGCCCTGTTTTTCCCTGAGATCCTGGAGAGTCGAGGTTGTTGGGAAATGTATTCCATCCTGGCAGGCATATTTGTAGTCCTGGGCTGGGGCAAGACTGATGGGAAATAGGGTAAGGTATATAACCATCACCCTTCATACTGACTGGGAAGACCTGAAAAGTGTCAGAGGTCTCTTCAGGAAGCTATGGGCAAATAAACCTACTTTATTTTTCCCTTTCTTTTCTTTATGCAATTCTGATTTATTTTGTAAGGACTTGTAATAAAATAAAGCCCTGCTCAGCAGGATTTTTTTTTTAATTTTCATTAGGAACTCCATAGGCCTGGCTTTTGTTTTTGACTGGCTTGATAATTATTAATTAATAAATATTCATATTCATATTTATGTATGTAGAAAAATATACTGAGAGAAATGTAGGCTAATATGAATTACAAGAGCATAAGTACAGTGACTTGAATAAACCACAAGAGCAAAATATTGTAATTATACAGCATAAACAAGCAGAAAATATATTTACGTTCATATGGCGTTAGTGCTGTTCACTCACCGCTGATTATTAATAATAACAATAATAAGGTCAAAGATGGGTAGGATCTCTTTTAATCTCTTAAAAAGATTGCTATTAGCTTGTCCAAATCCTAAATTGTTCTTGCACAGGGCAGCGTAGTTGGCTTTAAATGCCGATCTATAGCCTAGCAGAAAATAAAACATTCTTATTGAAGAACATATGAAGGTTACATAATATGGCACCAAAAGTGTTGCATATAGCCACTCTCGTTCTACTAATGTGTGGGAGTCCAAAAATCGCTATTTTGGGTAGATCCCTGTGGAAACAGGTGCTTACACAAGGTTTATTGGCTGCAAAAGTAAAACTAAAAGGAGAAGTTGAAATCTAATCATTCGTGTTAGGTCCTCATTCACAAAAAGTTCTCTGTAGGAGGAAACCAGTATTTTTTTGTATATGTCAGAGGGCCTGCTCATTTCTTCACAAAATAAAGAAAGAGGTGATTCATAGGCTGATGTTTAAGTTATTCTAAAAGTAGAACATTCTGTGGGCCTGATCCTGCACTCCTTACTCAGACAAAACTCTGATTTCACTGGGTAACTTCTGCCAAGACATCTATGATTGAGCCCTGTATAAATGCAAAACACAAGGTGTCAGACAACAAGATTCTGTGAATTTATGTTATAAAATCTCTAACTATAGCCTTTTATACACGTCACTCTACATAGGATTGGATATAATATTTAAGATTAGGCACTGTTGTTGAACCCTTCTAATACCTAAAAGATAGAGGTCTGAATAAAGAACATTGGCTTTAATTTTGGATTAAATTGTATATGTTTAAAAAAAAACGTACTTAAATTGCACTTGAGATGCTGTCCATGAAATCCTCCTTTTTCTAGTGGAATCATTAGCTCTTCAAATGAAGGAGCCACAGTGATCTCAGTGTTACTTAACCTGCAACTTATTCACAAAACATACCACAAAGACTCCTACAGATCAGTTACATGCTGTTGGGTCATTTCATACAATGTATATGTTTGGGCTTTGTCTTCACTGACACAAATGGGTGATCTTGCTGTAAAATCCTAAGTGGAAACAAGGCACTTGTGTTTACTGTCAGGTAGTGAAGCAAAGTCCGCTAACCCTTATCCTTGGTTGACCTTGCCTAGTTTACCTTGCAGTACAACTATGGTGACTTGTCTCCATGAAGATTTTACAGTGGGATAGCTGATGCATGTTAATTATTCTGAGGTAAAAACACAGCCACACAGGATGATGGGCTAACCTGGGGAGGTGCTAGCCCCTCGTTGTGTTCATTGCCGTTCAAGCTCTTACTTGATTTTGTTGAGGTGGCAGATCACAGCTGAGTCAAAGAGCTACATGGGGTAGAAGGCACACTTAACTTAGTGTGAATCTGCACAATAAGGTGTATTAGACACTAATGGGAAAAATAATTGCTATAGATGGTCAACAGTCTTTGTACATTGGAATATCATCACTATATGTATGTTCCAGTGCATACAATGTACATGATTTTATAGACCTCTATCATATCCCCCCTTAGTCATCTCTTTTCCAAGCTGAAAAGTCCCAGTCTTATTAACCTCCCTTCATATGGTAGCTGTTCCAGACCCCTAATTATTTTGTTTCCCTTTTCTGAAGCTTTTCCAATTCTAATATATCTTTTTTGAGATGGGGTGACCACATCTGCATGCAGTATTCAAGATGTGGGCGTACCATGGATTTATATAGAGGCAATATGATATTTTCTGTTTTATTATCTATCCCTTTCCTAATGATTCCCAACATTCTGTTAGCTTTTTTTGACTGCCACTGCACATTGAGTGGGTGTTTTCAGAGAACTATTCACAATGACTCCAAGATCTCTTTCTTGAGTGGTAACAACTAATTTAGACCCCATCGTTTTATATGTATAGTTGGGATTATGTTTTCCAATGTGCATTACTTTGCATTTATCAACATTGAATTTCATCTTCCATTTTGTTGCCCAGTCATCCAGTTTTGTGAGATCCTTTTGTAGCTCTTCACAGTCTGCTTGGGACTTAACTATCTTGAGTAGTTTTGTATCATCTGCAAATTTTGCCACCTCACTGTTTCCCCTTTTCCCAGATCATTTATGAATATGTTGAAGAGGACTAGTCCCAGTACAGACCCCTGGGGGACACCACTGCTTACCTCTCTCCATTCTGAAACTGACCATTATTCCTACCCTTTGTTTCCTATCTTTTAACCAATTGCCAATCCATAAGAGGACCTTCCCTCTTATCCCATGACAGCTTACTTTGTTTAAGAATCTTTGGTGAGGGACCTTATCAAAGGTTTTCTGAAAATCTAAGTACATTATATCCACTGGATCCCCCTTGTCGACATGCTTGTTGACCCCTTCAAAGAATTCTAATGATTGGTGAGGCATGATTTCCCTTTATTAAAACCGTGTTGACTCATCCTCAACAAATTATTTTCATCTAGATGTCTGACAATTTTGTTCTTTACTATCGTTTCAACCAGTTTGCCCAGTATGGAAGTCAGGCTTACTGGCTTGTAATTGCTGGGATCACCTCTGGAGCTCTTTTTAAAAATTGGCGTCACGTTAGGTATCCTTCAGTCATTTGGTACAGAATCTGATTTAAATGATAGGTTACAGTTAGTAGTTTACAGTTAGTAGTTCTGCAATTTCACATTTGAGTTCCTCCAGAACTCTTGGGTGAATACCATCTGGTCCTGGTTACTTATTACTGTTTGTTCAGGAACTGTTTATCAATTTGTTCCAAAACCTCCAATCTAGGACAGTTCCTCAGATTTGTCACCTAAAAAGAATGACCAGAGTTTAGGCTCCTTTCTATTTTCCTCACTAGGATTTAACTTCCACTTTTTAAATGATGTCTTTTTGTGTCTCACTGCTTCTTTTACTTTGTTGTTTAGCCACTGTTACACTTTTTTGGATCTCTTACTTTTTTTTTTTAATTTGGGGTATACATTTAAGTTGAGCTTCTATTATGGTGTATTTTAAAAGTTTACCAGCTTGCAGGGATTTCACTTTTTGTACTTTTTAATTTGTGTTTAACTAAGATCCTTATTTTTGTGTAGTCCTCCTTTCTGAAATTAAATGCTACAGTGTTGCACTGCTGTGGTGTTTTCCCCACCATAGGGATGTTAAATTTAATTATATTATGGTCACTATTACCAAGTGGTCCAGCTATATTCACCTCTTGGACCAGATCCTGTGCTCCACTTAGAACTAAATCAAGAATTACCTCTCCTCTTATTGGTTCTAGGACTAGCTGCTCCAAGAAGCAGTAATTTAAGTCAAGAAACTTTATCTCTGCATCCTGTCCTGAGGTGACATGTACCCAGTCAATATGGGGATAGTTAAAATCCCCCATTATTATTGAGTGTTTTATTTTTATAGCCTCTGGGCATTTCACAGTCACTGTCACCATCCTGGTCAGGTAATAGATCCCTACTGCTATATTCTTATTATTAGAGCATGGAATTACTATCCATAGAGATTCTGTGGTACAGTTTGCCTGACTGGGGCCTAAAAGAAGTTGAAGAACAACATTGATAGAGAGTACTGCATGCATACGCTTTTTCCCTCCATTTGAATTAATTTGTGCACCTGTATGTTTGAACATTTTTCAAAGTATTTTCCTTGGTGAATTTGTGTTCCCAAGAGCTCAAAATAGTTTTGTTGGATGCCTGTATTTCCTTTTTGGCCTCTGTGGTTCTGAAAATTAGTAATTGAGAAACTTGTGTTCAGTTTATTAACATGTATGAATGCAGAAGATTAATTTCTGAGCTTTTCACTCATAAGCCACTGCTGACATGTAAATATGGGGTGTGTATGCATTCTGAACTGATGTGCTCCAATAGAAAATAATCTAAAATAATTATTCCTTGTATGGTATAAAGAAGGTTGAATTGCCAATTTGAAAATTATTTGAAAATGGGAGCATGTCAGGCCTGATTCAAGAAAGTATACCTATTCAGGAGATATAATACTTGCTTAAGTTTAAGTTTGTGCTAGAGCCCCATTGAAATCATTAGGGATGGACTTACGCATGTGCTATAGTGCTATCTTAAACTGGGGCCTTCTATTGTTAATAAATAGTAAACTTTCCTACAGTAGTTAGAATCATGAGATGCTGATGGAGTCCATAATCTTCTTAAAACAGAAAAAAACACTTCAGTAGTGATGAATTTAAATTATTTTTAAAGGATTCTTAAAAGCAAAGAGGGCCCCAATCCTGCAAATCATATATGCATACTTAAAACATGTGAGTAGTTTGATTTCCATGGGACTATCGTGCTCATAGTTAAGCATTTGCAGAACTGGGGTCCAAGTACTTGGCATGTTCAGAAGATAAATTTAGTCCAAACTTTGTAGTAGACCATATGTTTTCCCATCAGTTCAGAAGTTGTTTTTTTTTCATTTTAGAGACAAACCAATTTTGATTCTACTGTTTGTCTTCTGTTGATAGCAGGAACAACTTCTACTTTTGAATAAGCAGAAGCTGGTGTTGGGTGCCTTCTGCTCCATTGACATCATTGGGAGTTGAGGTCTCTCAGATCCTTAAGGAACAGCTTCAAAGCTTGCATCGGTAGGTCTCATTTTAGGCTCTGATCCCGCAATGAGCTCTGTGTGGGTGCAAGGGCAATGGGCGTCAAGTTTATTGGAGGATCAGGGCCTTAGATTTTGCATTCTTCTTTGACTATAGTATACTGTAATAGAAATTGACCGTTATAAGTAGTAGATGCGTATGAAACCTGTGAAAAAGGATTTTATTTTGAGAGTGACCATATTTTTTCAAAGTTTTCCCAATGGTATTGAAATGCAGATGCTCCTTTGTAGAATGTCCTCTTAGGGCATTCTAATTCCTTGGTTTTCGGGAGTAGCATGTAATAACGTAATGTGACTGGATAATATCAATGAAACCTATAAACTTCATACGGCAGACAATGGGAGATTTGATTTAAACTGTTACGATGGGCTTGTCTACATGGTGTTTTAATGCTCAACCTCTCCTCCGTAAATTCTAGTGTACACCAGCATGTGGCATACTGACTGTCCATGTGGACCCTGCTGGCAGACACTAAAGGTTCCCAATTGTAAATTGACATAGTACTATTTGAAATGGGGCTATGTCAATGCACATTAGGGACTTTTATGTGTACCAGAAGGGTCCACATGGACAGTTAGCATGCAACGTGTTGGTACAAACTAGAGTTTACATCCCAGTTGGTGCACACTAACTCGCTATGTAGACAAGCTCTATGTAAGCTTGCCTAATGTTATTCTGTTTTTGTCATGTCACTCCTAGATTTCTAAATCTACAAGTGGACAGAAGACTATTGAGATAATGTAGCTGTAATATAATAGCATCTTGTATAATTTTTACTCACATCTCAGTCCCCAGGTATAGTAGATTGTGACAGAAGTCGGGAAGGAATTTCCCAGCTTTCTGTGACACATCAGATATTGGTCACTGCTGGAGGGAATTCATTCAGGTGATAGGTCTATAGGCAAATGGTTTTACTTGGCCCAGCAAGTCATATATTTGTACGTACAATGAAGAGGGTGTTTTAATTTTGCAAGGCCTTCTGTAGTCAAAATGTACATGTTATTTTAGGTGTTAAAAAGTTTATTACTTTCTTAGCCACAAAGGTTACTTTACAGTCAGAGCACATCCCTCTAATAAGCAGGCAGTGTGGGATAGCGGATAGAGCATTGGGCTTCTGGGACTTGAGAGACCTGGATTTTATTCCTGGCTTTGCCACTGACCTGATGGGTGACCTTGGGCAAGCTACTTAGCTGCTCTGTGCCTCAGCTTCCCCATCTGTAAAATAGGAATAAAGTTACTGGCTTCCTTTGTAAAGAACTTTCAGATCTATGGATGAAAAGCACTAAGAGCTAGGTATTATTGTTAAATTAACAATAACTTTATATTTGAGTTTAGTATTTGATTTACATGGATACATTTTGGTTTTGTTCAGACCAGTGAATTCGTTATGAATTCTTCAGCCAAATGAATCTTAGAAATACTTATCCGTAGAAAATCATCTGGAAAGTGTTTGATTGTGGGAATATATTCCAAATATGGGTATACAGAAGCATTTTTTTTATTTTCTAAGTTAAAATGATAGTCATCAACATAAAAACAATTCAGTTATTGTAATAGTCGTGGATAAATTGGCAAAGAGTCAGAGAGATTCCTTGTACATCTAGCAATGCTATCGCTTGTGTTGCTGCCCCATGAACTGCTGCCTTTAATGGTGTAAATTGGTACCTCTGTGACACACACTTCAGCAGTTAGTCTAGAGTCTTTCTAGATTGTCTTGTGATAAGGAGAGGAAAATAAATGTAAATGCCTAAACTTGGGAAATTCTGAACATTACTAAATGTTACCATTTTCTCTACTAAATCTTGAAAAGGAGTCACCACATAACATATGGGATTTCACTACAATCCTGTACACGCTCTGTTATTGTAAGAAACACAAAGGAAACTTGGACACAAGTGGAGACTGTAATTTCTGTGGCAATAATCACAATATACATGTTCACGCCATAGAAGAAATTGTGACGGGCCTTATCTATTTCATTTTTATCTCTCCCTTTCTAGATGAGTGTATCTGCTTGCCGAAATTTAATGTGACCTGAGATGAGCTCAGCATTACTGAGATTTTAATTTAAGAGAGATTCTCGTTTATGCTACCCTCTCTTTTAAAATCTGCAGAACCTGGGAGGTTGTTGGAGTCAATAGTGTTCCACATGCAAGCCAAAGCCTGTTTTGTCTCTGCCTTGAGTAAAATAGCTTTGCTTGAATTCTGTATTTCCTAAAACAATTAAAAAAAATTGTTAAGACAAATCAGGCTATTTTAGGTTAAGCACTTTACTTTGTTTATACAGGTTCAATGAATGGCTGAGCAATACACTAAAAGGACAACCGTTTAACTCTGTATTTCCTTTAGCGTCATGGATTGCCAAAATACTAGTGTATTTCTCTGGTTCACCATGTTCCATGTAGAAATAAAATAGAACACTTATGGCACTGTTTGCTCTCCATTTCCTAAACAGAATTTGGGATCTCCAATCTGTGAACCCCTAAGCAGAGAAAGCTGTTAAATGCTCCCTTTTATTTAACTCCACTTATAACGTAAGGCCAAATTGTGGCTCTTGTGAGCTGTGGGGGAAGTGTCTTTAATGTCCAGACACTAGGAAAAGAGGCACAATGCTACCCTGGGCTTTGGTAGGAGTTTGACAGGCAATAATTGCTACCACTTTACAGTAGGTATAGTACGCCCTTTCTTGAATATTGTCCATATGGTGATCCCAGTCCATCTAAGATGCCCTCTTTGGGGCCTGCGTTATCAGTGCATAGGCGACAGCATTAGGATTGCCCCTTGTGTAGCTATGCTGAGAGGGGAGATGAAGAGGCATGCTTCACCTTGCTATCTCTTAACACACCTGTTAAGCCACCATAATAGAGCTGTTAGCATACAGAACTTCTGTTAGATCAACTCATTAAACTCAGCTTCTTTAGCCTTTCCAAGTAGCAAATATTCTTGAAAACCGAAATCATATTTTACTATGTGCTGCTTACAAGTTCTCTGGAAAGATGATTCTGCTCCATTCATCAGCCTTTTCACTGACTCCCATATTTGCATGAATATATCAAAAATACCCTTCTCTATTCCACCTAATAATGTATGTCCAGGTTCACTGATTATTTGAGTTTTCCTGTGGTTTCCTGTTAACACACAAGGAAAGAGCTTGAAAGATAGGAAGTGGTTTTCAGTCCAGGTATTTTTTTCACCATAACTTCGGGATGACACCTGAACTACCCATATATCGTTAGTTAGTCTCTAGACCAGGGGTAGGCAACCTTTCAGAAGTGGTGTGCCGAGTCTTCATTTATTCTGTCTAATTTAAGGTTTCGTGTTCCAGTAATACATTTTAATGTTTTTAGAAGGTCTCTTTCTATATGTCTTTAATATATAACTAAACTATTGTTGTATGTAAAGTAAATAAGATTTTAAAAATGTTTAAGAAGCTTCACTTAAAATTAAATTAAAATGGAAAGCCCCCCCAGACCGATGGCCAGGACCCAGGTAGTGTGAGTGCCACTGAAAATCAGCTCGCGTGTCGCCTTTGGCAGCCGTGCCATAGGTTGCCTACCCCTGCTCTAGATCAATGCAGTAGGTGCAGAATGTGTACATTTGAGAAGCTCTCTGTTCTTTTAATATTGCATTTGTTTGCCACATTAGTAAATGGTTTGGTCTGAGCTATTGTTGTGATTTGTGCTTTGCATTTCTTATCCACTAATTACAAGGAATTTCACAATATGGTTTTCATTACTTAATATAAGCATATTCAGTAAATTTTGCTGGAATAGACTTTGTCTTCCTTTGATGATGGGATCCTCTGGATAATTTTTGTTGTATAAAAGATCCAATTTTAAAAATATTTCAACAGCTTTTTATTTATTGGGGTCTGTTGGCATTTTTTCAATCCAAATGTAAAGAAATTAAGAATACCATGCAATGAGAGAGAATTCCTTTCTTACTACAACTATTATTTTATTCATGTTCTAAGAAACCTCCATAGAACACATGGAAAAATCATATGATTTATAATAGATTTTTGTTGTTGGCATTCATCAGAAAATAACTGCAACACTAAACTTTAGTCCTACAGTGACACAAAGAAAAAGTGCTCTACAATGAAGTCTTTTGATTGATTTGTCACATGATTTTCTGAACATTTCCCTACCCCCATTTGTATACCTATTTCAGTCATCTTTCTTTATACTAAGAAACAAGTGTTATTTTTATCAGCCTAATAAAAGGTGTGTTGCAACTACACTGATGAAATAAAGTTCTTACTGGCGAACTCCATGTCATTTCTGCACCTGGATGACAAGCACTGTAGAAAGAACACAGAATACAAAGAATGCTCAGTTTTACAATGTACACAGTAATGGTCTAAGGTTACTTGTATTTTTTTGGGCATACTGTAGTAAATGTCAGGATCCTTTGAAGTATTTGAAGCAGATGTTCCACTGCCAAACTCAAGCATTTGAACTCAAAATGAAACAGTTCCTTTAAATCTTGACATTAAGACTTAACGGTTTCACTTCCCAATTGCATGGGGCATGCAGAAGGTAAATAATAGAACTGTAGTAGGATAAATTGTATATTCTCCTATGAGGTGGGGAAGAAAAACATGTTTATCATTTGCTTTGCAATTTTATTTGTTCTGGGTCATTTCCCTCTTATGCTAGCATATATATACAGTTCCAGGCACATGTTTAAAGCATTAACTAGTGCTTGGCTGGAGCCCTGTGTCTCTCCTTTCTCCTTCCATGTCTTTCTGGGCTTCCCTCCCAAGTTTCCTTAGATTCACTCCGCTCCTCCACCATTTTCTCTTGGGAAACACTTATCCAAATGTTCTCACTTGTCCAAATTCTATCCATTTAATCACACTGATCAGTTTAGAGGAATGATACAACCAGCCTTTTCAGATGCGAGTACCACATTTATGCACCGTAATGAAACTGGCCTGATTTTCAGACATGCTGAGCACCTGTAGCTGCCACTGACTTCTCTGGGAGCGTGGGTATTAAAAGCCTGTCAAAATCAGGCCACCTTTGTTTAGGTGCCTAACTATCGTTTGAAAATGATGGGCTACAGTTTCTATCCTTGTTCTCACATGAACATCTTCTCATGACAGTAGGTTCCATCTGACGTTTTCGTTATTTTATTAGCTGGATCCGTATGTTTTCCTAGTGTAACGCACAATATATGCAGGCTTGCAGCTGTACCTCTTTTTGCTATGAACCTGCCAGATCCCACAATCTAAGCAGGGTGAGGCTGAGTCCTCACTATTTGGATGAGACACCTCCTGAAGAACACAGAGGTGCAATAGGGTGGGTAATGGAGTTGATGATTCAGTGGGTGGTGCTCTTTCCTTTGCACTGTTATTCAATCAGGATGCCAGCACAGTGCCGGAGAATTATTGCGATGTTGGGAAGGGGGTGCATTCCTTTACATGAGAGAGACAATTATGAGCCTGAACCCTTTTGCTTATTAAAAAGCTACTACAGCACTTTTTTTAAGAGTAGGGGAGTTAACTCTAGTGTCCTGGGTAATGTGTGTCGCCTAACTATATACCTTCTTGCATTTCAATTAGATGCCATACAATATTCTTCTCTTTCTGTCAGTAATGTTGGTTAGCATTTCTGTGATTTGATAAATAGTTGAAATATTTCACTGCAGTGGTGGCTGCATATCCATTGTGGAGGGTGTGATCCCTGTGTGTAGTTCACATGCAAGTTTAAATTTGTAAAGTAGTTTGTGCTTCTTTGGGTTGAAAAATGCTGTATAAATGTACGTTGGTATTATCCAGCACACATTCTCACATGCAATATATGTTCCTTAGAGGTAAGTTATTTGTGTACTGTAATAAGGTTTGGACAACATAAATGGTATAGAAGCCATACAGTGCAATTCACTAGATTTTTTGAACCAGAGTATATAATCCCACGCTTAGTGTTAACCTTATAAATAGAGCCTTACCAAATTCAGTGACATGAAAAGTGTGTCATGGACCGTGAAATCGGATCTGCCCTGTGAAATCTGGCTAGTGTAGGGGAGGGAAAGGGCTGGGGGCTCTTACCGTGCGCTGGGCTCCAGATGCTAGTCCTGGCTGGGCTGGGAAGGGATGGGACTTCCTCTTCCCCCGTAGGGGCCGCTCCTGGGGCTGGATCAGACACATCTCTGGAAACCTTCCTGGTATGCAGGAAACCCATCTCTGAAGGCAGCACTGCTATCAGCAGCAGTACAGAAGTAAGGGTGGCAATACCACGACCCCCCCTACAATAACCTTGTGACTCCCACTAAGGCCAGCCCCCTTTTGGGTCGGGATACCCCATAGTTACAACACCGTGAAATTTCAGATTTAAATATCTGAAACCATAAAATGAATGATTAAAAAAATCGTATGACCGTGAAATTGTCCAAAATGGACTGTGAATTTGGTAGGGCTCTACTTATAAAACAGTATTTTATAGTGAAGGAACAGTGTTTGTGTATTCTTTATAGAATCTCACACTGATTCTATACTAAATGTTCTGGTAGGGTTTCATTTGCTCCAATTCATCATTCAGTATTTTGATTGATTCATTTGGCTTCTAGCTGATACCTTGGTTGTCTGTCTGTCTGGAAACAAATGTTTTTTATACAGGGGTGTAAAGTGGTTAATATTTTCTTTAGGTCATCATCAGCTTAACCCCCTGCAGGGTAAAAACTTGCCTCGAACTGTATCTGTTCATCATGCTGAAGGGTTTGACCAGAAGTCTGACACTTCACTTAAAATGTCAGCAGTCAGCATGATGTAACATTATTCATGATGTTGGTTTTAAAATACCTGTTTAACACACACATAGCTGTATGCACGGGAATGCTGATTCTCTTTATTTTCAGTGGCACTGAAACCTGAAGAACAACAATGAAGAATTCTAGAATCCCTTGGGTTCTTCCAGGGTAGGAGGAATGAAAAGGGATTTGGTTTGCTGCTAATGTGTGGGCAGGCTTATTCTTAAAGCCTTCACAATTTCATCTCATTCAGGAGGGATTTGAGGTTGGAAAAAAAATCTAGCTCCTACTGACAAGATTTATTCAGAGGCCATTTCATGCAGGGGTGACCACAGCTGTGCTGGAATCTCATGAATATGTGAGTAAAATTTTTTATTTATTGTTATTACTGTAGTAATATAATACATAGCTCTTATACAGCACTTTTCATCAGTTGATCTCAAAGCACTTTACAAAGGAGATCAGTATCATTATCCCCATTTTACAAATAGTGGCTTGTTAAAGGTCACTCAGCAGGCCAATGGCAATGCTGGGAATAGAACCCAGATCTCCGACCAGTGTTCTGTCCACGAGACACACTGCCTCCCATACGGTGCTGTAGATTTTCCTGAAAATTTACAGTACAGGTAAAGATGAATTATTTGCCTTAAGGAGATTGCAACCTAAGATCTTTATCCTAAAGCAGGTTCTTTTGATACTGAAGATGCTTTTGGATGCCAAAATCTTTACTATTAGGTTATGTCTACACTATGAGGTAGGGGTGTGATTCCCCTGCTCTCATACACATACTTGCGCTAGCTTTGAGTACAGGTAGTGGCAATGAAGGCATGGCTGAGCCGAGCCGAGTACATGCCCAGTGGCTTGAGCAAGTGTGCAAGCATGTGTACGTGAGCATGAGAGTCACACCCTTAGCTATAGTATAGTCATGGCCTGAGAGACCCGGAGGAGATCTGGGTGGGGGAAAGATTCTCCCACATTTGTCACTGCAGGGTTCTTAGATCTGTCTCTGAAGCATTTGGTGCAAGCCACTGTTGGAGACAGGATATTGGAGTAGATGGGCTTTGGATGTGATCTGATCTGGTAGTTCCAATGTTGTTAAGATTCCTTTGTGTAAAAGGAAAGTAGTTTGCCCAGTTGTAGAGGGACCAGAACTGGTCTGACCTATTACAGGAGAGCAGCTTTTACATGAGTTGTGGTGATAGCGTAAAGCTGGTTCTGGTATCCTCCTAATTAGAATGATGTTTTCATGCTGTGCGAACAAGGTTGGTAATGGCCTGCTCTAGTCAACAATGAGCTCTGCTATGGCTGTTCCTGAAAATGTATAGCAATTAGCTATACAATAATATTTCTACTCAGAACTGATCCAAGGAGAGCTTTGTAAACTTCTTTAAATGTGTTTCCTAAATAAAGTTACGGCCTTTAGGGTTTCCATGACAATGCTGCAGTAATGCACTTTTGAATGGAGTCTTTATAGAGAACAAATGGGAAATAATGGTGACTCCTGCCCTTTGGAAAAAATGCAATAAAGTGGAAAGATTAGCTTTTACATGAGGTGTGAGCCAGGCTGCTGCTCCAGTGTAGCTGTGTATCCTGGTTGAATATACAATGATTGAGGGCCATTGGTATAGTGGTGATGGATGTTGCAGGGATGTTCCACCCACTTGTCTAAACTGCTGTGTAGGGGATCTTCAGGGGCTATACAGTTATTCCACATGCAGTTTCCAGGTTGTGGGAAACCGTTTTATGTTATTTGCCCAAAGCTCATTTACTTGGGTTTTGCACAAGAGGTTGTTTTAACAGCATTTGACCGGTAGGAGATAATCATTTATGAATAATGCAGTGTGAGTACCAGATGGGAGTTTGTGGGAGTTTCACAATTTCAAAATTTCTTCTGTTCCAGAATGGAACTAACTAACTAAATTTCCCACAAACCCAAGTGCCAAAAAATTCCCTTTTGAGTTGATTGAAACATCTAGTGTGGACAAAACTGAAATGTTTTTTTCCAATGTTGACATTTTTTTTCATTTTATATTCTCTTTTATCATAGATATGTATTACAACAAATGAAATGAAAAGTCTTGTCCAAATGGAAAATCAGAACGATGTTCTAAAAAAGGCAAAATGGAACATTTTGACCTTATCAAAACACTTTTTGTTTTTAAATGTTTTTTTGTTGCAGGCGAGATATTTCCAAAACCACATTTTGCTGTCGACAATTGGCATTTTCTCACAGAAAAACATTGTCAGACAATTTCAGACAACTTTGACTTATGAGTATATGCACCAGGTGATTGTTACTGTAGCACTGTGCACGTATCCAGAAATAGGAAGTAAACTCTATAATTTGGGGAGAAAATTATCCAAGAGTAACAACGTGACTTTGACAGCAAGATTATAAACCCCAACACCAATCCCTAGTGAAACAAGCAGTTGGTTTTAACTTGTTTCCAGCCATTGAAACAATGAGCTTTATTTTCCAGCTATAGGTCTCTTACTGTCACACACGTGTTTCATTTTCTAGTTAAAATACCATTTTACAAGCGCATCTGGCTTTTGTCTATTAGCCTAAAACATCTCAAATAGAAAAAAATATATAGATACAGTTTATTAATAGCTATGGTAAATGATTGTGGAAAGGAGAGTAAGTAGAGCTGAAAGCACAAGTCCATTTTGGGGTTTTTAGTTTAAAAAAAAAAGACCAGCTGTAAAAGTTCTCCATGTTGATTCACCCTCATCTGACACAACCCACCCTCTTCAGGGTGAGAGGAAGTTCAATTTCCAAGCAGCTTAAGACCTGGTCTCTCCTGAACAAGGACTGCCAATTTTCTGAATTATATGTGGTTTTAGTGATGAGGACTACTGTCTTCTAGGGACTGAGGTGAGAACACCACAGTCTTTCCACTTGAGACCTCAGGTTGGACTTCAACCACTTTCCAAAAGGTCAGAGGCAACTATATTCAGGATGCTGCAACCCAAGAAATGATTGTATCTGGTCTGTATGTCTGTGTAACATTCATTTTTTTAATATACTTTTTCTTGTTGTTCCTTGTGGCCTGCATTTTTGTTACATACATTTTCCCATTTTCTTTTTTCCCTTTGGGCTGTGCTAGACTATAAAATACATTTTAAATGCATTAATTTTCTCTTCGCTGTCATTTTCCATAATTTTATTAGGTTTTGTACAAAAGTGCAAGTCCTTTAGCTGCTGACCTGGCAGAAAATGTAAAGATGTGGATAAGCCAGACAACATTAAAACCCTTCTGTCTAAAATTAGGAAGTCCCATGCAAGGTTTTTTCGCTAATAAATAAAATAGGACCTGTCAGCTTGAACAAAACTGTGTGTGGAACTTTATCCGGTATATCATGGTGCAATTTATTAAAAATATGTACTGTGTGGTGAAGTAAAATCTGCATACAAAACTCTGATTTTATCTGAAGCAGTTGAATGAATTAGGTCATGCTAAGAACATCTGAGGTCAGAAAGTAGATGGACTTTTGGAATTTATTGTCAAGTAACTTCTATGCCCTTACGACACACGAGAGATGAAGAAAAACGTTCAAAATATACAAAAATTAAATTTAAGGAAGAATATTTACCAATTAGTATAGAAAATGTTTACTTGGAAGATAGAAGCTATTTCAGCTTTTCGTTTAAAAGATTTCCTAGCAAATCTCATGCATGACATTGATTTCAGACAAGTTCTCTTTTAAATCTGAACAGCTATATCTTTTCTTGTTTTCCTTTATATTCCCCCACCCCCAAACTCTACGTACTTTTACCTTGTAATACATTTCAGTTTAAACAGCAAGGAAAAAGAGCCAAAGCTCAAACGAATCAGGGTCACTCCAGGATGTTCCTGGGGTGACGGTGCACTGCATTAATGTAGGGTGAAATCCTATGGGCTATGGAATGTCCTTGACTGCTATGTGAAAAGGCCTCACAGGACATCTGGCTCCTTGGATGTGCAGCCCAATTCAGGTAACTGTGTAGTTACATTCTACACCATGGAAACATTAGAGCATCTGTTTTACAGGGGTGCACTTTGGTCCTGCCTATGGCACACAATAGTTTAGTCTCCTGAGGGCAGTGCTACTTTAGTCTATCCAGGTCATTGGACTCTGTCCAGTGGTGATTGGTGGGGTTTGTTGGCCTGCGGTGTGAAGGAGGTCAGATTAGATGATCCTTTCTGGTCCTTTCTGGCCTTAAACTTTGACTGGACAATAATGGTTCAAAACACCATACCTCTCAAGAGTGCTAATGCATCAGTTCGAGTGATCTTATACTACTGCAGTGTTGGTTTTGGGGTGGTTGTTTTTTTAATAAAAGGAATTCAGAGAAAATATTTGTCTTCTTTGCAAAAGATATATTTATGCATTTACTTGGTGAATGATGATGACTCCAGGAGAAATGATTAGATCTAATGCTGAAATGTCATTGTTGCAGCCCTGGATGAGTTCCCCTAACAGACAGTCACCGGAATCTGTTAATCGAACTCAGCCTTTGGAGCCCATGTGCATAGAAGCCAGTTGGATCTGGGAAGGGTCCAGTCATTGATTCTGTCTCTAGGCCTCCAACACATGCTCTGGGGATCCAACACATGCTCTGGTCTCCTTCCTTAGGAGGTGGGAGCCCTCAATGCAACTTCCTGACACCCTAAAACCCGAGCTGAACTTTTCAAGTCTCCCCAGTCGCTTGTGCGTGCTCCCCCAGAGTTTCCCCCTTCTGTGGACACTGGTTTACAGTTCATCTCATTGGGGTCACATGGCAAGCACACGCTTTACTCTTAGACAGCAAAGGAGAGTTACAGATCTATGTAAAACAATACATGCTTGAACACTACCTCCCTCTTCCCGCCACTCCCCTCCGCTGAGTCCTCATTATTCCTGAAAGTCCTTGGGTTTGGTCAGTGCCCCTGGGGGAAGGCAAAGACTCTCCTCCCCTTGTCTTTTGTTTCAGTGTTGTAATGGCACCCCTTGCTTAGAAGAGCATGTCCCTTCCAAGAGCAGTCTTTGACACCTTTCTCTGCTTCTCTTCTTCCGCTGGTGATTTTTCCACGCTCCAACCCCATATGGGATTGTTGAGCATACAGTCTGTAAAAGTCAGTGGTTCTGCCAATCGCAACTCCATTGTTCTACCCGGGTAGAACTAAGCAGACGTTGATGACTCCCTGAGGCCCCTGTTTTTGCTACAACATGAAGGTTGTAATCTACACCGAAGGTCATAATCATGAATGATGTTTCACAAAACAAAAAGGAATTCATAAATTGAAGAAATATTCCCTAAACTCTCACAGCCATACATGTCTATTGCCGTTTGACAATATGGCCATCCTGCAGGCCAACTTGGGTCAGCATAGTGGTTGTAAGCAACATCCTGGGGCCAGGTAGTGTAATGACATTTCCAAGAACACATGCATGTTGTCATTCAACTTCATGACCTTTGTACTATATCACACCACCATGCAACATCATGTCTTGCTGATCTGAAAGTAATCTGGGGTGATAAATGGCTTGGACTGGGTGGCAGGCAGCTCTAGGTTTTGCAGGTTTTGCTCTGATAGGGCCTGATCCTAAGACTTTCTGAGGCTCCACTGACGTCAAAGTCAGGCCCATAGAGAGTGAATGAATGGTTTTCTGAATGGATAGGCACACGGCAGTGCACTCAGGAAAGGGTTTCAGGCTGAATTCTGCATTTCTTGGCTTTTGTTTAATTTAGAATTTTAACAGAGAGGTTCTGTGGTTTAATTTTACTACTGAAGTTTCTGTAGGAATACACGAACTAGCATGAAAAAAAGCTTCTGCCCTTCCCCCCCAAACCTCCCTCTCCCACATACACACTTCTAATTTCCTAGTAACAGTATGTCAAAGCCACCATATTACGGGAAATCGTGGAAGCAGCATATGTGAAGCCAATGGAAATATTCATAGGAAAGATCTGCACACGCAGATAAATGTTGCTAGTTTCTGACCTTTCTGTATTTATTACAAACCGGCTATGTGCAGCTGTAGACAGTTTATTTTACTTTTGTATTGAGCAATTCCCACTCCTTCCATATCTGACACATGTTGAAGGGAAAAAACACTCAGAATATTTTCCACCAAGGTTGGTGCAAATGCGTAAACCAGAGTTTTCCCCAGACTACACTTGCACTCCCTTAGTGAATAAAGAGGACCAGGAATTCCAACTGTGTAATGCACCCTAATGAAGCCAGTGTTTTTTGTTTTTAAACTGCTGGCTGATATGATAAGCCTTCTGAATCCTGGTGGGTAATTATAATACAGGAACAAAGTGTAATTAAATTCAACAAGATGAAACACACATTGCAGCTCTTAATTTGCTTAGATTAAAACTGTCCCCATATGAAACACATATACATGTGTTGTAGTCAGGATATTTTGAATCATGAAATTAATACAAGCCAGGAAGAGGTGACTCAAATGTTCTTGTAATTAAAGCAAACAAGACATCTTAATATCTTTTATAAGACACTACCTAATTCCCATTTACCCAGTGTGATGAAAATGAGACGTGTTCATCTGACTAGTGTACCATGCATCTTGTGTGCTATTTTCTTACAATTGATAAACAGGTGAGTTGAGTTGAGAGATTTTTAATAACCTTTCCATCTCACCATAACTGTGCAATTGTACGGGGATCTGGAAAATATGGTCTTTACTGTCGCATCACAGACTCAGCCTAGTCTATATTTAAGTTTTGCTGACATAGGAGTTGGATGGATCGGAATTTGAAAATTTACAACCCTAACTGACATAGCTATGTCCTCAAAAACAGTTACTGTAGAAACTTACTGTAGAAACAGTTACACTGTAGAAACAGTTACTCTGGCAAAAAACTTCTTCCAGGTATAGCTTATTTCATTCGGGGAACTGGTATAAGCTATACCGATAATAGAACTCTCCACTAGGATTTTTGCCAGATTTTCATTGGCAAACCCTTTCTAGTGTAGACAAGGCCCTAGTTTGTTCTGTTATGCTAACTATGGAACAGAAGCACTGTGAGAGAGATTCTCAGACAGTGTAAACTGGCATACCTCTATTGACTTCAGTGTGCCAACACTGTTTTCCACCAACTGAGAATCTGGCCCTGTATCTTAAACAGTATTATTAATATCAGAGTGGTAGCCGTGTTAGTCTGTATCAGCAAAAACAACGAGGAGTCCTTGTGGCACCTTAGAGACTAACACATTTATTTGGGCATAAGCTTTTGTGGGCTAAAACCCACTGCATCTGATGAAGTGGGTTTTAGCCCACAAAAGCTTATGCCCAAATAAATGTGTTAGTCTCTAAGGTGCCACAAGGACTCGTTCTTTTTAGTATTATTAGTAGTAAATATGTATATTATGGTAATGCCAAAAGGCCCCAGTCAAACATAAAAAAAAGACGATACCTGCCTTGTGAGTCTTACAATCTAAAAAACAGAAATTTCTTCCCCTTTGCCCCCAAAGTATTTTTAGCATCTTGGTACTCACAATCTTAAAATTATAATAGAAAACAGTAATTTAAAAAAAATGATTTAAGTGGTTCTGGTGAAGGCTATGCAGGATGTAGTATCTTTATATAAAATATAAAATGCTTATTAGCAGAAACTGATTTTAAAAGAATTTTGAAGTGACTTTTCCCCTAGATATTTTTCTTCATTCTGACCACCACGTGTTCATGGCCCCATTTATCTTAATAAAGAGAATAGTTTTAGGTTTTCCTGCCAGTTTTTTGAATTACCACATTTACCATTGGTTATGCCTGTTAGGAATAATGACTGCACGAAGCTTATCCTGAAGTGGGTTTCAGTAAGAGAGAGGCTGTGTTAGATTAGAATTTATTGCTGAGAGGTTGATCTGCCTTTTATTTAACCATCTTTTGTTTGTTTAATATATTTTAACAGGGTTCTTGGAATAACAATGAAATCTAATAATGGAAAATATTGAATTTTAAGTGTGAACTCTAACATCTTACAAAATACTTGATTACACAAAAGACAATCTGAAATGTGGTAGAATGTTCATCATCCTTAGGTCACCACTTGAAAATGTACTTAGGTTAGTTATTACTATCTGACAGCTGCTCAGCTGGTGAAAAAAGTTGGTGGTCTCAGAGCATTTCTTTGCTGTCAGGTGATAACATCACAAACATCATTACCACTGTTGGCACCCTTGTTAGTAGTCTTAATAGCATGGCCAAAGATTTATGGAAACTGACCATCTCAATCCTAGAAATGATACCTCCAGGTTGGGGTTGGCTGAGGCATATTGGTGTGGTAGTGTGGGAAAGCTATCAGTGTTACAGCGTATTTGACATCTGCTCTGTAGACATAAAGAGGATTTCAATTCCAGGGCTGCGGTTTGGCGCTTTTCATAAACACAAAATTCACTTTATAAAATACTAAAGGCCAAGCAAAAATGAATATATGTTCTTACGTGTATTGGAAAGGAAGGAATAGCCACAATATGTAACTTTTATAAGTGCGTGTCAAAATCATCCTGATTAACAAAACAGTTTTTTCCATGAAGAATGTTTCAAGTACAATAAAACCCAGCTAAATAGACGATCCTAACGATATGGCCTGTACATTCATCTGGCTACAAAACAAAGAAATAATCATCTTAATTAAGGGCCTGATTGTGATACCTTTAAGTCACATAGGACCACTCATGGAGTTGAGTCTGCTGCTCACAGTGAATATGGATATCAGATCTGATCCTAAGCCACTTTAACTGTGTTTCAATCATGGGAAGCTGCTCCCAAGTTATTAATAGGTCTACTTATAAGACAGAGAGAGAGAGAGAGAGAGAGAGAGAACATGCTGTTGAAGACCACTGGCAGTTTGGTTCCAAATCCATAAGAAAAGAGGGCATTGCCAAGAATAAGGAAACGTATATACAATCCATCATACAGGCATTCAAAAGAGTATGGGGAACAGTTTCAATAGATCTAATGTATGTAATAAAAAGAGAAGAAATAGTATAGTACTATCTGCTAAAGTTGCCATGTAGTTAATGGTTTGTTAGTATTTCCATCATAAAATTTTATTTTCAGAGGTCTGCTTCTTGGCCATTAATGTTCCCTGAAGATGAAACTGGGCATGTATCAAGGAGGGAGTTCTTCTACACCTCCCACCCCTGCAGCCAAAAATTTAAAAAGAAAATTCATCAAGTTTTATGCAGCCTCCCTCCAAAAAGTTTACTTTTTCCAGTCTCTTTAGCAAATGTAATTCTAAAACCCTGTTGATTGATGTACTCAACATCGATAGCTGATTAGATTATGTCCTAGTTTAACATTTGTTAATTTTATTTTTACTTATTTTTTAAGTACTAATAATGAGTTTGGTGCTGTAAAAAAACACAGAAGGTGACATGGGGCCAGATACTCAACGGGTGTAAATTGGTTTAGCTCCATTGAAGTCAACTATATCTTTAAGTGTTAATATGGAAATTCAGTCATGCTAAGCCATGTAAACACGTAAAGATATAGTTGACTTAAATGGAGCTAAACCAGTTTACACCCGTTGAGTATCTGGCCCACAGAACTTAGAGTATTTATAAAATGGCAAAGCCAAACAAACTGGATGATGCTGAGGAAGGTTCTCTCACAGATTTACACTCTCCCTCTATTTGACAATAACTTAAAATAAGCAAGGGAAACCACATTTTAAATTCTAGTCATAAAAGTTTTCAAACAGTATTTTCTGATGTAGCATGTGACATGTTGTTTTTTTTTTTAAATCCCACTTCCTTGCTTTGGATTCTGTATTGTAATTCCATGTGAAAACTTTGATTATTCAACCTAGAATGATATCATAGCATGTGTGGTAAACAGCTGGAACTGGTGTTACTTTGTGCCATACTCAATGTTGTATGGTTGTATGTAAACACTTAAAAGTCCAAAGAATTTCACAAAAGGCAAGATTAAAATACAACTGTTTTTCTCTGGCTTTAGATCATACAAGCAAGGAAATTCATAACTAGGGATCCAAACCTCAAATATCTGGGCACAATGTAGTGCCAACCTTAATTTTACACAACTGCACCCTGTTGTGAGTAGATATTGGAGGTTTGATCCTGAACTATGTGTTTCATTGCTCGCATGAGTGTAAGCCAGAGCAATAATTTTATTTTAATGTTTGTCTTTGTTTGGTGAATAGACTTTTTGGAATGATTTTAGTGTTTCCTTCACATTTTCTCGCCAACTGAAATGAAACACATCCCTAATAAATAAGACTTTCAAAAAATTACTCTTGAAGTTCTGTGCTATGCAAGATTTTGTCACCCACTGTCATACTTGGACTTCAGGAGTGTTCAGAAGTTCTAAGCATTTTGTTAGAACCTTGATACTGCAAACAATTGCAGGCAACCCCCCCCAACACGTTAGTGAATCTGAGTAACTGATGCTACT
Organism: Chelydra serpentina; assembly: GCA_037349315.1. Lineage (NCBI taxonomy): Eukaryota > Metazoa > Chordata > Testudines > Chelydridae > Chelydra > Chelydra serpentina. The sequence continues at coordinate 8,846,981 of JBAIAC010000032.1, forward strand.
GCTGATTTTTGGATGATGAAAGCAACATAGGTGTCTTAGATATGTCTGTAATTAATTGAAGTTCTGTCTTACTTTGCTTAAAAAAATCAATTTCATTATTCAAAATCACCCAGTTCTTCGAAATTTTAATGAGGGTAGCGGAAGTGCTATGTCCAACACTACAACAGATTGTCAGTGCAAAATGCAGAGGAGGACTGGCAGTAACATCTTGTACCCAAAGGACAGAGCAAGGAATCCAAAGGAAGGGATCAACGTGTCTTTGCCTCTGCTAGTCTCCAGGTCAAGTCAGGGAAAGGTCTTCTTCACCACTCAAAAATCCTGAACTGACCTGCAAGCCATAAAATCTACTGTTTTTTAAAATATGAGACTGTCTTGAGAAGAGGATGGTTGCCATTTTCCCAGCTGTGTTTTTGGCTCTTTAAAAAAACAAAACAAAACCAAGTGTCTAAGTCAATGGCAACCCTTTTATCTTAACTGGGAAAGAGAAGGATGCACTGGGAAAGGGAGAGAGATCATGAGACAAAGCATTGATATTACAAAGATTTATGCTGCTTCTCTGTAACAGATGGAGACCAATCCAGTTGTGAATGGTAGTTTGAATTCCCTCATGAATAGTGGTGATATTATCTTAGTAGAGCTTGTTGAAGGTATGGGAAACTCAGATTCCAGATAAACTAGTCCCGTGGGTGTTGCAGTGAAACTGAAAGGTCCCTGACCCATAGTCTGCAAAATTCTAGCCAAAGAGACAGAGAGAGCCTAAGTGTTCAATAATAAATCTTTCACTCTGCAGTCTGACTGAATGTGTCATTAAAGGAGATTTACAGATGAAATTGAAACGTCTGGATGAGTTTAAAAAGAGGGGAAAAAAGAAGAGAGGAGAGAACAATTTTATATTGTACATGTGTGTGTAGAGTGAATCATGGGGGGCTGTGAATGGCCCCCAGCACCATTCATCCACCATGGTTTTGTGATGAAGAATTGCTGGAATTAGGAATGGCTGTGCCGGGAATTTCACTGCTCCCTTTGCACCTTGGAGCCAAGCTTTCTTGCAGCCCACTCAATGAAGCGTAGATTGGGTAGTCCAGGGGTGTTTCCCTTTGAGTGAAGGGCCCTGGGAAAGTAGGCCTTCTCTTGCCACAATTCCGCCCCCTTCTCGTCTCCCCCCCCCCCTCCCCCCCCGTAATTCTCAAGTATTTCTTTATGTGAACATGTGCCATTCAGGCTTTTCCTTTTCCTTCATCTAATCCTAAATTCCAGGACCAGAGATTTCCCTCTATTTGTCTACTACTCTCCCATTCATATCAGAATGGTCTCTTCTGTGCTTTCACTGGTGGGTCTGCCTGCCGAGGTATTTCTTGTCCAATCACTATGTTGATTGGTTTGCTTTATTATTATGGAGACAGGTGGTATGGAGACATGTTAACTCTCTTTGGTATGTCTTCACTGTAGAGTTAACCTGGGTCGGGAAGAGAACCATTGATAACTGCTCTTTAAGTATGGTTATTTAATCAGTCGTGCACCCACCTTATAGTATTTGTCAGAATTTCAGGGTAACTGCACCTGTATTCCATCCCCACCCTCCACTCCTATGATTGACTAAGACCAGCCACTTAGCCTCCCAGCTCTTCAGCTGTCAACCTCTTTTGGGTAGAAACCCACATCTCTCTCTCATCTCACCAGGATTTTTCCTGGCTGCACAATTCTCTGCCTACCCTTGATATTCACAGTAAACCAGACCACCGAGAAGGCCAGTGTCTGCACTTTGCTTTCTTTCCAGAGGCTATCAACAGCGTAATTGCATGCAGTTACAAATTACCATGCGGCTTTTTCTAAGTAAGCATGTTTATTCTTAAGATGAAAGCATTACAGAGAAAATGTACTAAAAACAATAAAAGAACATAAATTCATGTTAAAAGCTTATCCGAGGTCACCCCAACTCCGGTCTTTGGTTCTGATCGGTGTCAATCCTTCAAACCCCACATTTCCCCTGTGTTTACAAGTTCATAACTGTCTCAGAGCAGTCACAAATAGTTCAGTCTTTCCTGAATTCATCTGGGGCCTTTGATATTGGCCTCATGTAACAAGTGATCAGCAGAGAATGGCCCCTTTCTCGGGGCATAGCTTCAACAGGCTGGGTTTTTGCATAGCTGGAGGTGGTGAATTTGTATTCACCTCCTCTAGATATTCCCTAGAAAAACTATTTAACACTTTTTGTTCCAAAAGTTCATTCTTGTCTAGCACATTGTTCAATATAGTCCTTTGAACTCCCAGATCTCACCTCTGTCACGTCTCCCTGGGTGATTCTTTTCCCCGCTACTCAGAACTCACAGGTTCACAGACAGACTCTGTGCTGAAGAAGTATATCATTCCTGTTTCAGTGAGTGATCAGTCTACCGAAACAGGGCACAGCATAGGGTTGAATGCAAGTGCACACCCACAGTCAGGTGCGCGCCTTAAATACATTGTTACAAAATTATTCATTATATAGTGTATAAATACTTTTCTGCCTAACACTAAGATTAGTTTGCTAACTCACTTGTTTACCTGGTTGGACTGCTGACCAAGTTGTTTGCCTGATCAGGTTGCTGACCAAGCTTTTACCTAGCTATTCCCTTTCCTTGACTGACAAGCAGGCATCTTTTCACATGTCCAACACCTAAAGTATGCATTCTACATATTACTATCCTATAGGTTACACACAGTCCCTGCCCACAATAATACTAAACTATTCTTTTAATTAATACAATGGACCTCAGAGAGACTTAAACTTAAATAAGGTTTTCCAAGGAAATTGTCATATCTGTCATAGTAGCTTCATCTAGACCACATTTCCCTGGTGGACTTATGAGAACATCAGGTGGGACTGTGTAAAAAGCCTTACTAAGCCTTTAAGGTATATCACATCTACAGCTTTCCCCAATCCAGTAGGCTAGTAATCCTATCAAGGAAGAAAATTAAGTTGGTCTGGCATGATTTGTTCTTGACAAATCTATGCTGGCTATTACTTATCAGTGTATTATCCTCTACTTGCTTACACATTGTTTTGCTTCAGTATCTTTCCCTATGTCAAAGTTAGGCTAACTGGTCTATAATTCCCTAGATCATCTTTGTTCCCCCTTTTAAAGATAGGTATTATGTTTGTTTTTCTTTGGTACTCTGGGACCTCACCCATCCTCTGAGTTCATGAAAATAGTCACTAATAGTTTTGAGGTTCCTTAAGTACCCTAGAGAGAATTTTGTCAGGACCTGCCGAGTTAAATACATCTAACTTATCTAAATATTTTTTAGCCTGTTCTTTCCATATTCTGTCTTATGTTCCTTCCCCTTTGTTGTTAATATTAATTGTGTTAATCATCTGGTCACAGTTAACCTTTTTAGTGAAGACTGAAGCAAAATTGGCATTAAATAATTCAGCCTTTTTAATGTCCTCCATTATTAGCTCGACTTCTCCACTAAGTAGTGGACCTACACTTTCTTTGTCTTTCTCTTAAGATATTTACAGGACTTCTTATTGCCTTTTATGTCCCTTGCTAGTTGTAACTCATTTTTGCCTTATGCTTTCTGATTTTGTCCCTAATACGTGTGCCATTCTTTTGTACTGTAAAAACATTAGCAATTTGTCCATGTTTCACTTGTGATAGGATTCCTTTGTGATTCCGATGTCATTAAAGAGTTCTTGGTGGTGGCATAGTAGCCTTTTGCTATTCTTCCTATTTTTCCTTTGCATTGGAGTAGTTTGCTGTTGCTCCTGTAATATTGTCTCTTTGAGAAATTGTCAGCTCTCCTGAACTCCTTTTTCCCCTAGCTATTTTTCTCTTGGGACCCTACCTACCAGTTCTCTGCGTTTATGTTGGTCTGATTTTTCGAAGTCTATTGTCCATATTCTGCTGCTTTCACTCTTTCGTTTCCTTAGAATCATGAAATCTATCATTTCATGACCACTTTCACCCAAAATGCCTTCTACCTTCAGATTCACAACCAATTCTTCCCTGGTAGTCAGAATCAAGTTTAAAATGACTGTAACTCTGGTTATTTCCTCCACCTTCTAAAACTAAAAGTTATCCCTGATACATTCCAAGAACTTATTGGCTTGTTGTGTTTGCTGTATTACTTTTTCAACAGATGTCTAAGTAGTTAAAGTCCCACTGTGACCAGGTCTTGTGTTTTGGGGATTTCTGTTATTAGTTCTAGAAATGCCTCATCCACGTCTTCCTTCTGATTCGTTAGGTGGTCTATAGTAGACCCCTAACATGATGTCACCCTGTTTTCCCCTCCTTTTTCTCTTCCCCCAGAGTCTTCCAACTGGTCTGCCTCTAACCTCCTTCTGGACCTCAGAACAGGTATATATATTCTTGATGTATAATGCAACACCTTCTCCCTTTTTTCCCTGACTTTCCTTTGTAAGAACCTAAGAACATAAGAATGGACATGCTGAGTCAGACCAATGGTCCATCTAGCCCAGTATCCTGTCTTCTGACAGTGGTCGGTTACAGATGCTTCAGAGAGAATTAATAGAACTGGGAAATTATCCAGTGACCCCTGTCATCCAGTCCCAGCTTCTGGCAGTCAGAGGCTTGGGGACACCCAGAGCATGGGGTTGCATCCCTGACCATCTAGGCTAATAGCCATTGATGGACCTATCCACCATGGATTTATTTAATTCTTGTTTGAATCCAGTTATGTCTTTTGGCCTTCACAACATCTCCTGGCAATAGGTTCCACAGGTTGACTGTGAATTGTGTGTAGAAGTACTTCCTTGTTTTTCTTTTTAACCTGCTGCCTATTAATTTCATTGGGTGACGACCCCCCCCCCCCAGTTCTTGTGTTATGGGAAGGGGTAAATAACACTTTCCTATTCACTTTCTTCACATCATTCATGATTTTATGGACTTCTATTATATACCCTCTTTATCTTCTCGTTTCCAGGCTTGAATAGTCCCCGTCTTTTTAATCTCTCCTCATATGGAAGCTTTTCCATACCCCTACTCATTTTTGTTGCCCTTCTCTGTACTTTTTCCTATTTTCTAATATATCTTTCTTTTTTGAGAGGGATAACCAGAACTTTACGCAGTATTCAAGGTGTGGATGTACCATGGATTTTATATAGTGGCATTATGATATTTTCTGTTTTATTATCTATCCCTTTCCTAACAGTTCCTAACATTGTTAGCTATTTTGTCTGCTGCTGCACATTGAGCAGATGTTTTCAGAGAACTATCCACAGTGACTCCAAGAGCTCTTTCTTGAACGGTAACCACTAATTTATACCCCATCATTTTAATGTATAGTTGGGATTATATTTACTATTGTGCATTGCTTTGCATTTATCAACATTGAATTTCAGCTGCCATTTTGTTGCCTTCTCACCCAATTTTCTGAGATCCTTTGTAACTTTTTGCAGTCAAGGAACCTTGTCAAAGGTTTTCTGAAAGTCCAAGTACACCATATCCATTGGATCACCCTTGTCCATTTGTTGACCCCCTCAAAGGATTCTAAGTTTGATGATTTCCCTTTACAAAAGCCATGTTTACTCTTCCCCAATCATGTGTCTGATAATGCTGTTCTTTGCTATAGAACTATAGAATTCCTGAATAAGCCATTACCCCTCTACATCAATATTTCAGTCATAAGATTTATCACATTGGCAGCTGTATGCCTCCCTGCTCCTCAGAAGGGAGTCTCCAACCACTACTACCCTTCATCTCCTCATCTGGGGTGCAATAGACGTGAGCTTCTTAGCCTTAGGAGCAGGTGGCTCCTCTTTCTCAGCCATTGGGGTCTGCTTATCACCTTCTGTCAACAGTACAGCATACAACTTCTTGACCTCAAAAGATGGGGCACCTGGGTGGGGAGTGGAGCAGTGTCTGTTGCCTAAGGTGGCCAACAGCCAGTCTCCTCCCCACAGAGTGGCCAGTTCTGCTTCCTCCTCTGGTGCTGCTATAATCAAGTATAGTTAGCTAGCTCTGTCCCAGATGTTTTCAGTGTGTCCTGGTGATGAAGTCCTCATGCTCCCGGATGCTACCCAGATGAGCCACCTTTTCCTGCAGCTCTCTAACCTGCTTCCTGAGGGACTCCACAGATAGCTCTCACACTGGGTGGGTGGTTCCCCCTTCCTGGCTTTCTTTGACAGGGACATTCAGGCTGTATTCCCAGCAAGTGAAGACCAAGATCTGATTAGAAGTCTCTAGGGTCCAGATGCCTGTCTGGCAAGGGGCCTCACAGGTGCAGGCAGAGGAAGAGTTAGCAATATTGTTGGCGCTGTACCGTTTTCCTCCCATTGCGGGTTCTGCATTGTAGAGTATCTGCAAGTTAAAAGAGGGAAAAAAACAAACAAACAAAAAAACCCTCAATCTCCCTGCCTTCCTCCTCTGGTAAACTCAGCTAGCTAACTCCTTTAGTCTCCCAGCTGCCTTTGTCTAACCAGCCACATGTCTCTGTAGTAGTCTATGTACTCTAAATGTCGACTCTGTTGGACCAATCAGGAAGTGATTCCCTGAGTCAAAATCATGCCACTGAAAATGCCCAGCCCCCTTCTCCAACATGATTAAATCTGGGGATTGTTAATTCAGGTGCCCTACTGACTGCACTTACTGTGTCAGCTCACAAAGGGAGCGTTTTTTCAGCTCGTCAGATCCCAAACTGTTTGTAACGGTATAGATCAATATGAACACTTTTGAATTTCTCCTGGAAGTTAATAAGCCAGTTTATTTGTCAAAAAAGTGACCTAAGACATTCCCTGTCTGATAAAAACTAACAGATGGGAAACTTCATTCTCTACCAATTATAACTTCTGATTGATCTTCAGGTGTAGCCCTACATTGCAATAACCTAACCTAGAAGTCACAAATGGAATGTATTTCAGAGTCAAAGTTTGGATATAACGGATAATTACAAGCTTCTGCAGATCCCACCCCTGACTCAGGAGCAGAAGGGTATAACATTTCACGTTTTGAACTTTTTCAATGAAGGGTGGGCAAAACCCTCAAAAATGACAGCTGAAATTTCCTGTGACCCTGAAGATCCTTCGTGCAACCCACTGCCATCACTTCTGTTTTATCTGGATTAACTTTGCTCTCAGCCATGCCCTAATTTGAGACACGCATTGAGAAAGCAAATAGACTGCTCATCCAGGTCTGCTTGTTTTCTGTGTACAGATAGCATCACAATCCAGTTCAACTCACTTGCTCCCAAAATAGTCTCATATACCCGTTGATCATATGGGTGAAAAAAAATTGAGTCCTATGATACACTGCACAAGAAATTGCTCAGTGAAGACAAGCAATTTCCACAAATCAACCTATGAGACCTCTTAGAAAATAGCAGAACCACTTGTAAACTGGGGGCTACAGGAGATTCAACAAAAACCTCATGGTCAACAGTGTCAAAGTTTGCTCATGAATCTGAAAAGAATCAGTGTAGACACCTGATCTTAGACCATCACTTGGATGAGATCATCAACCAATGAGAAAAGAGCAGTTTCATGTCAAACTCAGGCCAAAAGTCTAACTGAAAGGGATCAAGAAAATCTGAGGTTTCTGTTTGGCTCCACGCTTGTCTGTCTACCATCTTCTCAATAATCGTACCCAACAAGGAAGATTAAAGATAGAGTGTTAGTTTGTGAGATTGTCAGCATCAAAAGATTCTCTGAATAAGAGGTTAAAAATATAGATGGACAGCAACTTGACTTACACTCAGAAGTGAATATAAAGCCGGATATGTTTTGTCAAAGAACTATGGATAACTACAGACAAAGACATCTGGGTACTCTTTCCAGATGTGCTACTGATTTACAGTGCGACCTTGGAAATACTTAGACCTGGTCTACTCTTTAAAAAGTTTTACTGGCATAGTTATGTCAATTAAGGGATGTGACTTTTTTTTTAACTGACATAGCTATGCTGGTAAAAGCCCTGCTATAGATGAAGTTATGCCAGTATAACTTTGCTTATCTGCTGTAGCTTATGCTGGTTCCCAGTATAAACACTTTTATACTGATAAAATTGCAACCTCACTACAGTGTTTTGCTAGCACAGCTATAATGGTATAACTATACTGGCAAAATCCTCCTACTGTAGACAAGGCCTCAGTCTGTATGCCTCAATTCCCCATCTGTAAAATGTGTCAAATACTGCTTACCGATATTTGTAAAGCACTTTGAGCTCTATGGATGGAAAGATCTTTGTTAATGCCTATTCTTTTCTTGTGTATATACATTTTTCCCAACTTCATTTTAAAATGGTATTTTGGTCTTTAAGTGCGAGAGTTAAAGATCAATGTTTTAAGTATTTGAAAGTTGGCATTCTAAGCTTTCAGAGGGCATAACACCTTGGTTTCTAATTCCAGTGATTCCCCAGTTATTGGACATTAAAATAATATTGGATTTGAAATGGATATGTGTAAGCTATATACACTGGGCAGACTTCAGTGTATGAGCCACTCATCACAGGCGACGGGGTTTGGACCTGCTGCCTCGGCCTACCCATGAAAAGCAGAGAGAGACTGTTTGCTCTTGGCTCACTGCCCACTCATAAGGGCCAGCTGAGCCTTAATTTGGGTGTGGCCCCAGCTGAGCCTGCCTTTCCACTCATCCTGGGGCTGCTTGCTCCAGCCATAGCCCTTTCCTGGGCTGTATTCAAGCCCCTCTGGGCCAGAGCAGGTAACCACCCCGCTACAATATGGGAGAGGGAAGGCAAGATGGTAGAGAATAATATCATTTTAAAATTATATATTTCTTAAAGTACTAGAGACCAATAAATATGAAATACTGTGGGATTCTCAATTTTACAATGGTTTAGGATGGATATGCAATAGGGGTAAGCATCTAATTCCCTGAAACTCCATATGAAAACTCTAGCCTAAATCATTAATTTTCATCTCACAAATGTTACTTTGGCAGCTCACTAAATATTATTGATCCTTCCCACTAGCACTGAGGCTTTGGTCCGGCAGTGCTTTTTTCGGCACAAGTTCAGGATTTAGTAGTGTGCATCCTGAATGTCTGACCAATGTAGTTTTTAAATCCTTGATTAAAGATAAAATAGTATTTTAAACCACAACAAACTAAATGCAATAAATGGTAATGAGTCTGACTTAAAACCACAAATCAAGGAAATTTGGAGTCAAGGTTGAATTTTATGAACATCCATCCTTAGCGCACTATATTGTGTCTACAGAATGGTATGTAAGATCATTTATTGTTTGAGAGACTTACAATTTGAAAGATCTGTAAAATAGGGCAGAGGCACATTTGCAGGGTGATGTAGGGGTTTCTTGCTCTGCCTTTCCTCATTCTGTCTCTGAGTTAAATGGAGGATTTCAATCTTCAGCACTATTTAGTTTAAAAATCTCCTAGACCAGATAGTGAAAAGGCCAGATTAGAGAAAACACTCATGTAAATTTGGTGTGAATTTAAGTGGGGTTTCATGTAAAAGACCTAAGCATTTTTTTAATGAGAGAGATTGAGAAGAGCCTGGTTGTCATTCTGATTCTTCTGCCTTCATGCAGCAGTCTCACTTACTGTGCTGCTCTTGATTTGCTGATTGGCAGAGAAGCTTACAAAGCACCCAGCACCTCTTCTTAAAGGGTCTGTTTTAAGCAGGACCTTTAAGGTAATTGAACTGGCTGGATTATTTTGTGAGTTTTGGATTGCTTGTGTTAGGATCTGGTTCCCACCTTGAAATGCCAGGCTGGTTGGCAGAACATGGGTTGCTTGAATCATATTCAGTATTAAAATCTGTTCCAAAGGTCAGTTTTTAACTCCAAACCCACTTGTAGAAAGCCAAGAAACAGAGGTGGGGGACAAAAATAATGAGCCAAATTTTGCTGTCAGTTACACCTGTATAAATTCAGATCAAATCAGTCAAGCTTCTACAGATTTACACTAGGGTACTTAAGAGCAGAATTTGGTGAATTGCCTTCCAAATAATACTAAGGGTAGGTCTACACTTACCCGTCGCGTCTGAGGCGTCGGATCGATGTTCTGGGTTCGATTTATCGCGTCTTGTTTAGACGCGATAAATCGAACCAGGAAGTGCTCCCCCGTCGACGCTGGTAATCCTGCTCCACGAACGGAGCAGGCAGAGTCGACGGGGGAGCCTGCGCGCCGCAGTGTGGACCAGGGGTAAGTAGTTTTAAGTTCGAAATAAGATACTTCGATTTCAGCTACGTTATTCACGTAGCTGAAGTTGCGTATGTTATTTCGAATTTCGGGGCTAGTGTAGACCAGCCCTAAGACAATTTGGAACAACCAGGTTTATATCTTATAATTGTTTACAAGTTCCAGGAACTATTTATTATTATTTGTATTGCAGTAGAACCTAGAGGCCCCAATCAGGATCGGTCCTTGTATGTATTTTATTTTTCAACATAAATGTTTCACTGGTTTTTGTTTTGCTCTTAAAGCAAAAAGAGCAATGTCATCAGGCCAAAACATTGAAGTTCTAAAATAACCATTGTATGAAAGATAAAAAGGTAAAGAAACAGAGTTTGGTTTCAGACTTTTGAGAGATTATTATAAACTTTGAGGAAAATATTATTTTAAAAATAGCTCAGCTGTGCCCTGTAAAACCAGTAAACTTCTGTTTTAATTCCAATATAAGTAGCAAATGGCTGCTGTGTGTGTGTGTGCGCCTTTTTTTCTTAAATATTGCTTACTGTATAAGACCCTGTTTGCTTAATTTCAACCTAACTGAATTTTTATGGCCATGCCATAAACCTCCTGTAAATAGAGGCTTAAATGGAAATGCTGACATAACCTTAATTACATTGGCTCCAGTGCGATACTGTGATTAAAGTTTATTTACTTTGCATATGCGTGTGTGTCTGTGTGTAAATTCATTGTTGAAAAGCTAATGGAAAACTAATGTGGCAATGGAGAATGTGATCTTGTGCAGTGTTTTATTTCTTGGCCATCGAAAACAGTTGGTGCATGTTTACAATATCAAAGAGCTTATTTTTAATTTAAACAACAAGAAGTCCGGTGACACCTTAAAGACTAACAGATTTATTTGGGCATAAGCTTTTGTGGGTAAAAAACCCACTGCATCTGAAGAAGTGGGTTTTTTACCATGAAAGCTTATGCCCAAATAAATCTGTTAGTCTTTAAGGTGCCACCGGACTCCTTGTTGCTTTTGTGAATACCGACTAACACGGCTACCCCCTGATATTTTTAATTTAGGCATGTTAATAATTTAGAAATCATTGTGAAACTCAACAGGTTTCCCACTTTTAAGCCGTTCACTGTTCTTTCATAAAGTGTTTATACCTGGCTGGTGAATTTAATAGTATATTCCATTCAGAATTGGGAAAAGGGAAAAATCTGCTGCATGAACGTGAGCTTCTCTATCTAATTTTATAGTTGGGCTGTTGTATTTTTCTTTTTGGATGAATTATATATTAAAAAAAATTCAACAGATTTCTCCCCAAAGTGATTGTACAGCCTAAAACCAGATATACAGCCTAAAACATATCTTCATTGCATCAATAAAACTATTATAAAGTAAGCTTTATGAAATTCTCCTCAGTGAGCAGTTTTCCTAACTGACATGTTTATAATACTGAGGAAGTGACTGAGATAAATCATTCAGGGCATTGAAAACTAATTTAGTAAACAATTCTTTTGTGTGCAAACTTTGAATTCGAAGAAAACTGTCCATAAGACATATATTGCAGAAGACAATGAGATTGTCTCACTTTCTACCTCCACATTTTCTTTGAAATTTTTTGTCTTGGTAGCACCACATTTAATCTCTGCTATTGTTAGAAATGGGCCTGAATGAAAACCTCAGATCTTACGCAGTTCAGGTCTGTATCTGAGCTGTTTGACTCAGGGTATGTCTACACTACGAAATTAGGTCGATTTTTTAGAAGTCGATTTTTGGGAACAGATTGAATAAAGTCGAATGCATGCGTCCTCACTAAGCGCATTAAGTTGGTGGAGTGCGTCCATAGTACCGTGGCTAGTGTTGACTTTCGGAGCGGTGTACTGTGGGTAGCTATCCCACAGTTCCCGCAGTCCCCGCTGCTCATTGGAATTCTGGGGTGAGCTCCCAATGCCTGATGGGGCAAAAAATTTGTTGCGGGTGGTTTTGGGTAAATGTCGTCAGTCACCCCTCCCTCCTTCCCTCCGTGAAAGCAACGGCTGCTAATCATTTCGCGGCTTTTTTCCTGGAGTGCCCGTGCATGCGCCATAGCTCTGCAAGCGGGAGTCCTCTCAGATCACCGCTGCAGTTGTGAGCATTGTAAATAAACACCTTGCATTTGCCCTTGGAGATTTTGATATATATATTGGCATTGCGTCTTTTGCAATGGAGTTCTGATAGCACTGATTCGTCTCCCCATACAGCGATCAGACCCAGTGTCTCCCGTTCGGTCCATGCTGGAGCTCTTTTGCGATTCTGGGACTGCGTGATCACCTCTGCTGATGAGCTCGCCATGCTGGTCAAACAGAAAATGAAATTCAAAAGCTCCCGGGGGTTTTCCTGTGTACCTGACTAGTGTATCTGAGTTGAAAGTGTTGTCCAGAGCGGTCACAATGGTGCACTCTGGGATAGCTCCCGGAGGCCAATACCGTCGAATTGCGTCCACACTACCCCAAATTCGACCCATCGATGTCGATTTCAGCGCTAATCCCCTTGTCAGGGAGGATTACAGAAATCAATTTTAAAAGCCCTTTAAGTAAAAAAAAATGGCTTTGTCGTGTGGGCGGGTGCAGGGTTACATCGATCTAACGCTGCTAAATTCGACCTAAACTCCTAGTGTAGACCAGGGCTCAAGACACATGTCAGGTTATTACATGTGCAGTGTCGCCAGCTCTTGTGATGTTATTGTGACGCTCATGATATTTACTGTTTTACTTAAAGCTCCTGGAGCAGAGAATCTCAGCTTTAGTTAATTAAACACATAACCCTCATAGTTAGGGTGACCCTCCGTCCTGTTTTTAAAGGGACAGTTCCGTTTTGGGGGACTTTTTCTTATACAGGCGCCTATTACTCCCCACTCCCTGTCCTGTTTTTTCACAATTACTATCTGGTAACCCTACTCATAGTTGTGGAGAAATGCTTGAAAATGTGAACCAAGTAAATCCTAAACACTCAGAACCCAAGAAGTCAAATAAAAAGAATCCCAAATGTATTTTTTTTGTAAATCTCTTAATTTGTAAGCCAGTTCCTGAATATTTTGTGGACTTGACTCATGATTTTTGAATGTTTGTGGCTGGCAGTACTGGATGTGCATTTTGGAGATAGAAACAGAAAGGAACATTAAAAGAGGCTTTGATTGGACAACTTAGGAGCTTGAAATCAGTGGTTCCCCTCTTTTTTTCTTCTTGTTCTTAGTACATGCGCTGTAAGTCTGAATACAAGTGATCCATCCACCTGAGTGTATCGTTGTTTTGTAATATCTGTAGCCATACCCTCATAGGATAAGACATTGACACTTGTGTACACCAGCTGTTATGCCACATATAATCTTTACTACTGTTAAAACTTTACTAATGTTTACATTACGAAAAAGGGATAGATTGATTTTAAGTTTCTTTCTCTAAATTGTGCATGTCTAAAAATAGAGACCAATGTGGCCGTGGTGCAGGGTGATGGGAAACCCGGGGCAAAGGGCGAACCAAACCTAGTATTTAAAAGGATCTTAGTTTTACAAGATCATGTATTGTGCAGAATATACTGTAAGTGGAAATGTAGGACCTGATTTTCACAGGTTCTGAGCACCTGCAGTTCCCGTGGAGTTCACTTGGAATTGTGGTAGTTACTGACTCTTGATAAACAGGTGTATCAAGCTGGATGCCCAAAGATTGAGGCCCAAAAAATTGGTGCACTCTTACAAAAAGGTGGGCCTGAGTGGCTTGCCAGTGGCTACACAGTAATTGGATCTGATTCTCAGCGAGTAAGGCCTCCTGATTCTCAGTGCTTTGCTTAATCCAGGAAACTATCCTGGTAGCTGGGATGTGACACTATAGTTTGTGCTGGGATATGGCTGTGGAGTGGGAGCCAAGTGGTGCATTTTAAGAAATCTAAAGAGGAAAAAGGTAAGTTCTTTGTTTATATGCTGAGTGCCCTGCTTTAGTCTTCTAAGTGAGGGCATTCAGCATACATTGCTCAAATCTATGAAATTTACATTTTTTATTTTGGCTGTTTGCTTTTACTAGAAGAGAGCACAATGTAGGCAAATAGTTTCAAACTGTGTGGTCCGTATGATTTATACATACTGCTCAGAACTACCGTTAACCAGATTTCTTGGTCTCATTCCCATTTGTTACAGTGTAATTGGGTATCACTTAGCAGCAAGAGGGGTGCCCTTTCCATTAGAGAGAAAGAAGGGAGCTCCTTGATGCTGAAGTATGGTTGAAGCTTTCATTCAAAGAAATGTGTAAAGGTGTGGAAAAGATGTGGCAGATTTACCCCATTTGAAGGGCTACCATAGTTCTGGATCAGTTATTGTCTGAAGTGAGACTGAGAAACTTCTGCTCTGTAATAACGTTTGGAAATTAAGTTGGAGGGGGAGAGAGAGGGAAAAGAACACACGCTGTAGATCCTTTTGGCTGGCAGCTGAAAAGTGCTCCTGCATATAGGTCAGCCAACTTCTGAATACATCACCTTCTTGTTAATTGCAGCCTTTACATAGTACTGTGACTAGAAAGCGCTAGTCCTTAAATGACCTATGCTTTTTTGGCTGAAATACTGCAATGGTAACTTAAAACTGCCGTTGAAGACAGCTTCTGTGATAAATTAAAGGCAAAATGGTAGTTTTTCCAAGGTCCAAATCACTAGAAACCAGATTCTCAAAGGAGCCTCCAAAATTGCACAATTTGTGAGCACACCATTTACACCAGTCAAGTGTTGCATTCGTGCACACAGCGACTGCCTCTTACTAAGGCTATGTCTAAACGACCACTTATGCCAGTATAATTGTGTCTCTCAGGGTGTGAATAAGCCAGTCCCCCAAGCGACATAAGTTACACTGACCTAAGCGCCGGTGTGGACAGAGCTATGTCAGCGGGAGAGTGTTTCCTGCTGAAATAGCTGCCACTGCTTGTTGGGGGTGGATTAATTTAGTCAACGGGAGAGCTCTCTCCCGTCAGCATAGAGCAGCTACCCTCGAACGTTTACAGCGGCGCAGCTGCAAGCTCTGTAATGTAGCCACAGTTTAAGGCAGGGACTGTCTCTTACTATGTATGTAGACAGTACCTAACACGATGAAGCTAGGATTTCAATTTGGGCCTGTAGGTGTTACTGTAATACAAATAATAACTAGTTAATACTGGCTGGCTCAGACTTATCCTGGGCAAGTAGTGTAGGTCAGAAGGGGAAGACCCTTTGAGGATCTGTTTGGGATTTGGGATACTGTCCTCTCCTTCCATTGAGGGGGTCTTTCCCTGTTTGTCTATTTAGTGTGAAACCTTATGGTATTATTTGGACTTATTAACCCTAAACAACCATATAGCATTGATTGTAAAATACCTTTTTTCTGCTTTCATCTTGCTAGGAACCTTGCTCCTTCCTCTCTGATGAAGATTTGACCATGTAATGCACGTGTTTCTCATCTCTAGACTAGATTACCCTGTTTTAGCGTACTCACTCTTGACTGTGGAAGCGCTGCTATGAACCCAGCTGGTGCAATAGGATAGGCTGCAGTAACGTATGTCTCCCTCATCCTCCTTTCCTTCATCTGTCTCCTAATCTGCTTTCAGTGTCACTTTAAGGCTTTGTTCCTGATTTTTAGGGCCATCAGTGGACTAAGATGCCCCTGCATCTGTGACTGCATCTCCATCAGTCATTTATAGTCAATGGAACTTAAACATGTACTCAAGTATTGTCCTGAATAGGGACAGATTGAAGCATGTAGTTAAGTGTTTTCCTTTGTAAGAACTTTATACTTAGTAATAGTAACTAATAATTTAATAAAACGTTAAAAATTCCCAGTACAATCATGTAGGTATCTCTGTCTTAAAAAGTGAAAGGTACAAACAAGTAGCAGTTAATAATGGTCAATCACCAAGAGTTTTGGTGGTTTGGTTCAGGAAAGCATGCAAAAATTAGATGTTTATCTAAACTTACCCTAACTGTTTTGGTCTAGAAATTGTCTTGAAATGCCTTAGAAATAGCAATGAAAACACACCCATTCTCACAGTATATTGATACTTCTCCATCCAAACAAAACTTTTTTTTTGTTTTGCAAGAACTACAGAGCTCACAGGAATGAAAACAATCAGCACCACAATAGCTAATTAACCACTTTGACCTCTGTGTTTTGGATGCAGTTAAAGTATCGATTAAAACCTGGGTCAGTTTTTCTTTTATTTCAACCATCTCGTCCCTCTCTAGTAGTAATTAATATCTTTTGGTTCCTTAAGCCCAACAGATTTGTTTGTGGAAACCAACACCAGATATGAAACATTTGCAAAGATATTTTACTTATCTATGACTGTTGCTATACATCATGTGGTTGAAATGTATGAAGGGGACAATAAACACAGTAGACTTAGGCTAGGTCTACACTACCCCCCCCCTATCGAACTAAGGTACGCAACTTCAGCTACGTGAATAACGTAGCTGAAGTCGAAGTACCTTAGTTCGAATGAAAAAGCACTTACCCGGGGTCCAGACGCGGCGCGCAGGCTCCCCCGTCGACTCCGCCTACTCCGTTCGTCGAGCTGGAGTACCAGCGTCGACGACGGAGCACTTCCTGGTTCGATTTATCGCGTCTTGACAAGACGCGATAAATCGAACCCAGAACATCGATCGCGCGCCTCCGACGGGACGCGTAAGTATAGACCTACCCTTAGATACATTAGATAGACATGTTCTCTGGTTAAATTCCTCACAAGTAACTCATACATTTTGAAAGGTCACTGGAAGACAGTAGTGGAAGGACTGGTTAGTTCTGACTAGAACTTATCGTCAAGTCTGCACCCACACTGTCACTAAAATGATTCAGCCTGAACTGGTATCGAATCGTGAACATATAGTCTACGTAGCAGTTTGGAGCATGCTTGTAAATCATTTGAAACATCGTGTGTATGGATACAAAGTGTGTTACGTGTTATATGTGGTTATTTATTTTATTTTTTGGTATAGTAAATATTTCTAACATAAACCAGCTTTTAGGGTCAAATTCTGAAAGGTGCTGAGTGCTTGCATGAGTACCTGTAATTTACGTCAATGGGAGTTGTGGATACATGCACATTACCTTTTAGGATTTGGCCTTTAATTTACGTGTGTTGGTGAAATATGCTCTGTAACTATCTCATTGTACATACAATCTCCTTCCTAGTAGATTGTCTGCATAGAAGCCTCTCAGCCTCTCAGATGGTACAGAGAAACCATGCATTGGGATGTCCCATCTTCCATCTCTATTAATTCCATGAATAAGCTGCGAAATAATTTTCTTGTCTATATTTTAGTAATTTTGTGCTTTTTATCTTTACCTACTACATGCCCCAGAGTTCAGGACACTTAGAGTAGCAGTCTGCATGTAATTCATGTCATGCTATCAGGTATCCTATCATAAGCCTTCATTCTTCCAAAAATAGGGGAGGAAAAAAGACTTTTGCCTTGTGTGCCTTGTATGAAATGCCTTTTATTGCACTAATTTGAAATGATTCGATGTGATGGACAGCAGTTTATCAAAACAAAATCTCATTAAAGTCTGTTTGCACTTTGCCCTGAATCTCCTTTGTATAATACGATAGTAAAGCTTTCTGTGAGCAGACAGTAACCTGCGGTAACCTGCGGTGTGTGTACATTTATGAGCGATGAATAAAACCATTGTTATCATTCTTAAATGTTGGCATCAATGCTGTGCTAATAACATTTGAAAGTTTCTGCTTTATCAGCAACAATGACTGGCAAATAATCAGCTATTTTGTAATGGGTCGCTCAGAAATAGCTGCTGAAGGAAGTTGAGTAAGCTTCATGCAAAAAGACACTGCTGCATTTATGATGATACTATTTTTGTTGAGTAAGGATGACATGACTGTTGTTTTTGCTTTTTAAATATACAATGCAATTAAGAATGATCAGTTTTCCCACACATACCACAAAGCCACTGAAGCATAAATGCTAATGACTGGACCCCCTTAAATTTTGAGTGACTTCCGCCGTTTTGGCAGCTTACGGGTATGAATGCATGTTTAATACTGCTGTGTGGCTTGTCATGTGACTGCAATTCTTATAGAGATTGCATGTGCCTCAGAGGTAATTGCTAATAAGTACCAAACTCTTTGTTTTAAGCTATAATGCTGATTTTGAGAATATTCTGGAATATGTATTTATAGCAGTTGCCCTCTTTCATGCAATGTGTACCTCTTTTAATGAGAAAAGTTCTTTCCGTGTATATGTACATATTCTGTATCTAATAATGGTGGCACCAGTGGAGACCTCAGAATTAGAAATTGCAAAGCACGAAGAATTTGTAATTTGCATTAATAGAGAAATAGTGCGTGATCATATAAATAAAAATGACTGGGTTCTATACACACAAAAGAGCATATAGATATTAAACATTAACTTGTGTAATGTGTATGTGGCTAGTTTTAGAGTGTATATAGCATCAACGAAGAAATATTGCTATTTGGACCGACAGATTACTAAAATAGACTTATCCTGTCACCGAAGTGAATTTTTTTTTATAGTGACAGTAGTATTGGACACAATTACTGCTAGAAAAGTCAGAATCTTAATTATTGATACTTTTTTGTATGCAAAAACGTGGTTAAATATTGCTAGGTTAGTCCTCGATAACTGCTGCAGTGTTTCTTTTAGAATAAAATCTACATAAATAAATGTTTATATAATAAATGTTAAGGAACATTTTAACCTTCCATAATTCTTTTCTATGTTCTTCTTCCCAAAGTTTCTCTGTATTCATTGTCTGTGTCTCCCTCTTAAAATGCAGTAAAAACAGTTATGTATATTCTGCATGCCTGTATATTTTTATTAGTTTAGGGCCAAATCAGCAGGGGTTTTGAATGCTTGTGACCGAGTAAGCCTACATGATTTGGCCCTCATTTTCTAAGTGAGAATCTTACAGGCAAGTGGCTAATTATCCAACTGGAAAGTTGCTTTCATACTTTTCGCTTTGACCTGTATAATTTTTTCTGCTAGGAAGTGCATTTTATAGAGACAGTAAGCAAGTGTTGTTCTAAATGTAGGTTACTGTTACTTGTATCTCAGCAGGTTAGGCTGTGTAGATCAAACCTTAATGTTGCATAAGAAAATTGCTCCCTGAGAACATACAGTGAAATTTTCCCCTGTGCATAGAACCAGCAGAAGGCCTATGTACCATTTAAGCCCCAAGTTTGTGCTAGTCCTCTGCATAGAGGTCATATCCATAGTGAAAAAGGCTTTTCCACATACACAAATCATAGATGTAACTCAAACGGCTTAAAGCCAAGTTACATATCTTTGTACTAAGAAGAGGAGTAGCAGGCAAAATAAATCTGTTTCCATTGTCAGCCTTTAAAAGAAGACCTGCCAGAATGGGAAAAATCAAAGGAATTTCTTTAAAGTACTGATATTTTTCCTCCATGGATCACTTTGAACTGCTTTTATAAAACCATAAATTGAATCTGAACATAATGGTTCACTTGAGAAAGACCTTTGGAAATTCATTACAGGGCCAGAACTTGAAAGGTAGTCTCATGCAGTATATTTTAGTCATAATTTGACATCTCTGTTTGTTTTTGTAGGCTTTCAAAACTAAGGATGGCTACCTGGTGGTGGGAGCTGGGAATGATCAGCAATTTGTCACCGTGTGCAAGGTAATAATGTTTAAGATTGACAATATGAGGTATTTGCACTACATTAGTCTTTCAAATCTGTAAAGAAAAGCATATAGCAATAACTTTTTTTTAATGTTGCATGTTGTGAACATGGTTACAGTGGATTAATAGCATGATTTTCAGGGATGCTCAGGACCTGATAGTTCCAGGTGATGTCAGTGGGAGTTGTGGGTGCTGCACACATTTGAAAACCAGGCCATAAGGTTTGGAGGGGTCTAAATTGACCAAAAATACTCCTAGCCTTGTGGGTAGTGAGCATCATATAAGGGCACGTCTTCTCTAGCAGCAGTGCTTTAACGTGACTTGTATAGTTGCGGCATAGCGCTGGGAGACCACCTCCATAAGGGGAATAGCTACCCGCGTGGTCTACACTGGTGCTTTACAGTGCTGAAACTTGCAGTGCTCAGAGGTGTGTTTTTTCACACCCCTGAGCGAGAAAGTTGCAGCACTGTAAAGTGCCAGGGTAGACAAGCCCTGAGTCACACACTTGGGCCCTTTTGAAGAACAAAGACCAGATGAGTTGTGTCATTCAATCCATGCTTAATACAGTCATGGACATGCTTCAGGTGGGAATTTTCAGCTAGAGATGGGGGAATCTTGTGGCATTCCACTGATAGTATAGTGCAGATTCCTTTGGAACACAATCTAGTTTGTGTGGGAAGCCAACAAACATTGAAAAAGGGACATTGTCACCCTTTACAGGACTATGGGCCCAGTTCAGCAAGGTAGTTCAGCATTTCCCTAACTAACTTTAAGCATGTGACTTCAATGGGACTACTCGTGTTTAAAGTTATGCATGTGCTCATATACCTCACTGAATCTGGGCCTAAGAAAAATACATCTATTTTCTACCTCCTGTTTCTATTGAAAGTTCCCAGGAGAATCTTAGATTAACTTTTGAGATCTCAAACCTTTTATTACACAGTTCCCCCCCCAGTGAATAAATTTGAAAAAAAAAAAGAAAATAAAGCAAAATTATTCTATCTAGAGAGTAGTTTGTGCCATGGCACAGTGTTAAAGACTGAAGAACATGACTAAAATCTAGCTGGCACAAATGGTGGATTATATGTGGTATAGAGCAGTGGTTCTCAAAGCTGGTCCGCCGCTTGTTCAGGGAAAGCCCCTGGCGGGCCGGGCCAGTTTGTGTACCTGCCGCGTCCGCAGGTTTGGCTCTCACTCGCCGCAGTTCGCCGCTCTAGGCCAATAGGGGCTGTGGGAAGGGTGGCCAGCACATCCCTCGGCCTACGCCGCTTCCCGCATTCCCCATTGGCCTGGAGCGGCGAACTGCGGCCAGTGGGAGCTGCGACCGGCCGAACCTGCGGATGTGGCAGGTGAACAAACCGGCCCGGCCCGCCAGGGGCTTTCCCTGAACAAGCGGCGGACTGGCTTTGAGAACCACTGGCATAGAGACTGTTTGGTTTTTCATTATAATTTCTCTCTTTTCTCCCTTCTGTTCCTTTAGAATAATAGAATTGTAGGGCTAGACAGGACCTCAAGAAGTCATCTAGTCCATTTCCCATATTGAGGCAGGACAAAATATACCTAGACCATTGCTGACAGCTGACAGCTATCCTGTTCCTAAAAACCTCCAGTAGCAGGGATTCCACATTTTCTTAGTTTGTTTGTGATAAAGTCACATGGGCTAATGTATAAAGCCTTACTAAAATCAATGTATATCACATCTGCTGTTCCACTGGGACAGTAACCCTGTCAAAGAAAGAAATTAGCTTGGTTTGGCATGATTTGTTCCTGACAAATCCATGTTGGCTATTACTTATCACCCTGTTATCCTCTAAGTCAGTGGTGGACAACCTGTGGCCCATGGGCTGCATGCGGCCCATCAGGGTAAACTGATTGTGGGCCACAAGACATTTTGCAGAAATTGACCCCCCCCCCCCCCCGTGAATGGCGAACCACGGCTACTGGCAGCTGCGGGGGGCCATGTGTGCGGGCGGTCAACGTCTGCAAAATGTCTCGTGGCCAGCAATCAGCTTATCCCAATGGGCCGCGTGCTTACAGATTGATTGTTTGATAATACGTTCCATTATCTTTCCAGGTACTGAATTTAGGTTGACTGGATTATAATTCCTTGGGTTCCTTTTGTTCCCTTTTAAAAGATAGGTATTATGTTTGCCCTTTTTCAGTCTTCTGTGATCTCACCCATCCTCCATGAGTTCTTGGAGATAATCACTAATGGTTCTGAAATTGCTTCACCCTCAAGTGCTCTAGGGTGAATTTCATTCAGGCCCAGCTGACTTGAATACATCTAATTTATCTAAATATTCTTTAGCTAGGTTTTCCCTATTTTGGCTAGTGTTCCTTCCTCCTTATTCACAGTCTCCTTTTTGTTTGTCATTTTGCTCACTCTCTTTGCTTCTTTTTTAGTCTGTTTTTGTCGTTGCTTGTTCATTGCTCTTTTTGAGTCTTTTATAAGCAGAATGCGAAACTAGTAACATCTGGATTGGAGTCAAACTTCTGAACCTACGATGTTTAAATGGGTTAGAAATTAGGCTCAACAAGTTGCTCCATTCCTACTATAAATGAGCACACAAACATAAAATTTATTACCAGTTTAAT
The DNA here is from genome assembly GCA_037349315.1 of Chelydra serpentina. Classification (NCBI taxonomy): domain Eukaryota; kingdom Metazoa; phylum Chordata; order Testudines; family Chelydridae; genus Chelydra; species Chelydra serpentina. The sequence continues at coordinate 8,869,350 of JBAIAC010000032.1, forward strand.
CAATTTTAAATTAGTGCTTTATGAACCTCTCTACATGTTCAATTTGAATGTGAATCCAAAAGCGTGGATGTTTATCCTAAGACTTACCAAGATCTTTTTGGGCTGGCAATCTCATTAGATCAAGACTTCCGTTATTTTCCTGCTTTGACTATATTGGACTAATAATTTACACTTCTATATTGCCTCATATCCAAGTATCTCGAAGTGCAAAGCAGTCACAATTACTTGAAATTCACTTAGCCAAAACCCCTTGTACTTAAAAACTGGGTCTTATTTCCCTTGAATTCCAGGTAACTGTGGCTGAACCTGGCACCCGGCTCCCTGGTGGGCTGCTTCCTCTTGCTTGGGTTTGTTCTCCTGGTTCTCAACAGGTTTTCAGCACATAAGTCTCTAGGCATTGTAATCTCTTAATCGCTGTGAAATGTATAAACCCCATGGGGAAGATGGATGACTGAATAAGCCAACTCTTCAGAGTTTAGGGTGACCAATAGAACTGAGTGAATAATTGATTTTTCGGTTTGGTAGCTGAACTGAAAAATCATCCTCCCCCCCCTCCCCGCTATTCAGATTTGGGTCAACCTGAAATGGAATTTTTTCTCCCCACCAAAACAAAATATTGGAAAAAAAAAATTAGGGAGCGATATTTTCTTTTCTTTTTTTCATTTTCAGTAGTCATTTTTTGGCTTTTGGCTGTGCTTAACCAGCGTTTTACGTTAAAAAAATAAAATAAAAGTCAATATGTGTCATTTCAAAGGCGTTGAAATGAAATGTTTTGCCGTTAAAATTTCATCTGAAACTGTTTACCAATTTCAACCGGAATTCACTAATAATTTTGGTTGATCTTAAACTGCATTTTTCAATTAATAAACTATTTGTCTGAAAAATGTTGTCTGGCTCCAGTGACCGACAGCAGTACCACTGCAGGGACTTTTCTCAGTCTAATTGTCCCCGAAGAGGGAGCTGCATTTGAGGGGCCCTCTCTGCGTCCCAGGAGAGTGGGGGAAGCTCTGTCTTTATGAAATGTCAGCAGTTAAAGAATTATACATTGAAGTGCTGTGTAGCTGGCCATTCTTGAGTAAGTTGTCATGGGTTTCTCTAATAGGGGAGCTGGTCTGAAATCTGTGTTCAGAGTCAGGAGGCTATGGAGACCCTGAACATAGGCTTCAAACCTGCAGACTTCAAACCTAAGCCAGCTCCCATAATTAGTCAAGATCCCAATTACTCAAAGGTTTTGGAGTCTGCTGAGAGCTTTGAATAATCACAGTTGTACTATATTATTTAAATCTAACAACATCCCTGTAAAATAAGTAAGGGCAATAGAGGGATCAATCCACCCACTTCTAGGTTGATGCACGACAGGTGTTTAATGGTTCATAGCAAAGCTACACAACAGTTTAAGGCAGGAAGATTAAAAGAAAAAAAGAGGACTTTAACCAGTTTAAACAGTAAGGGGAATTTAGATAAATACATCATGTAAATTACCTTGTTGGAACTGAGCCAGAAAATCAGGCCTACTACTCTTCTACTTTTATGAAAAGTGCCATGAGAACTTCAGTTGTAACAAATGGTCCAGATCCTACCCATCCTAAAAAGGTAAATACTACTAGAATAGGCTTATGCAAGACATTTCAGTATATCCACAGTACTGTACTGCCACAGATGTGCAAAAATTAAAATTTTCTGTACAGAAGGGGGAAAAAATGTTGGTTCAAGTTTTGAGCAACTTTGCTCTTTGCTTTTTCATCTAAATCAGTTTTCATATCTTTATTTAGAAAGACTAACGTTGCTACTCTTAAAGAATAATTATAGAGACAGACTGAAATGTCTAAAATGTCCAGAAACTCAGTAGGAATGCCTAGTTTTGAACCAGATGTAATGTTGTTAAAACTCTTAAAGGTTTGTCTCACTTTAAGATGAAGGTTACTTGTGGAACTGAAAAACATAGGGAAAGGGAAGAGGTGATAAATTAAGAGCACTTTAATTGTCAGAAGGCTCAAAATACTTAAGCTGCAAGAGGGACCCTCAGTAAGTACAGAGAACATTAATTCAAATATTTGAACTGGTATCAAAGAGCCTTATTATGATGGGTCAGTGCTAAAAATATGGAACATACGGAAGCTGTTGCCTGTGAAGACATTCACTACAGAGATGTAGCAGCCAGCCCAAAGCTGCAAATGATTATAGACTTTCTTCCTGAACCATATGGTTTTGGAGAAATAATCTTAAAGAAGAAGAGGAGGAGAAAACCCACAAATTATTTGTTGAGCTAGATCTTTTGATATTTGATTAATTGCTGAAGACTTTCTGTGAATCTTCTCTATTTTCCACACACAGGCACAGAAGCAACATGTTTCATATTGATCAACAATTTTTTAAAAATGTGTTCTAATGTGGGGCTACTTGGATCTAAATGTGAATTCTAAAACAAATACACATTTCAAGAATGGGCTAATGTATATAACAAAAGGAAAATCCACACATTTTGGAAAAGAAAAGCCCAAATGTATAATCTACAAACTTCCATTCTTTAGCATTTTGAAGGCCAGTTCTAGTGCAAGTGTGCGTGAGAAGTTAGGGAGTGAGGGGAACATCTAACTTTAAAATGATCACAGTGAAATAAACAAAATAACAATGACAGGATGACACACAAAGGCCTTGTCTACACTACTGGGGTAAGTCGACCGAAGTTACACTACTCCAGCTGCGGCCATGTCTATACTTACTGGGGATCAATGCTGCTCAATTGATGCAGCAGGAGTCAATTTAGTGGATCTATTGAAGACCTGCTTAATCGACTGCAGAGCGCTCTCTGGTCGACTCCGGTACGCAACTGGAATGAGAAGAGTAATGTAAGTCATAGGGAGAGCATCTTCCGTTGAAGCAGCACGGTGTAGACACCACGGTAAGTCGGCCTAATTTACATTATTCAAGTAGCAGGAGTAGCATAATTTAGGTCTACTTACCGTGGTAGTGTAGACAAGGCCTACGTGAATAAAATAGCTGGAGTCGATGTAGCTTAGGTCGACTTACTGCAGTGTCTACACTGCACTGTGCAAATGGGAGATGCTCTCCTGTCGACTTACCTTATTCCTCTTGTTCTGGTGGAGTACCAGAGTCAACCAGAGAGCGCTCTGCAGTCAATGTAGCGGGTCTTCACTAGACCCGCTAAATCAACCTCCGGTGTATTGATTGAAACAGCGTCGATCCCCGGGAAGTGTAGACATGGCCAAAGACGGGATGAAGTGCAGATAAAAGGATAACTGCTAGAACTTGTGTTTATCACTCACAGATGATGATACCTTGCAATGGCCAAGTGGAACCAGGATCATCAAACTAGAATTCTCTTTCTCTCTTTCTCTGTAAACAAGACAGAGAGAACTCATATTATCCTTTTCTTTTTTAGGAATTCTCTCTTTCCCTTTATAATGATATAGAAGTTGTTTTGATTTTGTCTTGTGGAACACAAATCAACCCATTAACTAACATTGATCTATTCATCTGTCTATCCAAACAAATGCTGAGGTTAATACAGATATTGTAGGTCTTGATAACTCATATGGTGTTCTTCTGTACTATTAATGTTCCTATAAAACTGCCAGACTCTTGTTGCCACATTTTTAAAAGTCCTTTTTTCAGTCTAATTCCACTTTGTTGGTGCATTATCGTTAAGTTTCCAAGATGTTAGGTGGGTGTTACTTTTACAAGATATATTTGTCCTTTTTATGAGGTTACACCACCTTTTTTCATTAATACTTCACTAAATAATAATGAAGAAAAATGACACCTCAAAGGAAAATATGTTTGGTTTTTACTGTTGTTTTAATACAAAACACTGAAATGGAAAAAAGCCCACTTAGACATAGCATTTCCCCAGCGACGTTGCACCCCATAATTCTTTATGGAAATATGCTTATGAATGTATATATGACATAACTGGAATATGTGTTATGCTGCATATGCCATGTAACATATCTCTGCAAAGGTTATGATCTACTGAATAGATTCATCTTATTTGTACTCATCTGTCCTGTCATTTTTGTATTCGAAGTTATGAATATTGGCTGTGTATTTGTTTGAGTTTAGCCTTAGTAAAGCTAAGGTCAGCTTCTTGAGAAAGGAATGTGCAAATTAAGTGCCCCATCAAGAAACACTTAACTTACAATGGATCTTGGAAGACTCCAATCCACATAAGAAGCCTTCCTGGAGACATTCAAGATACCATGTGGGCAGTGGCTGCTGCCTGTAAAAACTGAGTCATGAATCACTTTCTTACTGTATTAGGTTTAGACATGCGTGTTTTATTTTATTTTACTTGGTAATTCACTTTGTTCTGTCTGTTATTACTTGGACTTTTTGTATTTAATAAAATCACTTTTTACTTATTAATTAACCTAGATTATGTATTAATACCTGGGGTGGGAGGGCAAACATCTGTGCATATCTCTCTATCAGTGTTATGGAGGGCGAACAATTTATAAGTTTATCCTGTATAAGCTTTATACAGGGTAAAACGGATTTATTTGGGGTTTGGCCCCCATTGGGAGCTGGGCATCTGAGTGTTAACGACAGGAACACTTCTTAAGCTGTTTTCAGTTATGCCTGCAGCTGTTGGGGGACGTGGTTCAGACCTGGGTCTGTGTTTGTAACAGGCTAGCGTGTCTGGCTCTGTCAAGGTTCTGAGTCCCAAGCTGTCAGGGAAAACAGGTTAGAAGTAGTCTCAACACATCTGTTGGCAGTTCCCAAGGGGTTTTCTGTGATCCAACCCATCACATCCCCTATCTACCAGAATTATCAAATACAATCAGCGTATCTTTCTCCTGTGACACATAACTCAGTGTAGCATGGTCCCACAGAACTGACTCTTTTTACAATGCTTTGTGTATGTGTCTGTCTATCTCTCTACTGTTTCCCCACCCTGACCACAGTTACTTGCAATCTTTGTAATCTACTAGAATGTATAGTATCAGTGCCTAGAGACACTGTTAATAGAAAGAGCGATAGACTGGGATTTGGGACACCAGTTCTCTTCCCATCTCTTCCTCAACTTTCTGATGACATTGGGTAGGTAATGTATCCCCTCCCTTTTTTCCTCATTTATTTTTAAAAAGTTAACTAAAAGAGAGGGTGTTTAGTAAGTTACCTTATGTCCCCATGAATTTGCTTGGCTGCACAAGTGGTCTTTACATTTACCTGCTAAATGTGTTTCTTATTCACTGTATTTTTGTTTTCATTTAGATCCTGAATTTGCTTGAAGTTAGTAAAGATTCCAGATATAAAACTAACAAACTCCGTGTGCAGAACAGGAAAGAGCTTATTGAAATATTATCAGCCCGGTAAGTTTATTAAACTGGAAAATATTATTGTAGTACATTAATCAACATGTAATGTACAAAAACATTGTCTCATCATTTGCCAGTTTGCTACTACTTTTATCTTTTGCAGTATTTTCTTTTTGTAATTTATTTAGACACTGCTCTTAAAAATGTTGTGTTTCATGTATCTGACTAGTAGGTGAGCAAGCAGCTAAGTAATAGCTTTACATTAAAGTTACAGCATGCCTTCAGTAACCTGGATCTCATTTTGGAAGGCATTGCTTCCACTTGCACTTCCGGTCGGTTGTGGATAAGGGTCACGCTTGGACAGAAGGCTCTTGGTGTTGAATTTGCTGCCTTCAGGGCCGGAGTTTGAAGTTTGTTCCGAGGGCTCTCAGTTCCAAGGGATCGTCTACTTTGGAGATCTTAATCTACTGTTTCTGCATTAAGTTAACCTGTGCCTCTCTTGACATCTCCTTGGCTTATTCCTTATGCTTTTGAACACCACACTTATTGACCTCATTGGTCTATGTGGGACCCACAACTAAGGGTCACCCTCCTAAGAAAAATTCTCTTAGATTTCCTGAAAGACCTACAGCCTTTTATTTCAGATTTTTCTAAAAGACCTGAAGGTCATCCTGGTATGTTTAAGATCTCATGTCTGTGGAGTCCTCCTCTACTTAGATGAAAAGGATGGTGATTGTGAAAAATAGGAGGCAGAAGACTGCCAGGACCAGCTATTTGCTTTGTGTCCTGTTCTGGATAAGAATGTGGGCTACCCATCTGTATAACCCACACACAGATAACTTCAACTGCTCTCAGGACTTGTTGGAGTGAATAGCAGAAACATTAAGCCTTGAGCGTTCAATGATCCAAGAAAAGGTACCACCAATGTTTTGATATTTTAAGGCTGTGGCATGTTGTCAATCTCTATAATTCTCTATTATCCACAGAGCAGATTACTTGTGCACGAGAGAACCTCCTTTCCACTTCACCTGGTTACTATATGTTTTGGTACCAACTATTTTTTTTTCAGTTGTAATGAAATGGAAGTACCTTGCATTCACGAGATCCTAAAGAATATTTAAATTTGCGTTCTGTGGAAGCTTTCTGACTCTTCCTTCCCCCTCCCTTTTCAGGTATCCCACTCCTGCCAAAATACTGAGAGACAAAGTAACTTTCCTTCTTCAACTGGTCCTCTGCAATATCATAGGAAGGTGTGCTATTCCCATTTTTCTTCATTCCAGTTCCCTCCCACCAAAAAAAACAAATGAGGGTTGCATCCCACACTAGCTTTAAGAAAGTTGAGCTTGTGTACCCGAAAGTTCAAATTCTGCATTCCCCTCTGTAAAGCCACAAGGCTGGTTTGGGGCTCTCAGTTTAAACAGTATCTTTTTTTTATATATCTATCAAGTTGATATGGCACAAATTCCATAGGTTCTGTATGTGTGAGGATCACAGCCAATACAGAGTTCTCCCCTTTGGACTCTAAGCAGCTCCAAGCATTTTTGCTAATTGCCTAGCTATACTTTCAGCTCACTTAAGAGGTCTGCATATTCAGACTTATCCCTGCCTCAGTGATTGGTTCAAGTCCTTTCATGACTCTGACTGACCAGACTCAAGTTGAGATACCTATGCAGCAGGGTATGAATGGCATATCAGTCACAGCAATCTCTGATGATCACACCCTGAAATAGTCAAGAATTTCTGATGTGGTAGACAATTACCCAAGTATGCCTCCAATTCTCTTTTACCCTTTGTCTGTCATTGTAATGGTTATAATGGATGGGGCTCACTTAGATCATCCCACAATACAGTCATGATGTAAATCTGAAGGGATTAAGTATAATCATAATAAATAATATATTAATTAATAAATTAATAATAAATATAATATCAATATAAAAATAGGCGAGAGCAATTCAGCTATCTTGTAGTGCTTTCTTTGCTTATATGAGAAACAGGCTGATACATATCTTCCTGGATGATACTTAAGCTATGTGTATGTAGCTATATGAACTGGAAGGGAAGAGCTCATTCTCAGCCGCGCTGGTGGGGGTGATTTCAGGTTCTGCAAATGGCGGGTGCGTCATCCTGTCCCAACTCTGCCATTTTCCAGGAAGATGAACAACATCTTGACATCTTATTGAGCCATAAATTCACTGCTCAGTATAAATAGTTTCTCAAGGGAACTATGGTAATTTTGTCTTTCACAGGTGGGGAAAACGTCTTATGGTACGTCTACATTACCCACCAGATCGGCGGGCAGTGATCGATCTATCAGGGATCGATTTATCGCATCTAGTGTAGACATGACAAATTGATCCCTGAGCGCACTCCCCGTCGACTCCGGAACTCCACCGCTGCGAGAGGCGGAAGCGGAGTCAACGGGGGAGCAGCAGCGGTCGATTCGCTGCCATCCTAACGGCCAAGTAAGTCGATTTAAGATACGTCGACTTCAGCTACGCTATTTGTGTAGCTGAAGTTGCATATCTTAGGTCGACTCTCCCCCCCGCCCGCCAAGTGTAGATCAGGCCTTAGACTTCTTTGCCACAAAAGAGAAGATGGAGGTTCTTTGATTGTGTTTGAGAGGTGGCTCAGATTCTGGCACTCCTGTTGGACTAGAGTCAGGAGATACTTCCCTTCAGTACGTCTGGTCATCAGGGAGTTCATACAGCATAGAGTTCATGCAGTGTTAGTAGTTTCCACTTAGTTCACTGATTCTTGATCGCAGACTTGCTAGGTCTGCCACATCTCCTGTCACAAGGCCAAAGTCATGATACTCTGATATTAGGGTGATGTGTGCTCTAATGTTTCTTCATCCAGATTCAGTATTTCTACTCTGAGTGGACTGGGTCATGGCCTGTTGTCAAGTTCCCATTTGAGCTCTTCCCAGGAAGTTTAACACATCTCACTTGGAGCCTTCAGAGCAAGAGACTTATGACTCCAAGTGGAAGAAATTTTTCTTTGTGCTCTAATGAATACTGTCATCTTTTCGCTTCCACAGCCTCTCTAAGTTTGAACTATTTGTTAACACTAAAGCACCCTGAATTATTCTGGAGTACTGTCAAAGTCCATTTGGCAGCCATATCATCTGAAAACACAACGATTTTGTAAGTTCGTCGGGCAGCCATATCAGCTCCATTGCAAAGATTTTCATTCTGTGCACGTTCTTTCATGAGACAGTAGTAAAGAATCACAGAAAGAGCCACGAGCACTGAACAAGATACGCTATTAGAATAAGGAAGACAATATTATCCCTAAAAATAATTTGCCTGCCTGTCTATCAATCTTTCTTCTTCACTTCATGACTTCTGCCTAAAACTTTCTTTAGCCCCTCTTCTGCCTGGCTTCCTGGTAAAGATTTAAAGAAACAGCAAAGATGTCACCACACTGTCTATCATTAATGTGTTTTTGAAATGGACTCGTTCATTTTTTCTCACTTATTTGTGAGCCACTGCTTTCTTGGACCTTAATTTTAGTGTATCCAAAGCTGCTGGAATCACAGTTTCACAAGTATATGTAAGGTAGTAACCTAAGGTTCAGTGCATACCTTTAATCTCGGCATCAGTAGCTTGTGTTGGTCGCTAGATCTGGTGCTCAGTTTGGGAGTATTGTTCTGCCATCTTTGTTTAATTGTTAATCCTCATACCAGCTTCTTAAATGGGTTGTTGCTGGTAGCTGCTCTTGAATGTAGAGACTATCGGCACAATACTTGAAGAAGAAAGAAGGCTAGCATTCAAGGTATGCTTATTCTTTGAGTAGATTCCTAGCATAAATTCATACTACCCACCTGCCTTCCTGACATCTCCTCTTTTTCCATTTGAAGTCAGATTAAGTGGAAAGGAGCTGAGGTGGAGTTGGGACTGTGTGGCTTCTTATATAACTTCATAACCAATGTTTGGTTCCAGGAGAGATCATGTGTGCAGCCCCAGGCATTGTTGCCTTCTAGAATCTACAGTGTTTGACTTGGCACCGAGGGCACATGCCCCTTCCTAAAAAGGGTGGATCTGTGTTGACAGTCTACTGGAAGGAAAACAGCTGCTGGCGATTAACTCTTCTCTGTTTCATTCTTTCAGATGTCTTTGTTGAATGCCAAAAGGTCCTTATGTTTTACAATTTAATTTCTCAAGTTGTTTCATCAGCTTTTTTTTTGGTTACCTCTTTTTTTGGCAGTCTCTCACATTCGGTAAATATAGAGAGTAACTCCAATGCAGGTATTTTTCCATTACCCTCAATGGTAAAGATCGTTGCAAAGAAAGCAATGATATTGTGTGCAATCCCTGTATCCTCTTTTATTTCCCATATTACATCTGGGGAAGTAGTGGACCCATTGGTTCTCCTGCAAGTTTCCTACTTGTGTTCTGCTTACAGAAAGTCTTTGCTTAATCATTTTTTACATCCTTCGCTATTAGCTCATCAGATGATCTCATTGCCTTCTCAGTTACTGTTTTGCATCTTGCTCACCAAAGTTTATGTTCTTTTCTATTAGGCATCGCTTAGGCTATGTCTACATTACGAGCTAGGGGTGTTGGGCAGGTTTGTGCTTGGCACCGCTAAGCTGTGCCACTGTTGCCTGTGCTACTATGGCTATGCTACTATTTAAACTCATGCTAGCTCTCACTGAGCTACCGTGAGTATGTGTACACAGGCTGGGGAACCACACCCCTAACTCATAGTGTAGGTGTAGTTTCAGGTTGAATTTTCATGTAATTTATGTGTAAGTACTGCTATTGCTGTACACACACTTTGAGTGTAAATGCCTCCAATGGTACTTTGTTATGTGATGTTATTGTGAATTCATCTGGCATTCAGTGTTGAAACACTGATTGTAACAAATGTCATAGGCCTGTGTTTCTATACACATTCCATGGAAACTTTGCATTTATTTGCTATTGGATAGTTATTTGTAGAGTGGCCAAGTTTGATATGGTAAGCTTTTGAAATGGAGGTACTTGGGGAGTTAAGTAAACAGGTCTTGTTCATGAGTACTGGAAAATTTCAAACCAGAGTGGCCTTCCATTTGTGTTTAAAAAAAAACAAAACCCCAAAGAGAATCTTTATGAAAAGAAAATCAGTTCATCATGATATGGGCTCCCATAGCAATCACTAAACAAATTCACATCATCTGGAGACTTAAAATATTACAGACTTAGAATCAAAACTGTTAGGTCTGGAATGTACCCTAGTAGCACATGCATTGCAACACTATTTTTTTAAGCTTCTAGTCACCTCAGTCTTAATCCTGGACACCACAGCTGTGGAATGTTGCAAGAGGAAAAGTGCAAGAGGAAAAGAAATGAGCAGGAAGGAAGTACAGAGGAACATGGTTCTCCATTAATGAGAGGTTTGCTAAATGATTCCCACTTAGTCACAAGAGGGGAGCACCTGGGAGAGAAGTGCATATTGAAGTGCCTCATTTGCATGTTGAAGAGCACATCTGATGAGACATACCCATTCTCTGCAACATTCCAACTCCCCTGCCCTCCCCCCCCCTTTTTTTTTACCATAGGATCTTGAGGGTGAGGTAGCTGGTGGTAGTTGTTTGCAGAATCAGGCTGCTAATACTTGTCACCATGCATTGCCTTGCACTTATTATGGAGCACAGCAAACTTGCACCCCTTGCTTAGAGTGTTGAGATTTTCCAAGTGAAAACCAGGATGCTTGTCATAAGGAATTTTTTTAAGTAGAAAGTGGGTTGTTTTTTTTAATGTTTTCACTTTTCAAAGATTAAGAAACAAAATAAAACATTGCTCCAAAATGTTGAGGCAACGTGAGATTTCAGGAGTGTGAAATTGTGCCGAATGAAATGGTGAAACGTTTCAAATACAATTTCCTGGGAAGTGTCTTAACATTTTGCAGAACTCTCTTTTTTGAATGTCTGTGTTTAAGTCTCAGGACTCCATTCAAATAAAACAATAAAAATATATAGCAGTTCAAATTGTTGACCTAGGTAACTCAGGAGATCCACACTTCTGGTGTTCATTAGGATTCTTGCAGTCATTTGCAAGTGAAAAGAGTCGAATGCTCTCAAACATTTGGTATATGTCTTCTCTCTCTTTCTCTCCATTTAAAAAGCTCCTAATCACTCTGGTACCTAGGTGTGAAAATACAAATTTGAGAATGCAATAGAATGTTTCCGCAAAGCTGCTCCCTCATCCTATGTGACATAGATTTACACATTATAAGACCATTCCGCAGTTCAGCACAATTATGCAAACACTTCAAAACAAAATGAAACCCCAAGATTCTGTTCCTTCTGTCCCATGCTTCCTCTCTTTCTGGGTGGGCTAGCACCATTTATGAATTATTGTTAGCCAGTATGGACCCAACAGTGCTCTGCTGTGCTGGCTACTGTAAGTACCCAGAGGCTGTTTGGGCTTTATTTGAGCTCTCGGAGCCTCGTGGCTTTGGTTTTGGACTTTGCTCGCCACACCACCAGACAGATGATATGGCTGCAGCAATGACTTTTCCAGCAGCAACAGAGACAGGAGGACAAGGACGCAAAAGAAGAGGAGAAACCAAGCAACTTCTATTCATGAGCTGTTCCTGAAGCAGCTTCACATAATGCAGGACCATTTCTGGGCTCAGGAGACCAGCATCAGTTGGTGGGAAAGCATCGTTTTGCAGATCTGGGATGATCAGAATTGGTGACAGAATTTCAGGATGGCAAAGGCAGCCTTTTGGAGATCTGTGTTGAACTAGCCCTGAAGCTGCAGTGACAACATGTCAACAGATGGTGTCCTGTACCCTTGGAGAAGCAGGTCACCATTGCCATCTAGAAGCAAGCCACCCTCAAATGTTGCTGGTCTGTAGCTAGCTGGTTCAGCATGGGCAGATCAACTGTTGGGGCCATTGCTATGCAGATGTATGATGCCGTGCATAAGGTACTGTTGCACTGGGTTATAAAGCTTGGTAGAGCTCAGGAGATGATGATAAAAGGATTCTCAAACTGTGTTGGGGCTCTTGATGGGACCCATGTACCTATCATTTGCCGCTCACATCAGGGCTCAGAGTTTATAAACAGAAAGGAGCATTTCTCCATGATGCTCCCACGGCCTGGCTTACCACCATGGCAGGTTCACAAACATAAATGCAGCGTGGTATGGAAAAAGCCATGATGCTAGGATGCGATTTTGGAACTCAGTTCTATTTACCATAGTGAATAAAGGAGACTTTGCCCCCAGGATTATTATGAACGTTAATAGTATGGAGATTGCTCTCATTATCCTAGGAGACCCAGCTTATCCCATTCACAGGGCACTGGGACAAAAGGCACGAAGGAACTATTTAGCTATCGCCTCAGTCATTGCAGAATGATAGTGACTCGTGCGTTTGGCCAGGATGGAAACTGCAGAAAAAAAACTTGCCTAAGATTATAGTGGTGTGTTGTACAGTAACTCCTCTTAAAGTCGTCCTGATTAACGTTGTTTCGTTGTTACGTTGCTGATCAGTTCGGGAACATGCTCGTTTAAAGTTTTGTAATGCTCCCTTATAATGTCGTTTGGCAGCCGCCTGCTTTGTTCACTGCTTGCAGGAAGAGCAGCCCGTTGCAGCTAGCTGGTGGGGGCTTGGAACCAGGATGGACCAGCAGCCCCCCATCAGCTCCCCGTTCCCCTAAGTTCCCTGTGCGGCAGCTGCCCAGCACCCTATCAATTGCTGGCAGTTCAGCTGTCCCTCCCCCACTGCCATATGCTGCTCCTGCCCTCTGCCTTGGATCTGCTCCCCGGAGCCTTGTGCTGTGGGGGAGGGTGGGAAAGAGGGGGGCTAATGCGAGGGTGTCCCCCTGCTCCTGCACCCCACTTACCCCATTTCCGTAGAGCAGGGCGGGGACACGACAGAGCTTCCTGGCAGCAGCTTCTGTCTCTACTTGCTGATCTACTTAAAAAAGCAGTGTACTTAGAGTGGAGTTAGCGTATTTAAAGGGGCAATGCACATCTCTCTCTCGCTCACATGCACATCTCTCTCTCTGTCTGCCATGCTGTCTCCCCTCCCTCCATTCGTGCTGCCTTGTAGAGTATGAGGCTACATTAACAACAATGGGTTAACCCTTGAGGGCTCAGCCAATTGCTAGTTCATCATTTAGTAGTAAGGCATTCTCTGGGAAATAGCAGTAAGGCACCCTCTGACTTCACCACCCCAACCAAGCTTCACAATCATCATCGCTGTGTACTAGTATTAAATTGTTTGTTTAAAACTTATAGGGTGTGTGTGTATATTTTTTAATTTTTTTATATTATATGTAGTCTTTTGTCCAGTGAAAAAAATTTCCCTGTACCCTAACCCTCCCTATTTACATTAATTCTTATGGGGAAATTGGATTCTCTTAACATCATTTCGCTTAAGGTCGCATTTTTCAGGAACATAATTGCAACGTTGAGTGAGGAGTTACTGTATTTTGCACAATATTTGTGAGAGTAAGGGAGAAAGGCTGACTGATGGGTGGGAGACTTGTTTAGTGGTTTGAGCAGCCACCAAGATGTACATTAGAAAATGGAAACAGCCAGGGCAGTGTTGTTAGGGATGCCGGTTGCTCTTACTTTGTGTCTCAGGCCTGAAAATGTGCAGCTGCACGTCCAGCTGTTATTCCGAGGGTGTGGTGGTGGGAGCAGGGAGATTGGATTGTGGGCACTGCATTTTCTTTGATTGGTGGTAGAAATGGCACATTGTGGCACTCTTATATAAAATAAAGTAGGCAAAATTCACCATTTTTCTGTGTACTATGCATTGCAGATTCCTTATGAATGTTGTTTAATATTAAAAACAGTTAAAAATGTAATCTGTTCTGTAGCAGCCAGAAATAAACCTTTGATTACATCAGCAATGAAACATAGCTTTAAAGTGACACAATGCAGTGGAGGGCAGCATACAACGATACGGGGACAGAGCGGGGGCTACGATTCACAGGCGAGTATACAGCTTGCATCTGCGTTCTGGTGTAGAGTGTTGGGGCTCAAACTTATTAGCATTGTTAGATGGCTTGAAAAAGCTCGGCTCCCAGCTGCAGTTGTTTTTGTTGCCCTGAGTTTGGGCTGGAGAGGGCAATCACACCTGGGAGCATGGTTGTGGAAATGCAACAGGGAACATATGCTGGTGTCCCATTACCCTGTATTGTCCATGGGCTGCAGAACATGGCTGCATCCTGGTTGAAGGCATTGGATTTTCTGTTTGCCTGCAAACAGCATGCCCTACAGATGAGCATTCTGCTGCTGTGTCACCTACAAGAGTTGACTTTGCATGTCCTTATCTTTCTCTATAGTGTATCTTTTGCCATGGCAGCACTATCTCTGGCCATTGCAATGCTGTATCTGGCCAGTTTATCACTCTGTCTGGCTAGCTCCCTGTCTTTTTTCCTTCTCTGACCTCAAATATAACCATTAGCTCTCTGTTGTTTTCAGTTTTTTGGGGGAGTCTGCAATGAGGTCTGCGAATATTTCATGCAAGTTCCCTGTTTCTTCTCCCTCAGTTAGCCAGTTGCTCACTCAGCTGTTGCTGAAGGCCCTGTCCCTGAGGGTCTGGACTGCTGCAGGTGCTTTGTCTGGGGGAGTAGGGAGAAAAAAAACCGGTTATTGTTCATGTTCCAGAGGGGCTATCATAGTGTTTTTAAACATGATTTCTGCTTTCCTCTTCCGGAGATTCTTTGCAGTCTTGGGGGGACCTCAGAGATGGTAAGTGGTGTGTACATTACATAAGGAGGGATAGATAGATTGGGGGTTTTGAGTGTGCAGTTCTTGCTGTTTGGGTTTGCACTTGTACCTTGGAGATTGTGGCTGACTGAGAATTGTGTTCCTAGTATGGCTTTGCAGTTAAGGCTGTACCTTGGAGGTGCTTATATGGGTTGGAGGAGTTAGCAGGTGAAACCTGGGGGCGAGCTGGATAGTAATCCTCTCCGCTTCCCCTTTAGGCTGGAAGTTTCAGCAGTGGTGTTATTGCATAAAATCCTGACCAGCTCTTCAAAAAATGGATAGGTTATATTTCCACAGTCAGACTGTTTCCTGGCATCCATGGTTTTAATGCAAGTCCTCCTGAGTTGTTTGCTCCAGTTGTTTATCCAGCACTGGTTGATGTCCCAGTCGTGACCCCTCTCAGACATCTGACTAGCAATGTTCACAAACACGTCTTTATTGCGGTAGTTGGCCCCAAGAGCTTGCTGCTCTGACACTTCTCCCCAGATGGCAATGAGATCTAGGCTTTCGGCACAACTTCAAGTGCTGCTCGAGGTATGTTGTAAAGGCTGCTGGAGTAATATCACTGTAATGCCTATATATTGGAATCTGGGTGCAAGTGAGCCGATTGTAGCACCACACCAACTTTCACATGGGTGAGAGCCATCTGGTCAACTTGGCCACAGAGAAGAGGAGGGTACACAAGTGAACAGACAGGTCAGTTTCAGATGCCCCAAAAGCAGTGTGGGATAGCAGTTGAAGGACTGCCAAAATAGTGTGCAGCCACATTGCCTGCACACAAAACAGTAGACCACTCTAACTCTATTCACATTGAACTTAATACACTTTGGCAGATACTCCAGTGTTTGTGGTAAATGCAGAGTTAGTGCACTCTAAGGAATTGTATAGTGTGTATGCAGGAGTTTTCACACCAGACTACCTCGAGGTAGTGTGGATTAAACCCCATGTGTAGACAAGCCCTTAAAACAACAATAACAACAAAAGTATGACTAATTTTTCCATGACTCTTGAGTTACGTATGCTGCAAAACTTCAAAATGGCGGCTTTCTGTGCCCCCCTCTCTCTTTTCTATACACAGGGATAGAGGGCAGGGGAGTTCGGGGGGTGCTTGAGGGGTGGGGGTGTGGATGGGGTCGGGGTGGTCAGAGGGCGGGGATCCCCGGGGGGCAGTCAGGAATGAGAGGAGGGGTTGGATGGGACGGCAGGGGGCAGACAGGGGTGAGGGTGGTCAGGGGACAGGGAGAAGGGGTGGTTGGATGGGGCAGGGTTTCCAGGGGGCCATCAGGAAGGAGAGGAGTTGGATGGGACGGCGGGGGCTAGTTAGGGGAGGGCGTTAGTTAGGGGTGGTCAGGGGACAGAGAGCGGGGTGTGGGGGGTGGGTGGATGAGGCAGATGTCCCGGGGAGGTAGGGGGACCATCAGGAAGGAGAGGGGGGTTTGGATGGGGCAGGAGTCCTGGGGGGGCTGTCAGGGGGCAAGAAGCAGGGGGGTCGGATAGGCGGCGCGGACCTTGCCATGCCTGGCACAGCCTCCCCTAACCAGCCCTCCGTACAATTTTGGAAACTCAATATGGCCCTCAGGCCAAACAGTTTGCCCACCCCTGTTCTAGCTCTTGTGTTTTCAATGTTAAGCATTTTAAAAAAAACCTAATTCTGGAACATTTTGATAAAAGACAGTGCACCAAATACTGCTGCCTTAGAGAAGGAAACACTAACAATTTGTGCATGTTTTACATGACTGTTTATGATGATGTTGAATAAAACATACACAGTTTTTATAACAATTACCATGTGAAGCATCTTAAAGGAACCTGTGTGTCCATAAGCTAGCTATTATGAAGCTACACTGCTATTGTTCAGGATCTGGAACTATTACTATTGTAAGCCCAAATTGTTGGTGCTTAAAACTTGGCCATAGGAAAATTATTCAGGGCTGAAACTTAGCATATATGGTTAATTATTGATAGCAAATGGGAGAGAAAAGTACATGTGGCTGATGCAGAAATGTAAGACAACGCCGAGACCTCAACTTTTTTTGAAATTATGCAGACTGATGTGTTTACTTGGCTGCCGCTAAGCCTAATAGTCCTAATTAGAAAACCCAAGGAACCCAACATTTGTCCTGGCCCCGTGAGATAAGGCCCAGAAGCTGTAACACCCCAAATGTACTGGTATCAAGGAGGAATATATTTGTTCATGGGCATCCATTCTTTGATAGCACTAGCCTTTCCACATCATTCTTAGCCCCAACTGTGTTCCAGTCTATGCCTATATTTTGGGAAATGAGGCCACAAGTTCTGATATGTTAACCTAAACTCAGACTGCATAAGGCAGAAGTGATGCTCACTATGGAAGGCATTTTGAAGATCTGGCAAAGTTTATAACTTCTTTAATCCCGTTTCCTAAGGCTCCAGCCACCATGATATTTAAGAGTCTTGGAAGGTGAAAAGAAATGAATGTTCCTCTGTTTTCTTCTTGAATAGGAACCTATAACCAATTTATTCTCCAGGTCCTGGAAAGATGACAGCAGGAGCTGCTGATTCTTTGTAACCAACCAAACAAATGTTCAGGGAGTAGGACATCTATCCCAGCTTCCCATACAGATATTCAGATGGGGGGTGCCATCATAAATAGATGGACCCCTCCAGACAATTTTGATTTTTTTTCAAAGATAGGACAAAAGGCAACAGAATTTGTCAGCATCACCAACAAAACTGACAGTCAAAGGGGAAAAAAATCAATCACATCAAAGTCTCCATGGTTTCCTCTCAAAAAGAGAAAGATTCAAGTTAGTGCCACATTTGACTATTAATCCTCCCACATGTCCTCATGAATATGGCAGAATAGAAAAAAGCGCACCTTACTGAACATAATTCAAAATCAATAAAGCTGTTTACAGAGCTACCTTTGGAATAAGATACAGCAATCTGTCAGCCTACATTTCCCCCCAGAACATCCTGCTCTTGCAATTTTGTCTACATACATTTAACTTTCACGTAGAAGTAGTTTGAACATGTCCTGTTGTTAAATTGTAATGATAGCTGATATTCACATATGGAAAAGAAAAAATATTTCAGCTTTTGCATTCATTAAATTCCCATTTTTTCGTCTGTGTTTAAGAATACAGAATAGGTGCTACGTGTTTCACAGCTCTGAATGCTGCTCCAAATCTTTTTTTTTTTTAAGTGCGTTGCTATTTCTCTTTCTTGATGCAAATCGTTTTCATTTCCCTTTCTGAGGGAATTTTAGGTGCAAATGTGAAGGGGGACATTCGCCAGTGGGGTGTTGGTCTGGACACTTGCCATTCCCTTGACATCATTGTTGTTACTTCAAAGGTAGACATAAAGGTTTTGCCATAGCATGCATTATTCTAGGAATAGGAAACCCTATTGAGTAGCTTTCTCCTACTTCTAATAAACTGACCTTTGCTTTTCCAGCCTTATTGGAGACAGTGCATTTTCCATGTTGGAATCCAGTTTGTGCTGTTTCCATCCCCAAACTGCCTCTCAATGGGCTAAGCTTCCTTCCTCAACCTTGCTATTTTGAGACTGACACAATAGAGCTCATGTTGCTGGCTGTGCCTAAAGAGCTGCTGGTGGGGCATGTGATCCAGGATGATGCACCCGAACCCCAATCAGAGTTTGCTAATGTATTTGTATAAACCATTTGCATCCCCTCCACCATGGTTCTGATCCTCCTGGAGCTTTGAAAGAGCAGAGAAGTACTACTCTAAGCCTGTTCCAGGACTGATGTTATTTCATCACTGACCTCTGTTGTACAGGTTGGACAGTCATTGGGGCTGGAGTGGGGGTCAACACATTACTGAGATAGCTCTCTGTCAAGAATAGCCTCGGCAATGCTCAGGTCCCACTTCTGCAATAATGCCCTTCAAGGCCTGGGTTAAGTATTGTAGTGAAGCATCCTGAAGCTTAGCCCTACTGTGGGACTATGTTCAGAAACATGACCACCACCACAGCCCATTCTGCCTCCTTCCTCTATTGTCCAGGAATAGTGAATGTCTTCAAACTGTTGGAAAAAGAACAAGAATGGTTCCTGCTCCCAAAGACTGCCTCTTTTTAGCCTGTGCTAACACATATAAGTAGCGAGGGAGTCTATGTGTGCCTGGGACTGCGACTGCCCCTTGCTGGGGTCACCAGAAGGCCAACCTCCCCATCCTTTTTTGAAGAAACAAACACAAAAAGTGTTGGGTGGGAGATAGGCTAGGTGCCAGGAGACCCCTGCAGACTTCCTGGCACCATCCTCTGGGTCACAAGGCTGATCTACACATAGGCAGAGATCGCCATTTGGCTGTTTTTTGAATGGTAAGAGCAAAAAAAGAGAGTAATTAGAAGTTTCCAGATTTTTTAAATTTGCAAGGTGAACTAGAATGTTGAGATGCTTTGGGGAGGAAACAAATCAGTTGTTCCATTGTAAAAGGTTTTACTGGGTATAAAATTGGGAGGTTTTCACATTGACAATATTGTAAAGTTTCAGCATGGGCCATTGGTGTCTACATTTATGTCATAGACTAACTTTGTCTGATTATCATTTCCTTAATCCACAGACAATAAAAAATCTTTTAAGATGGGCTTGTCATCACAGATTGTATCTGCAAATATATCAAGAGCAACTACATTGCCCCCATGGACACTAAGGTCTTCAGTGGAGAAGGGTCTAATTAGGCACTAACACAAGAGACTCTTACAGCCTATGGAATAGATACTGTAGTAGTCATTTTGAAAAGTCTAATTACATATTTACGGTACACTCAGACTAATGATCTGTTGTTTGCCTCACACAAATATATTTGATAATTTGTTATGAAATAACTTTATTTTGTATACTGTCTTTTATTCAAGCTGTGTCCCAAAATTCTTTACTAAGTTACCTGCAATTATAGAGATAATTAATGGTGAAGTGGGAGAGAAATTATGAATTTTTAGGCATGGGAGAAAAGATTCCAGATCATATTTGAAAATAGATGGCTGGTTGATGGAGCAGAGAGATGCAGGAACACTATTCTGGATCGTAGTAGTTGCAGAGGAGAAGGCTCTTGCACCAAAGTGGCTATTTTGTGTGGAGAGAAAGAGAGAGGAGATCATTGTAAGATGAACAGAAGAGTGTCTAAGATAGGAAGGAAGTAGAGTTAGAGAAGATCCATGAAGAGTTTTAAAAATCCATTTTTCACTTATGTAATCCCATATTTTAAATCTACAATTAACTAATGCTAATGGTTTGAGCCATTCATATGAAAAAAGCATGCTAGAAGGCTAAATTGAGGCTGAAACCCATCTCATAAATTCTGTTTGCCTAAAATTATTTCCCCAGTATTAAGTGTTTTTGCCCGTAACTGGAAATTTCCTTCTTTTGATGGGTTTTATTCAACATTTTATGTCACTTAGAGATAATGGTTTGCATTTGTTTATAGTTTATATAGTAAATGTCAGAGACTCCTACACCGTATGCAACACCGTATCCATTTGGCAGTCACACAAATGACAGCATGAAGCTCAATCTGGAAAACTCAAGTGTCTGCCTCAGTGGTGCAGTCTTCTAAGCTTGTTTTGGGTAGAGCGGATGGTTTCTTAATCCTCTTTTCCCCTCCTGTGCTCTGTTTTCTCTGTGTCAGGTGTTTATAAACACTGCACTATCTTTCTAAAGTAGGATCAGAACAACTGTGGTTCTCTACTGGGTCATGCTTTGGGAGGATACAACTTTAAAAAAAGATGTGATCAGGGAATTATAGCATTTATTAGCACTGTTTATGCGAAAATAATAGCGCATCGGAGCCATGGAAAAGAAACAAAATATTTAGAAACCACATTAACAAACTATCCAGTAGTTTTGTTCATGCTTTTAGAAAGCTTTAGTGCATTGAAGGAGAAAGATAGTCTTAACAAAACTTTCAAGCAACCATTGGTAGACATCATGCCCTGGACTTCTGTTGAAACAGCTCACAGACAAGCTGGAACATGTCTGTGTGAATGCCAGTGCATAGCTGAAAGAGAAAGTGCCCTTTTGCTCTCAGTCTTATCTATCTCCTTAGGTTCCTATCCCCTTCCTTTCTCTGGAGAAAGAGAGAGGTTGTATGCCACTGTGTCTGGCTTTCTTGATTGGTCATTTAAAACACATTTTTGGATTTACAAGGTTGGTTGAATTAGCTCACCTGCAATGCCCTGTGCTCTGATCATTTGCAACCTACTGTAAACCCTCTTTCAAGCACGGTTTCTCCACCCGTCTCATATAATCCAGGACCATTTCAATTTGCTTTTTTCCCCATGTCTGCCGGTGTCCTCCAAAGAGGGTCATATTGGATGATATCAAATGCTTTTGGGTAGTCATAAAGCACATGATCAATGGGTGATTGTACTCTGCATTTTTCACAGATGTGATGGAGATTCATGATTTACTCATGTGGCTCTTTTTGAAACCAGCTTGTGGTGGTGGTAGTTCTGCTTCTGCCCTTCATTGTTAAAGACATATGTTTTGTATTTAAAGGCACGTTATCAATGTAATTTAGCATGGGCCCAAAATTTGGATACTGTAGAAGCAAGCTTTTACAGAGCCTAATAGCAATGGAAATGTTTTCATGCATTTAAGAAATTAATGGGAGATGCAGGGTGGTCGTGAGTTTCAGACACCTGTTTGCAAGCCCAGGTTGAGAACACATTCTTCAGAGCATTGATGTTGCTTCCTAACTGGCTGGGAAAGGAGCTCAGCAGAGCATTTCCGAGCTTTCTCCAGCTTACATCCTCCAGGGGCTGAGAGTGTTTCTGAAGCACTTCTGACCCTTGCCTGCCCAAGAATCGAGATGGAAATGAAGACATTTTAATGGCTAGAGATTTGCCAGGCAAAGCTGCCTCATGACTCTCAGTAGAAATAAATGGAAAGCAGAGATTTTTTTTTTTTTTAAAGAACAAACTGCATCATCGGGGGTGGGGATTTTAGTCTGAGTTTTAGACATTTCCTGTACAGTGTTGAAACAAGCAATATTTGTGCACTGGCTTGCAGAGTGAATGATTGAAAAATCATGGTGCATGTTAGTACTGATATAAGGGTGAGCTACCTTTAGTTTTAGGAATTGACTGCACAGCTAAACTGTGAATATTTTTGTCCAGGCTATAAACTTGGGATGCAGTGTTGCAAGCAGCAACAGTTTTCTTACTCCAGAGTATTTATTTAATTTGTAAATGTATAATTATGGTTACATAAATGCAGGAGTTCAATGAGAGTACACATGTGCAGGAAAGCTGCTGGATCAGGCTTTAGCTTTTAACTTACAGGCGATCAAATATCAAAGGAATTTTGCAGTGCGAGTTGGGTTATTTGCACTGAGGAATTATTTTTTCCCCACATATTTAGACCATTAAACCATAAAGATTACTAGGATATTTTGATTATTTTTTTAAAATCTAAAATATCTTTAATTTTAAATACTGCAGGTTACAATGAGCTTCTTCCATATCCTGGCTGTAGAAACTTTGTAATTGGTGTGTGATTAAATGCAGAGAGGGCTGGAAGCTTTCTTCAAAATATAAAAAACTTACCAGAGAGAGTGCAGTCTGGATCCTGCTCTGGTGAGGTAAAGACCTGCAAGTTCTGCAGTAAGAGGTCTAGGTCTTTCTTTCTTTGTTTCTTGAGCCTTTAGTTGTTAGGCCCTGGGATTCAAAAGAACCTGCATCCCAAGCTCCTTAACACAGACTAATATGTTACATGATGGTGTCTCTTGTTAAAAGAAAATATATATAATAGGGCTGTCGATTAAGCACATTTAACTAATGCGATTAACTCAAAAAATTAATTGCGATTCATTGAAGTTTTAATCCACGTTAAACAATAGAATACCAATTAAAATTCATTAAATATTTTTGGATGTTTTTCTACATTTTCAAATATATTGATTTTAATTACAACACAATACAAAGTTCCCAGTGCTCACTTTATATTATTGTTCTTATTACAAATATTTGCACTGTAAAATGATAAACAAAAGAAATAGTATAGCTCAGTTCACCTCATACAAGTACTGTCGTGCAATCTCTTTATCATGAAAGTTCAACTTAGAAATGTAGATTTTTTTTTTGTTACATAACTGCACTCAAAAACAAAACAATTTAAAACTTTGGCGCTTACAAGTCCACTCAGTCCTATGTCTTGTTCAGCCAATTGCTAAGAGAAACATGTTTGTTTACATTTACGGGAGATACTTCTGACTGCTTCTTATTTACAATGTCACCTGAAAGTGAGAACAGACGTTTGCGTTGCACTTTTGTAGCCAGCATTGCAAGGTATTTACATGCCAGACATGCTAAACATTTGTATGCCCCTTCATGCTTCGGCCACCATTCCAGAGGTTATGCTTACACGCTGAGGACATTCATTAAAAAAATTATGCATTAAATAATTTGTGACTGAACTCCTTGGGGGTGAATTGTATTTCTCCTTCTCTGTTTTACCCGCATTCTGCCATATATTTCATGTTATAGCAGTCTCGCATGATGACTCAGCACATGTTGTTTATTTTAAGAACACTTTCACTGCAGATTTGACAAAACGCAAAGAAGGCACCAATGTGAGATTTCTGAAGATAGCTGCAGCACTAGACCGAAGGTTTAAGAATCTGAAGCGTCTTCCAAAACGTGAGAGGGACGAGGTGTGGAACATGCTTTCAGAAGTCTTAAAAGAGCAACACTCCAATTCAGAACTACAGAACCCGAACCACCAAAAAAGAAAATCAACCTTCTGCTGGTGGCACCTGACTCAGATGATGAAAGTGATCATGCATTGGGCCGCACTCCTTTGAATCGTTATTGAGCAGAACTTGTGATCAGCATGGAAGCATGTCCTCCGGAAAGTGGCTGAAGTATCAAGGGACATATGAATCTTTAGTGCATCTGACATGTAAATATCTTGCAACGCGGGCTACAACAGTACCATGAGAACACCTGTTCTCACTTTCAGGTGATGTAAAAAAGAAACAGGCAGCATTATCTCCTGTGAATGTAAACAAACAAACTTGTTTGAGTGATTGGCTGTACAAGAAGTAGGACTGAGTGGACTACGTTGTTTTATTTTTGAATGCAGGTTTTTCTGTAAATAATTCTACATTTGTAAGTTTAACTTTCATGATAAAGAGATTGCACTGCAGTACTTGTATTAGGTGAACTGAAAAATACTGAAGTGGGTTTTTTACCCATGAAAGTTTATGCCCAAATAAATCTGTTAGTCTCTAAGTGCCACCGGACTCCTTTGTTGTTTTTGTGGATACAGACTAACATGGCTACTCCCTGATACTATTTCTTTTGTTTTTTTACAGTGCAAATACTTGTAATCAAAAATAAATATATAGTGAGCACTGTACACTTTGTATTCTGTGTTGTAATTGAAATCAATATATTTTAAAATGTAGAAAACATCCCAAAATATTTAATATTTAAATAAATGGTATTCTATTATTGTTTAACTGTGCGATTAATTGTGATTAATTTTTTTAATTGCTTGACAGCCCTAATATATAATAAAATAAAACCAAAAAAATTCTACTTTTTTCAGAATTGTCAAAATAAAGGGAGGTGATTGACAGTAATGGATCAAAAATACCTTTACAGATAATTCCTAATGGCCAGATTGTGCTCTGATCCCCATTCACACTCTTATTAATAGGGGCCGACTCCTATTGATTTCAGCTGAAGTGTGCACATATCTGAAGGCAGAACAAGCATTCTTAAAAAACCCTCTCTCTAAATGCACAATTAAACACCATTCCTGTGGTCAGAGTTGTGTGGACAACCCTTGACATCCACACCAAGTACCATTTAAAGTCAGTGAGGCTCTGCTCAGGTGCAAAGGATGGGTTCACCTTCACAATCACATTTCAGAACTGTGGCACTACTCAGTACAAAGTTATAATCTACTGTGTTGCTGGCTCTTTTAATTATTGATGAAGACCATTGTTTAGAGTAATTTGTGTTTCATGAGTGCCGTTTTTTCCTCTTAGAAATCAGAGAGATTAAATAATAATTGCTTAGTTTTTGGTGCCCATTTTCAAAGAGTTTGGGTGCCCTAATAATAAAACCAAAAGCAAAAAACAAAAAATGAAAACTGTAATTTGGCAAATATTAATAAATTGGAGTTTATACAAAGTCAGGGATCCCAACAAACAATACAAAACCATACAACAAAGAGAAAAAAGATTTTTTTTTTAAATGGTGCAAAGGAAAAAAAATCTTGCACATAATCCTGAAGATTGCCACAGAAGTACCTTTGTGGGGAGAGAATTTCACAGCTCCTGATGGAGAAAGCATTAGTTTTCTGTTATCTCAAGATTGTATTATATAGTATTCAACATTTTCAACATGAACCATCTCAGTTGCTTTTGGTTCTCCAGCTTGGAGGAGCCTATATCATTTATCACTTTAAATTCTTTTATATAAAATTGCACTTACTAGACAGTAGGCAATCACTGATGGTAAAACCACAAACCAAGTTACCACCCAAAAGTTAAATGACTAACCTGAAACCCACCAAAGTCTGGAAATATAGATTTAGTGCTCTCATTCTTTTTAAAATTCACATTGTTGTATCTAGGTAGGTATTGATAGAACATTTCTTTCATGCTGGACAGTATGTACTGGAATGCCAAAAGACGACAGAATGAGTCTGAGGACAAAGTAGCTTGTATGTTCTTGCTTCGGTAAGGAGAATATAGACCATTATTTTAAACAGTTTTGTGTCTGTGTGTTTAAGAAAAATATGCTCTTACTGCTTTTCAGCACAGATAAGGGAAGATTTCCCACATCAGATTTAGGTCAAGAGCTTCAATTGCAGGAGGAAATGATGGATGTTTCCTTTAAGGATGATGGAATGTGGAGATGGTACATCTCTGACTGATTGAGTTTAATGCTTTTAGGACTTCTCTCCAGCCCCCACAAAATAAATAAATAAATAAATAGAAAGATCAAGACCGTGATCAAAATGGGATTTTCATTTTTTAAGGTATATGTTTTTAAAAGAGTGCCCCTTTTGTTTTCCACAAAATTTCAATAAGTTCTCCTCTGTTGCCGGACAGGAAAAGGCATAGAAAAATACTTAAATTTCTAAAGGCCTCCTGCCATTGCTGCTGGAGGGCCTGCAGCCTGGGGGGGTTATGTTTTGAAATTGACAGGCATTTACTTCACAGAATATTCAAGATCACTTTTGTAATTCCAATGATGATAAATCTACTTGTCTTGAAAATTAATCAGACTTGCCATGGGAGAATAATGTTTTTGTAGCCTTAAGTAATTGACAGTCTTGTTGAAAGGACTCCAATTTCAGAGTATCCTTTTCATTCAATAACCATCCGTGTTTTACTGTGGGGCACATCTATATTCATTTTGTTAGCAAGAACAGCAAGAAATTCCTGAAGTACATCAGAAGCTGGAAGCCTGTGAAATAATCATCAGGTCCACTGGATCACCAAAGGCTAAAGGGGGTAATTAAAGAAGATAGGGACATTTCTGAGAAGCTAAATTTCTTTGCATCAATCTTCACCACAAAGGATATTAGGAAGATAGGCACCATGAATCTTTTCCCTGATAATAAAGAAGGGGCACTAGCAGAGATTAAGGTGTCGGAAGTAGTAGCGCAGGAAAATTGTTAATTTAAAGTGCAATTAGGCATTAGGCCATGACTTACGAAGGTGCTCAAGTGGGAAGTGGCTGAAGTACTAGCAAATATAAGGACACTTATTAAAAACAGCTATTGTACTAGAAGATTGAAGGGTAGCAGATGTTGTATATATTTAAAAAAGGCTCTAGGTGTGATCTGTGGGATTGCAGACCAGTAATCTTACATTTGTACAAAGTAAATTGATTGAAACAGTAATTAAAAATAGAATAATAAAACACCTTGAAGACAACAATACGATAGGATCTAATCAACGCAGTTTCTGTAAAGAAACCATAATTCTTACTAATCTATTATCATTCTTTGAATGTGTCAAAAAAAGTAGTGGATACAGTAGAATTGGTTGACATAATTTACTTAGGCTTTCAAAAGGCCTTTGTCAAGATTCCTCACCCAAGAGGCTGGTAAAAAAAATCTAAGTAGGCAGAAGAAGACAGGTCATGTATTGTCATGGATTGGAAACTGGGTAGGTATCAGAAAGCAAAGAGTAGTGTTAAATTATTAGTTTTCATTAGTTTTCATTTTGGCAAAAGGTTAGCAGCAGAGTGTACTGTACTGTAACTTGTGTATATTTATGAATGATCTGGAAAGGGGAGGAGCAACATTTGCAGATGACTCACATTATTTAGGTTACTCAAGACCAGAGAGGACTGTGAGGAACTTCAGAGACACTTGGACTAGGTGAATGGGCAGCACAATGGCAAATCAAAACAATGTTGATAAAGGTAAAATAATGCCATCAGAGGGAAAAAAATTGAACTATGCATACACTGGTATGGTCTTCCTCTCTTTCTTGAATTTTCTGGCTTCCATTCAAGGGCGGTATTTGGTAAGCGTTCTTTTTCCATTCTCAGGACATGTCCCAGCCACTGATGTCTTCTTTTGTAGATTATTTGTGAGAGGGTACCTTGTCCAGTAATTTTTCTGACTTCTTCATTAGTCATCCTATCTCTATATGTTATTCCCAATATTCTTCTCAGACATTTGTGATGAAATGCATCCAGCTTTTGCATATCTTTCTTGGTAAGTTGCCATGTCTCACTGCTATATGTTGTGATGGCGATAACAATTGCTTTGTATACATTCAGTTTTGTCTTGAGGGAGATGTTTTTGAGTTGCCAGATGTTTTTGAGTCTTCCAAATGCAGCGTTTGCCTTCCCAATTCTTCTTCTTCCTGTACATCAGAGCTTAAATCAATTTCTGTTAGGGATTAGTATGTGACCTTCAAGTGGGGACAGATTCCCCACATCTCTCTATTGTGGGGTTTCTCGCTCTAAAGCATTTGGTTCTGGATATTGTCAGAGGGGATACTGAATTGAAGTCAGATTCATTATGCCTGCACCTATGTTCCTAAGCAAATATTTGCTAGGAAGTTACTTTGATATTAATCAAATTATATAATTAAAATAGATTTTAAAAGAATAAAAAATGTGTATCAGACATTGTGCTTGAGAATAGGTGGTTTCAGCTAACCATGTGATATGAGTTTAATATTTCTATCCCATGACCACAAATTAGTTCTGTTGTTGTTTATTATTATTATTAGTAGTAGTAGTATTACTACTTCTCAATTTCTACCATTATGATTTTGTTAAACGTATTCACTAATGGTCAAATTTCCTCCTCTACAGAAGGCCAACACAAGGCCTCTGCACTAGCATTCTTCTTCAAGTTATTGTCCCCACAGGTGCTCCATGTGAGGATGTGTGCGCCCCGGAGCACTCTTGATCGGAGATTTTGTCAACTGTATCCACGGGTCTGTGGTCTACACATCCTTGTGCTCTGGTATAAGGCTATGTAAGGAGGGGTGGCGTTGCTGCTGCTCTAGTTCCTTCTCAGCTGCCTGCGGCTTGACACAGAGGGTCATTGTGTCCGCTAGCTAGCTACACAGCTTGCTGACTTTTCTTTCTTATTTTTGATTTCTTTGCTATAGTTTCATTTTACTGTTATTTTTCTATTGAATTTAGCACAACTTTGTGCTCCCCCCATTCTTTTTTGTTTGGTTGGGCCTATATTCCACTCAGCCCTCCCCATCTCCAGCTTTTCCTGGCAGGTTATGCCCAAGACCCTGGAATTCATACCCTGTCAGACCTGCCACAGATCCTTCCCCTTCAGCAACAGGCATTCCAACTGCCTTGGCTGTCTTGGAGAGACCCATGTCCTCTCCAAGTGCAAGTGAATTCAGAAGCAGATCCAGAAAGCCGAGAGGGGACAGATTGAAACTGCTTCTGATGGAGCATTCTCTGAGAACCGTGGAGTCCGGGGCCCTCATTCTCAAGCCTCCACTGCTCAGAATACGCTGGTGACTGCACCAGCCCCAGTTCCATTAAGCAAAGACCCTGGGGGCCCTCAGATTCTTTGAGACCATCAAAAAGAAGAGACCACATTCCCCAGAAACAGAGAACAAGAGAAGAAGAAAGTCACTTTCCTGATCAGAAACAAGGAGTTCTCACATCCCGGTATGGATATCACTGAGGCTTCTACCTCAGATTCTTTGAGACCATCAAAAAGAAGAGACCACATTCCCCAGAAACAGAGAACAAGAGAAGAAGAAAGTCACTTTCCTGATCAGAAACAAGGAGTTCTCACATCCCGGTATGGATATCACTGAGGCTTCTACCTCCTCTGGAACTGAGTTCACAGTACCACCAGAAAAGATCCCAACAATCAGCACACCGAGATTCCTCCTGGCTAGCAACCTCATGTAGCACCGGCATCAGTACCAGAACTGGATCCTTTTAAACACAAGGATTCCTCCAAGTCCAAGGTCTTAAAGTAATTGTCCTCAGTATCATTCTTCCAGATCATAGTAAAGAGCATATGGACCGCCCTTCATTACCATCCCCAGTACCTCACGACACTATCCAGATTCCCCACTCCCATCCAGGTTCCTGTTTCAGGAGGATCTCCAAATCTGGAAGAGCATGAATTCCCTGAAGGGTACCAAGAGGGATTTCCCACCAGTACCAACTTACCCTCTGGCGCTGACTTACCCTCTGGTCCTACTGCATCCTTCTACGAAGACTTGACCACTGGAAACTGTTCAGTTACTGGTCTCTCCCTGGCTTCCAGGGGCGACGTGACCCCTCGTACTGATGCCTCTTGCTCCTCCACTGGACATAGGTGAGGATACTTCCTCTGACTCAGATGTGTCCATACAGGTTTCCATACAGTGAGCTCTCATGCAAGAGATCCGGTCAAGAACAATAGTCACTGCCAGCGGGCCATCTTCCACAGGAAGAATCTCCAGAACAGCAGGAGCTAGGCACAGAGGAGGAGACACCACCATTGTACAAATCCTGTTCCTCACCGGATGAGGCTGTTATGCCTGCCCACACACCCCGCCATCCTCTAGGATGATTTCAAGATGTTTCAAGGCCTCAAATCCTTATAGGTCCTGTTGGAGGAGATCATCATTATTTGCTGAACATTTTAATACTTTCACCCTGGAGAAGATTGCCTTGCCCTTCAATGTCTGTTAGCACCAGCCTCTTTGGTGTGGCAAACACCAGCGACCATACCACTCACTTGTAAGCAGACTGATAAAAAAAAATACTATACTCTTTCCAAGGGTTCAGAGTATCCTTTCTCCCATCTTATCTCTAACTCTTTGGTCATCAATGCAATTAACGTAAAAACTAGACAGTATTGGTCTTGATCAGCCCTTTCTCACAGCAACTTAAATGCATAGACTTTCTTGGCAGCAAAAAATACTTTTTGGCTGCTCTGCAATTCATGGTGGCCAGCTATTAGGCCTCAGTAGGAAAATATGACTTTACAAATTATTCCATGTTTTCTCATTTTGCTGAACATCTGCCATAAGACCAGAGGAATCAGTTTCAGGATCTCATCACAGAAGGCCAGATGATTGTCAAGGCTTCCCTTCAGGCCTCATTCAGCATCGCTGTCACAGCTTTGCCCTCTGTGGCTACCACCATAGTCCATGCATCAAGTATCTTGGCTGCAATCCTCCAGCCTTCCCTGTGAAATACAAAACAACTGTGGAGGACTTTCCCTTTGAAGGCTTGAAGCTCTTAAGTGGTTCCTAGATGGGTCTCTCTACTCCCACCAAAGACTTGCTCAATACCTTGGCATCTACACACCTGTGACAAAAAGGAAATACAGCAAGTCTCAAACAGCTCAGTGGTCCTGCCTTTACTGAACTTCCCAGAAAGAAACCTAGATTTCCCAAGAAGACTTCATGGTTGAGAAGGAACTGGAGTGGTGGTTGGTCCATCCCTCCCTACATACCCTTGAACTAGAACATGAGGATGATGCGTAGGGTGCAGGTGTGGACACTGTTGACAGTATCTCCCATTAAATGAGAATGGGCACCTGCAGATCCTGGCATGAAGTACCCATAGGAACAAAACATCTTGAAGAACTCTAGTTATGGTACACCTTTTGTCTCACTGCTTTGAAATGCAAATGCCTTGTGCACCAGGGTGAATTTCACCTTAATGTTGCATAATTATTACTGCCTGTAGTATACATTAAATTTAATTCAAGAAAATTGGGTAAAACCCCTTCTGTACATAAAAGAGAAATGTAAGTGAAGCTAGGATAGGCACCTTTACAATATGCAATACAGAACATTGCAGCATAGCTTATCTCCCTAGCATTTTCATTCCTAAGTATCACAAAATACTTTGCAGCCAGTTACAGACTATACATGAAAATACAAGTAATGTGTACAAGTTTCCACAGAGTCTCTTTGACTCTGATATAGTTTTGTGTCTATTGCCTTTGTATTTAATATTTGTTTTAACATTTTTATTAGACATCTAGAGATGTTTGGGAACAGAGCATTCTTGAACTAAAATGTAGTGTTATTAATGTTGTTGGTTATTAGACTTTAGGAACTTGGAAATGGTGAAATAGAGAATGCCAGTTATGCAGGAAAACTTAACAGGAAATATACTACATGTCAGTTCCTTCATGTGTTTGAATCTAGTATGCCAGTTGCCTCCCCTCAATGGTTTTAAACCTGACCAATAACTTGGCAATATCATTTTATGTATTTTCCGGAAATTTAGGAGGTGGAATCCATGTCAGTTCATTTCTGCTTCAGAAAATCCAGAAAGCAATAGAAAATATCATCTTATACTTGCTAATTACTGCCTTTGCTTCAGGACCGTTTGTGCTGTCTGGACACCAGTAACTCTGCCTCGCAGACAAGAAATAGAATTTCACTTATGGAAATAGGATGCAAGTATCTGAAGAGGGAAATACGGTAGAGAGAAGGACTTCCGACTCTCTGAAAATTGAATGCTTTCAAGGAAATGAGCTAAGCTTTACAAATGGTATAAAAAGACTTGGAATTTTGGATTACACAGGATAAGCAGAGCACACATATGCTCAACCGGATGTCCTGAGGACAGATTATATAATCGTACAGCAAATAAATATGTAGTTGATGTTGTTATCTGACCAACAATTGTGTTTTGTTAAGTCTGACATATGTTTCAAATGTAATGGAGGAAAAACATTGTACTGCTTTAAATCAGTGATCTTTATGATCAAATATAGGACACTTTCGTACATTAGATTCTTACCCACATCATGTCTATTCTTTTGTTGTTAAATAAATAAATAAAATGTGAAGCACATTATTGTAATTAAGGACTCAAGGAAACCTATTGATCCATATTTGGAAATGTTGATAATTTTGGTTTGCATCATTGCTGGATTGCATCAGACAATCAGATAGAATTATAAGTCAGTCTAACCATGATCTTTGCCCTAAGGCTTAGTCTTTGCATTTCCAAAGAACACATGCAGCACATTTTTGTTGTATTATTGACTGCCTTGGAAGAAGTCAGTGAGGCGGGTGTGGGGGCTCTGCATTCTTTGGAATCTGAAACGGAGAGTTTAAACCACATGTTCCTTGTTTGTTCCTAGGTTTTCAGAAAAAATGACCACCAAATGGCTTGAACTCTTTGAAGGTAGCGGTGTTCCATATGGTCCAATCAACAGTATGCAGCAAGTATTCTCGGATCCTCAGGTCAGTTCTCACGGAGCCTTTGTGATACATTAGTAACATGTTTTACAAATATTCAGTAACAATTGCTTTCCTCCACACCAGCTTTCAACTACCTATAAAAATGTGATTCAAGTCATTTGTGTTGAGTATGAGGCTAGTAACATGGTATAATTACAAATGATCATTAACTGCTGACCCTAAAATGGATTGCACATTTGGAAATATAGCCTTTTCCATATTGCATCAGGCCATTGGTACATTAAGTTTTGTACAGTATCTTGCTCTCATGAATGGTCAATATCTGATTCTTCAGAGGACAGGAGGGCAAGAATCCATAACATTTTTCTAGGCAAATACTGTAGTGCGGGAAAATAATTCTTCAGTCTCACAAGCAATCATCCTAGTCTTTATAGCAGGTGTAACTACAAAGTATATTGATAAAAATTATCAAGCTTTGAATACAGTTGAATGAAAATATGATGCAGAAATATTTTTAGCCTTTTCTTGGCTAGGAACTCCCAAGAACTAAGAGGAATTTGTCTTTTGTTTTTAGTATTTCACAAAGTTAAATGTTTCTTTATTCATAACAGATATCATACATTTGGTTAAAATGTTTTTACCTTTTTATGCCCATAAACTTATGAAAGCTGGGCACTGTACTGATTTTCCCATTGGAGCTTGTTGGGTTGATTGTTCTCTCGCCAGCTCAACCAGTTGTGTCAAACAAAGTTAACAGGCTATATTTTGCACCTATTCTGCTATTCAGTGAATCTCTTTTAAATGAATTCCTGATGCTGGAATGAACCTGTTCCATAAAAACTATACATCTACTTGAGTGCAAATGTATGAACATCCTCCAAATTAAGTATCTGATAAAGGAACGAGAGTGTTCAAGGAATCAAAATGCATCACTAAAAATTGTAAAATAGGATTGACTACTGAAATAAATGAATCTGTTCTGTATGTAATATCTGCTATGCATCAGTATATACCAAGACTGTGCAGAAGAACAAAAGAACAGAAAATGAATGTGTGATACAGGAACACATTTATTGTATACCAAGGGCCTGCATTTATAAAGCTACTGCTGCATAAGAGTGGAAGTTTTGGTAGATTAATGCACTGTTTTTCCTTGAAATGAGGTAGCACCATGCTGACTCTGCCTGTGGAGGATAACCAGGCCAACTTTCTCACTTCATAATTTTCACAGGAATTAAGCGTGGGTTTTGCAGAAGGCTTTATTTTACTCAGGGGTTAGTTGGTTTGTGGGGGTTATATATAAGGTAATACCGAAAAGGACATCCTGCACTTTTTGTTCAATGTGCCACAAAATTAAAAAAAAGTCAATGACAATATGAGAGAGAGGATATTTTAGAGGTTAAAGCGATGATGTGTTGAAAGGGGGGGAAGTATCACTAAAGTGCCCCTGCTGAAAACGGCATACCAAATTGAAGGGAGGACTGAGGTGGTTTCCCTGCTTCTAATAAAGTTTGCCTTCCCTCTGGATACTGTTAAATCATCTCTACCATGAGCAGTGGCGTAGCCAGGTTTAGATAGGGTGACGAGATGAGAAGACCCGAAAATCGGGACTTCCCACCAGAAGTTGTTGAGCAAAAAAAAAACCCCTCTCCCGCCCAAAGTTGTTGAGCAAAAAAAGGCGTCCCGACCAAGTACCGGTCGGGACGCGGGACAAAAGATGAAAAATCGGGACGGTCCCGATTTTATCTGGACATCTGGTCACCCTAGGTTTAGAGCACAGGGGGAGCGGAACTAAAAAAAGGCGCCGGAAGCAAAAAGCGTCGGGAGCAAAAAAAAAAAAGCTCCGCTCCCGCTGCAGCACAGGAGCAAAAAGTCGGGAGCAAAAAAAAAAAAGCTCCGGCTGCAGCGCAGGAGGAAAAAGTGTCGGGAGCAAAAAAAGGCGCCGGGAGCAAAAAAAAATGCTCCGCTCCGGCTGCTGCGCAGGAGCAAAAGGCGTCAGAGCACAAAAAAGGCGCCGCTTCTGCTCAGTGGGGGAGCGGCCGCTCCCCCGTGGCTATGCTACTGACCATGAGACACATAATGTTGCCTTTGCCTTTGAAATGAACCAGATTGCACCAATTGCCAGGTTTTTTCAAATTGTTTTCCCAGTAAGGAGCATGCTTATTCCCATCTTCCTTTATAGAACTTCCTGAAAAACTGTGTCCCTTCCACATACTCCTCTGGATTCAATATTACACTATCACTCTGTTCTCATCACTTCTTGGGAGCAAAATGTAAGCATTTCTAGTGAAGTGCAGCTTAATGGGTTTGTTTAGTAAGTGGCGTTATCTCCCTCCCTGATTTATAGTTCTGAGAAAATGCTTGTGCTCAAATGGGAAAAGTTCCTTTTCCCAGGAACTCAAGGTTTATCGTATGGTTATGGGAAGAATGTGTGCTAGAATCCCTTGTTGAAATATTAGCATCACATCACTGGGTTAGATATACTTTCTACACCATTATCTCTCAGAGAGGTGAATCCAAGAGAAAGGACCAATGCAGAAAGCAGTAAACTCAGTCTTCCATTTGTGTTGGATATTTTGTTTACATTTTTAATTGCACTTTATATTTTTGTGGCGAGTACTCCAAACATCTTCAGATGGAGCCTCCATTGCCCTTCCTGATCCAGTGTCTCAAAAATGACTTGGACTCAGAAGTTTAGAGCCAGTTCAAGGAAAAAGTTAATGAATTTGCAGCTATCCCTTTATTCTGGGATGCCATTTTTCACCTGTGCATCCAATCACTGTTGTGTTTCAGCAGCAGCCATGTATCTGCATAAACCACCAATATGCTATATGAAAATAAGAAAGAAAAACTTGTAGCACCTTAGAGACTAACAAATTTATTTCGGCATAAGCTTTCGTGGGTTAGTACCCACTTCATCGGATGCGTGGGTACTAACCCACGAAAGCTTATGCCGAAATAAATTTGTTAGTCTCTAAGGTGCTACAAGTTTTTCTTTCTTATTTTCATTTTGCTGACACAGACTAACACGGCTACTACACTTAAACCTATCAATATGCTATACACATTCTCACTCTTCAACAATAACTTTACCCTTTCATAGACCATCTTGTCAATTCACTTCCTGCACTACAAAAAGCACTACAGTGGACTGGGACTGAGTAGAACAGAAAACCCACCAATAAATCGGGTTCTGTAATGCAAATATCCCCAACGCTCCCAAATCTCATTTATAACAGGAATAGAAGATATT
This sequence comes from Chelydra serpentina, assembly GCA_037349315.1. Taxonomy (NCBI): domain Eukaryota; kingdom Metazoa; phylum Chordata; order Testudines; family Chelydridae; genus Chelydra; species Chelydra serpentina. The sequence continues at coordinate 8,905,228 of JBAIAC010000032.1, forward strand.
TCCCAAGAAGACCATACCATAATCATAGCCAACATATCCGATATGTAAAGCTTGTCCCACTTATAATGATATACAATATAAGGAATTTGTGATCACTCTGAAATAATTTTTGTTCATCTTCTCTCAAGATCTGTCTAGACTAGGAAAATCTGTGTTTAGGAGATTTTAGCTAACTTGCATTAATAAATGGTTTTTAAACACCACTTAGCACTAAATGTAGACAAAGGCAGTAGGTTTTCAAACTCAAGGATTTACCACAATCAGCTAACACTTGAAAATTCCACTAGCTTTCCCTCATTGTAGAGAACCAAAAGCAATACCCAAACCAGTGGCTTTTGGATGTGGATAGACTTTCCTTTACCTCTAACCAGGATACCTTTGGCATCCACATGCTATGAAGGTTCTTCTCCTGGCTGTCTTTTACTAGCAATAGTACTAAAATATATATTATATAATATATATATATATAATCAGCAACATTAACACTTGAAACAGTTTCATTAATTTTCATCCCCATTGTTTCCTAATCATCTTCAGTTTTTTCGCATTCATAATATAAAGCAGCAGTCATAAGATGTGGGCTCACACCACTGGTGACTGAGGCTTCACAATGTAGTGCATGTCAACAACCATCAAAGCATTATGCCAGCACAGCTGTTAGCAATGCTGCAAAATGCTTTACGGTGCACCACAAGGCCTTTAACAGCCAAAGACCAAGCGCATAGGGTAAAACTGAAGAGGAACGGAAGCAAGATTGAAGGGAAAGGGAAGCAAGTCTAAATGGAAGGACTGAAATAGCATACAATTCAATCAACTATAGGTGTGTATCTTTCACCCACCATGGAACCATGGGGGTCAAAAAGGGTCCATATAATTTCTTTTGTAAACTCAGATTAAAACAACAACTTGTTTGACCCTGGGACGTTTTGTTAACATCAACAGCTTCAATCATTTCTCTAACTGAGCTGCCAAAAAAATGAAGTTTTTGACTAAGCTGGATCGCCAGGTGATACATTTTTTCCATGAATGGAGTGAAATGTTGTCTACCTTTCCCCAACTGATTATAATCTTTTATTCATTTGTTTTTGTTAAAATGAATACTGCAGGCATCCTCACTGCTAAGTTAATCAGTGTCTATGTGAGGGGGAGGGAGACAGAGGTTAAAAAGGTTGAGAGACAGGCATTTGCTCTTTTAAGGTCACTGATACAGTAGTTAAGAAAACATTCACACAGTTAAGACCTGCTAGAGGGACAACTTGCTTTCCTTAAAAAATGAGAGGGAAAGCGAGAGACAGAGAGATATGTGTATTTATAGGCGGTCCTATAAAGATACTGTATAGGCTATCTGCTTGCTGCGTTTTATATTCAGACTTTTTCCAAGTTCTCTTTTTCTAAAATATGTTCTTTTAATCAGGCCAAGATCATACAGAACATTAAAAGAATTCTTTACAAGTTTTAAAAATTTACTGGATGACCTCAGTGTGGTCCTATTTAACATACCCTTGGGAACATGTGTATGAAATACAATGTGGTTTGAGGTTTTCCAAACAATACAAACTTAAAAGAGAATTTTTTTAACAGAAACAATTCAAATTCCTCCAAAAGATAAAACAAAACAAAAGCAGGTACGCACCATACTGCAGATAAGCCATGAAAGCATAAAGATCTCTGGCTATTAAGTAAGAGGAATGAAAGTATTCTTCTTACTTTTTTCATTAGATGTTCTGTCTTTTACAGTCACCATGCAATACCATTGTTGTTTCCGAATGGCTGGCAGAAATTAAAAAAATAAATAAGATGGCTGCATTATGGACAATTTAATAAGTTGTTAGCTAATGTTTAAAACCACACTCCTTGATACATTTTATCATGTCAGTGCTGTGAGCAGAAAATAAAAATGAAAGTCCCAAAATGGTATTTTTTAGTAGAACAGTTATAGACATACCACACAAGTTGAGTACATCAGGTGTAAGACATCATCCTGATGCATCACTTCTGAGAAGTATTGGGAGGGAAATATCAGAGTTGAAATATCACAGCTGGCTCTGATTTCAGCTCATGCCAAACACCTGCAAGCTCTAAAAGGATACCAAAACAAAACTCCACCCTGTGGCAGAAGGCCATCCCTTAACAACCCTTCCCTGACTTTGCATCACTATAAAATTAATTTAACATTTTTACAGAAACCCTATTCTTCCTGTCCCAGAAGACTAATACAGTTCCTTTAGCCATTCTGCTGAATATGCCTCAAAAACAGAAAGTTAAGAATTGAAATATTTGATAGATGGAAATTATCTGATGTTTTCATCTTATTATTTGTGAAAGCCTGTGAAATTGGTGGGTTTTATTAACCTCTAGACTATATCATATTCTGTAAATCATTTCATTTGAACACGTCCTGGCAAAATTTTCCAAGCATCTGGTAAAAGCTTCCACAGTTGAAGTTATGAACACAAAAAGCAACTAAAGAAACAAAGTGTATTTTAATGTGTTTAGTTTTTTTTTAAGTGATGCGCTTTAAGGACCATGTTTTGAATCACTTTAGTGGTTAATATTTACTGAAACAGTTTTGCAGTCCACTAAGGGTTATTCAAGTCAAGTGAAATTATATTCTTGTCTTTAATACTGCAGAGAATGTCTTACATACAGAGGTTCCTGCAACTGAAAAACAGTTGATGAAGGCCTTTAGGTTATACAGTGTTTCTGGAAGTAATTTCTAGTAGAGAAGTGAAAGAGAGGAATTAAATTTTGCATTTCTCACTTTAAGTATTGGATCTGGTTGAAAATTTTCTAATGGAATGTTTTTCTAGAAAATGTCATTGTGTCAAAAGCAAAGCATTTTGTGAGAACATATTGCCTTTGAAAAAAATTGTTTTGAAGTGAAAATTGGAGAAAAAACCCCACACCTTTCATAGAATCATAGAATATCAGGGTTGGAAGGGACCTTAGAAGGTCATCTAGTCCAACCCCCTGCTCAAAGCAGGACCAATCCCCAATTTTTGCCCCAGATCCCTAAATGGCCCCCTCAAGGATTGAACTCACAACCCTGGGTTTAGCAGGCCAATGCTCAAACCACTGAGCTTATCCCTCCCCCCCAATGTGGAATATGATTGAAACATTCCATTTAGACCTTTTCAAAACAAAATGTTTCAATTTTCCATTTCAAAATGACTTTTCATTTTAATTTTTAACTCTATGTATGATATCAACAGTTGAAGTCCAAATGAACACTTTCAATTTTGTCAAAATGAAACATTTGGATTGACCAAAAATGCAGTTTTTTCCAGAATTTTGGTTTGTGGAAAAATTTGAATGTTTTGTTTTCTTTCTGTTCTGAAACAAGAGATTTCAGAATTATGAAACTCCCCTTGAAACAAAATTATGGTTCCTGCACACTCTGTGGCTACTATACCCCTTTTCAGACTACTGTACCCCTTTTGGGAGTCTGATCTGTCTTGTGTACCCCAAATTTCAGTTCACTAAAAATTACTTGCTTACAAAATCAGACATAAAAATACAAAAGTGTCACAATACACTATTACTGAAAAGTGTGTGTGTGTGTTAGTAATACATATGCCTACATGTGATATGAAGAGCAATCCCTTCTATTATAGACTCCCATTTTATGAAGATCATAAATTTCCTAAAAAAAAAAGTATTTATTTCAAGCATAGCTATCAAAAGATCTCAGCGAAGCGCCAAAAACCTTCCAGTGAACTGGTTTTCAAATTAAAGAGGGAGCGTGCAAGGATGTTTTCAAAAAGTTGCATTATGGGTTCTCAGTTCAGGAGCATAGTGAGAAGCTTCTCACTGACCTTTTCAAAACTTCAGTTGTCTTTCTTCACTATGCTCCAGCATTAGCAATTCACGACACAGGTTTTTCAAAGCCCTTTGGTTGGTTTCTCTCTTTGGAGAGGTTGCACACTGGTTCACTAATCCTGGAGCTCAGTAAAGTATGATGCCAGTCAGTTTCAAAGAGTCTGTACTTAAGGTCCTGCAATCTTGGAATGCACTGAAGACAATGTCATTGAGCTTTCAAGGCACTGTGCTTGTTGGTGTGTAATTTCTTTGAAGTTCCTAACAGCATGTTAATCGGACTGGCATTTTCATTCTTGGATACAGTGCAAATTTGGAATCATAACTGAGCTGTAATTACCCCAAGAATTTCAGTTAATGAAAGTTTGGTGAATATGGGTTTGATTATATGTAAGAATACACATATTTAAATTATTACATTGTAATCCCATCATGTTTTGCAAGGTAAGCGGGCGGGGTTGTCCTTGGTCTGTCTTCTAAGGTATATCTAAGTGCCTGGAGGGGCCGTCCTTAGCCATAGGCAGAATAGGCAGCCGCCTAGGGCACCACTAGGTTTGGGGCACCACACACTCTGAGGATGTAGTGTATTAAACTGCTCCACGTAGGAATGTGCTACCAGTGGCAGTTATACACCTGCAGCCTGATTTTTCACCCTTGCTGTCTGGTCACCCTAGGTGGGGGGTAATTGGCGCCTATATAAGACAAAGCCCCAAATATCGGGACTGGCCCTATAAAATCAGGATATCTGATCACCCTAGCTGGGGAGCACGTCTCTCCCCCGGGCTGGCAGCGATCCATCTCATCCAGGGGGAGCTGCGCAGGGCAGGATGAGCTGCTGTGGCTTCGTGGGTGCCCTGCAGGACCCTGAGATCAGATGCTGCGCTAACTTCCCCATGGTCCATGGTGCCCAGTGGTGTATGATCAGACCTGAGGGTTTGCTGCTGCTGTTGCCACTCTGCACCCCAAGAGTTGGATTTTGGGGTCCTGCAGCTTTCCACCTATTTCCTCCTCTACTGCAGCTGTTGGACTGGCAAGCTGGGGGGTAAGCCAAGCATGGAAGCAGTACTGTGTTGCCATTTAGATTGTCATTTAACAACTTTGTTTGCCAAAAATGCTTGCTAACAATCCTGAATCCAATTTCAATATTTATTTATTTTTTAAAATCAGTATCGTAGCCAAAAACAGAAAATTAAGTTGTTGACAATTATTTGTGACAAGTTTGGTTTGAGGCAGGGAGTGGGCCAGGTTTCATCAGAGAAACAAAAAATGTTGACTGGCTTTCCTATAGCCCTGTTTACTGCTAACTAGAGCCCTCCAACAACTGTAATATGCTCATCTCCTGACTAGTGTATAGAGTGACCATATGTTGTACTAAGAGTCTCTTGCTCTTTTCCCAGTGAGTCAGTATCGCTTTTGCCAGCCCAGAGGTTGGGGCAGTCAATGTCTTACATTTTCACAATGTTTTGTCCAACTTTCATAAAGTAAATACATGGTTAATGTGAGTTAAAAAGGCCAGGGACACTTCCTTGTGAAGAATCTGTGCAGCAAATCATGTCAGTTTTTGATGGAATTTTAGAGGCAGTGATTTATCATGTATTTCTGGCAGTGCCCAAAATGTGCTGTTATTGCTACCATCTTTCCAAACAAAAATAAGGCACAATAGGACTTCTGTAACATTTCTGTGCTACCTTAATCTAAATGAGATGATTCTGTGCTGACTTCATTGTGGTCACTTTGTGCTTTACCTAAGAATAAAACTAGGGTTATATTTTCCCACTGCTTGGAAATCTAGCTTATTAAACTGGATAATGCCATTGATCTATTTACAGTATAAGGTTGATATAGAGTTGTAACTAACATTACGACTGATGCCCATTATACATTTAAAACTAAAAAGTGGCTTTGTAAAAATGACATGGGTTTCCAACTCTACTGTGTCTCAGTCAGGGTGGAGCACCTTGTGAGGTGTCTTCACACTAGCTCAAGGTCACAGACTCATGGCTATCCTATATTAGTTATTTTAAATAATATTTCTGATAATCCGACAATAATTTAAACAGTTATTTCTTTAAAAAACATCCTTGTAAGTTATGTCGCATCGAAAACAACTTTCCGGGTCACAAAAAGAAAACGGAAAGATGAAATAGGATTAGCTATACAAGCACAGAAGGGTTCTATACTTAAATTTGTATGTCATGAAAACAACGAAGTTGATCAAGATCATCAACAGTAACTGCTGAAGTAAATATTTATGCAGACGAAGCTCAAGAAATGCAACACCACGCAGAACAATCGTTTGAAATAGATGCTGACACAAAACAAGAAATTACAACAGTTGAAACTGTACTAGCATGGGATATAGATGACATTGGCACACGGCCGCAATCTTTAAACAACGAATTCCATGCCCTTATACTTGAGAGAGGAGAATAAAAGGTCTTGAATATCCTAAAGACATTAGAGGTAGGAAATTCGCAGAAAACAATTACTACAAAAGACTTTCTAACAGTGAAATTGTCAACAGACGGTGGCTTGTGTACTCTAAATGCAAGGATGCTGTATTTTGTTTCCCATGCAAGATTTTTAATAGTTGCAATTTTAAGATAGCAACCATGGGTATTAATGATTGGAAAAATCTTAGTCACATATTACCACAACATGAAAAGGCACAACACCACCTTGAAAGTATGCACAAATTGTGTGAGCTGAGTGTAAGGTTAAAAAATCAGACAACTCTTCATGCCCAAAATCAAAGATTGCTGGAGTCAGAGAAGCAGCATTGGCGTCATGTTTTTGAACGTCTATTATCTATTGTTGAATATCTATCAACAAACAATCTTGCTTGTAGAGGAAGTGTTCAAAAGTTATTCCAGCCCAAAAATGGCAATTTTTTGGGCCTTGTACAACTGCTGGGAAAATTTGACACAGTGATGACTGAACATATCTGAAGAGTAACTGAAAATGAAATACATGACCACTATTTGGGACCAAGAATTCAAAATGATCATGCTAATGAGTGATAAAGTGAGAGACAAAATTGTTTCACTGGTTACTTTGGCAAAATAGTTTGCTGTAATTCTAGATTGCACTCCAGACATAAGTCATCAAGAACAGATGTCGTTAGTAGTGAGATTTGTCGACATTAGTGATTCAGCACAGATTCCAGTTATGGAATCGTTTATCACATTTTTAGAAGTAGAAAATGCTTTTTAGAAGTAGAAGAAGAAGTTTTTCAATACTGTAAGCTTATGTTTGTGTTGCTAAGAGGAAGTCAGGCATAGGGGCACCAGTTTAATAATCCTGCCTAGGCACCATAAATCCTAAGGACGGCCCTGCTTGGAGGAGTTAGTGCTGGTGATTCTGTAGGTGGCATTCTTCCCACAAAGTCTGTACTGAACCAGTGCCACTGCGTAATGGTGGTAGACACTTTGCTGCTAGATTGCAGTCATTTGCTTGTGTTATACATTCATAGTTGTGTGCACTTTTGGTTACTAAAGATCCTGAGGCAGTTTTTCATAATAATAGTAGTACCGTCCTGATCAAATTTTAGCTTGAGAACTAATATTTTGCCAACTTAAATTCCCCCAGCAATTTCAGTTGAAGATAGTGTTTTTCTTCACTTGTTGTGTACTCTTTCCCCTAAAAGTTGTGGAAAGTAATATGTACATTGCTTATCAGCCTAACAAGGTTGTTGATTGTTAGGTAAAGAAAAACCTCTATTTTTCATTTTCAAAATATCACAATGAAGTAGACATATATCCAATTAAGTGAAGTTAGGACAGAAAGAGTCTGCATGGATATCAAAGGCAAAAGCTTCAGATGCTCAAAACCAATTTTCAATATATGATTTCAGGTAACTGTAGTTGAGTTTTGACTTGTTTTTGAATTTCTTAATTTCAGTGTCAGACTGTGACCAGGAATTTCCTGTGAAGATAGATAGCCTGGGCTTCTTCTCTGGGAAAAAGGACTTGTCTGCACGCAGTTTTTGTACTCCTTTAACTAAATTGGTTTGAAACTGGAATAATTAAAGTTTTACAACCCTCTAATGTGGATGGTGTTATACCGATATAATGGTGTTTATTCCTGTAAATTTAGGAAAATAAGATATATTGGCGATAAGGCATCTTTATAGAGGTATAACTGCATCCACACTAGGGAATGTACTGCTTTACCTGTTTTGTTTTGTTTTAAAAAAAATCACATCCCTCACCGAAATAACAGTACAAAAACTGTGTGGACAAGGCTATAGTGTGTCTCTACTCTCTAGCTGCCTTTTCCGGATTTTTCAGCTGAGCCCTGAAAATTACAAAAAGAGATATGAATCTCATTTAAAAAACCCAAACACTTGATCAGTGATTAAAGAGTCCTTTGGGAGGCGCCAGATGAGTTTCAGATGTTTAGGACAACACTAGAGGTGCACTATAGCTCACACTGAGGACACTCTGCTAGGTGTTTGTCGTTTCATACCTACCTGTGTAATGGCCCATAAAAGGGGAAATTCCCATAATTCACAAATAGCCTTAGGAAGAGGATGGCAAACAAAAAACGACTAGTAATAGCACTAGAAAGGGAACTCTTGGGCAACATGAGAGAGAGAAGATGCAAAGGTGATATTTCAGGAGTTTTGACCCTAGCTCAACAGTGGAAAGAGAGACAGACACATAAGCATGGCTGAAATAGAGGCTGTAATGTGGTTAACTTAACCTAACTCCTGAAGGTCCAAAGCAGGACTGCAACAGTTACCGGGTTGAAGATATTACAGTGTGGATCCCAAGCTGGTTGCCAAGTATCAAGAAAAAAAAAAAGAGAGGGACCAGCTCATAGCCACCTCAGCCAGCTAAAAGGGGTTTGCCTTCAAAAGCTAAATTTTCCCCCTCACCGTTATCTCACCCAAAGTTTGAAGGACTAGACAAGGGATGCTGCAAGCTGTGCAAAACATTGATGATTACACCCAACTTGCAATGCAAAGGCCCAGGCTCAGTGCCTGTCCATCCCTCTGCAGGAGTTTGGGCCCCCCAAAACTGACCCTTATTAACATGCAATCCGTACTAGGAATGTTCTGTATTTGTGACAAGCCCTTATTGATTATTAGGACTTGTTCCTTTTTCAGTATGTTACGTGCCCTTTTCCTAGGTACCGTTAATGTGAATATACATTTAAGTTTTTGCAGTGTGTTGGTCCTATAGCTTGACACTCAATAATATATCTGGCCATTAAGTTAAAGACTGATTTCTTGAACGGCCATTTTTTTCTGATAAGCTCCCACCTACCTAGTAATTAGTCTCTTACAAATAGCATCAGTTATAAATATTCTTTATACTAATCAAAGCAGTATGACAGTCAGCATCTCTTCTATGAAAGTTTAAAATACTTGGAAATCAATATAACATTCCTTCATGTCCTTATCCCCTAAATATGCTGTCCCACCATATCAAAAATTAAAATGTGATCAACTAAGCATAGCCACTATAATTGAAATGAAATCAAAGGAAAAAATGAGAAACATTTTTTAATCAAGTAAATGTGTGGATATATCCCATATGACAAAACTTTGCAAAAATAACTGCAAATTGCTGGTTCTTTGAGAAATATTTGCTGTCACAAAATTTACTTCTTTTCAGGTCTGCCAGTTCTCTTGTTGTATTAGAACTAAATGCAAACACTCTCACTCTCACTGCACACACTTTCTCTATCTCTCATTATAGACGACTGATGGAAAAACAAACACCAAATAAGAGCATCTGGAGATGGTTTATTTCTTTACAAGTTGACTGTAAGACAATGTTGAAACAGACACTGCTGTCATTTCACAATACAGGAAATTTGGAAAAGGTGTCACAGCTGTTTTAAATAACTTCATTTTGAGCATGCCAGTCATGTGGGCACTTCACTTCTTCACTAGGAGAGGAGGAGGAACTCATCCTGCTATAAGCATAACTTTATTGAAATAAATGAATTTCCACCAATTTGGCCCCTTAAAGGCAAAAATCAATGCTATGGCCTAACTCAGCAGTGTAATTAAGCGTTTTCCTGACTTTAAGCAGCTAAGTAGTCCCATTAATGTCAATGGGACTACTCATGTACTTTAGTATGAAATGGGGCCTATATTTGATTATATACTTCTTAATATTAAATAATAAAGTGTGTGTGTGTGTGTGTGTGTGTGTGTGTGTAAATTTGAGAACTAAGTGATCTAGGGATTAAAAAACCCCCAATAACACTGAGAGGTAGAATGATTCAGTGAAAGGCCTGATTTGTAGCCTTGGGAACCAAAGTCTCCTATTTAACCTGAACAGAACAGTTATGGTACAGCCAGGGCTGGCCCACAGCATTTTGGCACCTGAGGCAGGGAGCTCAAATGATGCCCCCTTGCTTGGGCCAAAACTTTGAAAAGTATCAATTCTGCCTTCTTCCTGTTCTACTCCTCTCATGGTACTGCTCTGCTACCTACCCCAATAAAGGAGAACTAACAACTTAAAATGCCTTGTTCAAAAAATTTTAAGTAACACTTAACTTTCAAACACCTGAACAGCAAATGTAACTTTTCTTGTCTGCATAGTAAACACTGGCATTTTTATCTGTTTGAATAATCAAAGCGGTGCTTTCCGTGCCTTCTTGGTTGCAAAGATTTGAACTGCTTCCTCAAGGTCCACAGTCTGGGCCAGCTCATGCTCTGTTGAGATGGTTGCAAGGCCAACCAGCCTCTCCTGTGTCATTGTGGAGTGTAGATGTGTTTTTATTAACTTTAGCTTGGAGAAGCTGCATTCTCTACTGGCAACTGTTACAGGAAGTGTTAGAAGTATGTGCAGAGCAACAAAAGCATTTGAAAAGAGGGTGGTCATCTTATTTGTGCACCTATATTCCAGAACAGCCTTTGGAGTTGATCCTGCTGAAATGTATCTTGAAAGGGCTTTCAGTTCATCACCTAAATTACTCGCATCAATATCACGCATGTCATCATGTGTCAACACTGTCTCTAGTGCCCTGCATTGCTGGTGTAGGTCTTCTTCAGGTATAGTGAGGAGTTTTGGAATATCATACAACATCCCAAATACACTACTGTGTTCCTTGAGCTGCATGAAAGGTTCTTCAACTGACTGTATTGCACAATCTAGCACCCGGTTAAAGAATTCAACTTTGAATTGTTGTTTGGGGTCTCTTATGGGATTATCCTGTGCCTCATAATCAAAATGTCTTCTTCGGTGACTCTTGTATTCTTGAGTGGGTGGGAAAATAGCTTCAGTGTGGAGTTCCTATGCCAACTTCCGTGCACTCTTCAGAACATTTTGAAATCCCTCATCTGACTGGTAAAACTGTAGGTATGACTTTGCTTTCTCCAGTTCTTCCATTGCTCCAGATATATCAAGGTCAACACCTTGGAGTCTCTTGCTTACAACATTTATTTCAAACAGTGTGTCATGCCATAATACTAAGCCACACAGAAATTTGAAGTTATGTATGTTTCTGGTGATTCCATTTCCCTCTGCCACTCTTCTCCCACGAACAGTTCCTGTCATAGCATTATCCTCCATAATGGCAACTATGGCATCATTTATCTTCCCAATTTGGTGTTTGATAGGCTTTATCGCCTCCACTCGACTTTCCCATCATGTGGCACTTGGTGGTTTCAGTGTCAGAGAGGATGTTCCCAGATGTTGCTTCAAAATTTGCCATCGAGTTGATGCAGAGAAAAATACACAGATGCTTTGAATTGCATTAAAAAATTCAGCAGCCTCACTAGAAGCTGATGCTGCATCACTGACCAAGTTCAATGAATGAGAACTGCATGGGACAATGAAAGCTCGAGGATTTAACTCTCGGATCCATGTCTACACTCCTCTGTTCTTTCCTCTCATGTTGGCACCATTATCGTAGCCCTGACCTCTCATGTCAGCTATTGCAATTCCCGTATCTTCCAGATTTTTAAGAAGCACATTTGTCATACCAGCTGCTGTAGTATCATCAATGTCAATAAATTCTAGAAAGTGCTCTCTGACAGTCACCATTGCAGGGACATTTTCACTAGGTTCTGTTGTTGTTACAAAACGCACCATTAAAGTCATTTGTTCCGTATGGCTGATGTCAGGTGTGCAGTCCAGAATAACAGAGTCATATCTTGCTGACTTCAGATCTGCCACAATCTTCTGTTTGACTTTTGTTGCCAGTAACTGTATGATCTCATTTTGAATTGTTTTTCCAAGGTAGTGGTGTGTGTACATTTCTTGTGTGGTGACTTAGATCAGTGGTTCTCAACTCGTTTCAGTCCACGGACCACCAGGGCAATCAAAAAATTTTCGTGGACCACCAACTTTTTTTTTTTTTTTTTTTTTGTTGAGACATGATTAAAAAGAGCAGACACATTTTGGTTTGAAATTTATTTATTTCTTACTAGATGTTTGGATTCTCTTCTCACTGACAATGTTTGAAGTGGTACTTGATAATGCACAACAAATATCGCTTTCCACTGCGAGCCGATTCCTCTGTCTGGACTTAACGTGCAACAAAGACGAAAATCCCGTTTCACACATATAAGTTGATGCAAATGGCAAAAGAAATCTGACTGCGTGTGCTGACAGATTTGGGTAACTCCCGGTCATGCTGGCCCAAAATTTCTCTATGGTAGACTGCTGGTACACGTCTTGGGTCGCAAAATCATTTTTCAGATCCAAAAATTCCTCCTGCAGATCCTCTAAAACACTATTAACATCTGTTGTGAATGGATTTCTGATGAAAGATAATCTATCCTTTGTCCTGTCCACCTCCGGAAAGTATCGTTGGAATTTGTCTCGTAGCTTCCGTAAATGATAGAGAATTTGCGTCCGAATGGCTTCCTTTTTCCCGAGCATGGCATCCACATATGGAAATTGAACCAAATTATTGCCTTCGACTCTTACGATCTAGAGTTCAAATTTGTCAAGAAAAGCCTTGATGATGCTTTGGTGAGAGAACAGATTTGCACCTTTCCCTTGCAGCTGAAGATTCAATTTGTTCAAGATTCCAAAAATATTGTCAAGATACGCAAATTCTAAATTTGACTGCATCGGCACATTTCGGAATTCCTCTTTCCCTTGAGCCTGGAGAAACAAATCCGACTCCTCTCTCAATTGGAAAACTCTGTTGAGTATGTTCCCTGCTAACAACCACCATACAGAAGTGTAGAACAGCAACACATCGAAGTCAGAACCCATGTCCTGGCAAAATCTTTTGAAAAGCCTGGTGTTCAGAGCTGACGATTTGATGTAATTCACCACTTTCACCAACCCTTTGAAAACGGCATTGAGTTGATCAGGCAATGTTTTTGACGCCAAAGCTTCCCTATGAATGAAGCAATGAACTCCAGTTACCATTGGAGCACGCTGTTTCACCAACATTTGGAAGCCTGATCTTGAGCCCCGCATGACAGGTGCACCATCAGTGGTGACACCCACAAGATTTGCTCAATCCAGACCATGCACTTCAAAGAAATTGTTAACACTTTCCATCACATCCTAAGCCTTTGTGGTGGTATCAGGAGTCTTACAAAAAAGAAACTCATCTTTGAAGTCTCCCTCAACCATATATTGTGCGAACACCAATAGCTGAGAGCACAATGCGACATCGGTCGATTCATCCAATTGTATGGCAAACAATGGAAGGGGGGATTTGATAGCAGCCTTCAACTACCTGAAGGGGGGTTCCAAAGAGGATGGAGCTAGGCTGTTCTCAGTGGCGGCAGATAACAGAACAAGGAGCGATGGTCTTAAGTTGCAGTGTGGGAGGTCTAGGTTGGATATTAGGAAAAACTATTTCACTGGGAGGATGGTGAAGCGCTGGAATGGGTTAACTAGGGAAGTGGTGGAATCTCCATCCTTAGAGGTTTTTAAGGCCCGGCTAACAAAGCCCTTGCTGGGATGATTTAGTTGGTGTTGGTCCTGCTTTGAGCAGGGGGTTGGACTAGATGACCTCCTGAGGTCTCTCCCAACTCTAATCTCCTATGATTATGTGGACGCTTTTTCCACTTCCCATGGTTCAGGCACCATCTTTCTGTCTCTCCTTTTCAATTCTGCTTTTTCTGTGAAACTTCCTGTTGATTTTCCTGTTGAAAATGGCTGGGTGTTAATGTCTAGATGCATTAAGGTCTCAGCATGGTGCCTAAACTGTTGTCACATGTTCTGTATTCAGTTGAGGTAGATTTAAACTCTTTGGACCAAGGAATGAGTTTTCCTACATACTCTTTTTAAAATGGCATGTACCTCTACATCACTTTATAACTAATAATAATATCAATCATGTCAGTTACGAGATATACATCAATGCTAAGAAATGACTCTATGATGCAGTGTGGGTTCTAGCAGTTATATCATGCTGATTAGTACAGAACTGTTTGAAATTTTACATTTTCATACAGTATATGTTGTGATGAGAATCTGCTTATGGACCTTTGAATTAATTCATGTAGCGTTGCCTGGAATATATGACACTGTCTGTAGAAACAATATACATAAGGAATGTTGTATGTTTCAAAGGGTACAAGCTTGTGATGATTGACCAAGCAGTGCAGCTCATCTGTATAGCAAGACAGACATTCCGAGCCCTGGGCTCTGACAGAACACAAACAATGGTGAAAACTGAGGCCATCAGTGGACATATGGGTGGAAGGAAAGGATTATAAATATTTCAAACATTTTAGAGGCACACGTGAGCTGAAATGTCAGGAGGTCAGTTTTTATTTATTTCTGCTTTCTGCTGCCATTCTTGCCTATTTCTACAATGGATGGTTCCTTGCACAAACATCTGGAATCAGGTTGCCAACACCTGCAGCACATGGAGGGAGAGAGGTTTCCCTGACTATGAGACTTATTTTAAAATGCATAACTTAAATAGCTATTGATAGTAAAAAAAAAAAAAATTTTTAAATGTGTTGTTTCCCCCCCAAAAGTGGATAATATAGATATTTTTTATTTGCAGCATCCATACTTTATTTTTAAAAAATTGAGTCTACAACACACAGGCTGCAAGTGCACTTTTCATGATTTAAACCTGGAAGACTGTACAGTACATCTGTTTAACATCTTATAGTTTCAAGAATTCTGCCTTGAAAATCTTCTGTCCCATAAAAGGTTATGTTAGGATTTTCAGATACAAACTGGAAAAGGTTTATGTACTAGTGGATCCTCTTTTATTAACCCCTATGCAGCTGCTGGCCCATCATTGTGTTTTGCCAGGAGTTTTAAGAAGGAGTCTTCGTTAATGAAAAGAAATATGAGTTTGTCAATATCTGAGCACACTGGAAAATAACTTTTTCAAGATGTAGCTGAAGATCCCTAAGTAGGCATTAGACAACTTGTTTGTAATTACCAAGTGACGATAAAATCACCCTATGTATGGCTATATCTTTATTTCCTATATATGCGTCTCTCAATTGCACTGGTTTTATGCTGATGCAATTCCATTGTCTTCACTGGAGTTTTACTGGCATAGCTGAGTGGAGAAACAGGCCTTCTTACTGCTTCCTGTTCAACATAGTGGGCAGTATCTGCACACAAGAAGCCCAGAACTAGTGGTAGAAGTTATGCGGGTAAATCATGAGCTGCATTGACAGAGCTGTGCTAGGAAGTATTTACCATGCTAGGGAGCCATCTCCATAGATTTACAAAATGTGTTCAGTCTCTACATTAGGGCCTGAGGCCAAGCACCATTACTTCCCAATGAAGTCAAAGGGAGTTGAGGGATCTCAGCTCCTCTCAGGAGTTACTCAGACCCTTGCAAGACCAGGCCATTAGTGAGAACAAAAAGTGACCCATTTAACAGTGGAAGGAAGATTCTGTGGTTCAAGCAGTAGATAGGAGATCTGGAGTTTGAGCTTCAATGCCAGTGTAATGCATCATCTCTGAGCCTGATGCAAGGGTGCTGGAACAATTTGTATAGCAGGGGTGCTGAGAGCCATTGAACCAAACTGTAAATCCTGTATATGATGGGAACCGCTTCAAGCATCCCTAGTTCCAGCACCTATGGCCTGACAAGTGCTGTTTGAGCCTGAGCCTTAGTGCTGAGTCTGATGAGTCATCCCGGAGCCTGAAACCTGAGGGCTCCATGTCAATCAACCAGGGCTCAGCCTATTCACAGGCGAAGGTCTAACTGGTGACCCCAAGGCCAGGGATATCGGCTCCCAATGAGAGCAGCCACTCTAGTCTGCTCAATGTTGCAACCTCACGGGGAGTGTCCCCCGCTGCTTGGTTTTTCTGACAGACTGCACCTACTTCTGCCTTGTTCCAAGCCCGCTCTTGGTTCCTGCTTCCTGCTTCGACCTTGGCTCTGGTCCCCAGTCCAACAACTGGGCATGACTGCCACTGCTCCAACCACCACGATTGGCTGCTGCTGCTTCAACCACTAGACATGACTATCCACTTCTCAGTTTCTGACAGCCTGCTTCTTCCACAGATTTTCTGACTGACCTTTGGCAAGTCATTTAACCTTGTTGTGCCTCATTTTTCTTATTTGTAAAATATGGCTAATCATATTTACCTATATGGCAGGTGTGATGTAAACTTTAATTCACTGTCTGTGCAAAGCAGTTTATGATCCTGGGATGGAGATTGCTATAGAGGTAAATACTATTATTAATTTATATACATTTATTTTGGTGTTCTTTTTTAAAAAAGCACAGACCCTACCTAAGAAACAACCTTAATTTTCCTTAATTCAGGTAGTTGATGCCATGCATACAGTGGACGAATCACAAAAATGCTTTCTGCTGCATGGCCTGTAGTGAGTGGGTGTGTGAAAGAAGAAGAGATAGCATTTCCTTCAGAGACATACACACCCTCTGACCCAGACTAGAGAAGAATCTGTGTTGCAGAAGGCTTGCTGCAAGGGATTTTCCACATGTATTTTATTATTCTGAAGCTGATAGTGGTGACAAGTTGCACATTAAGTAACTGTCTCTTAAAAAAATTACTTTTTTTATTATCTCTGTAGGAAAAGTGATGTAATACCGGGTTACTTGGGTAAACAAAGTCATTTGACTACAGAATACATTACCATCACATATGAAACTCGCTCCCTTCTGCCCCTTCACTTTAGACATATGGCTCTATGGTGATTACCTGCATATTTAAGGACAAGTGTGTTCAGATTCACTAAGTTAGTAGCCAACAGTTTTCACTGGGGAAATAAGTTTAGTCAACTGTTAGTAATTTGGTTTTGAAAATATCTGCAAAGTCCTCAAATGCATAAGACACAGTGAAACATATGGTCCTAATCAGCCCCTTAAGAAGGAGACACGGTCTATTTTCCATTAGAGATGGTGCTTACAACAAATGAGTAAATACAGCTGAAGTTTACACATGTATTCTAACTTTACTGTAGTGTGTGTGCGCATGTAGGTAAATATGCATGCACACATATATTTAGGTGTATTTCCAGTGGATCATGATGATTGCTATTAAATAAACAAGCTGACAGAGCAAGTCAATTGGTGTAAAAATAGGAAAAAATTACATATTTTTTTTTAAAACGTTTCTTGTTGGGTTTTTCCTTATTATTCAGCTGCCAGAGCTCATAAACCTAAATTGGCAGCATGTAATTGGACAAAGGAATGCAGTGGAACCCTCTTGTAATGATGTTTGTTTTTTAACATAACTTTTCTCTGAGCAGAGAGGTTCACAATAGGAGCAATTGCAAGTTGCACGTTGCAGTGCCTTGTAACAATTCTGGACAGTTATTCCACTTGACTTGAAACGGGGTTTCATTATATAAGTTTGCAGATGGGCAAATCCAGGATCCTGCACCCGGCTTGACTAGTTATATGGGATACAAAGCTGATGTACGGGGGGGAGCCATATTGTAGTGGCTACTTCTTCCCAGTAAATGAAGTAGGCTCTCTGAGCTCTTATGCAGGCCCCGCCCCAGTGAAGGTCAGTACAAGTGGACCCATGGTTTGATGCGTACTTGGGCCCTGCCTCTCCCTCAACATGCCCATATCCTGCCTCCTGCATGCTGCTATGCAGGGAGCTTCCATGTAACACACCTGGAGTGCGCATCCCCTGCACTCTTTCTTGCATTTTCCTGAAAGGCCTGTTACGCTCACACTTTTTATAAAGTCGAACACATGCCCCCACTCTCTCCCCCCGCCCCAGTTTCCATCATCATAACGATAGATCTAGGTGTGATACGGTGCTTGTAGGGAGTTCACAGATTCTACAGTGCCATGCTTAGGGGACCAAATGCATTCACAGCCTTTCATTACTAGGTCACACACCAAGGATTGAAAGTTATAATTACCTCAAGGCCTTCTGATTCCTTATTGCGTTTATCCGAAGTGTTTGTGTCTAGTATCTTTGGCAGTGGTTACAATTCTTGCACGTTTTCCTGCACATTCCTCATGATAAATCTCTTCTGTTTTCCTCTTGCTCTGTTGGCAGCACAAATCACCTTTCAAAAAAGAGCCACTATCTTGTTGTTCATGGTTGTGTTTTAACAAGTGGGAGGCCACTAGTTGTTAAAATACATGTGCTGTTTTAGGCCCCTATTCAGGAAAGCTTCCCTATTCAGCAACAGCACTTAGGTATGTGCATAATTTCAGTGTGACTTTAAGCATGTGCTTAAGTGCTTTCCTGAATAGGGATGGATTTAAGTCTTCCTGAATCAGGGCCAGATTTTTGACACGTGTCAGTTACATAACCCATTGCAAAGGTGAGGTGTTTACTAAACGTTCCAGAAAGTGTGAAAACCAAAGAGGTGAATTTTTGGGGGTGGGGGAAGCAACTTGTGTTGTATTAAATGGTCAGGGTGTGACGATCATAGGAATGGGTTTTACCATTGTATACAGTGCATGAGTAGATTCCGCTCATCAGAATCAAGTGCATTATTATGATTGTAACAATTATACAACAGCAAAAAGACTCCCTTTAGACCTGTCTGGTCAGATTGCATGGTGTGCTAGGTCAAATAAAGCTTAGCTTCTCATCTTCTGGGTAAATTGGAGCTTGGACTAGGTGAGTGGGGTGGACAGGAGGAGAGAAGAATTACCATCAGTCTCAGATATACAGTAGTGTCTGGTTTTATAGGCGTATCCTTGAAGCCCAGGAGACTGGTATTTTGGTTAGGCAGTAGAATATCCATATCATATATAGACTTAGCCAAGATGTACATTTTGAAAAGAACATAATTATATTGGAGTTCAAAGGAGTCTTAAAGAAAAAAAAAGATGAATGATCAGATTTTCAAAGGTGAAGAATGCACAAAAATCGAATGTTGAGGTCAATGGAAGCTGCCAGTGTTCGGCACCTTTAAAAATCAGGCCAGAAGTGTTTAGTAAAGGTCTTATCAGGAAAGGTTAAAGAGATGGACATGTTCAGATAAAAGATAACTTGAGTAAATACAAATGGACCTTCTCTCTCATGCACCCTACATTTTGCCTCTATTGTGCAGATTTACTTTGAAAAACATTCTTTTTCTCAGTGTATTTCACCTAGTCCAAAATTCAGATTACACTTACTATAAACGTATCACCTGACAGGAACGGGGAGGAGGAGAAAGGGGCAGCCTTATATAACAATGCCTTTGGAGAAGACATAATAATCCTAGCTAGTTGTAGAAGTAAAGGAGGACAAAGCATATCAGTAGCATTTTGTCACCTCTGACTGCAGTCTCTCGTTTTCATGTGATTCACACACAGATCCCTAATGTAGAGAAGTTGTCAGGGCACAAGATCAGTTGCCATGAGAATCTGCTGTGATCTAGAGCGGGGTAGGCTGGACAGAGAAAGGAAGGAAAGGCCTTTTTTAATGTCACTGATAAATCAGACAGGGGTCTCATCCAAATCAAGTTCTCTAACTTAAAACACTTTCCTGTAAAATCGAAAAATTGTAACAAATTTTCAAAAAATTGTTAACATGAAATCAAGACGAGATTGTAATTCCCCTTGATGGAAGCTTTCAAGGGGAATTATAAAAGTAAATCACAATGCTTTACTTATTCTCCATTATCTAAAGACTGTAGATAACCATCTCCTTTGCTACACTGCAACCTTCTATAATATGTCGGATTTAAGTCTGTAGTTTTAAAACTGGTTCCAGTCTTCTTTAGTTTCTTGATGTGTTGCAAACCTAGTACTCTGGCAAAAGCTGGGAGAATTTTTCGGTGAACTTGGGCATAGTTTCAGGCAAACCTGGGCCAACTTCCAAGCAAACTAGGTCAGGATTGATGATTCTCAGTTTGAAACCATGCAAAGCTTCAGTGATTTAACATGGTCTCAACATGAAACTTGGCAGTTTCAGCTGGGTTTTTTTGCTTTGCATTTTTGGGTTTGCTCAAACCTGAAACTCAAAGCAAAATTTAAGGAATGCAAGATGCTGGGTGAAAAAAATTATAGCAACTCCCTGGGAATAAAAATAACCAACTTTAACTCAGTTTTCCATTACACCTTATTCTTTTGTAAAGAAAGTGCAGATGATATATGGGTGAGCCAGGAATGTTATCCAATAAAGAATTCCACCTTCTCCATCTCCTGTCCTGGAGTGAATGAAAGAGGAGCATGATTAAATGGCTGTGGAATGTGGCAGAATTTGTTACAATTTTCTGTCTATCCCTTCACATCGTCCACTTTCATAAGTAAGCCAATGCCTAAACCAGCTGACAAGGCTGTCTTCTGTTGGACTGAAACTGAAAGCTGGCATTTGGCTAATATATTACATGATGCTACAGTGAGACTCCTGCCCAGATGGAAATTTTCAATCCATTGTTCATCCATCCTGGTCAGTCTGCATCATGGGAGTTTGCCTGTTTCTTCTATTTTTTCCCTTGTCAGCATGGCTAAATGATTCAGAGTGTAGCAAGATAATTAACGATAACCTAGAACTTCACTCTAATGTATAGACCTACTATCTATGCCATCTTTTGCAATAGTCTCTTTTTACAGGGAGTAGAGAGGGAGGAGAATATCTTATTCTCAGTAGGGTTGCCAGCCCTCCAGGATTGTCATGTGATGAAGTCTCCAGGAATACATCCAACCAAAGTTGGCAACCCTAATTCTCGGTCATGGCCTAGCTACTCATTGAGTTTGCTTACTACTACTTTTTGTTGTTGTTGTCATTCCTGCTTTTCTTCTTCAGTCCATCAAAGTTGTATTCTTCACGGACCTCAGGGAATGTTGTTTTCAGCCCATCCTTACCCTTTTGTGCCTAACTAGAATGAATGTAAATGAGGAATTTATACCCCTATAAAGTCTTTTCTGTTATTTGTATCTGATGGTTGTGACTGTTCTTGTGTCTCTCCTTAGCAATATGAACAGTTTAATAGTAAATGCCCTTTTTATTATGAAAATAAGAAAGAAAAACTTGTAGCACCTTAGAGACTAACAAATTTATTTCAGCATAAGCTTTCGTGGGTTAGTACCCACTTCATCGGATGCGTGGAATGAAATTATTCTTCAGACAGATATATATACAGTCAGAGAAACATGATGGTCCAGGTGTATAGACCAATCTTAAGAGGCTAATTAGTTGAGAGGAAACATGACAGCAGGGGAAGAAAAAGCTTTTGAAGTGATAAACAAGATGGTCACACAGGTGTGAATGAGGATCGTTAACTTAAGGGAAATAGATTCAATTAACATAATGGCCGAGCCATTCCAAATCACGATTTAATCCGGAGGCAACGCAATCTAGTTTGCATATCAATTCGAGTTCAATAGTTTCTCTTTGAAGTCTGCTTTTGGAGTTAATCTGTCGCAACACTGCTATCCTCAAATCTGTCATTGAGTGATCAGGGAGGTTGAAGTGTTCACCTACTGGTCTTTGAATGTTATGATTCCTGATGTCAGATTTATGTCCATTTATTCTTTTGCGTAGAGACTGTCCGGTTTGGCCAATGTACATGGCAGAGGGGCATTGCTGGCACATGATGGCATATATCACTTTGGTAGATGTGCAGGTGAATGAGCCCCTGATGGCGTGGCGGATGTGATTAGGCCCTGTGATGGTATCACTTGAATCGATATGTGGACAGAGTTGGCATCGGGCTTTGTTGCAAGGATAGGTTCCTGGGTTGGTGTTTTTGTTGTATGGTGTGTGGTTGCTGGTGAGTAATTGCTTCAGGTTGGGGGGCTGTCTGTAAGCAAGGATTGGTCTGTCGCCCAAGATCTGTGAGAGTGAGGGATCATCTTTTAGGATAGGTTGTAGATCTTTGATGATGCGCTGGAGAGGTTTTAGTTGGGGGCTAAAGGTGACGGCTAGTGGTGTTCTGTTATTTTCTTTTTTGGGCCTGTCTTGTAGTAGGTGACTCCTGGGTACTCTTTTGGCCCTGTCGATCTGTTTTTTCACTTCAGCAGGTGGGTATTGTAGTTGTAAGAATGCTTGATAGAGATCTTGTAGGTGTTTGTCTCTATCTGAGGGATTGGAGCAAATGCGGTTGTATCTTAGAGCTTGGCTGTAAACAATGGATCGTGTGGTGTGTCCAGGATGGAAGCTGGAAGCATGTAGGTAAGTATAGCGGTCAGTAGGTTTCCGGTATAGGGTGGTGTTAATGTGACCATCACTTATTAGCACAGTGGTGTCTAGGAAATGGACCGCTTGTGTGGACTGGTCTAGGCTGAGGTTGATGGTGGGATGGAAATTGTTGAAATCATGGTGGAATTCCTCAAGGGCTTCTTTTCCATGGGTCCAAATGATGAAGATATCATCAATGTAGTGCAAGTAGAGTAGGGGTGTTAGGCGACGAGAGCTGAGGAAGCGTTGTTCTAAGTCAGCCATAAAAATGTTGGCATACTGTGGGGCCATACGGGTACCCATAGCAGTGCCACTGACTTGAAGGTAAATATTGTCCCCAAATGTGAAATAGTTGTGGGTGAGGACAAAATCACAAAGTTCGGCTCCCAGGTTAGCCGTGGTAGTATCGGGGATACTGTTCCTGACAGCTTGTAGTCCATCATTGTGTGGAATGTTAGTGTAGAGGGCTTCTACATCCATAGTGGCCAGGATGGTGTTGTCTGGAAGATCACCGATGGATTGTAGTTTCCTCAGGAAGTCAGTGGTGTCGCGAAGATAGCTGGGAGTGCTGGTAGCATAGGGCCTGAGGAGAGAGTCTACATAGCCAGACAATCCTGCTGTTAGGGTGCCAATGCCTGAGATGATGGGGCGTCCAGGATTACCAGGTTTATGGATCTTGGGTAGCAGATAGAATGTCCCTGGTCGGGGTTCTAGGCACGTGTCAGTACAAATTTGTTCTTGTGCTTTTCCAGGGAGTTTCTGGAGCAGATGGTGCAGTTTCTTTTGGTACTCCTCAGTAGGGTCAGAGGATAAAGGCCTGTAGAATGTGGAGTTACAGAGCTGCCTGACAGCTTCTTGTTCATATTCCAACTTATTCATGATGACGACAGCTCCTCCTTTGTCAGCCTTTTTGATTATGATGTTAGGGTTGTCCCTGAGGCTGTTGATGGCATTGTGTTCTGCACGGCTGAGGTTATGGGGCAAGTGATTTTGCTTTTCTACAATTTCAGCTCGAGCACGGTGACGGAAGCAGTCTATGTAGAAGTCCAATTTGTTGTTTCGACCTTCAGGAGGAGTCCACGCAGAATCCTTCTTTTTGTAGTTTTGGTAGGAAGGATTCTGTGGCTTAGTATGTTGTATAGAGGTCTGTTGGAAAAATTCTTTGAGTCGGAGACGACGAAAGTAGGATTCTAGGTCACCGCAGAACTGTATCATGTTCGTGGGTCTGGAGGGACAAAAGGAGAGGCCCCGAGAAAGGACAGATTCTTCTGCTGGGCTGAGAGTATAGCTGGAAAGATTAACAATATTGTTGGGTGGGGTAAGGGAACTGCTGTTGTGGTTCCTTGTAGCATGCAGCAGTTTAGATAGCTTAGTGTCCTTTTTCTTTTGTAAAGAAGCAAAGCTTGTGTTGTAAATGGCTTGTCTAGTGTTTGTAAAGTCAGTCCCTTAAGTTAACGATCCTCATTCACACCTGTGTGACCATCTTGTTTATCACTTCAAAAGCTTTTTCTTCCCCTGCTGTCATGTTTCCTCTCAACTAATTAGCCTCTTAAGATTGGTCTATACACCTGGACCATCATGTTTCTCTGACTGTATATATATCTGTCTGAAGAATAATTTCATTCCACGCATCCGATGAAGTGGGTACTAACCCACGAAAGCTTATGCTGAAATAAATTTGTTAGTCTCTAAGGTGCTACAAGTTTTTCTTTCTTATTTTCATTTTGCTGACACAGACTAACACGGCTACTACACTTAAACCTTTTTATTATGCCAGCTTGCCTGGGTGACACTGACATCTAACAAATTAGACATGGACCTAGCAGTCTGAAAACATGGATTCTAATTCTGGAAGACAAGTTTCTAATTTTCATGTGTGTTTGCAGGTCAAGGTAAACCTCAGAGTTTACCTCATCTTGCTAATGTGTGTTAATACTACAGCTGCCTTGTCTTCACCAGGATTTTACCTCTGGTTATTTACTATGTGTTAGCTAACACGAGCTAAGAACACACCTTTGTTCCTAGTGAGCACAAGACCCAGCCTGCAGTTTTTCCCATCTGTAGGATGAGGTTAATGTTAGTTACTTCATAACGCAATGATTTTTGTAAAGTGCTACATAAGTAGCAAGTATGATTAAGAACAGTCAGTGGTAGAGGGGAAAGAACCCAGGACCTCATGGTTCATGCTGAATGTGCCAGAACATCTGATTATTGAGGTGTAGCGATGTGAAGACTCACCAGCACAGCACCTCCTGCTGGTCATCTTGGGAATTAGCTCTCCGGCATACAGAGCGCCTCCTACTCCCCGTGTCCCTCCTGGACCTCAGTGCCCTTTTCCCTGGGGTTCTGCCCCAGCAGTACCCCCACAATCTGGGTCTCCCCTCCCAGGGGAACCCCCAATCCTCTCACGCACCTTGCCTCAGTGGCTACTGCCAGTCGTCATTTAGCCCCCGCTCACTGGGGCAAACTGCAGTCTGTCATGGCCACTCATCATTGGCAAGGAGATTGGATCAGCTGCCTCTGCCCATCTTTCATAGAATCATAGAATATCAGGGTTGGAAGGGACCTTAGTAGGACATCTAGTCCAACCCCCTGCTCAAAGCAGGACCAATCCCCAATTTTTGCCCCAGATCCCCAAATGGCCCCCTCAAGGATTGAACTCACAACCCTGGGTTTAGCAGGCCAATGCTCAAACCACTGAGCTATCCCTCCCCTCTCTCTGGGCTGCACCTCCCAGCCCCAGTACCTGCATAGGCCTTCACCAAGGCCTCAGCCTGGGGAGTTGCCAGGCTGGAGCTCCCTATCTCCTCTGGCCGTTCCCCAGCCTTGTTCCACTCCAGATACCCTTTTCTCCCTGGCAGCTAGGTCCTTCTCTCTCCACAGCTAGAGAGAGACTGTCAGCTCCTGGCTCACTGCCCTTTTATAGGGCCAGCTGTGGCTGCTTCCCCAATCAGCCTAGCCTTTTCTCTCAGGAGTGGGGTCACTGCCCTGTTACATGAGGGTACCACTATCCCCTTCTCCTCATCCTCCTCTTGCAGCTCCTTTTTCAATATAGTGAATTTTGGCAAGAAAATAGCATTTCCTTTTTTATTAAATATCCAGAAAGTGAAAAATATTTTGTTAAAAACTTAACTGAAAAATTTCAATCTATCAACATATTGCTCCAATTTTATGGAAGAGGCCCATGGTAGAGCACGGAACAGGAGGAGCATTCATGTATGCTCACTTCTATTACTTCCTATGCTAAGTTTTAACTAGTGTGACTTTTTAGAGCCAAGTTAAAAGTATAATTCTGTAAATAAAGGTTCATAATGGAAATGCTGAGAAATCCTAGAATACAGTGGTGAAAAATATTCATTTAATAATAAATCTATATGAGATATTTGTGTTGATTTCTGAGTAGCAGTAACAGATGGCTTTCTGTGGATGATGCATTAGACATGTAATGCCAAACATATCCCTGCATAATTTTGTAATGAACAGATATGGAACTATAACAAGAAAATTCATGAAACTTACAGATATATTTTCTGTACCAGAGCTACTTTAGAGAAGACTAAGACTTCAGCATATATTTATAACTAATAGCTGACCATTTATAGAGTAGGCAAAAGCACAAATATTTTAAATGATGAGATGGTGTGCTCTCCACTGTTTGTAGATATGGGGCGTAAAAAGCCTAAGCAATAATGATTTTCACCTTGTATTTTACTAATCCCAGCATGCCTTAACCTCTAGGGTGAGATTTACCACATTTTCTTGTGTTTTAGGAAGAGAGGATGAATGTACTGCATTTGGGCACTTAATTAGTAGCAAAACTACAGTTGGAATGCTTTGTAATATCAAATAGCGATCCAGCTGAAAGAGGAGGAAAAATTGCAGATAAACATGAATAAATAAGGAAGTGATTAGATTATATGAAAATTGTTTAGAGTCTGGCGGAATTTACTGTAATCTGCTAATGGCAGCAAGTACAGTGTAATTGCTAATGCCAAACAAGGAGACTGGACATAAGGGGGGGAATTTTCTGCGCTTGTTACCATTTATGATTTTCTAAAAGCTATCCATATGTGTCCACTTGGTCTGGACTTATAGGCAAGTTGGTCTCTGGCCAGATGCTCCATCTCTTTGAGCTAACACCTCTCTATAGAGCTCTAATGCTCCCCTGAAGAGCACTTTTTTTTAAACTCTCCAATTTAGATTTGGCAGTTGAAGCATGATGGCGATTGAATGTTTTGAGAACCAGCAATAAATAAAGCTTTAAAACTTCCATTGTTTTGTCTCTCAGTTGCTCTGCTATGCAGTTGCATAAGCATCCGTAAGCTAAAGTAGTGGAAATCAGATTGGATTACATCTGCTAAGGTCACATATTGGTTAAGATTTCTTTCCGCCCCCCTCTAAAGTTCCAGTTTATCCTCATTTGTATCATAAATAGAGAAATATAAAGGAGGGGTGCTCTGTTTTATGAAAGAACGTCCAACAAGGAATTGGGTGAGTTAAGAATGTAAAGTTTGACTAATCTGAATAGCATATTTGTAATGAAACATGATTTCACTTGTGTGTTTTTTCTTCTTATCCCTATAAATACTATGTAATCCTCTTCTCTTTCCCTACCCTGACAGTCTGTTGTTGTGTCTCTGTCTGATCCAGTAAAGCATATAGGGCCTTCCAAGCCATGCAAGCCCCAGTAGGCCCTGAAGATTGTGCTCTGTGGCCGGCCAGCCAATCCAGGTGAAAGGTCATCTTGCTGTGGAAGACAAGGCAAAGGAGGGCTTTGTGCTGGCAGCGAATTCTGCAACTGCTGGGAGTTGAGGAGGCAATGAAGGGGAGTTAATACAAAAGAGCCTCTTGCCTCCAGTACAGTTACCCACACTCCATTAGTTCACCTCTGCCTCCAATGCCAAACATTGAAATCGAAATGTCCATAGGATTTACTAGTACACCACTGGGCAGTGAATGGGGGAAGGTGAGTCTGGTCCACCTGAAGGGCTGGGAATATTATAACATGCAAACAAACCCACCACCAACGAAACAATAATGGTGGTGTGTGGCAGAAAGGGAGTTCTGCCTTCCCTGACGAGGAGTGCTGCAGGGAACTGCCTTCTCCCATTACTATTGTGTGGTTTGGGAGTATTTTTCCTTTCTCCTGGGCATTTGTTTGTGTGTGTGTGTGTGTGTGTGTGTGTATATATATATATATATATATATATATATATATATTTATATATATATATTTATTTGTGCTGAAGCTCATTGCTGTTCCTCTGTTATCTGGCCTCCAAATTTGAGCCATCGGCTTGGAAGATCCTGCCATCTTCTGGCTACGATCTCTTTAAAAATGGTTCCCAGCCACCAACCAAATACAAAGGCTCACAGTTTTAAAGACTTTTAATTATTTTATTTTTTTACTTGTGGGTGTAGTTCACATCCAGCTATCTAGAGGCCCCAAATTGCCCATGTATCTATTAGAGTTCACAAAACTACAGGCATAAAAATGGAGGCTTAGTTAAGGCCTGCCTATAAATCAGGTCATACAACTGCCCTTGCAAAGCAGGAAGCATATCAGCTTTGCAACTGCTAAGTAATCTAATCATTTTAAGGGAATGTCCGGAATCTATTATCTGCATCTCAGTGCAAAGGATTTTAAAAAACACAAAATACCCCCAAACTCCCCAAAACAAACAAACAAAGTGCACCCTACAAAGAATTTGAAAATTATGTTTTATTAGATTCAGACCCAGCATCAAAACTGAGAAGTATTGCATTTCAGGTTTCCTCTTCCTTGTTATGTGCTAATAATTGTTCATGACCCAAAGAATAAGTCTTAAGTCTTAATATTTTATTATGATTTAAAGTTTGGCTCCCTATCCAAAGTATTTGAACTAGCTAAATTTTGTGAAATTTCCAGCTCAGTTTTACATTGGGACTGCAACATACAAACTGACTCACAGGAAGAGAAAGCTGTGCTTGTGTTACTGAACTCCCCCAGAGATTCTGCCTGTGGAGGGCAGCTTTAAGTTGTGGCTGGGGCACCAAGGAGCCCACTTGGCAGAAGCTAGCTAAGGAATGAGCTAAGGTGGAGCATCCTCTGAATGCCTTGCTGTGTGCCTGTCCAATGCTCCACTTTGGGCCTGTGCTAGATAGTTGCCTACCCTCTGGTGGAGGAAGGTCAGCGTTTTCATTGCACCACCACTTACACCTCTTATCCCTTTCTGCCAGCACAAACCCTGGAGCATTCAGATCCCTTTATGCAGCTATATATTATATCATAAAATGAAACTATATTAAATGATAAATACTGAAATCCATTCCTAAGGTATCAATAGTGCACCATGCTGCATGCTTTTCAGCTCAGTAACATTCTCTTTAGACATGTTTGTGTCAGATGCAAACCTGCCCATAGTGATACGTGCCTTTCACATCTGTAGGCTGGACTAGAACTTCAGTAACACTGCTAAGGGAGACAGAAAATCACGTGAAAGCTGCAGCTAGTTTAGCATGGTGCATCTTGTTGCTGACAAAGACACTTCAGCAAGGGCAGATAGATACTAGAGATTGGTGCAGTATAAGAACCTGGAGAGATAGCTGTGGACCACCCTTAAGACATGGACTCAGTCTCGTGTTCTGTATTTAAGAAGTAAATGAAAGTGAGGAGACTATAAACATTCCCACTATTTTTTTTAAAAAAAGACTTCCCCCTAATAATTCCCTACAGTTTATATATCCCATAAGATTATCTTCTGCATGTGGGAGGAACTGAGTTAATGATCCAGTCCAGGACAAGCAATTAATTTTTTTTATTTGGGTGCTTACAGTTTCCTAAGATGGATGAATGGATGGTGGCTTCATTAAACAGAGTAAGATGGTAAAAGTGAAGAGAACTGTCCCCACTTTCCCCCCAGAAAGCCCCTGTTTAACTCGTTTGTACTCTATGCACATAAATAATAAGTTATTCTTAGAACCCTAAGGCTGCTGGGTAAAAACTGCAAATCTTGATAGAATTAGTTATAATATATAGTCCTAGCAATGGAGTAGTACAGACTGGAAAGTGAAACATTTAAACAACCCATTAGCCAATTTTTTCCCTTGAAGTCAGGGGAAAAAAAAGCTCGTCAGTCATGAACAAAAATGTGTTAAGAATATTTTCATCATCTCAGATAGATTTTTTGCAGTTAACAGGGGCTTTTCTTTAACTCTTTAGAGACTAAGGATATAAACATCCTCCTAAACATTCTCACTGCAGGGGATGGTCCATAAATTCAGTAGTGATGAGTTCTTCAGTCCCCACTCTGCAGTAGGCAGAGTCAGATGTTTTTGTTTGGCTAGGCTGACTTTCCTCCCACTGCAGAGCCCCTTCAGAATTTTCTTTGCCTCTAAAGGTGTAGCAGGCTCAGAGTCGGGTCCTCTGTAGACGGTCAATAACTTGATTAATTTTTTCTTCTTTTTTCCTAGCTCTTCTCCCCCCCCCCGCCCCCTCAGCTCTCCACTTTTTAGTGTGGGGTTATTAGCTTTTTAAGACTCATTAAAATTTACCTCATGGAATGCTGGGCAATTGTGGGGACTGTTACCTAGCTCTTCCCCCAAATTAAGCCCCTGATCATGGCTGAAAAAGCAAAAGAGAAGGTTCTGTACCCTATGCTCAGCTGCCTTGGCCAAGTGTATCAAAGGGGAAAAGTGTTCCTTTTGCTCCCCCAACCTTGGTGCAACTGCAGTTATAAAGCAGGCCTCTGGCCTGTGCCAATAGGATAGAGCAGCTGCAGACGAGCAAGAGGCTCAGAAAGGCAAGGTGCTGAACCAAGCGCCTAGGACATCGGGAATTCAATCCATGGCCACTGACATGGACTGGCACCATCGCTAGGTGTGCCACCTCAGGAAGGTGAACCACGGAGGCTGTGGGAGTTCCAGTCAGTAGAACTGGTGCATGGAAAAACCTGGACTCTGGCCACCTTCTCTCCACCAGCTAAAGCCCCACAACAGTGGCTGTGCAAGTTGCTGGGGACCTCCCCTCCCTGCTGGTGGGCAAGCTGTGGGCAGGACACTTCTGTATTCCTGTGGAGTCCTGAGAACTGCCAGCTATCCAGATACACCAGTTTCTCGCCAATGCCCCTCTTTCTTTTGTATCAGGGTCATGGTGGACATTTTGGAGCCAGGATCCCGTGTTCCACAGGTAACCATTTTACCCCAGGCTCCTGGCACTGCCTCCTCTGCAGCCATTTTATAGTCATAGTGGCATCCAATGAAAAAAATAAGGCACAGGAGAAAATTACATAAAGGTCATTCCTCATCCACTTTCCCCTCCTCCTCTCCAGAGCCGAAGCAGGGAAAAAAAGGTCCAAAAATGCAGGGACAGATTCCCAAGGAGTCACAGGAAAGAGAGCTTATCTGAAGAGTTATTCCCCTCTTTCTCCTCTTCCTCTGTCTATGATCTGATCAGACCCTGCAAAAAACATAAGAGTAGAAAGCACAAGCATAGGCGTGCCCACTCAGATTCTTATTACTCTGAATCTCTCTCTCTCTCTCTCCTGGTAGTCGTCAGTCTAAGTGGAGTAAGGGTCACAAGCACAGACATAAAGCAAACAGCTCCTCTAAGTCTAAACACTCCTCCTCCTCCTTGGATCAGGGTAAACTTTCAGAATCTGAGGCAAAGGAAACCCAAAAAGATCCCCGGGAACTCTTGTTCCCTGTAGTTTTTTCAAATCTATTCAGAGAAAGGGAGTTCTTTCTTGGGTATCTCCCCTTGGCATTTGGCTATAAAGGATGAAAAAGGGGATGAGGAGGAGGTCAAGGAGTCAGAAAATACCCAACAATATTTTCCAGCTGGCTCTAAACTTGACCCTTACAGTCTCATTCTGGGTGCCCAGCTTAGGGCCACAAAGATGGAATGTGAAAACCAGGGCCAGCTCCAGGCACCAGCCGACCAAGCACGTGCTTGGGGTGGCACCTCCTAAGGGGTGGTCAATCTTGGGGCGGCGCTTCAGTTTGTTTTTTTTTACTTTGGAGGGGCGGCGCTCGGGGGAGGGGGGACTGTTTCGGCTGGAGGGAGGGTTGGCTCGGGGGGAGGGTTGTTTCGGCAGGGCAGGGCGGTGCTCGAGGCTTTTAATGTTTTTGTTTTGGTGGGGCGTCGCTTGGGGTAGAGGGTTTGTTTCGGCGGGGCGGCGCTCAGGGGTGGGGGGTTGTTTCAGCAGGGCAGGGCAGCGCTCGGGTTTTTTTGTTTTGTTTTGGCGGGGCGTCACTGGGGTTTTGTTTGGTTTTTTTGCTTGGGGCGGCATAAGAGCCAAAAACTTCTGTAACATCCACCTATCAAAAGCATTGTTGGCTGCTTTACCTAAAATGGATGCAATCATGTCAAGAACACTATCCTCTTGGCTGAAGGGGACTTCCTTCCCAAAGATATCTCTTGACGAAAGGGTGGAACCAGCCCTCTGCAGGGGCTATGAAATGGCTTCAGCATCCCTCAGAACTTCAGCAATAGCCACTTTTTTTTGCCAGAGCAAAAAAATATGGTTTATACTGAGTCCCTGCTCTCTGAAAAGATAGAGCGAAGGGGTTTGGGGCCTCTTTAAAGACAGTTTCCCTAACATCTGTTCTGGTTTCAGATGCCTTGATCAGTGCTTTCAGATTCTCCCCAGATCGATGGCATCCAACACAGTAGCTAAAAGGTTTCTATGGCTACAGACATGGAAGGCAGATTTTTTTCACAGTACAGGTTTTGGTAGCAAATCCAAACTTGAGAGAGAAACTTTTTGGGGACCAATAGGAAAAGCTCCTTCCAAAGCATAGGACAAAACCAAAAAAGTCTCTCTTTACTGGTAATGATCACAAAACTCTAAAGAGAGTTGGTAAGCCATCTTTCCACCCTAGACAGTCCTTTCAGGGTTATGGAATCTCATATATATATGATAGGAGAGACAAGAGATTCTTTACGAATAGAAGGGGTAAAGTCAGGTGCAATAAACCAAGAAGTGACTTCTACTCCAGGAATACCCCTAAGAGCAATCAATGACTACAACATTTCTGGGGGGGGGGGGGCGGGCTCTCCTGTCTCTTTTTGTTCCCACCTAGTTTGTCACCACTATGAACAAATGGGTGCGAGACATCATTTCCAAGCGATATGCTATAGAATTCAAAAGGATCCCTCAGTCTAAATTTTTCTCCTCTCCCTCAAGCCATACAAGAGGAAGGCTATATTCTGGCAAATCAATCACCTTTTTCCAAAAGGGGTGATAGAGCCTGTTCCAGACCAGGAATGGTAGCAGGGCTTATATTCCATACTTTTCCTGGTGCCGAAGAAATCGGGGTGGACAGGATGCTACTGGGTTTAAAGACTGTCAACAAGCTTATCCACTTCCACAGGTTCAAAATGGAGACTGCTCACTCCACCATAGTGTCTATCACCCAGGGGGATTCCCTAACCTCTGTGGACCTAAAGGAGGTGTTCTCCATAGTCCCATCTTTCCTGCCACAGATGGTACCTGAGGTTTGCATATGGCACTTGGCGTATGCTGTACAAAACCTTTGTTTTTGGCATTTCCACTGCTCCCAAGGTATTCACAAAGTTTCTGGGGGTTATAGTGGCATCCCTGTGTCAAAAAGGGGAACATCTATACCCTTTTCTTGACAACATCGTGGTAAGAGACACCTCCCCACAGAAGACAGTCAGGGACACACAACTGACAATACACACCCTTCAGCAACATGGGTTTATAATCAATCTGGAGGAAAGCCAGCTTGTCCCTACACAGACAACAGAACAGAATAAGGATACATGGCAGGATCAGCTTTGGTCAAATTGCTCCTAGGATTCTTATAACCAGATCTGTCTATGGTCCATAGCACAACATGCTTAGAACTGGAGGACAAGCCAATTTTTAAAAAAAGGCTCCAGAGGTGATCCTTGCAATTATAGGCCACTTAGTCCAAATTCAGTACCAGACAAATTGTTTGAAACTACAGTAAAAAACAGAATTAACAGACACATACATGAACATGATATGTTGGTGAAGAGTTAACACGGCTTTTGTAAAGGGAAATCATGCCTAACCGATCTACTAGACTTCTTTAAGGGGGCCAACAAGCATGTGGACAAGGGTGTTCCAGTGGATATAGTGTACTTAGACATTTAGAAAGCCTTTGACAATGAATACTGCATGCAGTTCTGGTCACCCTGTCTCTCAAGAGAATTGGAAAAAGTAGAGAGAAGGGCAACAAAAATGATTATGGGTGTGGAACAGCTTCCGTATGAGGAAAAGATTAAAGGAGTGGGACTGTTCAGTTTAGAAAAGCTATGTCTAAGGGGGAGTATTATAGAGACCGATAAAATCATGATTGGTTTGGAGAAAGTGAATAAGGAAGTGTCATTTACCCTTCATATAACACAAACCAGGAGAGACCCAATGAAA
This sequence comes from Chelydra serpentina, assembly GCA_037349315.1. Classification (NCBI taxonomy): domain Eukaryota; kingdom Metazoa; phylum Chordata; order Testudines; family Chelydridae; genus Chelydra; species Chelydra serpentina. The sequence continues at coordinate 8,938,910 of JBAIAC010000032.1, forward strand.
TTAATAGGCAGCAGATTTAAAACAAACATAAGGAAGTACAACTTCAGCAGGAGCTTGGCAGAGGCCATTTCCTTCCCCTTCTCCCCCCGCCTCCACTGGGAGTCTTCTTTGATGCCTGTTTGCCTCTGCCAGATATGCAGAGACCGAGGGAATAGGGCTGGTCAAAATTTTTCTATCAAAACTGTTTTTTGATGGAATATTGATTTTTTCAACTACACAACATTTTTCATTGAAAGGGTGCTTTCTGCAGAAATTTTGATTTTTCAACAAACATCCTACATTTGAAAAATGTCAGTCAAAAACCATTTTTAAAATTTCTGCCAAAAAAATCTAAATTTTGTGTGAAAAATGTAAACCAAAATGATTTTTTTGTTAATTCTCACCAACATTTTTCATGGAAGAAAAAAAGTTTTGTTTCCCCCTTACCTGCTCTACTGGGGAGCCTGATTGTCTATCCCCACCAAAGGGGTGGGGTGACACTGGTAGCCCACTCCAACCTACAAGAGCTGCAGAAAACACGGTGATCTCACTGATGGTTTTCTTTTTCTGTCTGGCACCAGGTTCTCTTTGGGAGGAGGTGGCAGGTTGCACACTGCTCCCCTCTGGCAATGGTGTGTTCCCAGGAGGAAACTACTGAGAGGAGATGGGATGCAGATCTGAACTGTTCTACCAAAGTCAATCAGCACCAAAATGCCAGTTGATCTATTTATGCTACTGATCCCTTAGGCTATCTACTTTTGTAAAGCTGTTATGTCAGCACTGACACAGTACAGCAGCTTGCCACCTACAGTACTTATAGATTCATAGATTATAAGGCCAGAAAGGACCACTGTAATCATCTGCTCTGAACTCCTGCATAATACAGGCTGTCGGACTTCCCGAATTAATTCCTGTTTGATCTAGGACATCTCTTTTAGAAAAAACATCCAATTTTGATTTTAAAATGCCAGTGATGGAGATCCTTAGGAAGTTGTTCCAGTGATTAATTACCTTCATTTACAACTGCTAAGAGTTCATGAAGTAAATATTAGGTAAGAAAAATACCGGAATCATTTTCACTCAGTTTGACATTTTATTAAAGAGGAAGGGATGTAGATGTAGTACAGTATACAGTGCTAACAATTGTAACCTTTTTAATGGAGTAATAATATAAAAATAGCTCTGCTGGCAGGTGGGACATAGTCAGTTGTATACAGCACATGGCTGCAAACTATAGAACGATTCAGTACCTGCTTCAAGTTGAGGAAGTGGGATCTTCATCTCTTCTTGAGCAGCTGACTTCCTAGAGATGTGGTTTTGTTCTCTGTCACATCCCTGTACAAGAGATACTCTATTCCAGTCAAGTGACATTAAGTTTGAAATAGAGAATAAGATCCTACCAGTTAGATCTTATGCAAGGGAACATCAGAAAGCCTGAGTCTAACCCGAAAAGTGAGTCCTGATGGTAAGAAGTCTGAGAACCATTATTCTAGTTAATGGTAAATGTATCTAGAGTAGTCAATACTAATACTAAACATATTTGTCATAGGCCACTTAAGGATCATCAATAGATGTGAAGTGGCCCTGTAAAGTTAAATTTCTATATCCTGTTATCAATCCCCTAAGACATTCAGCTGTTCCCATTCAGCCTAATTTACGACAGATACTATAATAAATTTGTTTCATTTTTTTTTTGGTTAAAATTTCTATATTGAAACAATTGTTTCATTAGGACATGAAATTGATTTATAGATAATCTGATCCCATAAATAAAAAACAGGGGGGGAACAAGTCTTCAGTCCTTACTTCTATTTTCTTTCCTCTGTATCCTGAAGACTGGAACAAAGGAGTTTTAAAATCTCTTCTTTAAAAAGCAGAGAAACCAAGCTATGTTTATCTATTTTTTAAAGTTAATTTTCCAAGCAGTATGGATAAATCCACAAGCCATCTACCTTTTTTTTTTTTCAGAATGTGAGTATTGCTCATAAAATAGTTTTGATTGAATGTGCATGAATGACTTGTAACTTGCTTAGAGCTACATGCCTCTATTTATATGTCACTGATCGGTCTATCAGCCTTCACAGAGAAAGCGCCGATCACAACACGTCAGATGTGTTGTTCTAGCCAGTCCTCCAACTACCCGCTGACCAGGCTGTCAGTAGCACCGGACACCCGATTGACATAGCGCACAGCAGCCTAGAACTCCTGAGCGATCCGCCAACCGCAGCCTCCCAAGCAGCTGGGATTACAGGCACACACCACCACACCGGGCCTCTATTTATATGACTATGGTTTATTTTTTAGAGCTCCCAGTAACAATATTGGAAAAATACTAAAGGTCTTTGGCAATTCATCTGGGTGATTTTAAATATATTTCTGTTACATTGAACTATTGGCATTGTTGCACAGGAATAAAAGCTTAAGAAAATTATCCCCCCTCCCCTTAAAAAACGCCACATCTAAAAAGGTCACAAAAGGAAACACACAATTCAGATAATCTCCATGTTATATCTGAGATTAACTTGGACACAGATGTTTCAATTTATAGTTTGATCTGGTGTAAAATATACATTTAACAAAATGCTGTATTGTATTGCTTCTATAAACACTGATGTCTGATAAAAGCATGTTGGCTTTTCTACCATATACTTGAATCAAGAGCTCTTGAACTAATGCTTAGAGCAGGGGTTTTGATACCATCCCCCCCAAAATTAACTTTCAGCTTTTGGCCACAGGTTTTCTTAGTATATATATATTTTTCTCTCTCTAGTGGCAAATCTGTTTGTATTTTATAGGATTTAAGATGCTGTGGATAATTATTAGACTTTGTTCTTTCTGTATTTAAAGATTAAATGATTCAACACCGTTCATTACTGTTCATTTCCTGACCACACTGTAACCATTAAACTTCTAAGATATTATCTGAGAAGTTACTGAAATTATTAATGCAACATAAAAATATGTTTTCATCTATGCACAGACTTCCCCCTTTCGTCCGCCTGGCTGTAAATGGAAATAACTCAGGAATTATCAATCTCTTTTTGTTGATGTGTACCCTTGGCTGCCATCCCTTTCCACCAAAAGCTGTTTCCCCTTCCTGTGCAAGCAGCAGCATCTAAAAAGCTGATTGCTTCCCAAAGACAGGCTTGAGAAGGTGATTTCTATATACCAAAGGCTGGTTGTCTTACTGTTGGTGTGTGTCAATCCCAAGAAGAGTCAGTCCCATGAAGAAATACTCCTAGTTTACTGCAGAACAGCAGTGACGTACTCTAGCCACGAATGCTGCAGGCTGGAGCTGAGCAAACACGTTTTGATAAATGACTGATGATTTTGTGGCATAGTGGTTACCAATAGCATTTACTGAAGTCCAGATGGTTCAGTAATATAGGTGCAATCACTTGGGGAACTGCCTTTTAAAGATCCTACACGACTAATGCATTCTCACTTCTTATCTCCCATAGTTTAATTTTGTCCAGCTAGTTGCAAAGGCATTGTTTAGACAGATTCTAATTACAATTTGCAGTATTATCAAGGTTTTTTAGGATGGGGAAAAATGACTAATGGTCTTGATCCATATCGTATGCCAGGTGGCTTTCTTGAAAGCCACAGTTTAAACTGTGGAAATGCTGAGTGACATAGTCCAGCTTCTTAGGCATTGTCAACACTAGGAAAATATGACTGCCACCCTTGCAGTTCAATTGGTGTTTGTAATAGGTGGAGGCCGCTGTGTAGACAGGGCTAGACAACACAGTGGTAAACATGCCCAGGTCCTTTCTACACTGCCATCTCAAAACACTCAGGGACAGGCCTGGCTTCCTGTTCCATCCCATCTGTATTGCTCTGGTGGGATGAAGGGGACAGAGAGCTACTAGGGAGTCTTGTGATGTAGGGAAAATATCATAAAGCCAGTGTACTCAGTTCCACATCAGCCACTCCACTTACCACCACTCTCTTATGTGTAAAGAGCATTCTTGGGTAAGCCACAGGTATGGGCAGAGACTGGAGGGGGTGATTCCCAGCTAGCAGAAATCGTAACCACCTGAGAAAACCCGAAGACTTCTCTAAATTACACTTGGAGCCACCTTTTTCCTCTCTCTGTGTTCTGTGCCAAGTGCTGCTTGGCCACAGTTTGAGATCTGGCCCTCAAAAACAGAATATATGGGAGGAAGGCAATGCTAATCTTTTGGTATTAAAATACTTTTACAAGTGCCTTCTATAATGGATAAACAGTTGAGTAGCTGTGCTGATTATAATAGAATCCATATATTAGTTTGACAAAGACCCTTCTCATTCCCACAATTCTGACCAACCAAGATCCTGCCCTCGCTAGTGCTTGATGTGACACTGCCCAGGGGGTTGGCCAATCATGAGTTTTATTGAAATTTTTGTCACCTTGTTGATAAGGTCAGAATAGTTCATTTGTAATAAAACTTAGTGCAATGATACAAACGCTGAAGCCTAATCTTAAATGAAGGAGCTACTCTTTTAATCACACCTGGATCACCTGGATCGATCGGACTTCAGCTGTCATTAAGACTGCGCCGATCACAACACGTCTGCTATTCTTCTCGCACTCTTGCCTTTCTTCTCCATGTTCGTCTGAAACGTTTAACGATGTCATCTTCCCATCTTCTTGGAGGCCGACCGGGGGGTCTTTTCTGTTCTCGTGGGTACCACTCAGCAATGATTGTGGTCCACCTGTTATCCGTGAGCCGTGCTGTGTGGCCCGCCCATCGCATCTTGTTATGTCTGCTTTCCATGACAATATCTTTCACACCGCTGCGTTCTCTGATGATTTCATTTGGTATACGATCCAGAAGGGAGATTCCCAACATAGCTCGTTCCATTGCCCTTTCAGCTACCAACAGCCGTTGCTCTTCTCTCTTCATCAGTGCCCACGTTTCACTGCCATACAGCATGGCTGGCAGCACTGCTGAATTGAAAATATTTTTACGTGTGGTTTTGTCGATTTTTCCTTTGAGGACGTCCTTGATGGAATTAAACGCACACCATCCTGCCCGAATCCTTCGCGAGAGTTCTCCGTTCAGGTCTTGGCGCATATTAACTTCTTGGCCCAAATATATGTACTGTTCCACTTCTTCGATGTCTCTCCTGTTACCGTTATTCGGGCTTTTCGTAAGACGTCTGATCGCATATATTTCGTTTTGCAGCGGTTCATTTTCAGGCCGACCTGACTACTTTTCTTGTCGAGTCTTCGTAGCATGCTCTGCAGTTGGTTGGTGCTTTTGGCAATTAGTACAATGTCATCTGCAAATCTGAGATGAGATAATCTCTCTCCGTTTATGTTGACACCACTCCTCCAATTGATCTTGTTCATAACCATTTTGAGGCAGGCGGTGAATAGTTTCGGTGAAATTGTATCTCCTTGCTTTACGCCTTTCTCGATTGGGATGCGGAGGGGAGTTTCAAGGAGAGTAATGTCTGTTGTACATCCAGTATTCACTTCCTTCAACAAACTAATGTACTGTGTGTTAATGCCCTGCTCTGCGAGCGCCTTTAATATTGCGTTAAACTCAATGCTATCGAAGGCCTTTTCATAGTCGATAAAAGCAATGCACAGCGGGAGTTTGTATTCCCTCGCTCTTTCTAGGAGCTGGCTAAGGGTAAATATATGGTTGATTGTACTGAAATTTCTTCGAAACCCTGCCTGCTCTCTCGGCTGTTGTTCATCCAAACTCTGCGAAAGTCGATTCATTATCACCTTTGTGAAGAGCTTGTAGATGTGAGAGAGCAGGCATATAGGGCGGTAGTTCTTAAGATTTTCTCGATCACCCTTCTTGTGCAGCAAGATGGTATTCGACTCCTTCCAGCTTGATGGTATTTTTCCTTCTTCAAGATATCGACTGAATCTTAAAGCGAGGGTCTTCCAAAGTTTTTCGCCTCCTGCATAAATAATTTCTGACGTTATTCCATCTTTGCCTGGAACTTTTCCCTTCTTCATCTGGTGTAGTGCACTTCGGACTTCGCTGAAGATTATTGGGGGGACGCGTTCTTCTGACTCTTGCAGGGTTGGGAGGGGGACGTTGATTCTTGATTTGAACAGTTCTGTATAGAAGTCCTTGCAGACCTCCTCCATCCCTGCTCTGTCGATTACTGTCTCTCCATCCTTGTTCTTTAATGCTGTTACGCTCAATCTATACTGCGTCAATTCCCGCTTGCATGTCCTGAGGCTTTTGTGTGATTCAGCTGTTTTAAGGAGCTTTTCTTTCCGGAAGTTCTCGAAGCCATCCTTCAGTTTTCGCCGTATAAGCTTGCACAGAATGGAGTACTCGAGGTTGTTATCTGAGCTCCTTTTCATGTTTCTCCGCTTCTCCAACAAGCTTTTCGTTTCAATCGAGATTCTTCCCTTCGCCTTCTTCAGCTTTTTAATTTCAGCTGCTTTTATGCAACATCTCAACTTGTCAGCAAAGATACTATAGTCCTCATCACACTTTTCCATCTGGCTCCAGTCAAACCCAGAAATCGCTTTTTTCAGCTTTGCTTCATCGAATGTCTTCGGCTGCTGTTTCCTGTTTGCCATCTGTAACGCCTTCTTTTCCACCGCTTCGTCGAAAATCAACTTCGCTCTAAGCAGGCGATGGTCACTGCCGGTGTTGAATGGCTGCACCACAGAGACGTCTTGAACGATGCGCCTTTTATTGACTAAAATATAGTCGATTTCATTCTTACTCTTCGCGTTTGGTGCAATCCATGTCCACCTTCTTGAGATCTTCTTTTTGTACCGGGTGTTTGCCACGTACAGTTCTTTCATTTCTGCCATCACTACCAGCCTCTCTCCTCTTTCATTCCTTTTGCCGCTGCCGTATCTCCCTATGAACTTTTCGCCAGCTTTCCCTCGCCCGACCTTGGCGTTGAAATCTCCCATCGTGACAGTGTAAGTGGACTTTTGCGCGAATGCTCTTTCAAGCTCTCAGTAGAATTCTTCCACTTCTTCATCCTCACTTGCACTTGTGGGAGCGTAGGCCTGGATGACCTTGAGGGTAGCTTTTGACTCCATCTGAAGATGCAGCACACCGATACGTGAATAGTTATTGACGATAAATCCAAATCCTCCAATCTTTCTAGCGCCATCTCCCTTTCCGAGCCTCACAGCACTTCCATCCTTCCAGTTGACTTCCAACTCCTTCTTTCGTCGGGTTTCGCAGACACCGAGAATATCGCATTTTATCCTTTTCGTCTCGTCCATCAGATGGTTTAAAGTTTCCTCCTTTGCCAGTGACCTACAATTGTAAGTACACACAGTGAGGATTGTCCTTTTCCATGTTGGCCTAGCACCTGACATTTTTAGCAACCTCTTGTCACTCAATTTCCGCTCCGCTACCGTAGAACATGCATTTACTCGTGTTGTTTTAGCCGTTAACTTCAAGCCATCCCACTGGCTAGGTGGGCAGGCATGCGTACCTCCTCAAGCTTAGCTAGCCTTCAACCTCTAAGGAGAAGGAAAAGCGCTCTTTCCTCTGAGAGAGCAACCCTCCTCCCTGGATTGGATAGTCTGACACTTTTGTAGCATGGTAAAACCTACCAGGGCATACGCCCCGCTACCATAGCTGTCAGACGGCCAGGGTCATCGCTGCACCACATTGAGGTGCTGAGATAGGATTTTGCAGCAGACTCTTTTAATAACCCCCTGATACATGGAAACAAATGGGAAAAAATAGAGTGGCCATCTCATTACCTTCACTTTGCAAGTATCACTCTTTTAATAACCCCCTGATACTTGCAAAGTGAAGGTAATGAGATGGCCACTCTATTTTTTCCCATTTGTTTCCATGGGTTTTGTGCTCTGATGTTTGTTCCCCTGGGCCGTCCCCACCCGCCACCCCAATGCTCTAGTGTCAGAGAACCCATCTAGCAGGTTTGTTACTTCAGTAACTGATGAAACACTGAAATTTTCTGGAGTACATCAGTTGAGCTTTTTGAATTGTCGCCATGTTGAAATGCTCAGGACAACAGTTTGAATTAAAGCCAAAGGTAGCTTTGAATCATTTGGTATTAGGGTATTAATGAGCTCTGCAGACATTTCAAAATACTGTTTTTCCCCCTTTAACCAGGTGTGGCTTAATCCAGTCTATTTTCCCCATAAGTAATAAGGTGTACAATATATAACTTTTCCCCAATATTGCAAAGACTGTTTCCAAAAGGCTAAAGACATGCTTTTTGCAATGAAGAGAAGATTTTACTGGGTTTCCTTTCCCTAACATTATATTCCTGCCTGCCTCCATCCTGAAACGCTGATGGCTTGAGCAAGGGCATTTTCTTTAAACTATCACATCATGAGCTATTCTCATTTCCTTATTCTGCGTTTCATGTGCTTTTTGCTGCTTAAAAACTGTCTGTGAATGAAACTAAAGGTTTATTACTAAAAGGATTATATTTAAGGATCATTTTCCAAATGGCCAGCAGTGACAATGCAAGCAAATTGTACTCAGATGCTGAAGAAAGGAATTAAGGATTTAATATGAAATAAAAGATTTTTAGGCTTCCAGTAATCTGTCTGATAAAAAGATAACACGCTTGAAATCTTTAATCGCAAAGCACTGAAGTAATTTCTAAAATATAATTGAATTTACTCTTCTGGCTTTCTTGAGTGAAATGTTAAATGAAAGCACTTAGAAAATTAAAAGACTGAAATCTTAATGGAAATCATTCTCAGAAGTTCACACCAAAGGGGCTCTTACCTGTTTGGTTTTTGTTTGTTTGTCTTTACATTAAAAATTACATTTTTCCTATGGCAGTTCAGTAGTAAAACAAGATAAAAATGGTTTTCACTGTCTTTGCTAAGGGGCTCTCATTCCAGTGGAGTGGAGAAAGAACATCAGTTTTTTGAGCAAGATGGTTGACGCTAGTCATTATATTAACATTGTTAAATTTAATTAAAAGTTTTCAGATGGATTCCAGTGTATAAGTAGCAGGAAAATCTTTCTTACAGTATAGACATTTTGATGGATGCACTGAGCTATATATGAGTAGTTTTCTTTTAAGGAAGATATTATCAGACTTTCAATGGGACTTATTCTCCCAACCTGGAGATGCTGTTGAAAATCCCACCTAACTTTCTACAAATGCACTGCAGGGGTGCATCATTTGAGGAAGTCGTATGGTGCTTCTGTTTCTCTCTACCCCTGCACAGGGATGAGCCTTAACTACAGCCCTTGCACTTTCTTGAATGCAAGAACAGCTCAAGGCTAGTGTGCCCATGGGAGTTTGCCTCCCAAAAAGGGACAAAGTGGAAGCAGAGCCATGGTCAGAAGAAATCATAGAAGTATAGGCTTGAAGGGACCTGGAGAAATCATTAAGTCCAGCCCCCTGTGCTGAGGCAGGACCAAGTAAATCTAGACCCTCCCTGTCAGGCGTTTGTCCAACCTGTTTTTAAATGGAGAGCAAAATTGTCTTGCTGCGGACATGCACACTGCACCCTCCTAGGAAGTGATTATGATTGCACTCACAGGAACCTCCGGGAGGCATTGTGTCTCCTGAAGGTTCACATGAGGTGGTACAGCTCTGGAAATGAAGCTGAATTTTAATGCCACAGCTTGGATCAGCTTCTTCAAAATCACGTTATACTATAGTCATCCAGCCTGCTGGTGATAAGAGAATGTTGAAAATCTTGTTCAGCGTCTCCTTCTTAGATGCATCTTCTGTATCGTGGTCTATCTTTGCTGTATTTCTTAATGATTAAAATACAGTTAACAAAGAAGAGAGCCCCACATAATTTTCTCTTGGGTCATGTCCCTCATTTAAGACCTTTGCCACACATTGAAAAGGCCACACATACAGCTGTGTGAGTGAACTTGTTCCTGTAGTTCTGAGTTCAACTATCACAGTTCCACTGGTACCAGAATGGCATGCTCTTTTCTTTGTTTTGGTTGGGAGGTACATTCGTGTTTCACTTGAAAAGTTTGGTTAACAGAAGCACAAGAGCCTAAACCACAAACACTAAAAAGGGAAGTTTGAATGTATTTTTTATAGGAGCAGATCTGTAATAAAAACAATAAAATCCAGTGTTTAAGTTTTATAGAAATAATTTAATGACCAGCTGCAGCCATAAACACCTTTACGTTTTGATTGGGTCTTAACTCCTCCATCCAGTGATTAATTGGTTTGTGAAAGACAAACATATTACATTATTCCTTAAGTATAACATCCTGTTTTAAAGACTACTTTAGTACAGTTTAAATGGTTTTGAACCTGTTCACTTTAAAAGGGTATTTCAGTGGTCTTCCATTTGTCATTAATTCTTGTGTATTTTCATGATGATGACTATAAATATACACTCTTCCCCTTTAATATTTCTTCCCCACTGCAGTATTGCTTTGTCGTGCTTTCTCTGCTGAGGCTTCATATGAGTAACATTGTGTGGTGTCACAACTTGTTTCCGTAGAAACGTCATGACAAACACAGGATGGAGATTTTATTTGACGTGAATTGGAGAGAACAAATAGTAGGGTCTTCCTTAAATAGAATCAGACACATAATGGGCTGTATTTGTGGATAATAGCCACAGCCTCACCAGAGCACTGGAAAGCTTTGTGCTAGAAGGAGCTCCCAGGTATACAGGGGAAATATTTCCACTCCTCTCCATAACTTTGCTGACCAGAGCAGGAAGGGGAAAATCATAACCAGACCCCTCCCTGCCCTCTGAGATGATGACAGGACCAATGTACAGGGTCCAAGAAGAAAGAAAATCTGTACATAGCAGAGGGGCATTGCTGGCACATGATGGAGTATATTACATTGGTGGATGTGCAGGTGAATGAACCGGCGATGGTGTGGCTGATCTGGTTAGGTCCTGTGATGGTGTCCCTGGTGTAGATATGTGGGCAGAGTTGGCATCGAGGTTTGTTGCATGGATTGATGCCAACTCTATGTAATATACTCCGTCATGTGCCAGCAATACCCCTCTGCTATGTACATCGGCCAAACTGGACAGTCTTTACTCAAAAGGATAAATGGACACAAATCAGATATTAGGAATGGCAATATACAAAAACCTGTAGGAGAACACTTCAATCTCCCTGGACACACAATAGCAGATTTAAAGGTAGCCATCCTGCAGCAAAAAAACTTCAGGACCAGACTTCAAAGAGAAACTGCCGAGCTTCAGTTCATTTGCAAATTTGACACCATCAGGTCAGGATTAAACAAAGACTATGAATGGCTAGCCAACTACAAAAGCAGTTTCTCCTCCCTTGGTATTCACACCTCAACTGCTAAAAGAGGGCCTCATCCTCCCTGACTGAACTAACCTCGTTATCTCTAGCCTGACTCTTCCCTGCATATTTATACCTGCCCCTGGACATTTCCACTGCATGCATCTGAAGAAGTGGGTATTCACCCATGAAAGCTTATGCTCCAATACGTCTGTTAGTCTATAAGGTGCCACAGGACTCTTTGTCGCTTCTACAGATCCAGACTAACACGGCTACCCCTCTGATACTTAACACAGGCAGCGGCAGTTCAAGTTCTCCAATGTGCCTGAATCGTGACTGAGAGTATAGTGACATTTCTTAAATACATTCAGTTCCTGGCCTCTCTATGAGACTGCCATCAGGGGGTTCTAATTAGTACCTATTGTGGTGGTTGTGGTTTTGCAACATGGACAGTTGTCCACTGGGAGATTGATTGAGAACACCAAATCATAAGTTACCAAACGGCCATAAAATGATAGCAACATTTGGTCATTATAGATATGGGCTATAGGTGAAAATAATTGCTATAATTTTAATAAACTCCTGATCTGTCCTTTTTCCACTGCATATAATTATTCAAAATACATTACTAGTTCATAGATTATAAGGCCAGGAGGGACCATGTGATCATCTAGCCTGAGCTCCTGTATAACACAGACCACAAGACTTCCCCCAAATAATTTCCAGAGCAGATCTTTAGAAAAACATCCACATTTGATTTAAAAATTGTCAATAATGCAGAATCCAGCATGAGCCTTGGTAAATTGTTCCAATGGTTAATTAATCTCACCACTAAAAAAATACGCCTTATTTCCGGTCTGGATTTGTCTAGCTTCAATTTCCAGCCACTGAATCATGTTATACCTTTCTCTACTACATTGAAGAGCCCATTGTATTTTTTCCCCGCATAGGTACTTATAGACTGTCATCAAGTCACCCCTTAACCTTCTCTTTCTTAAGCTAAATAGACCAAGATCCTTGAGTATGTCACTATAAGGGTATGTCTACACTACGAGACTAGTTCGATTTTTCTTAAACCGAACTTGTGAAACCGATATTGTAAAGTCGATCGTGCGAATCCACATGAAGGACCTTAATTCGAATTTGTGAGTCCACAGTAACGGGGCAAGCGTCGACATTGCAAGCGGTGCACTGTGGGTAGCTATCCCACAGTTCCCGCAGTCCCCGCTGCCCACTGGAATTCTGGGTGTAGCCCCCAGTGCCTTCTGGGGCCAAAAATGTGTCGAGGGTGGTTATAGGTAAATGTCATCACTCGACCCACACTCCCGCCCTCCCTACGTGAAAGCGCTGGCGGGCAATTAATTCGCGCCCTTTTATGGTGATTGACAGCTTGGACGCCACAGGACAGCGAGCATGGAGCCCTCCGCGATTATCGCTGCTATTCTGTCCGTTGTCAACACCTCGCGCCTTATCGTCCACCTTTTCCAGAGGCAGATGCAGAGAAATCGGGCGAGGAGGCAACGGAAGCTCCGTGAGGACATGAACTCTGAGAGGGGCACAGACCTCTCGTAAAACACGGGACCCCGGCCCGTAGAAATCATGGTGTCAATGGGGCACGTTGATCTTGTGGAACGGCGATTCTGGGCAAGGGAAACAAGCACTGACTGGTGGGACCGCATAGTGCCGCAGGTCTGGGATGAATCCCAGTGGCTGAGAAACTTTCGGATGCGTAAGGGCACTTTCCTGGAACTTTGTGACTTGCTGTCCCCTGCTCTGAAGCGCCAGGACACCCAGATGCGAGCAGCCCTGACTATCCAGAAGCGAGTGGCCATAGCCCTGTGGAAGCTTGCAACTCCTGACAGCTACCGGTCAATCGCGAACCAATTTGGAGTGGGCAAGTCTACCGTGGGGGTTGCTGTGATGCAGGTAGCCCATGCAATCGTTGACCTGCTGCTCTCAAAGGTAGTGACCCTTGGAGACGTGCAGGTGATCATAGATGGCTTTTCCGCTATGAGATTCCCAAACTGCGGCGGGGCTATTGATGGGACACACATCCCTATCCTGGGACCGGAGCACCAGGGCAGCCAGTACATTAACCGAAAGGGCTATTTTTCTATGGTGCTGCAAGCACTAGTGGACCACAAAGGACGTTTTACCAACATCAATGTTGGATGGCCAGGCAGGGTTCATGATGCTCGTGTTTTCAAAAACTCTGGTCTGTTTAGATGGCTGCAAGAGAGTGTTTATTTCCCGGACCGCAAAATAACTGTTGGGGACGTGGAGATGCCTATAGTGATCCTCGGGGACCCTGCCTACCCGCTAATGCCCTGGCTTATGAAGCCGTACACGGGAGCCCTGGACACTGAAAAAGAGCTCTTCAACTACCGGCTGAGCAAATGCAGAATGGTGGTGGAGTGTGCCTTTGGCCATCTGAAGGGTCGTTGGAGAAGCTTGCTTACTCGCTCCGATCTCAGCCAAACAAATATCCCCATTGTGATTGCAGCGTGCTGTGTGCTCCACAATCTCTGTGAGAGCAAGGGGGAAACCTTTATGGCGGGATGGGAGGTTGAGGCAAATCGCCTGGCTGCTGATTACGCACAGCCGGACACCAGGGCGATTAGAAGATCACAGCGGGACGCGCTGCGCATCCGGGAAGCTTTGAAAGCTACCTTCCAGAGCGAGCGGGGTAACCAGTGACTGTTACGCTTGTTTAAACAGAAGCTGAACCTGCCCCCGTTTCTTTACCCAGTTTCTGTTGCCTATCCTCTCCAATTGCCAACCCCCTTCCCCCCCTTCATTCAACGCTTTAAAAGTATAATAAAGGAAACATTGTTTATTTAAACTGTCTCTATTACTGGTTTCTCGGTTAAGGGTTTAACCTGGGACGCATACCGCGGTTGGGGAGCGGGTGGAGTGTTGGAAAGTACGCTTCCAAGCTCGGGGAATTACATGCTACTGCTCCCAGAGCAGTCCGAAGTGCTGGACTGCTTGTTTCAAGGGAGCCATCAACCCCTCCTATTTGCAACTGTGTGTGGTGGGGCCTTTCTGACTTTTTTGGACATGGATTGCGGCCACAGATCCCCTGCTGCATGAATCTGTCATGCAGGCTATCCCTGGCCGCAAAAGATCTGCTGCCACCCTCCCCCACCAGAAAGTCACAGGGCACCCCCCCTAAGAGAACAAGACAACCCCCTCCCAGAATGACAAGTGTGCCCGGTGCATGCAATGTGAGAGTGACTTTCTGTTGATCCTTTCCCCCTGTCTGTTCCCTGGTTCAGGTGCCTGACGTCGCCAATAACAAACCCTCTTACCCACTCCCCCAAAACCAAACCGTCCTGTGAAAGAAAGTCAGGGGAACAGCACTGTGCAAAACAATCATTTTTATTAAGGGGAGCATATTTTCTAGATGATACCTGGGCAGGGAACTGTTGTGGGGTGCGGATGGAGGGAGGGAAAGGACCCATCTACAGTTTTGGAAATGAGAGCCTTCTGCTACTGGAGCAGTCTGCAGGGGTGGAGTGATTATTTCCACGGCCCCTGCCTCCCCTCGTTCTAGTGACTTTGGGTGAGTAGAGGATTGGACTTTGTGGAGGGGGAGGGCGGTTGGAAATTACATAGAGAGGAGCTCTTTCCTCCTGTCTCCTGTCCTGGAGAACGTCTACCAGGCGCCGGAGCGTGTCAGTTTGCTCCCTCATTAGTCCCAGCAGCGTTTGAGTCGCCTGCTGGTCTTCCTGTCGCCACCTGTCCTCGCGAGCTTCAGCCCTCTGCTCCCGTTCGCTGACTGCTCGCTCGGACCTTGAGACGTCCTCTCTCCGCTGTGCCGCCTCCTTTCGGGAACGGACCATCAATTCGGAGAACATGTCGTCCCGGGTTCTCTTTTTGCGCCGCCTGATCAACGCAAGCCTCTGGGAGGGTGATCCACGGGTAGGGCGGGAGACACTCGCAGCTGTGGGATGGGAGAAAGGGAGTGAATTCCTCAGAAAGATACTTTTTCCCGAACAATGCCTATACTCTTTCCCTGTGAATAGGACCAAGCACAGTACCTATCACATGTCCACTTACTAGAAGGTCAAATATTATGTCTTTATCCTGAGTGTCTGGGGTCCCGGTGTACAGATCCCAGAAGCCTTGCAGAACACTGGAAATCTGCTCTCTGGAAACCATGGTAAGCTGATGAGTTTGGACTGCTGAGAGATTACTTCACAGTAGTGCTCTACTCCCATGTTTCAATGACTGTTCCTGGCGGCGGCCAGTTCCTGCTGCTGCCCAAACCTGTCATCTACAGCGGCTCGCCAATCATTTACCCCCCCTCCGCGTGGCAGTTCCCAGGAACTGAAAGTGCCCGCGAACCGCTCTGTTTGAACGGCTCGCCTACCCTTTCCCCCCCTCCGCGTGTCCGCTCCCGGGAACTGAAAGTGCCCGCGAACCGCTCTGTTTGAACGGCTCGCCTACCCTTTCCCCCCCTCCGCGTGGCCACCCCCGGGAACTGAAAGTGCCCGCGAACCGCTCTGTTTGAACGGCTCGCCTACCCTTTTCCTCCGCGTGGCCGCTCCCGGGAACTGAAAGTGCCCGCGAACCGCTCAGTTTGAACGGCTCGCCTACCCTTTCCCCCCGTCCGCGTGGCCGCTCCAGGGGACAGAAAGTGCCCGTGAAGTGCTCTGTCTGAACGGCTCGTGTAGCCTTTCTCCCCCGTTCGCGTGGCCGGTCCCGGGAACTCTCCCTGCCTGCGCACCGCCAAGTTCTAATGGTTAGGCTCCCAACTCCCTCCCCCCCCGCGTGGATGGAAACCGCCGGGTGTCTTTCTTTAAAGGGAAAATGAAGTATTCACTATAATAAAGAAACCACTCATTCAAACCAGGTCACCATGACCGATACCACTCTGATGAGGATTACGGAGACAGAGAAAGAGTGCATGCTGCGTCAATGCCAGCAAACCCCGGGGCCGTATGCAGCCATGCTATGCAAGGCAATGGTACCAGAGTACCTGCAGCTTGCATGGCGCGGGAAAGTATCTTACCATGGAGGAGACAATAAGACCGCTCTCCCTGCGAACCTGATACAAAAGCTCTCACTGTACCTCCAGGAGAGCTTCACGGAGATCTGCGATGGGGATTTCTCCTCTGTCCCCATACATATTGACAGACTTTTCGAGTAGTTGCACTGGAAAGCGATTCCAAGCTGAAGCGCCTAAGGCCAATTAAGCAATACAAACACAGTGCTTATACACCATGCCTATTGTATTCCAAATAAATGTCTAAAACACTGACCTGCTGATCCTTCGCCTGATTCCTGGTCAGGGATGCTGCCTTGGGAGGGTTCGTAGGGGAGCTCAGTCAGGGTGATGAATAGATCCTGGCTGTCGGGGAAATCAGCATTGAAAGCACTGTCGACTGCCTCGTCCTCCTCCTCTCCTTCCTCATCTTCACCATCTGCGAAAACCTCTGACGACGTGGCCGTAGATAAGACCCCGTCGTCGGAGTCCACGGACACTGGTGGGGTAGTTGCGGCAGCACCACTGAGCATAGCATGCAGTGCCTCGTAAAAACGGCAAGTGTGTGGCCGTGATCCGGAGCGTCCGTTGGACTGCTTGGTCTTCTGGTACGCCTGCCGCAGCTCCTTGATTTTCACGCGGCACTGCGTTGCATCCCGGCTGTATCCTCTCTCCGTCATTGCCTGGGATATTTTCTCATAAATTTTTGCATTCCGTCTTTTGGATCGGAGCTCGGATAGGACGGATTCATCTCCCCACACAGCGATCAGATCCAAAACTTCCCGATCACTCCATGCTGGAGCCCTCTTTCTATTCTGGGATTGCATGGTAACCTCTGCTGTAGAGCTCTGCATCGTTGCCAGTGCTGCTGAGCTCGCCACGATGTCCAAACAGGAAATGAGATTCAAACTGGCCAGACAGGAAAAGGAATTCAAATTTTCCCGGGGCTTTTCCTGAGTGGCAGGTCAGAGCATCAAAGTACGGATTGCTTTCCTGAGCGTCCACTGAGTGGTGCACTGTGGGATAGCTCCCGGAGCTATTAGCATCGAATTCCGTCCACAGTACCTCAAATTCGACATGGCCATGTCGAATTTGGCGCTACTCCCCTTGTCGGGGAGGAGTACAGAAATCGAATTAAAGAGCCATTTATGTCGAAATAAATTGCTTCCTAATGTGGACGGGTGCAGGGTTAAATCGAGTTAACGCTGCTAAATTCGACATAAAGTCCTAGTGTAGACCAGGCCTAAGGCATGTTTTCTAATCTGTTAATCATTCTCATGGCTCTTGTTTGATCTTTCTCCATTTTGTCAATATCGTTCTTGAACTGTCGACACCAGACCTGGGCACAATATTCCAGCGGCAGTCACACCAGTGCCAAAAACAGAGGTAAAATAACCATTCTATTCCTACTTGAGATTCTCCTCTTTATGCATTCCATGATCACATTAATTCTTTTGGATACAGCGTCGCATTGGGAGCTCATGGTGAGATGATTATCCACCATGACCCCCCCCAAATCTTTTTCAGAGTCACTGCTTCCCAGAATAGAGTCCACCGTTCTGTAAGTATGGCCTACATTCATAATTCCTAGATGTAGACATTCTCATTTAGCCGTATTAAAGTGCATATTGTTTGTTTGAACCTAGTTTACCAAGTGTTCCGGATTGCTTTGAATCAGTGACCTGTCCTCTTTATTATTTATCACTCCCCGAATTTTGGGGTCATTTGCAAACTTTTATCAATTTTATCAATTCTTCATAGTTGTATGATTTTTATATTATGATGACATAATTATGATGTATTTTGTACAAGATGGGTCATGTAAGATGTCATTGGAAAAGTTATGATTTGCTGAATATGATTATCTTATTTGTTGGCATGTATAATTTTTGTATCTGAAGTTATGAATATTAACTATGTATCTGTATTTGACATGCAGTCACACCTGGGTGACTCCCACTAGGCAAAATGCTTCCAGTCTAGAGAGATGCCTGTGAAGGCCTATTCAAGGTAATGAGCCATTAGGAAAAACAATAGGCCTTAGGAGGGGCTTATTCCCCACCTGGTAAGCTTTCCTGAGAATGCTCCAAACAGCCTGTAAGTAATGGCTGTCATGACTCAGCAAGGTATACAAGGGCATGTGACCAGGCCACATGACTCTGGAATCCATTTTGGGATGTCTGTATTTTTCCACAAACTGGTCTGGGAACCAAGTTTGAAACAAA
Organism: Chelydra serpentina; assembly: GCA_037349315.1. Lineage (NCBI taxonomy): Eukaryota > Metazoa > Chordata > Testudines > Chelydridae > Chelydra > Chelydra serpentina. The sequence goes on from JBAIAC010000032.1 coordinate 8,957,275, forward strand.
GGGATCCTACCATATGCTAAAGCTATATAAGGCAGGGAGTGACATCATCAGTTGTTCTTCACTGCCCCAGAACTGAACACCTGAGAGAAGCTCCTAATGAAAAGGACTTGGAACAAGGGTGGGGATCCCAAGCTGTCAAGCAAGTGCAGCTTGTGCCTTGAGAATCTGCGAGCCAGCTTGTATCATCAGTCAGGGTGAGAGATTGTTAGGATTTGAATTATCCTTCTAGTACGTTAAGCTTAGTTTGTGTATTTGTTTATTTACTAGGTAAGCTACTTTGATCTGTTTGCTCTCACCTTGATCACTTTGATCGATCGGTCCTTCAGCCCTCGTATAGATTGAGCCGATCACAACACGTCTTCCATTCTTCTTGTATCCTGGCCTTCCTTCTCCATGTGCGGCCATGTCTTTTCATGATAAAATTTTCCCATCTCTTTGGAGGTCGGCCGAGTGGTCGTTTCAGTTCGCGTGCTTACCACTTGGCGACAGCTGCAGTCCATCGATTGTTAGTGAGCCTCGCTATATGCCCGGCCCATTGCATTTTACTATGCCTGCTCTCAACGACGTCCTACACTCCACTCTGCTGTCTGATCACTTCACTAGGGACTCGGTCACAGATTGAAATTCCCAGAATTCTTCTTTCTATCGCCCTCTCCATGACAGACAGTTATAATCACTTAAAATCTATCTTTCTGTAGATAATAAACTTGTTTTATCTTTTTGCTTTATCTAAACCAGAGAGTTTGAATAAAGTGCTTGGAAATCTTAGTTCAAGGGGCAAAGGCTGTTGCATTTCCTCTCCACATTGATGGGGATGCAGATTGGATAATAAATTCATACTGGTCAGGGTTTTGACCAGGGCAGGACAGTACAGCTCTGGGTTCCTAGGCTGGGAAGCTGGTGGTTTTTTTGGCTGTAGCCTCTCTATTGTTAGTTCATGCAGTGGCTGGTCAGCCTGCATGTAACTGCAGCTGGGTGTGTCCCTACCTGTATGAATGCTGGTGGAAGTAACATATTTAGGATTAGGATTGGGTCTGCAGCTTGTCACAGCAGCACAGTATTAGAGGGAGCCCAGGCTGGTGAGTCAGAGGGCTGAGTGATACCCCAGTTCCAGGTGGCACCCCGGGGGGAACTCATCACAACATGTTGATTTGCATTAATCACATCACCCTTCTTTCATTCTTATTAATTGAATCCCATATCAGCTGCTCCATTATCTTTCCCTCGATCAGTGTCAGGTTGACAGGCCTGTAATTACCTGGGTCATTCTGTTCACCCTTTTTAAAAATTGGCACAACATTAGTTTTCATCTAGTCTTCTGGAACGTCCTCAGTGTTCTAAGACTTATTAAAAATCAGAATTAATAATCCAGAAAGCTCCTCAGCCAGCTTGTAAAATTCTAGTATGCAAGTGATCTGGACTTGCTGATTTGAAAATGTCTGTCTTTAGTAGCTTCTGTTTAACATCCTCCAGAGATATTAGTGGAATGGAAAGAGTATCATCATAATTGTATTATGAGACTATATTATCTATTTTTCCCCAAATACAGAACAATAATATTAATTTAATGCATTTGCTTTTTTTTACATTATTATTGATAATTCTTCCATTTCCATCTAGTAATTGACCAGTACCATTATCAGGATTCTTTTTGTTCCTAATGTATTTTAAAAACTCATTGTTCTTTGCTCAGCTGGCCATAGATTTCTCCTTGTGCCCTTTGCTTCGCTTATCAATTTTCTACAGTTCCTAACTTCTGATTTATATTTATTACTATCAACATTCCCTTTCTTCCATTTGTTACATATTATTTTTTAATTTTTAACAGCTGCCTTCACTTCCCCTCTAAACCAGATTTTTTAACCAGTACTGCCTTCTTCCTTGATTCTGAGATTGTGGCTTTTTGAGCCCTCATAGGGTGTTTTTAAATGGTTTCCAAGGTGTTCTGAAAAGATTCCCAATTAGCATTCACATTTTTCTGATTAAAGTTTTCCTCCCATCTGATTGGCTCATAATTGTTTTCAGCTTTGTCAAACTGGCCCTATTAAAGCACCAAGTATATATATTACGGATCTGGACTTTATTATGCTTTCACATTATAAATGTGATCAAGTCATGATCACTTTCACCTAAGCTACCTTTAATTTTTAGCTTATTCTGTGATCAGTTCCTCTTTTAGGACAAGGTCTAATTTTCCCATGTTGGCTGTAACACCATTAGGAAATTGTCATCTATAATGTTACATTCCAAGGATGTTTTAGTACTGGCAGCATGAGACCTCCAGCATGTATCACTCAAATTGAAATCCCCCATAACCATGCGGCTTGTTTTTCCTACACATTTTAGGTGTGTAAGGAAGAGATAATCCTGTTCCCCTTGTGTGTTTTGGTAGACTGTAGCAGACACCAACTAATAACCTATCTTGTGCTTTATCTATTAGTACATTGACCCATAAGCATTCAAGATAATTTTCTTCCAAGTTATCAGTGATTTGGAATCAGGTAATGCCAATTTTAACATAAGAGTGCCACTCCCCTGACCCCTTTTCCCGCTTGATCCTTCCTAAATAGGTTATACTCATTAATGTTTACATTCCAGTTGTACGAATCATCCTGCCAGATTCAGTAATACCAACTATATTGCATTTATGCTTGTAAATGAGCAATTCACATTTATCTTGTGTGTTACCCAAGCTCTTAGCATTGGGGAATTCAAGAATTTCTTCTCTTCATGTCCTTTGATTCCTTGATTCATTTTATTCTCAACTTCTCGATTTGCTAAGTAAATGTTCATATCTTCCCTCTTTTAACCTTCCCCTTTTACTATTAGTTTAACCCCCACCCCCTGACTATTCTAGGTAGCCTGTCTCCGAGAAGATTGGTCCCCCTTCTGCAGCGGTGGAGGCAATCCAAACTGTGCAGTCTCCTCTCTCCATAAAAGGTCAAGCAATGTCCACAAAACCAAAACTGTCCACCCAGACCACTTACCTAGCCAGTGATTCACTTCTGCCTTCTGTCTTCCTTTGCTCATGGGACAGGAAGGATCTCAGAGAAGATTGCTTGGACATTCTTCTTCTTCAGCATGCTTCAAAGTTCCCTGAAGTCATCTACTATCTGCAGTGTATCCTGCGATGCAGTGTTATTAGTGTTGATATGAACCAATGGATCCTTGCCTGTTGACTTCAGAAGCCTATCCAGTCATAGAATTATGTCTTGTGTCTTGGCTCTGGGAAGGCAACACACTGTCCTATTGTCTGCCTGTCCCTTGCAGAAAGTTCTTTTGATTTTCTGGGTATTGAATCCCCCATAAGCATTGTCTGTCTTCCTTGGACTGTTGGAGAATTCTTTACAGGCATGCTTGATTTGCTTACAGGTTGAGCTGAGCTGCCATCCTTATGTACTTCACATACTATATTTGGTTGCGGCTGGCTACCTGCTTGTACCAAAAACATTATTTTTAAATACAAAAATGTTTTCTTGTGGCAGACTGGCAAAGTAGTATCATTGCAGACGTAAGAATGGTAACTATGCTGAGAACTCTATGACTGATTGGGGGGACGTGTCTGTATCAATGTGTGAAGGCCATTTTATTTCAGGGGCTCCGTGTTTTGTATTGTAGCCTTCATTTTGGAGTGTGACCTTCATGTTCTGTTGCAACCTCCACTGTGATTTAAAGCATCCATTCTGCAGTAGGGGCTTGACACCTGGTTGAATGACTGAGTCTGAGAAGTTGGCACAGAGAAATCCAGGGCCATCAGCTCAGTCTCTCAACTACTGGTCAATCCAGAAGAACAAATTAACTCTTGACATGGAAGCCTGCATGGGCACAAGGGCTGGAATGTCTCAACACGGCATATGCCGAAAGATGTCAGAGACTATATTTCAGTGGTAATGCTCTCTTTGAAAGGACCATTGCCACATGTCAGAAGACGGGGATGGAGAAGAGAGAAGGCAGGAGGGGTTGCCTACCCTAAGGACACTGACCAAACCCAGGGCTCACAGAAGGGGTGAAATTGGACTCGGGTGGGGGAGGGGGCTGTGTTCAGGACTGTTTGTTTTCCAAAGATCTGACTTTCTAGTGCTCTTTATGAGTAAAGTTCCTGTGGTTAAGAAATTCCTTTGCTAAGCCTGTGTTCCTTCTTTGCCTGCTATGTTGTCTCTGAAGGGGTTAATCGAGAAGCTCAGAGCTCCCACAGCAAAGTGGAACTCCGAGGAAGCATGTATAAGCAACAGGTTGCTCAGGAGGACTGAGACGCTGATTCGGGGGCCTAGGCAACTGGACTACGGGGTCCCACTGCCCAAGAAGGGTTTCAAATACACACTCTTCACCTGGGAGTGTGCCTGACAGACCCAGAGCTAGGAACACTGATCAGCCATTATCCAGACCCAGCCATTATCCCAACCATGGGATTCAGTGGTTGGATCCACTCACAACTGGCATCTGTCCACAGAGGGGGACTAACCCAGGAAAGCTAGTGTAAGATCAGAATCAGGTGCAATGTGTCTGAAATAAAGATAAAATTCAAAATATTTAAACTTGGATGTCTAAAGTTAGGCTAATAAATCCATATTTAGATCCTATTATAAAAGTAGTCTCTATTTCAAAAGTGCTGAACAGTAACTTACATGGGATTTGTGCTTGATACTTCTGAAAATCAGGCAATTTTTGTTTAAGTGCCAAAATATTAATTCAGGAGCCTAACTCTAGGCCCTCAGGTTGGAAAATGTTGGCCAAATGTTTAATTTGTCTTAGGGCTGGTCCACACTAACCCCCCGGTTTGAGCTAAGATACACAACTTCAGCTACGTGAATAATGTAGCTGAAGTCGAAGTATCTTAGTTCGAACTACAAGGTACTTACCGCGGGTCCACATGCAGCAGGCAGGCTCCCCCGTCGACTCCGCGTACTCCTCTCGCGGAGCAGGAGTACCGGTGTCGACGGCGAGCACTTCCGGGATCAATTTATTGCGTCTAGACAAGACGCGATAAATCGATCCCAGAAGATCGATTGCTTACCGCCGAACCCGGAGGTAAGTATAGATGTACCCTTAGAGACAATGGGCCAAAATCATTCCTGGTGTAACTCCATTATATTTAGGGATTAATTTGGCCCAGCATTTTCAGTGGACACAAATATTGCAGCAAGGAAATACTCCCCAGTGCTTTTATTGTTCTCAGGAGAATAGTCATCCGATGTTTATCTACTTCTAAAAAGTACAAATTCCTTGTTGTTAGCAGTTTTTTATTGGTTATCATCACCAGTGAATCACTATTTGGGATTTCTTGAACACAGACAGGGTCATTAATCATTGAGTAATAGCAGTGGGAGTCTGTTGTTTAAACATGCCCATAAGAGGATTTAGAAACAAAATACAACCAGGGAAATTCAAACAAGAGGAAATTGTCCAAAGCCCCAATAAAAATCAGAAGGTATCAGGACATCCTGATTCTCCTTCTATTACAGGTTTATTTAGATATTTTGTCCTTTACATGTTTGACTTGGGGGAATGAAAGAGAGAAGAAGAGGAGGGTGGTTGTTTTATCATTGCTATATTGTTCCTCAAGGGACAGGTTTTAATTCAGACTTCTTAAATATATTAATAGAGCCTGATAAATTATATACTCTTATTTATAGGTTGGGACAGCAGTTAACTGCCAAATCCTAATGTATGTATCCATATTTGCAGTAATGATCAAAGCAATAGAACAGGTCTAAAATATGTATGTATATAATGAAGTTTGTCATCTGAATGCTCCATTCTTGGAAACCTCCACGCGTGGGACTTCTGTCCATACCCACTCCATGTGTTATCTCATTCTTTTTCTGCCTGGCTCAATGAGTACATTTCTTGTGATGAAATCAGCATGGTTGTCTAGTTGGTATATCATTCATGTAACAACTCATTGAGTTCTAAACATACATCTGCATTATCTCTGACACAAAATAATCCCACAGAAATTAATATTAAGTGTAATTGACAGGGAGAAGGAAAGTTTAAAGTTCATTTCCCACGTTCAGGCCCTGACAGTTCTAAGGTTTGTATAGCAAACCCTAGAGCTGTGTCAACTTAATTTTTATTTCATAGGCTTGTGTGTCAAAATGTTCCATTTCCTTGTGCTTAATTTTGCATCATTTATGTTTCAGTTTATTTGTAATTTCAACAAATCAGCTATTTTCAAATAAAAAAGATCTTGATTTTTCAGGCAGAAGTGATCATCTGATCACTCCCAATGATCCTTCCCAATGAGAAAGGGTGCATTTTTGTTTGAAAATTCATATACATTGGCAAAATTATTGTAAAAAAGGGCCCATTTTTCCTTTTCAACCAGCATGGGAAAAATTAAATTCTAATTGGTTTTGTATTATATTGCAGAGAGAGTGAGTATTGAAATATCTGGTATTTTTGCTTTCTATTAACCCTTGCTACCATCCTTTCCTTGGATGCTGTCACATGTAATCTTCTGTTAAATATTGCACAAAAGACTTGTAAATAAAATTCACCAAAAATCTGATCATGAACTTTAACCTAAGTTTTTTAACCTAAGATAACTTATTATCCATTTTAGAATTAGTAGCAATATGTGTGATATGTTAGTTTTGAACATAAGAAGCCAGATTCCAGCTTTCCAAAGCAGATGGAAAGCCTGTGGATCTGGCTTGACGAAGACTTCCCAGGCATGAGGGAATGTTTTAGGTGGCTGGAAGGAAAGTATGTCCCTACATCTTAGTGATCCCCAACTTCCAGAATGGCTTGGTGCCATAAACAACTGGACACAAATTAGAGCAGGTCTAAGGATCATGCACACATTGCCAGGATTGTGTGTGGCATACAGGTGGCTTAAAGCCACCTTTGAACAATTCAAATGCATCCAAGGATGTAGGCCAATACCTGCTGTATTGGAGCAAATTATTAGTCCATCTGATGCTTCAGAGGAAGGCAAAATCCCTCTCCCTCTTCATTCTCTCCCTTCTTAATGCACCTGGCCAATTGTGCAATGCTGACCAATGAACAGCTGCTAACAATAAGGAAATTGTGCTTATAAGAAGTAGCTCAGGATCTGATGGTTATTGTCTTGTGAGAGTTAGAGGCACTGGGGACTTCTTTCTTGCCAGGATGCTTTTTTCACTTGAAAATACTGTCTCTGTGTTGAATTAAACACTTTTATCTTCTCTGTTTATGAGTTTGTGGAGCTGGTTTCTTTAAAGGAGCCCCATTTCTCCCTCCTCCCCACCCCCATACTTCCATCTGGAAAGATTAGGGGTTTTACAACAGAGAAATAGCTGGGAATTGCAACAGCTATTTATAGTGTGATTGGTAATTTTTTCGAGTACAAATGTTTCTCCATTATTTACATGAAATGTAAAATGTGTGTGTATGTGCATATGAATTTGCATATGTGGGTACATGAGTGTGTGTATTTATGCTCTGTGCAGTAGATATCTGAGACACTCCCATTTATTGAGTGCCCTTCTTGCAAACATCTTGTAGTACTTTACAAAAAAATGTAAAAAATTAAACCAAACAGGATATGAAAATACAGTGCCAAAGAAGTGAGTCTTTAGGCGTGATTGAGACTTAGTTAATGACATAAAGAGCCTAATCTATGAAGGGAAGTTAGTTCCTTGAGTTAAGGGAAAATAAGCAGAAACATCCAAGCCCTGATGTTGTTCTAATTTGAGAAACAGTCTGCTGTCCTTCACAGCTTGTGTCAAGCATGTGCCTCAAGGAGTGCAGGCAAAGGACTCCATGTAAATATGAAATGGGCTGAGCCTTTTTTGTAATCATGACAATCTTAGAGTGAAGCAAAGGCTCGAATATAAGGGTATTTTTTTTAGAATGGATAGATTAATTTAAAAAAAATAAATAAAGATTGGATGTTCTTTTAAAAGATGTGCTTTAAGAATTTGTTTGGGGAAGTTCTATGGCTTGTGTTATACAGGAGGTCAGACTAGATGATCACAGCGGTCCCTTCTGGCTTGGAATCTATGAAAAAGTAGAGAGTCATTGCTAGGAGTTTCAGAAGTGACTTTGAGTGTCTTATTTATTTTGTCATACAAGAGAAGTTGGTCAAAATGGTTGGATTTCATTCAGTTGATTCTGGTTTTCACTTTGGTTGAACGCAGAGCACTTGTCTTGTGTAATCATTATTCATTCGTAAGCTTGTTATGTTATATTCTATTAGTAAATATTATTAGTTTGGCCTTTCCAGTACATAATAAGGATCTCTCAACTGATGATTGCCATGTCCTATAGCATGATTTAGTATCCTATATTAAAATAAATAATACACATCAACTGGAGAAACTCTTATTTCTGCATCAGAAAGCTAACATTATTTCTGGCTTGAAAATAAATCTATGGTGGTACAAATAATTGTGCATGCTGTGCTGTGTATAAACACACACAGATACATAGCTAAGTTTTCAGACTGTTGTAGTTAAATGAGTATAAATGAGCTGATGGAAAAGAAATGATTACCACAAGGCTTGATTTGTCAATTTGTTTAGCCGTGGTCATTGCATTTAGTGGATAATCCATTATTATTAACTATTAAATTCACCCCCCAACCATCACTCTCCATATTTAAGTAACCTTAAGACTTTGACCAACAAAAGCCAGAAAATGTATAGTTAAATTAATTCCTTCCTTAGCTCATTCCACTAGGGGAAAGAAAGCAGAGCATTGTGAGTTAAGGGCCCAGAGTCAGCCATTTGTCTGTGTTGCACCATTAGCGTTTCTTTGTATTTGGTTCCTGGTTTGTTGTTTGTTTGTTTGTTTTTAATTAAAAAAAAGATGGTGGAAGTCAGTGAAGAATGTACCATTTGCCTGAGGATCTAGGATATACTTGCTGGCTGGGCTGTAATTAGCTACTTTGTTATAATGATTTGCAAATAAATACATACTCCATTTTGTAATCAATTACAATGCCTTATTTAGAATGCATAAGTAAACTAAACCCCCCACAATGGGCTATTAAGTCATAATGGGTCCAACAGTTCTGTACAGAAACCGATCAATGAACCTGGAATGCTTCCCTTCACATCTTTTATCTCATCAGATTTTGCCAGCCAAATGAACAGAAACAAAGAGTATCTTGTTAGGACCAAGGAAACAAGACTGGAATAAAAAAGCTAGCATCCCAGACCCACCTGCCTTGACTAACTTTGGGCCAGTCACAGAGAAAAAGTATTGGAAGCATTAAGGAAGGTCTGGTTCAACATGTCTCATGAAAGTTTACAAAGCCTTCATAATAACTGAAATCATCAATGCCTCCTTCAGAGAAGGCAATCTTCCATCCACCCTGAAGAGTGCAATTCTCTAGCCAATTTTGAAGAAATGTATGCTTGACACCCGTGATGTCACAAATTACACCCTGTCTCCCCCCCACGTTTTCTACATTTTTAAATGTCCCTTTTCTGGACAAGATTGTTGAGTGGTGTGTGACATACCCAGGGCACAGTCTGGACTAATGAACAGCTGTGTCCCCTCACCTCTCTAACCTTTTACACTGCTTTGCTGTGAGAGCAACTACTCCTGGTCTGCTCGCACACAGCCGCTAGCATGTAAGTTACTCCCAATTATATTGTATGACTGCTACAGCAAGCCACTCTTGAATTACACTACAGAATGACACCAGCAAACTCCCAGTACCAGACTTTCCCTAGAAATGTGTGTCTTGTACTGCCCAGATCTCTCCTGGACAAATACAAGCTTATATAAAGTCTGTCATTTTATTAATAGAAAATGATATGGACAAATCCTGTTATCCTAAATGGAGTCTCCCACACACTTCAATCAAAACACGCTGGTTTATATAAAACAATAAAGCAAGTTTGTTAACTACAAAAGGATAGATTTTAAGTGAATGTAAGTAATGAGGCATAAAAGTCAGAATTGCTTACAAGAAAAATAAAAGTAAAACCAACTAATGCCTAACTTAACAAACTAAAATGATTACAAAGCAAGGTCTCTCTCACCAAGTTCAGCAGTCCTACTGGCTGAACGTCTTTCAGTAAGGATCCCTTCCTGAGTCCAATGATGCTTCCTTTGTTCTTCGGGTATTGAGGATGCCATGGGCAAAGAGGAAGGGAGGAACGATTTGAGGCATCTCTCATCTCTTTTTATAGTTCCTTCCCTTCTTCAAGAAGCATCACTAGCAAAGATTCAGGAGACAAAAAGTCTGTGTGGACAGCAACCCCAAGTTGTTTCTTGTGAAGATGAAGATTTTTTGCCCATGTCCTTTTTCCTGCCAATGAATAGCTATTTAACAGTTGATGGGCCATTTGACTGAGGCATCAGCTAGTCTTTTGTCTCCGAGGAACTGGTTTGGCCACTCCCCAGATTTGGAATATCTCTAAGAAACACCATACAATTGAATTTTATAACTTTACATACAATGTTGCCACACATATTTTATCAGGACAATATTGAGCAGCAAGTTATGAGTTTCCAAATGATACCTCACAAGACATACTTGTACAAAGATTATTATAATAGTGAACATTGCAGGGTGTTGTTCTACCAAACTTCTATAGTACCTGTCTTCTGTCAATTTCTTTGAACCTTCTGAGTAGGACCTCACACCACCATATAGTAGAGATTACCTACGGACCTTGACATATGACCTTCTTTTAACTTTGGATAAAATACAAACTTCCATGCTCATTTTTCTAGATTTCTCATCATGAGGTAGTACTACAGGGGATCCTCTCATTCCTCTTAGACGTATCCGAGAAAGTTAAAAAGGCTAATTTCTCTTTCTCATCTGGCTATCTCAGCGACCTCATCATCCAAACATTCCAAAACAGTTGTGCTTCACAGATGCAACACAACCTAAGTTTTGGGCCAACGTTGTGCCTTTAATATTTGTTTTTGAATAATTGTAATGGGGACTGGTTAATAGTTACTCCACACTTCCACTGACATACCTGAAGTTGAATCTGGCCCACAATACCTACCAACCATTGAAGCCTGAGTCCTGATGTTCTTTTAATATTGGTGAACTATATTGTTTTGCCAGCTTTCTGTTATTTTCACTAGAATTTTGTGTGAATAGTAAGAAGCAAGACAGACTATTTTCTGTAAATTGTAGAGTAAAACATTTTCATGAAGGAGGTTGCTGTGGAAGGGAAATTAGCAGGTAAGGTTAGGGCTGTTCGCACAGAATCACTGTTGTTAAGCCTGTTCTTAAAAGCCTTTAGAGGTCTGACTTGGCCAGCTTTGGTGCTGAAGTTAATCTCAGGATTGTAACTATTTTATAAACACGCATTAGTCTCCAAAATTTCCTGTGTGGAAACTGGAAATAATTTAGCCTTATCAAATACAGGTCAGCGCTCCCTTTCTGAGAAATAGGAGCGGGTGATAGTGTGTTGAAGTGGCCTTTTCAGATACATAATCCTGTCTATCCCCTCTCTTGTTGTCTTCAGCTTTTCTTCTTGTAATTTTTATTTCTTGCCAGTTCATTGCTATTTTTGTTTAGGAAGCATGCTAAAATTATCCTGGCCTTCACTTCCACTAATATTCTTGTTAAATATATATTGGGGTTAGACTTATCTGACCATACTGTATATGGGCAGCCTTGCAAATTCTTACACGAGTAGCCCTTGCTCATGCAATGGTCAAGGAGACCATTCCCATGAGAAGGGGGATGTAGAGTCAACCCATAAGTGTCCAAGATATGAAATTCAATTTTGTTAGCACAAATCTGATATGAGTTTTATGTGAGAACCTCCATGCATCTGTGTAATCCCTAGGGTTTGTACATCATTTTGCTGAATAAAGTTAATATGATCCAATATGATTTTTTTTAATGAACCGCTAGAGAGTTTAGGACTTTACCTCCTGATATAACTTTATAAAATCAATCCACAGAAAATCTCCTAGGAGGAAGCAAAATACATTAATGTCAACATAGAATACTTTTCTTATTTCACTCAATCAGATTGGTAAATTCAGGATCCCAAAGTGGAATGTTTCAGTTAGGCTTCTTCCTGGGAGATAGATAGAAGCTGATCACTGTCGCATCTAGTAATTAAAGAAGGGAATGATCAAAAGGTTTCACATAGCCTGTTTGTGAGAGTTTACAAAAGCTGGACAATAATTACGGCAGAATAAAAAAGTAAGAAATAATTTTCACTTTCAGTATAATATTTTATAAATGCCTCCCTCCAAATGTACTGTAGATGGTCCTCTGGATTAATTTGTAAAAGGCTTGTGTATTTGGGTATCGCCATCAGCATAGCTCAGAGATTAGGGGCTGAAGTGCTGCTCACCAAGCTGCTCACACTGAGAATGCCTGACTGCTGAGTTCCTTTGAAAAATCTGTTTCCCAGGATTTAGGAGTAAATTTCTGGATCAGGTGTAATATGGAGGTAAGCTACTAATGTTACCATGGGACTGGGGAAAGGGCCCTTCTGCTACCTGATATGCCTTAGAGAAGGCTGTTCATTGGGCCAAAAAGTTTCATAAAACAGGAGGCTAAAGTTTGGCTGCTCAATCCATAGTTAGGTATCTAAATAATTGGCAAGTTTATCAGAAGTGCTGAGCACTCATCAGCACCCATTGACCTCGATGAGCACTGTTGGATATTCAACATTTTGAAAATTTTATATTGCAAAAATCCCTTAGATTGTAAACTAATTGGAGCAAGGAACTTGTCTTCCTGCATGTCTGTACCAAAGATAGTGTGAACACTGTGTAAATGTTAACAAGGTTAAGTAGTTTGTCCAAGATCACGCAACCTGCTCACAGCAGATTTGGGAATAGAAAATCTTACTGACTTCACTGGGAACAGGGTTTTACTCCAGGGGTCCTTATTTTTAGCCACTTGATGTTTACATTATTTTAAAGTAAGTTAATTAAAGCTGATACTTTAAAATAATGTAAATATTCCCCTCCAATTTTGGAAAGCCAAAGACAACAACCTTGTTTTGCCAGAGCATGAGAACCAGAAAGTGAAAATAACTAACTGATGAGTGAAACTAACTGGTCTGTCTTGTTTCACAGTCCAACCTGTCAAAAGTAAACAAACATCATAAATGGTTCAAGGTAAATTCACACACGTGTTTGCTTACATATTTACAAAATAATGATTTTACTTTGACAATGTTCTCTTAAGACAGTTTACCAAGCAGAAGACAGAATGTGTCCATGAAATAAGACAGCTGCAAATATAAAGATATTCAACTGAGACCCCCAAAATAATCAATCAACAAAAATCCTTTTGCAATGATTTAAGAGTTCGCCAATTAATTACACGTTCACTGGAGCAATGATCAAATCAAAATAAAATTACATCACTCAAAGTTTCATTGCTCAGTAAGAAAAAAACTCTTTTATTTCTTTAATTGAAAGATTTGAAATGATTCCCTTCACTATCTTCTGTGAAGGACAAATTGGTACTTGAGAGGAAGATATACAGGGCAGTATCTCTACTAAACTTATAGTTAAATGATATTATCGTGTGCATACAATCTTTCTTCTGCGTCCACTAATGACCAAACGTCATCTTATCAGGCATAAACCTCTCCTGAGATCTATTTCAGCCCAGCAGTTTCTCTGTATTTTCATTCATATGTGGGTTAGACAATGAGCTCTCACTAAGCTGGTTTGAGATACTGATCTGGCAAGAGTTTACCTCATTTCTCACTTCTCATTATTCTCCTGTCATTTTGTTATGATGTGTTTTTAAGAACATCCAGCTTTTAGTTTCAGGAAAACCAATTCCTAATGCAGAGTAGAACATGCAGATCTGATTTGTTTTTCATTTCAGCAGGAATTCCGTTGATTTGTATTTAAAATAGTTTTGTCTTTTTTCCCATCTGTACAAGAGGCCAATTGTGACTGGCACCCGCAGCAGTGTATGAGAAAAGGAGGGTACAAGGAGCTTTGTCCCTTCCACACCCTGTGCGTGGCCCAGCCACAATTTCTGAATCTGTGTATCGTGTATTCTCCTTCAGAGAGGAGTATGCACTGCACTCTCTGAAGCAGGCACGTTCCCCTTTATGCAAGGCTGTTGCAATATAGCCCTGCATGAGCAATTGGTCCCCTCATAAGATACTGACTTATGTGCTGAGAGAGATATTTTTAAAATATCCTAGAATCTATTATTTGCCCATTACAATGATCACTACTTTTACAGCCTCTTTCTAACTTCTTGTTTTTAATGGGGTCTTCATAGTTCAGAGGATTGATAATGGGATAGCAGGTTTTCTTCTAGGCCCCTTGTTCAGGCCTAATATCTTGACACCCACTAGTAGATCGACACCCCTTGCTCAGGCCTAGTATGTTGCTATCTGGTGGATGCTTGGGCACTATTGTGAAATGAAATGATGGTCTCTGTTTAATTCTAGTGAGGTAGTGTCCATATCACAAAAGTTACCATCACAATAACCACCTACTGGCAATGCAAAGAAACTTAAGACCTGATGATTAAAAAACATGTGGAGTAACATCTCACCTTTAGAAATGGTTTTTCCAGGACAGCACTGACTCACCCTGGCTGTGCATTTTGGGGAGTTTGCCTTGCTGCTACCTGTGCTACACCTGGTCTGTTGGTAGAGGAAACATTTTCCAGGGCTACCAGTCTGAGAACTTTCATCATCACTGACGTCGCTCTTATCAAAGGTGTGTGTGCACGTGCACATGCAAACACAAACACAATTAATTTGGGTATTGGGGTCTCGAGACTTTCAAATGATCCTAGAGTCCAGAAATGTTTATGTCTTTTCATGACCCCTGCACCCTCATGTCTAAAAGATTCATATTAGCCCTAATTTTGGCCATCATTCCATCCTCTGCTTTGCAGGCAGAATATAGCAAATTATGGCCAGATATTTCTCCCAACGCACAGTGGGATGAGAGCATCAGCTCTGCTGCACTCTCTCTTCTGGCCTACAGATACTACAGAAGCCACTGTGTGTGGTATGCTCTGGAGGAAGGTAAATGGTAGAGTCAATTGCAAGTAATGGGAGGAGCTGGTGAGTAGACAGTGCTCTTGCCATGCTCTCTTCATGTCTGGGTGGATTTCAAGTTACTGCTAGGTGAACCAGCTTTAAACTCCCCATGATGTCCCCAAGATGCTTTCAGTTTACCAGCCATAAAGACATAAAGGGGCTATGGTTCCATTGCAGTATGAAGGAAGTGGGGAAGGAGCCAAGTGGAAATGTAGAGTCACTAGGCCTCCATGCAAATGACCCTACACTCTGCCAGGTGACACAAAATGGCTGTTTTAGGAGGCTGAATTCCCTGCTTATTCTCTAGGTGGTGGAGCTGACTCTTCAGACTCTACAACTGGTCCATCCCTAAAGGTTCAGCAAAACTCTTCAGAGACAGGGCACTTTCCCTGGCTATCTGCTTGCAAAGCTTAGGTTGTATCCCTCTCCTAGCCAGGATTTGCTTGCCCTGAAAACACTTGAGACAGTATTTAGAAATCCTGCTACACTATGCTTGCCCAAATGATGATTAAGAGGGGCTGTGTTTAGCACAAGTATTTGAAGGATGTAAACATCAAGGAACAAGAGAAATTGTTTAGGGTGGTTTAGGGAATTATAATTAGGGAGGAATTTAGGCTGACTGTCAAGTAAAAATTCCTAATGGCAAGAAGTATTACACTGTGGGATGCTTTCCCATAAGAGCTGATACTTACAGTGTCTTTAATTATTTAAACATGATCTGGATAAAGCAAGTGTATTTCCACTGTAACCATATTAAAGTGTACAGTCTTTCTCGTTTTAATGAAGTTGGGGCCTGTACCAAAACTCTTGCTCTAAACACTTTCACACTATGAAGTTGTTCTGAATCCAGATATTGACCTGAGTTTTGCAAATGGCCCCTATCTTTATAAAGGCCTAAAGGAAACACCCAAATCTGGACATCTCTGAACCTTGCACTGTTCAAAATCTGTGGACTGTTCAATTCAATGGCTTTGGCCCATCTTTAGTCTTTCAAGTCCAGTCCAACTAAAGTTGTTAATATTTTTGCCATCCTTTGCTGACATTACATAATTTGGCCTCTGCCTTGGAACTCCTGCAAAGGACAACATCTCTCATTCAGTCCAGTAAGCCAAGGCAGATGCAGAAATTAAAAGGAGTGTTCAGTGAAAGAACTGCATTCAGGTAACCCACCATAGTACCATTTAGGTGTTTTATTTTCCACACGCCTAGTGCTTCTGCTTTTAAGCTTTTCAAAGACGAATTCCGGGTGGTAGTGGTGTTTGAGATCGGTGGTGACTGTGGTATAGCAACACACATTAGATAAAATTGAAACACACCTTTAAAATAGTTTTGGGACACACCACCGGATATCAAAGTTTTCAGGATATTTTTCCTGCCTCTGACTTTACGGAATCTGATCAGAGATTGAACATTCCATTCCATTCCTTTCCTTCTAATAGTTCCAGCTCATTAAGGATTATTTTTATACAAAAGAGTTTGGCGTGGTCAACTTCTTAGCTGCAGTCTGATGACTTTAATATTATACTGCTGATGCCTGCTCAGTGTTTTGGGGTTTTTTTTAAGTGTTTAAGCCGATACAGTTTTACAGCAAAATCTGCTTATAGAACCAGGGACTAGCTGAAGCATACCTCTTCAGTGCTGCTGCCATAACCACCTTTTTAACGTGTATCTCTGGTGGGGAATTTATATGTTGGGTTTAGCATACAGCATAGGCAATCAAAGTGTTCCCCTTTCTGTTAAAGTTTCCCTTTTCTGGGAGCAGCCACATTCTGTCCCCCAAGTGAAATCCCCTCATTTTCCTTCCTCCTTTCCTCCTCTTCCAAAGCTGGTATGACTGAGATCTGAAAGTCGACTGAAACCTCATTGTGAGCTGGAATTGCACAACAAAGGAACATAGAGCATTAGAGGACAGAATGTCAGTGCAGTGACCTGGATTAAGATGTATTAGGTTGTTGAGCTAGTGCTCCAACTCCAGCCAGGATTGCTTTTTGTGGTGCAGCTTGTATGGTAGATATCAGTGGTGATGCTCCCTCTGCTGGAAAGAGCAATGTATAGGGCTTCCTTCTGGGAGAGCATGACCTGATTAGTTCCCATTTATCATATATGTGATGACACTTAGGGCCGTCCGTTGTTGGTGATGTCAGACAGTACATGATAATAACACTTTAAGCATATGTCCCTTACCTGCATGTTCCAGATGGATATGATTGTGGCCTGAACAACACAGCTTATATATTGAAAGAGTCATTTCTGAGACCACCCTAGACAAGTAACGAGTAGTAACAAAAATTAATTTCTTCCATTTCTTTCCTCTTGGGGCTTGGTCTTCAATGTAAAAGCTAAACATAATTAAAAATCAGCTTAGATAAAATCTTGCAAATTACTTTGCAGATGGCTGTCTTATTACATTAAAAAACCTGCCCTTATGTTCTTTCAAAATAAGGAACTAGGGGTTCTAAGTATGGTAGACTATATTTTACTTTATTACTGCCAGTTGTGAAGGAAAAGATCATTTTTGTTTTATCTTTTACTATTCAAAAGCTAGAAACCCTTTTGATACCTTGGATTTCAAGCAAGATTTCTACAAATTAAACCATTATCATAACATTCATTCAACACAGTGCATTTCAAAATAACAAATTAAATTACTTTACCTAGGATTCCTCTTTCATAGTTTTTTCATAGGCTTTAGTATTATAATATTTCAAGACATTTGCTGCTGCTGCCACTGCTACCTTTTTAACCTGATCTCTGCAGGTGGGGAATTTATAGATTGGGTTCAGCATACAGCATAGGCAAAGTGTAAATATACATGAATTATATCCGCAAGGGTCTGTTTTGGGACCGGCTCTGTTCAATATCTTCATCAACGACTTGGATATTGGCATAGAAAGAACGCAATCCAAACTGGGAGGGATTGCAACTGCTTTGGAGGATAGGGTCATAATTCAAAATGATCTGGACAAATTGGAGAAATTTGGTCAGAGGTAAACAGGATGAAGTTTAATAAGGACAAATGCAAAGTGCTCCACTTAGGTAGGAACAATCAGTTTCACACATACAGAATGGGAGGACACTGTCTAGGAAGGAGTACGGCAGAAAGGGATCTAGGGGTTATAGTGGACCACAAGCTAAATATGAGTCAACAGTGTGATGCTGTTGCAAAAAAAGCAAACTTGATTCTGGGCTGCATTAACAGGTGTGTTGTGAGCAAGACACGAGAAGTCATTCTTCCGCTCTACTCTGCGCTGGTTAGGCCTCAACTGGAGTATTGTGTCCAGTTCTGGGCACCGCATTTCAAGAAAGATGTGGAGAAATTGGAGAGGGTCCAGAGAAGAGCAACAAGAATGATTAAGGGTCTAGAGAACATGACCTATGAAGGAAGGCTGAAGGAATTGGGTTTGTTTAGTTTGGAAAAGAGAAGACTGAGAGGGGACATGATAGCGGTCTTCAGGTATCTAAAAGGGTGTCATAAGGAGGAGGGAGAAAACTTGTTCATCTTAGCCTCTAAGGATAGAACAAGAAGCAATGGGCTTAAACTGCAGGAAGGGAGGTTTAGGTTGGACATTAGGAAAAAGTTCCTGACTGTCAGGGTGGTTAAACACTGGAATAAACTGCCCAGGGAGGTTGTGGAATCTCCATCTCTGGAGATATTTAAGTGTAGGTTAGATAAATGTCTATCAGGGATGGTCCTGCCATGAGGGCAGGGGGCTGGACTCGATGACCTCTCGAGGTCCCTTCCAGCCCTTGAATCTATGAATACAAATTCCTAAAAAATCACATATCAGCAAATATGTGAATCTTAGTTTAATCTAAGTTAAGACTGGGTATTTAGTATTTTAATGTTAACCTCATTTTACAAGCGGACTACTCTCGTACACAAGATTCAAGTTACAGCAGTTTCATTGTTAATACAGTATCTTAGGTCTTAGCTGAATAAAATTTCCAGGCAGGTATATTTGTTAGACCAGGCTTTCTCAATTTTTTTTCGTGGTGCTCATTGTCTCTTCCAGCCTCCCAGTTACTCTCACATTTGTGAACACGCAGCATCTCTGTGGCAACTACAGAAATTGCTTACATGGAAAAAAATTAGTACTTGATTTATGTGTGCATATCTGTAATGTGATGAATGAGTTGCTTTCTTGAACATAGTGCAGTGATGCTGGGATGGACTGTGGTCACAGATCTTTGCCAACTTGAAGTTTAGATCTGTACATTATCCTGAATATCACAAAGACTGAAAATTCATTGTCCCATAGGTATGTTGATATGAAAGGCATCACACATTTCAGTGCTTGATCAGTAAGTGCTAGATATTTATCTGTAGCTGCAGCCTTTTATTTCAGTTGTTGTATGAGGTCTTTAGTGTCTCTTGGAGGTGATTGACTTCTTTTGAAGACAAGCCTTAAATCGCACTCCTTGCTGCAATGAAAGACTATCTGATCTACTCATCACTGTTTTAGTCTTTGGAGAAGTATTCACAGGGAAGTTATTTCAGCAGTGTCAAATTTTCCTGAATAATACGTGTATTCATTTTAAATGGAAAGTGTTCCCTGGCATCTATCCAAGGCAGGAAACATGTCAAAACTATCTTCATTTACTTGCAGAGTCCATAAGATCAATTTTTAAAAGCATGGCTTCAGTCTTGTCCTGTTCATTGAACATTCTCACAACACTCAAATTGACAAAAGTATCTGATAAGTAAGCCAGCTGTACATGCCATGAGAGGCCTTCAAAGCATGAGACCACACAAATGAGTGATCAGACAGGAAGGGTTAGATTTCAGAATAGTCAAATAGTCATGTCAGTGTTTCCCCTCCTGAAATGAACAGACTTCATTGCAAGAGAGCAGGATGTGGGTTTCCCCACCCATTTGGACATATTCATGTGTCATGCTCCCTGCACAGCATAGTCACTCAAGGACACTCACTTGCATGAATCAATCTAGTATTTGAAAAATAGTCTTTGCAGATAGGGGGGTGGCAAATACTGGGTTCTCTTGCACTTTGCCAACAGAATTATATCTGACATTAACTGAGAAGTGGATTGGAAGCCACTTTAGCTGATTTACCAAGCTGAATTGCAAAAGGGCCTCAGTGAATTTGAGAACGTTCTTTCACATTTTAAGCCATGTCACAGATTCCTCTTGTTGTTTTATTTGACAGAGGTACAATACTGAGTCAGCCACTTATTTATCCTGACACTAAAGATTATTTCCTTTGCAACTGACAGAACTAACTGCTCCCTAGTATCATGAGGTTTTCCTACTTTTGCAGTTTGAAGAATCAGAAGTTAAGGTGCCTCCAAAGCTTGTGAGATTAGAATAAAGACTTCCTTGGGAGTTTTGGGGGAGTTGATTATTAATTTATTCAGCTGCATAGGAAAAATAAACCATGGAAGCTTGTCCTTCACAGCAGAAAGATTTGTTTCTCAATGTTGCAGTAGTGTTGCTGGTTGGAGGCTTTGTTGGCTAATATTCCACAACAAATGGCGTGGATGTGGCTCATTTGGAGATTTCATATGTTTGTCTGACGTAGCTTTTCTTGCCCCTCATTTTTTCTTCCATTCTTGAAGATATTTTTCCAGCAGAGCTGCTGACCTATGGCTTATTTGATTCAGTCTCCTTGGCATTTTGGTTCAGGCTACCAGTCTTCAACTAATGAGACATCTGTGTCACCCGCGGATGATCCTAGATTCTATGGGAGTAAATTATAGCTGCTTTCTTCTGTCTGTCTCTGCATCCCATCATTTGTACAACTGCTTCATTTTATATTTTCCAAAAGCACTTTTGATTGGTAAGTATACAGTTAATAATCCTTGAAACTCAGTACAATTGGAAGGTGGAGCAGAGGTAATTTGAAGAGTTAAAGAAAACTGTCATTTTTAACCACAAGAGGAAAGCAATAGCATTAAGTGGCAGAACAATATGTGAGATCAGTAATGTCTTCCCCTTGTCTATGATTTCCTGGTCTTCCTCTCTCTGCACATGCTGATTAATCTTTTTCTTCCATTCCCTGACTCAGCTGGCTCTCTCCTGGCTGTTCCTTCTCCTTTCTCCATGCTGCCTGTACCCTTTTATTTTCTTCTTATGTGAGCACAGTAATTGCCATATCAGGAGATAGATGTGGTCCATCTAGTCCAGAAGTGTGTTTTGATAGCGGCCAATAACATTATAGAGGCTGCAGTGCTACCTTCACCTTTTTTCAGAGTATTCTACTGGTGTGTAGCCTCTCAAATAGATACTAGAAGGAGGAGCCGTACTTTGCACGCAACCTCTAAGTGTTCTGGGGACCAAATGTGCTCTGCAGATCACAATGGAAGAACTGCTGTGCTACACATTTGTCAGAGTGTGGTGTTGGATGTGAATGCGTCAGAAAGTCCATGTCTAGTTTTCATAGAATCATAGAACTGTAGGACTGGAAGGGATCTCAAGAGGTCTTCTAGTCCATTCCCCTGCACTCACAGCACTAAGTAATATCAGCATATTTTGTATTATAATCAGTATTTTATTTTGATTTTAAGTCATTCCTGTTTCCAGAAAGAAAACATTGGTGGATGGGATATTGGACTTCTCTTTTCTCTCTTATCTTGTTGATGATGGTTAGTCTTGCTATGATGTGGCATTTCAGAATTGCAACATCCTCTCTTCTTTTTTATTTCTCTTGGGGTGCAGTTTCTATTACTTTACCAGAGATGGCTCTCCTGATAGCTATTTCAGGAGATTATTGATGGCCCAAATCTACCTCACTTACTCATATTGAATAATATTTTACAACTCAGTCCCATTTAAATTAACATAGCTGCTCAGTTAGAGTCAGATTCTGCCACGTGGCCTCATGCTAAGTCATACTGTATTCCACAACTGGTTCCCTTTGAAGTCATTGGGCTTGTGTGTGATTACATCGGATCCGAATTTGGTCCAATGTGTTTACCAAGTGAATATTTCACATTTTATACGGGATGCAACTAATTTTCTAAATGGTAAAAAAGTTCTGACTTCTAGTAGTGTTCACATCATGGGCCAGATTTTAATGTATACTAAGGCATCACTCTGGCTCTGTGAAGGGCCTTGAAATCAGCATAAGTTACATGAAAGATCCTTTTACACAGAGAGAGCTGTATAAAAGGAGTCTTAATGTAAATGAGAATCAGGCCCCATGTATATAGCCCCAAGTGACATTTTCAATTTTTTTCCTCTTTATCTTTTTACCTTTCTCATTGTAAAATACAGTAGAACTTCTCATAGCAACTTTTCTTCTTTTTCATGAATTAATTAATACCATGCCTTGTTGC
The DNA here is from genome assembly GCA_037349315.1 of Chelydra serpentina. Lineage (NCBI taxonomy): Eukaryota > Metazoa > Chordata > Testudines > Chelydridae > Chelydra > Chelydra serpentina. Next base: position 8,979,522 of record JBAIAC010000032.1, read on the forward strand.
TCATGTAATGTAATAAAATACTCTGTGAAGGGCTAGTTAACTTTTTTTTATGAGCGGAGGAACTTTTCTCTAGAGTAACTCTTTTGCTTCCAGCTTTATTGGTTGCTTGTGTGGTCACCAAATCTTCATTCATGATCAGATTATATTTTGTAAATTGTGCCATCTCTTCCAATTAATTTCAAATCAAATATGAATGGTTTTTTAGTCATCCCAATACTGATGCTCTTGTAAGCAGTGCAAAAAGGTGTTTGTACTGTAAAATGCATTTTCAGCAAAGGAAATTACTAAGAGCACTGGCAAAAGAAATTAGTCCACGCATTTGTACAGAATGTAATTTCTTTAGTACTTGTTTTGTTTGGGCTAACACTTAAGTGTTGTTGGATTTTATTGTTCACTGATGGAAATTCATGAATGAATACAAGATTAAATAGTTTCAGATAAAGTTATCATGAAGAACAGGTGGACCTGAACAATCACAGAGTTTTGGGGGAAATTCACATCCAGTTCTGGATCCATCTCTGCAGAAAACGTTCTTCTCAGACTTCAGAATTGTCTCCTAAACTCCTGCTGGTGCAAATAAAATCTTAGGCTAGCAAGTAGTCATATAAATGTATTGGTTAACATCTGCTAAGCTAATATTGGTTGGGAAAGATGTTCTTGTATTTAAAACAGTAGACTGGAACTCAGGGGATTTGGGTCCAATTTCCTCGTCCGGACCCACCAGGGGCTGCTCTCCTCACTCTGCTGCCTCTCCCCATTGAGCCACATTCTGTGGCAGACCCCGTGGCGCTGGCCCATCGGGCACCACGTTGGGGGTCCGCCCCTTGCCTGCCCGTCTCGGTGGGCCACGGGGCTGTGTCAGGGGCCCCTTCGATAGATAGCTGGAGGCTAGTGACCCCGGCCCCCCATATGCTGCGAGAGGAGTGCGGGAGTTCCTTGAGGATGTCCGGGGCTCCCGTAACAAAGTGCAGCTCACTCTCCAGCGATGGGGGGATAGCCATAAAATCCTCCGGGCCGCAAGGGCCCTTATGGGGGAGGGTAAAAGGACCGGGAAGCAGGCCCAACGGAAGCCGTGAGCGATCCCGCCAGCGAGGATCCCCCCCTCAGCCCTCCTCATGGCATCTATCAACTACGCAACATTAAACACCCGAGGCTGTAGGATGGGTCTCCGCAGGAGCCAGGTGCTCTCCTTCCTTCGGGAGGGGGGGTACTCTGTGATTTTCCTGCAGGAGACCCATACGGTTCCGGCCGCCGAAGACAGCTGCGTTTTTATCAGCAGGCGTCCGCCTTCCTCGGCACCTTGGATCCTTGTGAGTGCCTGGTCCTGGGCGGGGACTTTAACAACACCCTCGAGGAGCAGGGACCGAGCAGTGCCCGTCCGCCGCGGACGTCCTCCGGGAAATAGTCGACCATCATTCCCTGGTAGATGTCTGGCGCGACCACCACCCGGACGACATCTTGACCTTTACCTTTGTCTGGGTGGAGACCCATCGGTCGCACCACTCCCGGTTGGACCGCATTTATTTATCACGTTTTCACCTTTTGCGGGCCCACTCCTCCAGCGTCCGGCCGGCCCCGTTCTCTGATCATCATCTAGCTACCATGACGGCCTCTCTCTGCGCGGAGAGGCCGGGGCCGGCCTATTGGCATTTTAATAACAGCTTGCTGGAGGATGTGGGCTTCGTGGCATCCTTCCGGGAGTTCTGGCTGGCCTGGCGAGGGCAGTGGCGTGCCTTTCCCTCGGTGCGGCGATGGTGGGATCTAGGGAAGGAGCGCGCCCAGCTCTTCTGCCGTGACTACACCCGGGGTGCCAGCCGACAGAGGGATGCGACGATAGAGCAGTTGGAACGGGAGGTCTTAGAGCTGGAGAGGCGTCTGGCCGCCAGCCCCGAAGATCCATCCCTCTGCGGGGTGTGCCGGGAGAAGCGGGAGGAGCTCCGGGAACTCGAAGTCCATTGGGCCCGGGGCGCCTTCGTTCGATCCTGCATCCGTCTCCTTCGGAAGATGGATCGCGGCTCCTGCTTCTTCTACACCCTGGAGAAAAAGAGGGGGGCTAAGAAACACGTCACCTGCCTTCTCGCAGAGGACGACACCCCCCTCACGGATCCGGTGGGGATGTGTGGGAGGGCCAGGGCCTTCTACGCGAGCCTTTTCTCCCCGGATCCGACCAATCCTAACGCAGAGTGCTCTGGGACGAACTCCCTATGGTCAGCGCGGGCGACTGGGACCGGCTAGAGCTGCCTCTCACTCTGGCCGAGTTTTCGGAAGCCCTCCGTTGCATGCCTACTAATAAATCTCCGGGACTAGACGGGCTGACCGTGGAGTTCTACCGCGTGTTCTGGGACGTCCTCAGCCCAGACCTTTTCACCATCTGGGCCGAGTCCTTGCAGAGCGGTGTCCTCCCTCTTTCGTGCAGGCGAGCCATGCTCGCCTTATTGCCGAAGAAGGGGGACCTCCACGATTTACGGAATTGGCGTCCAGTTTCGCTCCTCAGCATGGACTATAAAGTCGTAGCGAAGACCATCTCGTTGTGGCTGGGGTCCGTGCTGGCGGACGTGGTCCACCCAGACCAGACCTACACTGTCCCGGGCAGCACCATCTTCGACAACCTGTATCTGGTCAGGGATCTCTTGGAGCTTGGGTGTAGGGATGGTCTGTCATTCACCCTCCTGTCCCTGGATCAGGAGAAGGCGTTCGACAGGGTGGATCACGGGTACCTCCTGAGCACTCTGCTAGCATTTGGCTTCGGACCCCAGTTTGTGGGTTTTCTCCAGGTGCTGTACGCCTCCGCAGAGTGTCTGGTCAGCCTTCGGGTGAGGAGTACGGAAGTGGTGTCCCCTCTCAGGCCAGCTGTATGCTCTGGCGATCGAGCCCTTCCTTTGTCTCCTCCACAGGAGGTTGACAGGGTTGGTGTTACAAGAGCCGGAGCTGTGGCTGGTCCTGTCGGCGTACGCCGACGACGTGCTCCTCGTGGTCCAGGACCCGGGCGACTTGGTGCGGGTGGAGGCTTGCCAGGCGATCTACTCGGCGGCCTCCTTCGCCCGGGTCAACTGGGTCAAGAGCTCTGGCCTGGTGGTAGGGGACAGGTGGCAGGTGAGCTCCCTCCCACCCGCGCTTCAGGTCATCAGGTGGAGCGCGGGTCCGCTGCTCTATCTCGGCATTTACCTTTCTGACACGCATCCGTCTCCGCTGGAGAACTGGCAAGGTTTAGAGGACAGGGTGACCGAGCGGCTCCAGAGATGGACAGGACTACTCTGGTGCCTCTCCTTTCGAGGGAGGGCACTGGTGCTCAATCAACTAGTCCTGTCCATGCTCTGGTACTGGCTCAACACCCTGGTCCCAGCCCCGGCCCCGGATTTCCTGGCCAACCTCCGGACGTCAATTCTGGAGTTCTTTTGGTCAGGACTGCACTGGGTCTCTGCAGGGGTTCTCCACCTACCTCTGGAGGAGGGAGGGCAGCGCCTGAAGTGCCTACACGTGCAGGTCCATGTCGTCCACCTCCAGGCCCTGCAAAGGCTCCTTTATGGTGCAGGTAGACCGGCGTGGAGCGTACTGGCACACGCCTTCCTGCGCTGCTTCCGAGGGCTCCGATATGACCGGCAGCTCCTTTATCTCCATCCAAGAGGTCTTCCGCGAGACCTCTCCGGGCTGCCGGTCTTCTACCAGGACCTCCTCTGGACCTGGAAACTGTTCTCAGTGACCAGGTCCGTGGCGGCCACCGAGGGGGCAGATCTCCTTGTGGAGCCCCTGCTACACAACCCTCAGCTACATGTGCAGGTGGCGGAGTCCCCCTCGGTGCGCCAGAGGTTGATCCTGGCAGAAATCACCAGAGTCGGAGATCTCCTGGACTACGACCGGGGAGACTGGCTGGATCCCCTGATGCTCGCTCAGCGCATGGGGCTCTCCAGACCTCGTACTCCCCGGCGCGTACTTCAGGAGGTGAAGGCCACTTTACCACCCGCTGCTTGGGTTTACCTCGACCGGGTCCTGCGAGAGGGCACGCCCTGCCCTCCCTCCACCCCCGGCCCTCCCGACATTTTTATCGGGCCTCTGCCCCGTGGACCGAATCGGCCCCCCCCGTCCCTTCACTGCGAGCCGGCTGCATGAACTGCAGCCGGTCCGCTTCCAGACCACGCCAAGGAAACATCTATACATACTCGTGCTCCACATCCTTCATCTCCTCACCCTTGCGTCCCGCCCCAATACGAAATGGCGGGACCTCCTGCCACCTCTAGAGGGTGAGGAGACCCGGTGGGCCAGCCTTTACTCCACCTTGGTCCCGAGGCCCACCGGGGATATCAATTGGCGGCTCCTTCTTGGAGCCGTGAGCACAGGTATGTACTTGGTGCGGTTCACCCCCATTACCAACAACTGCCCCTTTTGCGGCGCAAGGGAGACCCTGGTGCATGTCTATTTGGAGTGCTCCAGGCTGCAGCCCCTATTCCGGTTCCTCTTAGACATTTTGTTGAGGTTTTGGTTACACTTTTCTCCTCACCTTTTTATTTATGCACTTCCCATTTGCGGCCCCACGAAGTCACGGGACCTCTTGGTCAACCTTCTCCTGGCCCTAGCTAAAATGGCCATCTACAAAACCAGGGTGAGGAGGTTGGCCGATGGAGTCACCTGTGACCGTGGGGCCTATTTCCGATCCTCCGTTCATTCACGCATCCGGGCAGAGTTCCTCTGGGCAGTCTCCACTAGCTCCCTTGATGCCTTTGCAGTGGGCGCTGTCCGGGGTTCTCTGCTCGGTGTCCCCATCTGGTTCACTTCATTTGACCCTTTGACCACTCTCCCGTCCCTGTTTTTTCATTTGTTGTTCCTCATCATTACTTGGAATCCAGGTCCTGTGGGTCCCTCCCCTTAGGCTGGGGGTGGGGGGGATCCTTTAGTAGTGGGCGGGTTGCCCGCCCACTTTCCCGGATCCAATAGGACTATTCTGTTGTACCCAACTGGCCTGGGTCTATCACAAAAGTTTATTCTCTGCCTCACTGGGGTATTGTGAGGCTAACACCATTAATGTCTGTGATACCAGGAGAGAAGAGTTATTTGTTTTTTAGCGCCTTTCACCTATGGCTTTTGGTCTTAACCTCCCCACAGGGAAAAAGAGAATGTGCCTGTTGTGTACCTTAGGGAAAGACCCATCTCTGTGTTTTGGACACATCAGTACAGTCACGTGCAAAGACATTTTAGTGGAGAGATTTCCTGTCTTGGCGGAGAATATTTTGTTTCTTTTGGACAGTATAATATAATGTGTATGCAGTAGATCAGTGTATAACTAATTTGCAGCTTTCCTGTATGGTGTCTGAATGCATCATCATCTACTTTTTTTTTTAACTGGGAAAATAAGCAGTGTATTGGAAATCTTTCTTTCTATACTGGAGGCTTCACTTAAACATTTAGCTTTTGGTAATTTGTGTTTTTAATGGAATAGGGGTTTTCCTTTTGGGTGGCTTTCACAGAGCAACTTAGGTTGTCTAAACATATTCTGAAATGCACTGGGGATTATGGTTTCAACACATGTATGCCTAGGGCCAAAGTACAAGTAACACATGAAATTTTGTTCCATTTCATGAACAAACCACTGTTTTGTGGCATAATACAAAACATATCTAAGTAGTTGAGATCACTATCAAGCATTGCAACATTAGGTTTTCTATTTATGTGATTACCCAAAGCTCATTAGAAGCTCGTTTTGTAGCTCTAGGGAAGTAAACCTAAAAAGCAGTGAAAAATAGTTCATTGTATTCTATTTTAATTATAGTTTATTTCCTATACTACTACCATTTGTCAAGTGTATTAGTTTTTACTTGCAGGGCTGATTTTCAAGACTAGAGAAGTCCAAGGCTGTTTGTAAAAATGTATGCAGTATTGGGCATACAGACTGCCTGTGCAATTAATTTAATTGTATACGCACACTAGATATTTGTGCATGAAAATAGACTTTTGAGTGTCTATCCATCTGTACAATCTGAGTGTTGCTAGAGAACATTGCACTCCAGCTACACCCCCTCCAGGGCTGCTTCAGGGACTGCAAGAAGGGTGGGATTTGAAATGCCAGCAGAGGACCAGTGTCCATTCCCCTTGCAGCACCTAACTGATGCATAGGAAATGAATCAATGCAGAAAAAATTTACCCCGAAGGTTTCGCATCTCCCTTAGAACGTATTAGTGTTTAACTACTATGGTCAGGAATATGGTGGCCATACATTACTTGCTTAATAAACATGAAACATCAGAAACTAATCATATACAAAAAGAGAACGTATAGCTAATCAGAATCCAGCTGTGGATTCTGACAGTTTGAAGCCACATTCTGTTTGACTGGTTGGGCCTTTTTGTGTACATCACAGCTTTGCCCAGCTTGGGGATTTTCACTGAAACACACAGAAACAATTCCTGCTACCCCAGCACATTAAATGCGTGTATGCGGGAGACATTCTGAAGGAATGAAATGAGTCAGTTGTGTCAGAGAATGGGGGAGACTGAGAGCTGTAGGGGAAAGTGACATTAACTGTCCCCCCTGCCAACATATCAGGCTTACATTTCAGCTGCAGTTTGTGGTCCTTTCAGCACTTTTAACTCAAATTCTAATGAAAAGCTACATTAGAGCAAAACCAGTCACTAAGGGTATGTCTATACTACCCACCGGATCGGCGGGCAGCAATCGATCCGGTGGGGGTCGATTTATCGCGTCTAGTCTAGACTCATAGATTCATAGACTTTAAGGTCAGAAGGGACCATTATGATCATCTAGTCTGACCTCCTGCACAATGCAGGCCACAGAATCTCACCCACCCACTCCTGGAATAATCCTCTCACCTATGTCTCAGCTATTGAAGTCCTCAAATCATGGTTTAAAGACTTCAAGATGCAGAGAATCCTCCGGTAAGTGACCCGTGCCCCATGCTGCAGAGGAAGGCAAAAAACCTCCAGGGCCTCTGCCAATCTACCCTGGAGGAAAATTCCTTCCCGACCCCAAATATGGCAATCAGCTGAACCTCGAGCATGTGGGCAAGACTCACCAGCCAGACACCCAGGAAAAAGTTCTCTGTAGTAACTTCTAACATCCCATCATTGACCATTGGTCCTATTTACCACTGATGGCAATTAATTGACCTTTGACTAAGATCATGTTATCCCATCAAACCATCCCCATCAAACCAGACGCGATAAATCGACCCCCGAGTGCTCTCCCATCGACTCCTGTACTCCACCGCTGCGAGACGTGCAGGCAGAGTTGACGGGGAAGCGGCAGCAGTTGACTCACTGCAGTGAAGACACCGCAGTGAACAGATCTAAGTACGTTGACTTCAGCTTGCTATTCAAGTAGCTGAAGTTGCGTAACTTAGATCGATCCCCACCACCTACTGTAGACCAGGCCTCAGTCACAAACAACTCTTGCTGAAGGAGAAGTAAAACTTCTGGGGCTAACGGCAGTGGGGAAAGTGACCAATCAGGAAGTCATTAAAGTTTTTGAAAAAATTAACTCACAAGGAAAGGTATTAGAAATATTAGTGAAAAGACAACTGTACTCTTTCACCACTTGTTTGCTCTTATCTTTTACTGGAAACTACTTTTCATACTGGAAGGATATGTTGCATAAACCCACACAAAACTATGTACTTACATTTTTTTAAATGTAAAATTAAGTGAGTCATACTCTAATACCCTAATACTCAAGGGTGTGCATTACCAGGCTTTCACAAGCAGTTGCAGACACAAAGCTTAAACACACCCAAGACATGCACTGCATCTTACTAATGCACACTCTCTCATGGCTTATGCTATAAGAACAGAGAATATCTAATAACCTTTCTCTTTATATGATACTGTAGTGTAAAACAAAAAGTGTATATGCTTGCTGTTCTAGTAGAGCATGTGCTTTTTAAAAAAAGTTTTGTGTTAAAGTATTTCTTAAAATCCTTGTAGGACTGATCGTCTCTGTGGTCCTTGTGTAATATGTTGCAGTAGTAAAATAAAATAGAAACACCATGTAGCAGATTGTTAAAATGATATGGCTACTCCTCAATATAAACATACATTTACAAACATGGTCTGTCTTGTCAAGCATTTTAACACGTGCTCAGAATTAACAGACAGCTATTAAATGACATCAAATTAAAATACAGACATTTTTCCAAAGTAAAGGAATTTTCATTTGGAAGTGCTCTTCATATTTAATTCAGTTAATTAATATGAGCACTCTTCATCTTTATCCCAAGGCTTCTATTCCAACAGACTTCTCTAAGTTTTGCTGTTATGCACCTTTTATAAATTCCTTGGCTTCCAAGCAAAGTTTTATAGACATAGTGTATTGTGTTTAAATATAAAAATTTTGAACGCCCATATGTTTTGAGGTACAACTCCTTTCCTCAGAGGGTATATAACATATAAAACAAAAAGCTTATTTTATACTGGAAATCTGAAAACAATCAGCCAAACCGTTGTTCAAAGTAACATTGGGTTAGCTTTAATTTTCAACAAATTCAATTTTCTTTAAAGTGCCGTTTATATGCCCACATTGAATTATAATGGTTAGTAGTAGTTTATTGAGGATAGAATTTCAGGAATTCTTTTGCGATCTACCTTTGGCTCATGGGATGTGATAGAAAGAGGAATGAAGAATGTATAGTATGCCACGATACAGTATTCCATACAGGAAAAGCAATTTTCCAAGCATTTTGGAGAACAGGATTAGAATTCAAAACAACCTGGACAAACTGGAGAGTTGATCTGAATTCAGTAAAGACGTGTGCAAAGTACTTCACTTGGGAAGGAAAAATCAAATGCTCAACTACACAATGGGGAATAACTGGCAAGACAGTAGTACTGCTGAAAAGGATCTGGGGGTTATAGTGGATCACAAATTGAACATGAGTCAACAACATGACTGTTGTTGCAAAAAAGGCTAATATTTTGGGGTATATTAACAGGAGTGTCATATGTAAGACGGGAGGTATTTGTCCCGCACTACTAGGTGCTGGTGAGGCCTCAGCTGTAGTACTGTGTCCAGTTCTGGGTGGCACACTTTAGGAAAGACATGGACAAATTGAAAAGAGTCCAGAGGAGAGCACCATAAATGATAAAAGGTTTTGAAAACCTGACCTATGAGGAGAGGTTAAAATAACTTGGCATGTTTAGTCTGTAGAAAAGAAGCCCGAGCGGGACCTGATAACAATCTTCAATTATGTTAAGGGGTTGTTATAAAGAGGATGGTTATCAATTGTTCGCCAACAATATGTAGGTCAAGAAGCAATGGGCTTAATCTGCAGCATGGGAGGTTTAGGTTAGATATTAGGGAAAAAATTTTAACTATAAAGATAGTTAAGCTCTGAAATAGTCTTCCAAAGGAGGTTGTTGAATCCCCATCATTGGAAATTTTTAAAAATAGGTTAGCCAAATCTCTGTCAGAGATGGTCCAGGTTTACTTGGTCCTGCTACAGTTCAGGGGTCTGGATATAACTTCTTGAGGTACATTCCAGCCCTAAGTTTCTTTGGTTCACTGGTTCTAAAAAGCTTATCTGCAAAAGACAGATTTGTTATATTAGTTCCACTTAAAAAGTCATTGGCATGGTATTTATGCACCATGAAGCTACTATGTATTATTGGAATATTTTTTTCTGACAAACTACTCCAAACCCTGTATATTTCTTTGGATTATTTTAAGGGGTAGTATGTGAAATATAAACATTTGAGCAATTTGGGCTCGATCCAAAGCTTGCTGAAGTCTCCCATTGATTTCACCTGGTTTTGGATCAGGGCCTTTATGGCAGTATTTCTGTGCTTGTCTTTCTCATCTACTCACCATGGAAATGCAAGGTTACACAGTGTTTTGGTTTTAAAAAAATGCTGTTTGAACCTTAATGTACATCCTTTCAACCAAAGCCCAAATTTTCTGTGCAAGTTAAAGCTTCTATTGATATCAGTAGGAATTATTGTGTGAGTAGGGAATGCAGATATCAGCTCTTTGTTTTCAGGATCATAGGATTCATTAATAGCAATAGCTCTTGCTAAGAGCCATAAGACTAGTGGTGTGAAAAGATAGTGTTAAGAGGGGGGTTTGTTTTAGCCTCTTTTGGCTTCTAAGCCAAATGTATAACTGAAGAGGACTGATATTTACAGTGCTACCTGCAGTATGTGGATTATAAGTGAAATCTGGGCCCCACCGAAGAGAACGATAAAACTCTCATGGACTTCAGTGGAACCAGGATTTCACCCTACATTTCCTGAATTAGATATCAGGGGATGCTGACTTCCATGACAATTCATACCAGCTGGGGATCTGCCCCCAGGGGTGAAATTCTGGTCCCATTAACGTGTATGGGAGTTTTGCCTTCTTCTTCAGTGGGGCCAGGATTTCTGGGAGCCAGGATTTTAACATATCACCTCTGTTGTTAAGTTTGAGTTGGCATGTCCATTTCCACCCCTGAATTTGGGTTTGGTATCGCAGCTCTTTGAAGCTCTGTCAGCTTCAAACTACAATCCAGATGTGAATTTTTAAAAAATAAAAACAATCTGTTTTAATACTTTAAAGACACATTTAATTATAGATTGAACAATTTGCCAAAATACCCCCCAACACGTTAATTCAAGAAGTAAACCCCACCCCCCAACCTAGCATTGTAGGGGGTCAGTCCTCCCTCAGTGCCCACTAAGCCCTATGGAAGAGGACGAGGGCTCTGGAAGATATTGTAAGATGAAAGCTGATATTGCACGGCCTCACCAAAAATAATAATTGATAATGTGATTTCTCCACTTCCCCTCCTCAACTGGGAATCAACTTGCCTAACTTTTGTCTTTGTGTGCACGAGATGGATTAACACACACTCATCTGACTTGCCATTTTAAGTTGCCAGAAACAGTAGTGCCAGAGCAGCTGATTTAACAGTCTCATTCTCTCTAGGTCACCCAAAAGAGCAGTTTCCATTATACTGTACTGTGTGAATTGGCTCTTCGCCTACAGTCAGGTGAAATCTGCTTCTAGATGTGTTCTTTCTTGGATGATGCTCTCATTCCCAGAACGTAGCGACACTCCTGTGCCATTTTGATGATATGCCAGGCTCATGGATTAACTAGAATGGCTGATCTGTGAACAGGTTTTGTTTAATGCTGGGATAGCTATTATGCTATTTTCAGAATGGTCCTTCAATGATATAAAGCTGCTAGTATCATATCTATCTAGATTATAAGGGCCATGCAATGGCTCTGCCTTTAATAGGCCTTTTCTTACAACTTCCTTCCCACCCACCTCACCCCTCCTGCAACCAAACAATAATTATTTTCTGTTCTTCCTCATTTCTCAGCATTACTGAAAAATCACTCTTGAGAAGTTTCCCTGTTTGGTTTGAATCATTAGGCGGCTGCTAAGATGTGGGCAGAGGCGAACGGGGAAACAAAGAGCATTTGAGCTTTGAAGACAGGGAGCATGGTAGCAGAGAATAGCTCTTTGGCACAGCACATGGCAGTACAGGATAGCGCTTTATGTAACAGGATACAGACAACACGGCAGGCAATTGGCACCATAGGAGAGCACTTTATGTAACACAAGAGATAATCAGCATGTGGTTGGCATCATGGCTTAGCAACAAGTATAATGAAGGGAAACAATTACATTCTCTTCTCTGTTTCCCTCACAGAGGTTGCTGGGGATGGGGTGGAGGGATCCCTACCTCCCATTATGAGCTGTCATGTGAGATGAGATACATTTACTGACTGAGGCAAGTGACCCAATCCCCCCTATGCTGATCTTTTTCTTTGTCTTCATTTATTTTAAATGACCACTGCCCTTTGCTTAGTTGTTTCTGTTGGGGGACAGACTAAATAATTCAAAGCTTGGTTACAAAAGAGTCACTTTTTAATCACTTCAGTGAGCAGCCCTTTTTGGCAAGAATGTCTAGCTACCAAGAGGTGATTCAGTACAACAACCCTGTACTTCTGAAGCATTGGTGATTTTCAGAAAAGAAAGGGGATATATTTCTCTTTCTCTCTTTTTTTTACTGCTCCACCCCTTCCCGCAGTGCCCCTTTGGTGCCTCTTAAGTGAGCACAATTATTCGTTGAAAAGAATAAGAAGGTGGTCTTTATGGTTAAGTTCTTCAGTTCAACACCCTCCATTAAAAAGAAAAGTAGTTTGTTGCCCATCCTAATCCACATAGAAAAAGAAAGTAAAAGCTCCCTGCACCAGACATACTTTGGGATCACTCCAGGAAGCGTGTATTGGTCTATAATGTCCTCCCTCTCCCTGCCTTTGAAAAAGTAAACTTGTTCTTTTAAAGAAAATAAGCATCCTGATTCTGATCTCACAGAAGGTTTAAGGGTGATGTAAATCCATTTACACCAATGTTAGTGAGAGCCAGTGTTAGTTCATCAGAGCTATGGTTTGTTACACCATATTGTGCCAGTATTCCATCGAGTGTGATATCTTGCCTCTGACAGTGACCCATAACTCATGATCCAGAGGAAAGTGACAATTCCTTTCACAGGAGTTTGCCAGGTATATACTACTATAGTTTTTTGGGGAAGGCAAGAGGAGGGAATCCCTTCTTGATCCCTTTTGTGATCATCTCTAACCCCCTGACATGTGATATTTGATTACTCTTTTCTTAGTGTGCACAATTCTTAGGATCTGATATTCAAAATTCACTCTCCTTTTGTGTGTTTGCAGCTTTGCATATGCAAACACCTGAACAGGTACATTTCTGCATATATATAGATGATAGATTCCTTCACTTTCACACACAAGTCCCATTTGTTCCGCTGAGATTGACAAGTGTGCATTCTCTCACCTACATGTACACGTGGTAGAATCCAGCATCTCTGTGTTCAGGTGATAGTTCTCAAAAATATGCATGAAAATATTTGCATTCTCAAAAAGAGATCCCGCTCAATCTCCCTTGAAATTTGACCCACAACATTGTCATTGCTCATCAAATTATCCAGCCACCTTTAAATCCAACTACAGTTATTTGACAACAGGAGTCTTGGATGGAGGACATTATAGAAGTATAAAATATTATTTATTGCTATTTTATTATACTTCAGGTACCTATGGCAATACCAAGACTTCTTATCAAGAAGTGAATCTCCAGTTCCTTCTTGAAGTTTTTACCAAAGTGTTGGCTATGTACAAGTCTTGGTAGGAATGAGCAAACATAGTAGTAATGGTCTTATTTCATTACCAACCTATTTTCTGTGGATTGATTGTTTTTGTTTTTGTTTTCCTTTTTTTTTCTGTTTAGAAAGTTTATTTTCAAAGGAACTTATTGTCCTTCATTTACAGCTTAGTAATGAGAGTATATTGGAAAAGCAATGAAGGGGGGAGGCCCCTAAACACCATGGTACTGAAAATAATTTTCCAGTTTGTCAAAGAAATAAGGGTTCAGCTTTTGCTTGGGCTTGAGCATAGGGTTTGTTTGACTTTCAGTAATTAAAACAAACTCAGTGGCTTTGCAAACACAGGAAAGATAGTGCTCTGAAGACCTTGGGTTACTCAAGGCAACCACCCAGGGTTATTTCTGAGTAAAATATGAGGTTTTCTTTTTCCACTTAGCACTGGTGAATTAGCTAACTTATTGGATTTTGTAGTTATTTAAGTAATGGGAGAATAGTGATCCTTTATGTCCTCTTTACACACCTTTAGGTTTCAGGCACTAGAGTGGATTCTTTTTTTCGCCCCCATGAAAAATGTATGATAGATATGCATTTCTGAATCCTGCACCCCTTAACTTTCTTATAGCAGCTCTGCAAAAACAATGCTGATTTTGAAATAAGATTCCATGTTGAAGAAAACAGTGAATTGCTAAAGACATTGTACATTTGGTTAACGAGATGAGCAAAAAGGCTTTGTTAAAGCTACAACTGGTGGAGAACAACGTCCCTGACCATTTGTCCATATTCCAACTGGCTATTCTGTTTGATCACATTTGTGCAACTTTTTATCTAGTATGGGGACAGGTATTTGTTCACTCTACTGGCTACCTGTCTGATCATAGATTGATTTTATGATTTTAGTTTTGAACATTTGAAGTGTTGTTCTACTCTGAAAATGATAAAAATGGCATTGTGAAGTTCTATTTTATTGTGGCTTATTCAAATGTGTTCCATTTAGAAGTAAAAAGATTTTTTCCCCCCTAACTGGCAGCCCTTTAAACTGAAAGTGGGTCCCGAATGTCAATCTGAGATCTTTGCTTCTATCACATTTTCACAAATGATAAGGATTCTCCAGGCCTCTGTGTAGCCCAATTGCCTTCAAATTCTGCCCTCAGTTACACATCTGCACCCCCACTGTTTACAATGTACATAACTGAGGGCAGAATTTGGCTCGTCAGTTATAACTTAGTTAACCAATTCTGCTAATGATGCATAATAAAGAAGAGCTCCAGCACACACCTTCTTAGGGTAGGTCTTCACGGGGAAAGAATCACAGAACAGCTCATCTTACCTCAGCACAAAGAACCTGGGAATGCCCCCAGAAGCCCTAGTGACATGCATGGGTGAGGACAGTGAAGACACAGTAACTTGGGTATGACTTTGCAGCATAGCTGTTCATACCTGAGCTTCGAGCTAGGCTAACCAGGTGCTCAGGCCCAGGTGCCAGTCACCTAGGCTAACTCTGTAGAGAAGACATACCCTTAGCTGTATTGTCTCTGCTGAACTAACAGGAATCAAAAAATAGTACAAGCTAAGTCAACATTGAAGTCAGTTGGTACGATCAGCCTATACACAAGGTGCAGATCTGTTGAGTGAGAAGGTGCCATTTTTACCCAGCATAGATATACAATTTCCAACTCCCTCATGGACTGATTTCTGGTTACCTCTCTGAGCTTTAGGTTTCCTACATCTGTCTAAGGTCAGAGAGTATCTGGTTATTTCAGACAGTCTAGCAGCAGAGTGGGTAGTAGTTCCATCTTAATTTCTGCAGCCCTGTGTTTCCTCTTGATTTAAGAAAAATCATGCAATTTTAAATCAAGTTTTAAAACCTTTTAAAGTCCTTCATCATGGCACAATGGCGACATGTTTGTTTTAAATTGCATTTAATTGGCTGTCTGTTTTTAATCGTGTGTGACTCTTTGTCTCTTTAATCTGTATGTTTGTTTTTATGTGAAGTGCCAAGAATGCCATTGGCAGATAGGCACTACATAAATAAAATGTATTATTTGTTATTCATTATCATAAGGCAGTGGGAGAAGTTTTTAAGTTTGCAGAAACACATTCAGCCAACAACTCCGAGCAGAAAGTAACATGCATATTCTGCAAAAAGTGGGTATGTGATTTAGACTGCTACTGGATCTGTATATGGACACTAAACAGGAGGCTGTCAGTGCATTAGCTTTGGATTAGTCATTTAGAGCCATAGGAAGTTCTACCAGCAAGTGAAATCTTAAGAGGAATACTCTTAATTGTTTTTATTTCCCTGTCAGTTACATTTAGCTGGGTTTGGTAACTCATCAGTTACATTTTTAGTATTAAAGATATTGTGGGGTCTGATTTTTTTAAACTTTACACTATCACCAAAACATGTCACAATAGACAATACACAATAACCAGTCAGATATCCATGTGTTTTTGGCACTTGGTTTCCATTTTTATCTTCCTCATCATTTACTGGAGTTGTAGCACTGAAATAGTTGCCACTTTTCCTTAAGATAAAATAAATACAGTTACGTCAGCATCTGCAGAATTTCTTTGTTACTTCCATCTTGTTGCTACAGTAAAAAATATGAATGCTGTGGACGTTAGGGAGGGAGGATGGTCATATGGTTACGGTATTGGACCAAGATCTGGGCTCAGTTCCCAGGTCTGCCACATACTTTCTGCATGACCTTGGGCAAGTCTCTTACTCTCCCTGTGTCTCAGTTCCTCATTTGTAAAATGGGATAATGATATTTCCTTTCTCCCTCCCTTTTGTCTGTCACATCTAGTTAGATTATAAACTCTTCAGCGCAGAGGCTGTCTCTTGCTATGGGTTTGCACAGTGCCTCAGATGATGGGGATAATATTTTAGTTGGAGCCTCTCTAGTTCCTATTAGAATAACTGGAAATTTTGGTTAATTTTCTAAAATAATTAACAAGTTTTTAAGGACCTCTTCTCTACTTGTTCTTCTTTGTATAACTTTCCTACAAGTTACTGAACATAATTCTCAAGTGTGTCAAAGCTCCACCATACACAAAAGGAGGTTTTTCACTGGACTATATGACATTTGGATTTTTATTGGAAAAAATATGCCTGTCACATGAAAAGGAAAATTATGCTTTATCCGTACATATACGTCTTGAATACAATATTCTGTGTCTGGTTAACCCACATTCATGCTGCTTTATTAATAATAATGCCTTTTCCTGAAGGATAGCTATTCCTCCCCCTCCTACCCACAAATCTCAGGGTCATGGACCAGATTGAGGATCATTTTTATTGAACCTTTGATGGTAGCATAATCAAACTCTTGTAATTCAGGTGTCATTCCGGTAGAAGTAGACAGATATGAGAATTCTGCAACTAATTTTAGTCTTTCCTGCAGCATGGATAGCTAGCTGTGATCTGGAGTTCCACACCTGCAACATTCTAGGAGTCGTGGCATTTCATGGCTCTTTGAACTTCTCCTTCCTTTTTTTCCTTTTCTTTTTTCTTTTACCCTTTTAGTACAATTGAATGTACAGCTATGGTCTGTAGAAATGGACAGATGCTGTATGTATGACACTCGGCTGCCAGAAATAGAAAAAACACAAGAAGGGGCGGCCTTGGATGTTGCATCCAGCTGCATGCTGTGATTTTTCCACTGAAGTACTGGAGGGATTAAACAATTGTACTGCCAGTTTCACATGAAACGGAGCAGGCATTTGAAATGGAAGTTTCTGGATTCTTTTTTCTGCATCCGTTTCTGCAAGTCTCCAATGTTGCTAATAGAATCTCTCAGATATTTTGAAGGCTGCCATTCAGGGACAGTGAAAAAATATTCATTCAAATCAAACACCAAATTCCCTTGCCCCTTTAGTGTTCATTTTCAGCAAGCTGACAGGTAGGAATGTTTGTAGAAATAGTGAATTCTAAGCAAACATAATATTAAGGAAAAAGTTAGGATTTTAAAGCACAGCCCTATGTAGGGGGTGGTGTGGGACTGTACTACAAAGGAGGAGATCTGAAAGAGATGCTGCTTCAAGGAGAGTGAACCTTTCATGTGGATGCTAGCACATGTGAATGGAAGGGTAAAATGTGGTGTGAGACTCTGTGTTAGCTGGCCCTGCTCACTGGGCTGGTGCAGATCCCTCCTTGACCCATCCCTTCCAAGCTCCCAGACCAGTGGGTGGGAAGCAGGAGCCAGGGCCGGCGCTCCCACTAGGCGACCCTAGGCCGGCGCTCCCACTAGGCGACCCTAGGCGGTCGCCTAGGGCGCCAAGATTTCGGGGGCGGCGGGCGGTTGCCCGCTGCCTCCCCGCTCAGCGGCTGAGCTGCTGAGCGGAGAGACAAGGGGCGGCTTGCTGTGGCTGCCGCTTGTCTCCCCGCTGAGCTACTGAGCGGGGAGACAAGGGACGGCTTGCTGCGCCTGCCCCTTGTCTCCCCGCTGAGCTACTGAGCGGGGAGACAAGGGACGGCTTGCTGTGCCTGCCCCTTGTCTCCCCGCTCAGCAGCTGAGCAGGGAGCCGGGGGCAGCCGCAGGGAGCCGCCCCACCGCCCCCCCCCGCTCAGCACCTGAGCGGGGGGCAGCCGTGGCAAGCCCCCCACCTCGCTGCCCACCCCCTCAGCGCCTGAGCGGGGAGCCGCCTCGTTGCCCCCCTGAGCCGCCCCCCGGCTCCCCGCTCAGCTCCTGCGGCCCTCCGGTTGCGGGGGGGCTGAGCCCCCGCAGCGGGGGGGAAGGCTGAGCTCCCGCGGGCAGGGGAGCTGGCTAGGGGGGCGGCATTGGGGGGGTGGGGCGGCACAAGGAAGTTTAGCCTAGGGCGCGAAACTTCCTTGCACCGGCCCTGGCAGGAGCAAGTAGTTCCTGTGTTCCCTGGAGCAGGTTATTGTGAGCAGCTGTGTAAATGGTGGAAACTTTTTGCAAACCCTCTGTAACTGTCCACGGCCTACTCCCAATCTAGGCCTAGGAGAGTGTTCGTGGAAAGCAAGATTTGAACACACACATGTGACTATTTGTGCTAGATGCTAAGAATTGCAGCCTTTCAGTTAGGGAACAGAAACAATACCACATGACTGTGGATTCCAATCAAAATTAACCACATCTCAAATTTCACGTGCCAGATACTCACAAGGGTTGTCTAGCAAATGATTTACATCTCACATAGGAATTTTCTCGCAAATAATTTTCAGTAGGGGAGACTTTTGAGAGGTTTGTAAATTGTTCATTGAAATTTGCAGGACAGAAAAAGAGATTACAGTTGTTGAATTAAGTACTTGAATTTGGATTATTCACGTTGCTATATTACCAGAGAAAGGAGGGTTCAATTGGTTACAAAAATAGCAACTGAAAATAAAAGTTTTAACATTGAAAAATTAAAAATGATTTGAATTTTGAGCTGCAGTCTTAGCATACACATATAGCCATATAGCCCTGGTCTATACTACGCGTTTAGGTTGAATTTATTAGTGTTATATCGATTGATCCTTGCACCCGTCCACCGACGAAGCCATTTACATCGACTTCTAGGGCTCTTAAAATCGATTTCTCCCCTCCACCCCCAATGAGGGGATTAGCGCTAAAAGCGATATTGTCGAGTCGAATTAGGGTTAGTGTGGACGCAATTCGACGGTATTGGCCTCCTGGATCTATCCCACAGTGCACCATTTGATTGCTCTGGACAGCAGCCTGAGCTCGAATGCTCTGCCCAGGTAGACAGGAAAAGCCCCGCGAACTCTTGAATTTCATTTCCTGTTTGGCCAGTGTGGTGAGCTGCAGGTGAGTGCAGATCTCATCAGCAGACCATGATGGAGTCCCAGAACCGAAGACAAGCTCCAGTGTGGACCGAGCGTGAGGTACGTGATCTGATCGCTATATGGGGAGACGAAACGGTGCTAGCAGAACTACGGTCCAAAAGAAGAAATGCCAATACATATGCCAAAGTCTCCAAGGGCATGCAGGACAGAGGCTACAACAGGGACACGCAACAGTGCTGCGTTAAAATTAAGGAGCTCAGGCAAGCCTACCAAAGAACCAGAGATGCAAACGGCCACTCTGGGTCAGAGCCCCAAACATGCCGCTTCTATGACGAGCTGCATGCCATTCTAGGGGGTGCAGCCAGCACTGACCCACCCATGTTCTATGACTCCGTAAGTGGATCATCAGAAACTACCGAGGAGCATTTTTGGGAAGAGGAAGATGATGATAATGATGCTGAAAATAGCGCACAGACACAGCAAGGAAGCGGAGAAGCCCTTTTCCCCGACAGCCAGGAACTCTTTGTCACCCTGGAGCCAGTACCCCACGAACCCACCCAAGGCGTGCTCCCGGACCTTGACGGCGGAGAAGGGACCTCTGATGAGTGTACCTCTGTGTAATTAATACATGTTTTATAAGCAAGCGTGTTTAATGATTAATTCAGGGCCAGTACAGCTACAGCTACTGGAAAGGTCTGTTAACATGTCCGGGGATGGAGCGGAAATCCTCCAGGGACATCTCCAGAAAGGTCTCCTGGATGTACTCCCAAAGCCTTTGCAAAAGGTTTCTGGGGAGGGCAGTCTTATCCCGTGCTCCGTGGTATGACACTCTACCACGCCAGGCCAGTAGCACGTAGTCTGGAATCATTGCATTGCAAATGCAAAGCATGGCGGCGTATGGTCCCGGTGTTTGCTGGCATTCAAGCAATATCCGTTCTTTATCTCTCTGTGTTA
Source organism: Chelydra serpentina (assembly GCA_037349315.1). Lineage (NCBI taxonomy): Eukaryota > Metazoa > Chordata > Testudines > Chelydridae > Chelydra > Chelydra serpentina. The sequence goes on from JBAIAC010000032.1 coordinate 8,999,339, forward strand.
TCCTCAGAAGAGTGATATCATTCATGGTCACCTGGTTGAAATAGGGGAATTTTATTAAGGGGGCATTCAGAGGCGTCCGTCCCTGCTGGGCTGTTTGCCTGTGGCTGAATGGAAACCTTCCCCGCTGTTACCCACGAGGTGTGGGGAGGGGGAACAGCGATCATCTTGGATGTGTGTGTGTGTGTGGGTCGATTAGGTTCGCGCTGCACGTTAACCCAAAAACCGCCGCCCCTTCCTTTTCAGTTGCTAACCCATTTTAAATGGCCAACCCAACAGCTGATTGTTATGGGAAATGAGGGGGTTGCTGTTTGAAACCATTCCCACATGTTATGAAGGTTAAAGAAGCCAATAGACAGTTGCTTACTATGGCTGCCTGCAAGCCGAATTCTGTTGCCCGCCGGCCGTGCTTGTGTGATCTCTCACACCAAACCAGCATACCCTCAATATACCAGGAAAAGTGCAACCTGGGACCATTGTTCTCTAATATGTGTCTTTTAAACTACTCCTCTCCCGTTTGTTTCCTCCCGCAGCTGTAAATGTGTAAATCGAGACAATATGTTCTCAGATCTCATGCAGTCCTCCCACACTGAAACGGCCCAGCAGAATGCGTGGAGGCAGACACTGTCAGAGTCCAGAAAGGCACAATTTGATCGCAAGGACAGGTGGCATGCTGAAGACAATGAGCGGCGGGCTGAAGAGAGTAGGTGGCGTCTGCATGCTGAGAGAAGGCAGGATGCAACTCTGAGGCTACTGGAGAATCAAACGGAAATCCTCCGGCTTATGGCTGAGGAAAGGCGTATGGTTCAGGAAAGGCTGCCTGAGCCCAGACCGCTGCTACAGCCCCTGTGTAACCAACAGCCCTCCTCCCCGAGTCCCATAACCTCATCACCGAGATGCCCAAGAACGCGTTTGGGCGGCCTCCGTGCACCCAACCGCTCAAGCCAAGAGAACTGTCCAAGCAACAAAAGGCTGGCATTCAATAAGTTTTAAAGTGCTGTGTGTCGTTGTCCTTCCCTTATCCCCTCCTCCACCACCCATCCTGGTGCTTCCCTTCCTCCACCACCCATCCCGGGCGACCTTTGCAGTTACCCCCCTATTTCCCCCTATTTGTTTGACGAATTAATAAAGAATGCATGAATTTTAAGCAACAATGACTTTATTGCCTCTGCAAGCGGTGACCGAGGGGGGGAGGGGAGGGCAGTTCGGTTACAGGGAAGTAAAGTGAATCAAGGGGCGGGGCTTTTCATTAAGGGGAAAAAACAGAACTTTCACACAGCATCCTGGCCATTCATGAAACTGGTTTTCAAAGCTTCCCTGAGGCGCAACGCACCCTGCTGTACTCTTGTAATCGCCCTGGTGTCTGGCTGCGCATAACCAGCGGCCAGGTGATTTGCCTCAAACTCCCACCCCGCCATAAACGTCTCCCCCTTACTCTCACAGATATTGTGGAGCTCACAGCAAGCATTAATAATAGTGGGAATATTGGTTTTGCTGAGGTCTAACCTAGTCAATAAACTGCGCCAGCATCCCTTTAAACTTCCAAATGCACATTCAACCACCATTCTCCACTTGCTCAGCCTATAGTTGAAAAGGTCCTGACTACTGTCCAGGCTTCCCGTGTATGGCTTCATGAGCCATGGCATTAAGGGGTAGGCTGTGTCCCCAAGGATAACTATAGGCATCTCAACATCCCCAACGATAATTTTGTGGTCTGGGAAGAAAGTCCCTTGGTGCAGCAGCTGAAACAGACCAGAGTTCCTGAAGATGCGAGCATCATGTACCTTTCCTGGCCATCCCACGTTGATGTTGGTGAAGCATCCCTTGTGATCCACCAGTGCTTGCAGCACTATTGAAAAGTAACCCTTTCGGTTTATGTACTCGCTGGCTTGGTCGTCCGGTGCCAAGATAGGGATATGGGTTCCGTCTATCGCCCCTCCACAGTTCGGGAACCCCATTGCTGCAAAGCCGTCCACTATGACCTGCACATTTCCCAGAGTCACAACCCTTGGTACCAGCAGCTCAGTGATCGCCTTGGCTACTTGCATCACAACAGCCCCCACTGTAGATTTGCCCACTCCGAATTGATTCGCGACTGTCTGGCGTTGCAAGCTTCCACAGGGCTATCGCCACTCGCTTCTCTACTGTGAGGGCTGCTCTCATCTTGGTGTTCTGGCGCTTCAGGGCAGGGGAAAGCAACTCACAAAGTTCCATGAAAGTTCCCTTACATATGCGAAAGTTTCACAGCTATTGCTGATCGTCCCACACCTGCAGCACTATGCGGTCCCACCAGTCTGTGCTTGTTTCCCGGGCCCACAATCGGCGTTCCACGGCATGAACCTGCCCCATTACCACCATGATGTCCACCTTGCGGGGGGGCCTTTTTTGAGAGAGGTCTGTGTCCATGTCCTCATCACTGTCCTCACTACGCTGCCGTCACCTCCTCGCCTGCTGTAGCTGTAGCAGCTCCTGGTTCTTGTTCTCCATATACTGCTGGACAATGCGCGTGGTGTTCATAACGGCGATAACAGCCACGGCGATCTGATCTGGCTCCATGCTTTCCCTGGTATGGTATCTGCAGGACAGCAGAGTGGCAGCAGAAGTGGTGGGTGGATAACAATGGTGTCAGCAATATGGTGCCCGCATGAAAAAAGACACGAAAGGATATTTTGCTCCCCCCTCAGTTGCTTTCACAGAGGGAGTGGGGAGCAAGGGTTAGGCTCCTTTCCTTCTAGCATCAGATGGTGCAATATGCTTGCTATCCATCATCATCTCCTGGCCCCCTCAAGGATTGAACTCACAACCCCAGGTTTAGCAGGCCAACACTCAGACCGCTGAGCTATTCCTCTGCCCATATTACAGTGGGACTGAATCCCCACTAGACCTCATGTCCAGGCGTACGCTGGAGGCGTACGGTCATTGTGAGCTGAGCAGGCTCCATGCTTGCTGTAGCAAACCCGGAAACCCGGAAAAAAGGCGCGAAAAAGGTTGCTTTCAGGGAGGGAGGATAGCTTGACGACATGTACCCAGAACTACCAGCGACAATGTTTTCTGCCCCATCAGGCTTTGGGATCGCAACCCAGAATTCCAATGGGCGGCGAAGACTGTGGGAACTGTGGGATAGCTACCCGCAATGCAACGCTCCGAAAGTCGACACTAGCCCCGATACTGTGGACACAGTCCGTCGAACTAATGGCTTTAATGGTCTTTAGTGGGGACACACACAGTCGATTCCATAAAACCGGGTTTTAAAATATCGACTTCTATAATTTTGACCTAATTCTGTAGTGTAGACGTACCCACATAGTTACGTTAGGGTGAAATTTACCCCATGCAGAAGGCTTCCACAGGACCTTTGCCTCATTGAAATCCAAATTAAGACCTCTTTTGAGGGTTTAAGTAGTATACGATGCATAGGCCTTGGGCCGAGATTCTCTTTGGGGGGGGTGAATGTCAGTCAAAGAAACTAATCCCCTAATCCTGTAAACATGCTGCCACTTTCATGAGAGTAGTTCCATTGAAGTCGATGGGACTTCGAACGTTAGTAAAGTTAAGCATGTGCATAAGTATTTGCAGGATGAGGTCCTGTATGTGCTGTGCCACATGTGACTGAATTTGTATCAGAAGTGATGAAATTACCAGCATCTAAATATAATTTCGGACTCTAACACTACATTAAGAATAATATAGCATTAAGATAACATTTTGCACGTACTGTGCTGTAGAGATTTTATTTTTCTAAGGAACTCAAAATGCTTTGTAAAGATGCATAGGCATATTCATATCCTTCATTGAAGCATAGAGAGTTTAAGTGACTTGCCAAAATTTATGTCAAGCCACTATTATTATAGGCCCAGTTTGAGGTCATTCTTCTTGAGCCAATCCACACTGAGCCTCTACTGCAGGAACCTGTCTCCCCATAGCAGCCTCCATTGGCCCTGACCCCTTCTTCTTCTTCTGTGGATGACTGTGCAATACCAGATTCTTCCTCTCTGGTGCCTGAGCACATTCAGTCATTCCCAGGACTTTTTCAGGCATAAGGCTTCACTTTGGGGATCCAGACAGAGATTGTGTAGAAGAATGTGCATAAGTGGCTGGATATCCTCCAGGCCTCAGCTCCAGGAAGAATGGGTCTCCCAATAAATGAAACCCTTTTGAAGCCTCCCAAGTCCTTTTGGAATACCCTAGCTTCATTTCCACCTACAGCTAAGCATTCTGAAAAGTGGTATTATGTGCCCATGACGGGTTTGAGTGTTTTTAATCTCTTCTAGCTCCTAATTCTCTTGTGATGATAGCAGTGAATGACAGGCCATGACTGAGGAGATATAAATCCACACCTAAGGACAAAGAGTCCAATAATCCGGACTTAATGGGGAGGAAAATTTGTCTTCCTCATTGCAGATATGCATTGCAAATCAGCAGGCGCTGCTGAAGATATGACTTCATTGACTGGCAGCGGGTGAACCCCCACTTCAGAGAGGCTAGTCCACAGGCCCCGCCCCTTCTGCCTGCCATATGCAGTTGGTTGATGGTTGTGGTGGTTTTTCTGTATGCAGCTATGGATCATCTTAACTTAAGGGTCAATGATTATTGTGCTTATAATGTGTACCAATAGATTCTCAACCTATGAGGAGGTAGTTTCAGTTTAATCACCAGTAATGGACAAATGGAATTTCTGGCCAGGAAAAGCACATTTGAACAAGAAGCCTCTCCTTTAAGTTTAGTATAACCCCACTTGCCTGGTTTGTGTCTACTATATCCTTCATTCCTCGCCCCCACCCCCAATTTCCATAAAAATTTCTAATTATCTTTTATGCTCATCTATATTATTTGATGATTTCACTGGGCAACTTATTCCATCTATTTAGTAATCTTTGAATGATGTACCATGCAGAAGCTGTACCCTAATTCCCTATTTAATTTTCAGTGCTTTATTTTTTACATTGCAGACCTGACTCAATTTCCAGTATGAACTGTTTATTGCTTTCCACTTTCTGCAGTTCCCTCGGGATTTTGAGTAACTGTGTCATTGTGTGTCACCTTAAGTATTTCCTTGAATAGCATTAACTGTTATGTTGTGGTTTCCTCAAGTCAAGTTTTCTTTAATTGGAATTTTGATTGCTCTGTTTTTCACCCTTTCTACGGACCAGATTCTGGCTAGCCCTTATGTAGGGGCAAGTGGGTTTCCTTTCCTATTGCACCCCTGCACAGAGGGTCAGCGTCCCATTAGGGAATCTCAGCTGTTGCTCCCTGTTACTCTGCCTGTTACACAGTTGCTGCTGCCTACCTACACAGCTGCTATCCATGTAAGGAGAGTGGGATGGGATGAGCTGGGGCTCTCTCTGAAAGAAAGTGGTGCTGCTTCCAGGTTGTAGTCATGTGACACTCACATGACCCAGCTGCCGGGTAGTGTCTTGAAAGAGGGCACAGGAGTGGCTGGCTACACACCAGAACCACTCCAATGTTACATGAGGACGTAGCCAGAGTTCCTCCTGGGTGTGCCACTCACAATTTGGCAGCTCCTTGCACTCATCCAGTGTTCCCAATACATAGAATCTTCTGCTAGGGCAATAATTGCTGCCCTATGAAAATGTGGCTACAAATAAACACAATGGACCAGATCCTTAGCTGGTGAAAATGGACACAGCACTATTGGCCTAGCACTGTTGGCCCAAGCCTCTACATAAGGCTTAATAGATTCATAGAATAAAAGATAAGCCTTTTCTTTTTCCATGGATGGATCCAAGTATCCAATTTGTCTTATTTTCAAAGCCATACACTGACCTGACTAAAAGATTTTGTGTTATGTTATACTTAATATTTAAAAAATGGATCAGAAAAAAAGAGTTGAAGTATGTTTTACTTTTTCATATTGCAATAATAATATTAATAACAAATATCAGATGTTAAAATATAATAGGACCAAACTCTCTGTGGAATATGAACAATATTGTTTTTTGTCTTAATCCTTATTTGGCTATGCCCTTCCCAACCCTAACACATAATTAGCTGACTTCCCTTCAGCTCTGTACATTTGTTCAGAATCAATACATATATATATATATGAACATATTTTTCCATCATGTCCATTCTCCTTTTCTTCTGTAGATCTCATTTGCTCAACACATTTTCTGTTATTTCAGCTACAATTTTTTCCCCCTTTACTTACACACTGCATTAGTTCCAACAACTATGGAAAATAGTTTTCAAATACTGTGACCTAGTGATTTATTTGACATCAGAGCACCAGCTTCCTTGTTTAATTCTTCCTTTTTTTAAAAGGTCCTTGAGTGGACTTTACTCTCATTTCCCCTCTGTCTCAGCCAGAGGTAAGATGCCGAATATGGTGTACAGGGTTTAAAGCAATTCCAAACCCGCCCCCCCCCCCAAAACCCAGCAACAACCCCCAAACCAAAACAAAGAAACAACAGACATATAGCTGTTGTGTCAGGTCAGTTTATAATATGGGCCCCAAATCATAAATTCTAGAGGTATTTGGTGCATGCTTTTCCAGAAAATTGTTGCCGTTTTCATTAGATGTCTGTGTAGTATAGTCCACAGAAGAAAGAACAAACAGATATTTCTTGTTCAGTGAAAACATTGGATTCCAGAGTCAGCACACTAAGTAGCATGCATCCATGTCAGAGATGCCACTTTCCCATTACATTTCACTTGATAAGCAGGGTTGAGCTGGATCGGGGCTTACACATAAAAGCTCCAAGGAACACCTAGTAGCTGCAGAAAATGGTGCTGGGAAATTCCTTACACAGTATTCTCCTGCCCTGAGTCAGCACTGAATCAATGCTCCTATGTGGGGTTAGTGGACACTGTATAGCTGGAGGTACTATTTTTCTGTTGAGATTAAAAAAAACCTCCAAGGTGGTGGCTACTAGTGGTCTTTAAAGATTCTGTAGTACTTTTCATCAGCTCATAACCCTGCTGTGTTAGCAAGTTGCCAAGTTCTAGCTTGTCATCTCCATTTAAACTGCTCATTACTGGGATATGGGCTTTCTCAGTGGACAGCTGGTAAAGGCACATGATATAGATCTTTTGTCTGTCTGTATTTTAGTCTGTAAGCTTTCCAAGATGGAGACTGTACAGCACCCAACACAATAGGACCAATGTTCCCTCTAATTTTTGGCAGGCCATGTGCGCAAAAAATTTCTTCTGTGCAAATTTTTGAAGCAGAGTTCAAATTTGTGCGCCATGAGGCAAGTGTGCCCAAGCGAGTAAAATGCGTATACAAGGAGATGTGTGGGTCCCGACGTGATCAATGTTCCACGTTTGAAATGCTGGCGGGGAGGGGTATGATTCATTGTCCTCCTTTCCCTTTCCCCCCTTGCCAGCTAGTAGAATCTGGCTGTGCTGATAGATGGTGGCCGAACAATGTCAAAAGTCGCCCGTTAATGATATTTCCACCTGACTCCGATGTAGTATTTCATTTTTTGTGTGCGCAGTGCTTCGCCATGTGCGCGGGTTTTAGGATCTGTGTGCGCGTGCACACACGTACAGCTTATAGAGAACAGTGAATAGGACCCGTCCCAGCTGGAACCTAGGAGCACTATTCTAATATATTTACTACTAATGATAATTAAGCTGGTGCTATAGAGTTAATCTACTCTTCATCCTCCTTCCTTCTCCCTCTGTCCTTGATGCAAGGTAATGATAGGTTCAAGCTATTTTCCTGCTGTTTTTTTATTGAGCCAAATCACCAGAATACCTTCTTAACTGCCTTTCAATAAAACCAGCCTCTCCTTCTTCCACTCCAGATGAGATGTGATGCCAGATCATCCATATAAAACAGAAGTGACAGAGCAGGACCAGCTTGTAGATTTTATATAGCTGCAATATGTAGAACAAGGATGAATATTTCCTTTTCCCCCCAATTTCCTCTCCAGCGCTTTCATAATTCAATCAAAGCACAGTGTATTGTTTTATGAGCCTCTACAAATCATGTGTAGACATCCAAACATCTCCTTTTATAGAAAGTAAATTGTATTACTGGGAAGGATACTAAAAAAAAAAAAATGTAGCAGGAAAGTATTCCACAATTAAGCCACTTTAACTTTTATTAGAGGATTAATGATTTTCTTCGAGGTTCAGGGAACAATGGTATACACAACATTTGTTACTCTGTTAAAAATTATTCAAATATAAAAAAATCCCATAAGAAAATAAATGTATTGTTAAGTTATATTCACATTTAGCCTAGCCCCTTTAGTATGTCATTCTAAATCATGTGACTATGAATTCACTTAGGTACAGGGATTGTGGCCTAAAAATTCATATGTCCCCATTGTCATAGTGTCTAAGCACCTCACAATCTTTGGTGTATTTATCTTCACAACCACTCTGGGAGGTTGGGAAATGCTATTATCCCCATTTTGCAGATGGGGAACAGAGGTACAGAGAGGCTAAATGGACGGTGTCCCAAGTGTCAAGCTAGTACCCTAATCACTGGGAAATTCTTCCTCTCATATCAACACATACCTTGTATCTCAGAATACTTTTTGGATATGTGTTTGTGCCTGACATTCCTGGGATGTTAAAATGTGATCCAATGCCCATGGAAGTCAGAACCTTTACCAGGAGTGAAGTGGTTAATATTTAATTGCCCAAAGGCTGAATTCATTACAGTGGGCCAAAGGTAAGGTTGAGCAAGCTACTCAATTTACTATTTAGTCTGTCCTTCCCTCGTTGGAGTTTTATGATTCAGTCACAAGTGAGTAGGAATAAATTAATAGTAAATAGCCATTTTAATCGATATTTTGGCATTCAATTAAATATATATCTGGTTTCATGTCAATAGACTTCATTATAGGCAAATCCTCTTGTCTGCCTCTGATAAGGAATTCAGTCTTCAAAGTCTGAATGTATCTACCCAATGTTTTGAAAAATAATGCCAATCATTTGTTAGTGGAACGGACAGGTAGGGAAAAAAATAGTGATCAACAAATGTATTCCCCCAGTGTAAAGTTGATCCAGTGCTGATGACTCCAGCCTTATGAGTCTGTCTATGATCCTGCCCTGGGTAGGTTGAACCAACCCTGATAGGCACCTGAGGGTCTGTCATTTTCTGACACTTTGGAAATACTAGTAGAGCTTGTCATGCCAATACACTTGTATTGAATTAAACTGAATTGAATTGAAACCTAGAGATTGCAGGGAGGAGGTTGATTTAATGCAAGATGTTATGTAGATAAAGGACTTGGTTTATTCTGTATGAGCCAAATTCTCAGTAATTACTTAGTTTTATGGCTTAAAGTAAATATTGAGTAAGGACCTCAGGTTTTCAAGCTATAGGCACATTGAATACCTCACTAAATTTCTGATATCTCTAAAAACATGGATATACTTTTTCCTGCACTTGTTAGTGGCTTCTGCTGGGCTTGTATTTTGTCCCATGTATTAAACATTCTCCAAATTAGTTTTTAGATTACAGTTGGGTCTACAGTATACTCACTCTCTTGCCAAATACAAATGAAGACACTCTCCCTACCTTGAAGCACATACAGTTTGAAACTACTACGCCACAACTACTTACAAAGGATGCACATGAACACAGAAGATGCTTATGTAGGGCAGACACGTTAGTAAGAACATAAAAGAAGGAACAAAACAACTCTGCATTTTAAAAATAACCTCATTCCATATTGTAAAAATCAAAACAGGGTACTAATCCTTTAAGCATGAAACAGATTTGAGTATTAATAAATTGTTCCACTTATCTTGAATTGCTATAGTTTGTGCTCTAAATGCGGTGGGGTATTTTTAATAGTAAATGTTGTTGATTGTTATCTTTCTGTGTGGAGTTACACAGATTTTGACTTGCTATTGGATTCACTTCAGGGAGTCAGAAAATTGATGACTGTCACCACAGAGAAAACACACACACAATTTTCGGTGACTATCAAAATACTTTAAAGCAAGCCTTGTTGGTCCACTTCAGTTTACAAATACCTTATTTCAGATGTAAACGCATCTTAAATGAAACAGGCAAAGGGATGATACATAGACACTTTATCAATTGGTCCTGATTACGTTTTGGGTACCTAAGCATCCTCCTCTCACTCCTTTTTCCTTCTTATGCCCAGGGCTACACTAGGGGAGGGGGTCGATCTACGATACGCAGCTTCAGCTACGTGAATAACGTAGCTGAAGTCGGCATATCGTAATCGACTTACCTGGCCATGAGGACGGCGGCGAGTCGATCGCTGCCGCTCCCCCGTCGACTCCGCTTCCACCTTTCGATGAGGTGGATTTCCGGAGCCGACGGGGAGCGCTTTCGGGGATCGATTAATCGCGTCTAAACGAGACGTGAAAAATCGATCCCCGAAAGATCGATTGCTACCCGCCGATCCGGCGGGTAGTGAAGACAAGCCCATATATGTCTCCCTCCTAACTACTTGCTTTCCTTGTGCTCTTGCCTTCACACCTTCCTCCATGCCTAGAACAGCCTCTTCCTCCTTGTGTAACAATAGTCTGATCCAAAGCCCATTGAAGTTAGTGGAATCAGAACCCAGATCTGCTCTCTCTCTCTCTCCAGACATATCTGGCCTCAAGAACCCTGGCCATCCAGTATATTATGTGTCTGAACTGTATTGTCTGCCTTTTGTAAGCTGCTCTGGGCAGGGACTGCACCTTCCTTTTGTATTATATAGTGCTGACCCCTTTGATAGTGCTTAACAAATAATAACTCTGTAGGCAATCCCAGCTACAAGTTAATAATCTGTGGTGGAATACAGACATCAGTTAAAATATTTATACCACGGCTAGTTTTTCAGTCTGTATTGGATTTTATTGTAGAATTAAATGGAAATATCAGAATAAAAACAAATGAAGGGCCATATACAGCTGTGTAGAGAACGCCCATGGGGGTCAAAGGGAGTTCCACATTTAGGTCAAGAAAAATATAATATGTGGTTCCAAATGACTAAAGGTAGTTGAAATTAGCACATTTTTGCATGTGTATCATTGAGTGACTCAATCTACTGAGTATAAGAGGGAGCCAAATAGTTCACTGCAGGAAGTTCTGCCAGGCATATCTCTTTTCCTTTATCTAGGAAATGGTCACTTAGTTTATTCTATAAACCAGGGAGCAGTCATGTGAGTTGTTGAGCACTCGTGCTATGTGCTGAGCACCTTCAACTCAATACCTTCAAAATATTTCTTCCCCCTTGAGATCACCTTTTAAGTCCTCACAGATAGTGTATGTCATAGCAAGGGCACTGCTGTTAAAATTTTATTCTAAACAATTCATTTCCATTGAACTTCCTCAGGAAAATTACCTATTAGGTTGAAACTTATGCTGAGTTTCATGTCCTCCAGACATATGGGGCCAGGCCAGGCCCACATAAAGTCTTCTTTACATGACTCCGGTGGCATAAAAAGAACTTAAAACTTCTTGAACTAGGCAGCTGAGGAATCCTCAGCAGATATTCATCCCCTTCCAGCCCTTTCCACCCCAGGTCAGAGGGATGCTGGAGCTTGGGAGACTGTCTGACCAGACCATGCTGAATAGCAGCAATTCCCACTAGGACAATGGCTCTGAGGCTGCTCTCATTTACACCAGGGACCAAAATAACTCCCAGCTGTCCCCATCATTAGGAGGTATAAAGTCTCATAAAGCCACTTTTACTCCATTCCTCCCCAGAATCCAGGTTTGCTGAGCATAGATTCTGCGTACCTGAGGATTCAGCCCAACTCATTTTCTAAATCATTCATGAAATGCCTTAGGTAACTTTTGAGTTTTCATGATGCAAAAAAGCCTTTCTTTTGTTACAGAATTCAGCTGGATGTATTTTTTCATTTTGAGAAGTCAAAAGTTGCTTTGTTTTTCAACTCCCCCATCACATGTACTTAGCCCCCAACTCAGCAAAGTACTACACTATAAGCACGGAAGTACACCGGACCCTCGTTAGAATGCGGGGTTTGGGATCCATGTCAAGTACCGCGTAATAGCGGGGACCGCGTTATAATTAAATATGTACTGTATATAGAAATTTTTGTAGCGCTAATTACCTTCACATCCATAAAGTATAGAAAACCTTAGAAAATAAACTCCTACTTGAAGGAAACAATAAACGAGAAAAAAAAGTGTTGCTTTATTAGAGATTTAATGTACTGTAGACATTACAATAAACTATTCTAGTTTTTCTTTAAAAAGTCGGTGAGTTACTTTTGCTTCTTGCTGCTGTGCTGTTTCCGCTTAGCAAACTGCAAAAGACTACGTAGCTGCATAATTTTTATAGGCTCAATGTCTTGCATCTCAAACCATCTCAAAGCAGTCTCTAAGCTGGCTACGGTTGCAGTTGATGTTGGAATGACGTCCACTTCATCTTCTTCTTCTTCGTCCACGGCGAAGGCCAATTCTTCAGCTTCTGGAACATTGTTTGGTCGTACTGCCTGAAGAATTTGGCCATCGGTTAAACTTTCAGCAACTGGAAAAATTCTTCTGCTTCGTCGCCTCTTATCCAGGACTCGATATTTTGTGGCAGAATAGTTATCCCAAGCCCAGACAGTTGCTGGCACAGCTCCTGCATCCACTCCTTGTCTGTTCTTCCAACTTCCTCCTCTGTAAATCCCTCGAAATCAAATTCCTCGTCAGACTGTGATCTGCTTTCTTCGTTTTCTTCCAGGGGCAGGTGGCCAAACGACTCTCTCAGTCCTACCATCCAACAGTGGTTTATCGTTTCAGCGCGTAATAAATTCCAGGAATCGCCGCCAATGTAAAAGAAGTATTTTATAGTCAACTTCTTCAGAAAATTGGTGACAGACAGCTCGCTTTCTATCATTTGTCATACCAAGTTCCGTCGATAGTGCTGCTTAAAAATGGCGATAACACCTTGATCAAGCGGCTGGATTTTGGAAGTAGTGTTTTTAGGTAAGTATTCAACCTGTATTTTACCATCACGGGTTCTGAGTCTTTCGGCTGGAGGATAAGCTGGACAGTTGTCTAGCAAAAGAATGGCATTTTCTTCTAAGCGTTTTGCCCGCAAATGCTTTCGCACAGAAGGGACAAATTCGGTGAAGAACCATTGTTCAAAAATCTCACTTGTCATCCAGGAATTTTTGGAGTTCTTGTACAAAAACGTCAGGCAATTCACATTTACGTGATGAAAGCACCGAGGCATGCGAGACTTTCCAATGCACAATGGTTTTAATTTATGCTTGCCTGTTACATTCACACAAAACAATAAAGTAAGGCGATCTTTTGCCTGTTTATATCCTTCTTTCTTGCGTTCATCTGTTCTGACAGCCAGGGTTTTATCGGGCAACATTTTATAATAAATTCCTGTTTCGTCTGCATTGTAAACCCGTTCTTCCGAGTAACCCTCTGCCTGTAAAATTTCCCTCAGCTTCGCAGGATACGATTGCGTGGCGGCAGCATCAGCAGAGTGTTTTTCTCCCGAAATTGCAATCTGAGAGATTCCGTGTCTTTTCTGAAATCGCCATAGCCAACCCGAACTAGCCTTAAAATTGCTGCATTCGCCATTAAGTTCCCGGTCGAATTTTTTCGCTTCCATGGCTGTAAGCGGACCAGAGATCAGAATGCCTTTCTGCTGTTCTTGCACAAACCACGTGCACACCGCAGAATCAAGATCGGCATCATTCGCTAAACGGGCTCATTTTCTTAGAAGGCAATGCTCTTTATCCAGGTTATGCATGTAACTTCCGAGCTTGTCAGCATTCTTTAGTCATCCACAAAAGATGGACTCATTAATGCCAATATCGCGGCTAATCTTTGCCTGGGTTTCGCCATTTCTATGTCGTTCGATACCGTCCAACTTCTCCTGCACCGTGTAAGCCTTCCTTTTGCCCAACATTTTTGACATCTTTCTAAAGATAAATATGGCATTCTAGGCCTACAGAAATCGAATTAGGGACTTGACTAAATTGTTTCAGCAACGCAACTGCACAAATGCATGGCGATGATGTAATTAAATTTGGGCTCCATGGCCGCGACCGCGTTATGTCCGAATACGTGCTATATAGATGTGCGTTCTAGCGAGGGTCCGGTGTAGTCCCACTGAAGTCATGGAAGTCCCATGAATACCTTGCTGAATATCTTAATCCCGAGAGAAGAATTGTGCTTTGGCCTAGTGTGAAGAAAGGTGCTTTGAAATAAGAGTTCCAGAGGTTTGAAAATAACACAGGCCATGCATTGTCCTTTAGACAGCTTTTGTAAGAGATGTGTCTCCAAATAGTCATACACATGTTTATATGCACTAGCGATAAGACACAGGCAGAGAGAATAAGAAGTGCTGATCGAAGGAAACTGGTGTTATTCTATACTATACTATGCTGTGAATGTGTACACTTGACAACATTCAGAACTCTTACTCATGGGGAGAACTGTTCAAAACGCTTCACTGCAATAGTGAATCTTAACAATGTGCTCCTGATTTGTTCAAACTGTAGCTCTTCTATCACTTTCTATTCACATATGTTGTGTGATCATGTAAAGAAAGACTCTTTTGTAATGAATATACACAATGAGACAGAGTTAAGGTTGCTGTGGGAACATCAGCTCTGAATTTCCTGTCTTTGGTGTGATTAAAAAATAGAACTTAATGTTTCATTAATGGTGGGTTTTTGTACATAGTTAAGAGCAATTTGTTTAAACCTAACCTTTCAGACACGTGTATCTCTGGAATAATGAGCCATTTGTGAGTAGATTTCTCTCTAATTTTGTTTGATATAATGACATACTAAGTTCTTACTTCACTTGGACCCAAGTAGTGGTTCATTTCTTTTCAGAGATAAAATAATTGGACAGCGTACACAAAATTAATAGTATCAGAGGGGTAGCCGTGTTAGTCTGGATCTGTAGAAGTGACAAAAGAGTCCTGTGGCACCTTATAGACTAACAGGCGTATTGGAGCATAAGTTTTCATGGGTGAATGCCCACTTCTTCAGATGCATCTGAAGAAGTGGGTATTCACCCACGAAAGCTTATGCTCCAATATGTCTGTTAGTCTATAAGGTGCCACAGGACTCTTTTGTCGCTTCTACAAAATTAATAAATGATCATGATCTATGTTTATTTACAACTGTGTGATTCTGGGGTAACCTGTAGAATAGAATAGAATGGAATATATCTTTTCTATAGTGGTGGTGGTTTGTGGATTTTTGGAACCAGCCTATAGGATTCCACAGCAAGGATATCATTGTTAAAAAGAAAATCAATCGAGATGATCATTTTAAATCTTCTAGGCAACGACTCTCATTTTGTGTATGTCTAGCACAGTGGAGCCCTCCTCTGGTTGGCCTCTAGGCAATATATATGTTTAATAATAGTAATACAGTAATAAAATTTCTATTAAATTCTATGATCCTTTCTCAGAAGAGAAAAACAAGTATTACCACCTCAGAAGCACAGAGCGGTGGCTAACTGATGTACCACATAATACACAACAATATGGAGTTGAGTGGACTGAATATGTACATACAGACAGTTTATAAAAAAAGAGCTCACTAGCAACTACTGACTTATACAGTAAAATGATAAATAAGATATTTACTTATTTCAGGTTGAATTCCAGATTCTGTGCTTTGTTACACCAGTGCCTATCTGGAATAGCATTGTAGCCTGAATTTGAACCTTTCCTAAATATAAAGGGTGAAATCTCGGCCCCCTTGAAGAAAATGGCAATTGACTTCAGTGGGGCCAGGGTTTCATCTAGGGTGACCAGATGTCCCGATTTTATAGGGACAGTCCCGATTTTGGGGTCTTTTTCTTATATAGGCTCCTATTACCCCCCCACCTCCGTCCCAATTTTTCACATTTTCTGTCTGGTCACCCTAGTTTCATCCCAAGTGTTTAGTTTGAAACTTAGACCATGTGATCTTACATCATTTGAAGAGCAGCAGTGTTAATTGGCTTATGAACCGTTGCTGAACATTAGAGAAATAAGTAGCAAAGAAAAATATCTACAAAATATTTTATGTTTGTAAAAACACACGATTGTATGTGTGGTTTCTTTTCAAGTCCTCAGCAGCTTACCAGGCCTTGTCTGTACTGGGAATTTGCCCCAATTTCAGCCATCAGTGGCCAGCTACCAGTTTAATTGACGTGGTACAAGCCCGTAGTATAAACAAGATTTCCACTGGTGGAGAGCCTATCCCTGCCTAAAACTAGGATGAGGTTTTTGGGTGCAAATCACAATTTATCATGATTTATCCTGTCTGCACTGTCGATTTGCTGAGATGCAGCTGATGGTTGAGCTCAGGGCAAATCGTGATAGGCAAGCCTTCAGTCAAGGTATGAACATATTGAAACTTTCCTTGAAACAGTTTTCATGCTTCAGATGCTGTCATTAACCACACCATGTGTATTGGCTCAAGTGACCCCTTGGCTCATGGAGTGCTGGTTGAGATCCTCAAGCATCTGAAGTTTCAGGTTTCCAGCCAAGCAGGGAATAGACCACGCTCTTTTCAATGCAGCTAACAACATTCAGTTCAGCCTTTAACTTAGTAAGATCTGCATAATGTTCAGTCTACTAACATGAGATAAGAGCTGAACTGGTCTTGTTTACATAGAAGTAAAATCGTGGAGAATTTGTGTTTTTAATTCAGGAATGAATGCTATTTGTGATTTTGTAAACACCTGTTAAAACCATTTGGTGGTTCAAGCTCCTTGGGTTTCTTTTCCTTTTGTTTCCACTCCCAAACCGTTGTGTGTGTATGTATAAGTGTAACTTCAGTCTCTGTGCTTTTCTCAACTGATTTTTCCAGACCCTCCTCTTTGCGGGGAATTCTGTACTGTGTGTTATTACAGGTTGAATTCCAGTTTATCCGAAATCCATGCTAAATGTCCTTAGTGTGACATGCAGCCTTGTCACAGCTGGGAAAATTGTATGCTCTCAGGAACATATTTTCAAAGCTAGTTTTCTTTCTTTACCCTGTGGGAGGGGGAAAATAACCCTCTGCACTGTAGCTTTTCTTTACTCATGACCTCTTCCTATGCAGGTGGTGAGAGTCTAAGATCAGATGCCTCAAGTGGCAACTGTCATTTCAGCTCCTCTCCAAAGAGCAGAACCAAAATCTAAGAAAAGTGTCTCCGTTAGTTAGCTACACATCTGTCTCTTTCTTGGCAAGTCTAAAAGTATTGATTCTCTGTGGCTCAGTTACTCAGAAAACAACGAGGACCACATTTTTAAACATCTGTGTGCCAAGTGTGCATGCACTTTGTGCATGCAAAATACTTCATGACTGACGGTGAAAGTAGATTGAAACTGAAGAGAGGACTCTCACCATGCCGGCCAAGGAGGATGGTGAGCTGCAGAAGGGTCACTGCTCCCCTGTGAAGGTGAGAAAAGGGAGCTGTCCTTCTCACTGCTTCTCCTTATCTCAACCCCATGCTGATGCACATGTCCAAGTGGGCTTGTGTGTGGTCCCTGGCTTGGGAGCGTGTTGGTAATGCATAAGTATGCATGGGTTTTTAGATGCTTGGGACTGAGTGTTAGGTAGCACATCCAAAAATAAAACTGTGTTTATCAGATTGTGTGTGAAAGAGTGGTAGCACCTGACCCTTACTACTGTTTTCTTGTGCCAATGCAGTCACCCAATCGTTGAATAAGGAAAGAGTCTAGTGAATTTTTAAAGATTCAGCTTGACAGGAATCTCACTTGTGGAAACCAGTAGAGTTAGTTGAGCGGGTTGATTTGGGGTATGTGATTTGTGTATGTTGTGGGGAGGTGTTTATGCTGGTCATTTTTACCTGAATGATTTAAAACAATTACATCCTAATTTAGCATTGGGAATGCATGTAATTGACACATATTTGCCTGATCGCACCCTACAAAAAAGGCTAACTCTTAGCATTCTGGCGTGATTCCAAGAACCTTCTAAGAGCAAGCAACCATATTCTTAGGATTATTTTAGGCCTTCATCACTAGCCTGGGCTTTCACTTATTGGACACTTTCTGTCATTTTCAGAAGAGGTGTGTATATGCACATGTACACACACACTCACAAACACATATACACAAACACACACACAGCTCATCTAGCAAAATGCATTGTTTCTTAGACAAAAGTTTAAGGTTGTGATTGGCTGCTGTAGACTGGAATACTTAGTTACAGCTGTCCTGAGAGGCCTTCTATAAAACTGCAGGTGTTCAGCTTCAGCAAATAGTTCTTATTATATGGATCGACTTTTGGCAGCTAGTAACAATGTTTCCTGAAATTGAAAAATGATTTTCTATACAGTGGTTTTACATTACTGGAATGTTGGAGGGGAAAAATATCCTCTCATCAAGTAGTACTGAAACTGTTTTTGTTAGTTGTCTATATTTCCTGATTTGTATATTTTATAGTAGAATGTAAGCTTTTTTTCCTTAACTGTTGTGGTCATATTTGCAATCTTTGCCAGGGAAACTCAAACTACGAAGAATTAAGGAAGCATCAGGCAACACAGGGTCCCATCTTTTTTTTAAAGAGAACCAGAGACTGGCTTTCTGCCAAGTTACTGTAGAACCTGAAGCATGGGACATTACAAAGCCTCTAAAAATATTGAATGGTATTGAATAATACTGTTAAGAACTGGTTTTCATATAACTGGGAAACAGCAAAGAGCTGATGTTGTTTCTGAACGTTTGTTTAACCCATTCTGTGCTGTGATGTATTGTGCAGAGAGGGTAACGAGGGTAGCTGGATAATTCTGTGTTAGACTCTTTATTTTAAATAGTTCCTTTAGATTGATAGCACAGCATGGTTTCTATGACCATATAATTATTGCATTTTGGTGCCTATAGTTGTAGGCGCAGAAGGTTAAATAACAATGTGATATTCTGGATTTGATTTTTGTTTCGTTAGATATTTTGTTGCATAATTTAGGCTTCTGTCTTTCTCCCAATGGAGCCAATGGCAAAATTCTCTGCTTACTTCAATCGTGCTATATCAGTTTCCGAAACATGGTGGATCCAAATGACACTGACGTCAATCCAAAGTCACTTCAGTAGGGTTAACTGAGTGTAATCAAGGGCAGAATTTGTCTAGGAATAGATGTATATCACCCACTTCTGTTCCCAACCCCCTACCATCTCCTCCATTCAAAAACAAAACAAGAAAAACCCTGCCCCAAGCAGTTTTTTGACCCTGAGAAGGGAGATGTACCAGAGAATCCATGAAGTTCATTTGGGGCTTTACAGTTGTTATTAATCCTATGTGGAAGGCACTCTGATAGTATGGCGATGAGCACAATATAAACCAGAAGATGGATGGATGGATGGATGCAGGGTCACATGTCCTTCATTTCCCAGTGACGAATAAGAACAAATCTGAATACAAGAGATTCAATTCATTGAGCTCTGTGATATTAACACACAAGGCTGCGTAAGCAAACGCAGCGAGGAAAATGGCCAGGTCATGAGGGAATATCAGGGTTGAGCATACTTTAATTTATTTTATTTTTGAAACCTGCAAATAAGTAATCATTTAGTTCAGCAAACACAGTCCAGTCATGTAACTCCATGCCTTTCCCGGAATGAACACAACTACGTTCTTAAAACCTTTACAGGAACAAGAAGGCACTAGGCACTGGTATTTAGTTTAAACCTCAAACTCCAATATCAATTTATCTGATGTGAATCCACACAGTTACAGACATGAGTTACTGTTGATGGCATAAGTATGCAGCAGTATTCATTGTAAAGGTTTACCTTTATCTCCTTATCTTTACTCCCCTTCACATTTCTCACACCCTTTTGAACAGAGCTCTCCAGATTTTTTTCATCATATGAAAGTATCGTTTTCAAAGGCTTTTGCTTTTCACATTCATGTCAGTATCACAGATTAGAATGTGACACAAATACCTGGTTGCATACTTTCTTTAAACCTGAGCCAGTAGCACTGCAAGACATTAGGGAGAGCACCCTTTCATCTCGCACCATCCACCACTTGAAAGTGAAAGGTTTGTTAATGTAATCCTATTTCCAATCTATAGAGGTCACCTGTAATACACTGCTCTGAAGATAAATGCACAAGACTGTTTGATGTTAGGGGCGTTATTTATTTATTTATTTATTTATTTATTTATTTTAAACAAGTTCAATGATGTTTGGTTTGCCAGCATACCGTGTTAAAATTTCCAAGGATACCGGCCCAGTTCTTTTTAACCATAGCTCACCTTTCCTGTGATTAATCAAAGGATATCATTTGAAGAGGATTGTGATTTATTTAACTGTGTTTAAAATCTTTTTTACAGGAACTAGAAGGCTTAGGGTAATTTGTGATGGGATATGGAGCCACTAGTGTCTAGGTGACTGGTACAAATCCAAGGGCCCAAACATACTCCTGTTAAAGCCAATAGTGAAGCTCATATTGACATCAATTAGACAAAGGTTGCATCCTGAGTCAGTAGTAAGCAAAAGTTGTTACCATCTGTCGTCTATTTGGCTTAAGTGAACTGGCCTCCCTCCAGCACAGAATAAACAGGTGTCCACATTACAATAGCAATTAGAAACCAAGAGCCCTTAGCTTTGTTAGTCAAACTAGTTAGGGAAACCGAATATAGTGCCATGTTCTCTTTAGTGGATAAATAGAAACCATCAGCTTGCAGTGCTTTCACAATATGGCACCTTCAAAAGCATAACATTTACATCCATGATCTTTTAGGAAGAGAAATCATTTGAAAATCACTCACATCACAGCACAAAACACAGTCTATCGTGATCATTCTACCAATTCACTAAACAAAAGTTCAGTTAACAAACTACCTTTTTGTGAAGTAGTGGACATAAATTGGGTATCTTTCTAGGCCTGTATCAAGTAAATCAATATAATAACAATACATAGCACCTACATGGCGCTTACTGGAATTTCAAAGGGTTGTACAAATATTAAGGGCCTGATATTTAGAGTGGAGGGCACAAAAATGCATGCACCTTTGACCTCTTTGTGATCACAGTTGGGGCAAATACATCCATGCAAATATGGCATATTTTTACATGTGCTATTGCACATGAGGATTTCTGGAAAACTGGGCCAAACCAGCTACATTGTGCTGGGTGTTGGTACTGTTAGTGGTGTTTATTGAGTGAAATCCTGGGCCCTGCTAATGCCCATGGCAAAACTCCCAATGACTTTTTCCCATTTTAATTAATATTGTTGGTGCAATGTCTTAAGGCATTTTCTACTAATATAGCTATAACCACAAGCCCTCTTAGTGGGGATACAGCTTATACTGGCAAAAGAGTTATTTTGTCGGTATAGCTTATAACAATTCCCCAAACTGAATAAGCTACACCATCAAAAGGACATTTTTGCCAGTATAACTGTGTCTACATTAGAGCTTTTGCTTGCATAGCTGTGTCAGTTCAGGGTGTGATTTGTTTTCTCACACTCCTAACTGACATAGCTATGCCAGCAACATTTTTAGGTGTAGGCCAGACCTGAGAGTCTTAGAGTGTTATTTTCCTTTCAGTCCAGAGGGGATTGGCATGTGTTAACAGGAGCTTTCTGTATAAATCTCTTTGCACAGTGATGGAAGAATGGGCCTTTCCAAATTCATATTGCTACAGGAAGCAACATTAACTAGTGGTGACAATATGCAAATATATGTGCAGTACCTTGGTGAACTTTTCACAACCTAGTTCCCATTTTCTATCACTTTGAAAAGGGCCACAAGAAGTAAAACTGCATGTTTGGTGTACACAAAGAACCAGTAGCTCTTTGCTTGCAATCATTGTGTTCCCTGACCCAAAGTAGTCATGCTGGTAGGCTAACGAGCAAAAAGCTCCATTTCTCCAGATCTCAGCCTTCCCACCTACTCCTGCCCCTTTATTTTTAATACCCTGTTTGTTCAATTGTCTTGGTTTCATCTCCTTGAGAGTCAGCTGCCAGTAGGCAAGGTTCTCAAGGCAGACTCTGCCTGGCATGTGGTTATTCTAAGCCCCTTGCTGCTACAGAAGGAACCCAATTTCCAGGGCTCTGTCACTTTCTGTTTTTCTCTCCCATTTCTTGTGTCCTTTCCTCCCCACTTATGGTACATACCATCACAATGACTTGCGTCTGTCCAGAAGTTTGGTGTCCCTGTAGCTGATTCTAAGCTCCTTTGTGGATCAGCCATTAAGGGCTCTGCTTTACATGATGCAGCCAGCGCCCTTCTCCCAGGAGAACATACATGGTGTCTCCATAGCCTTGTCAATCAATTTACACTAACCCAGAAGTGCAGAATTTCTGAGATTTTTCCCGATTCTCTGTCGCCAATGTGGCTGAGTAAGGCACTGCTGTGATGACATTGAGCTGACTTATCTATCCCACAGCAGTAAGGTTTTTGTTGTTATTCACCTTCCAGCAGGCAGCATTCGCCAGGGTGGACTGTAGAAGTCATCTCTGGCATGTACTAGCTATAGCTAGATTTCACATAAGAGATTGGGTGATACAGTTATTCCTGACATGTTTGTGATTAGCAGGCAAATTCTGATCCCACCGAAGTTCCCAGCAAAACTCCCATTGACTTCAGTTGGAACAGGGTTTGGTTCAGAGAACAAACATTCATCTCAGTGATGTCCAACCCCTTCATCCTGACGGTCAAACATTTGATAACAAAAATATCAGGGGGTCCACAGTCTCTCTGCTCTTTACCCTCCTTTGTGTCACTCAGGTAGTGCAACGGGGAATGGAATGGAAGCCATGCAAAAGTCCTCAGCCCTGGATTCCACACTGTGTGTGTGTGGGGAGGGAGTGAGGGGTGGGGGAGGGGGAGGGGGAGGTGTCCCCAGCAGGCATTGCTAGCTCTTGTGTTCCACTCCCTGCAGCCCCTGGCACAAAGTGGTGTATTGGGGAGAAGAAAGAGAAATGACTGGAGTGTGCTGCGCTCTAGCTATATCCAGCAGATATATGGTTCCTAGGGGACAGTTGCCAGATCAGGGACCATTAACTGGTGGTTGATTCTCAGCTTCTCCTCTTTTTTCCCCTCTCCTGGGTTAGGTTGGCTGGCTGCTTGGGGGCGAGAAGCCATGGTTTGATAGGCACTCCTCTCCTTCTCTCTCTGGGGTCCTACACCTGGATAAAGAAGCACAGCATAGGACCTAGCTACTCTCTAGGTGAGACAGGGAGTTGAGGGCATGACAGACCATCTGCTATGCCCAGACCTCCACTGGTGTAAGATCCCTGCTCCCTTGGGACTTTATGCTAGTGATGTAAGGTAGATCTGCCTCTGTACAGCTATAACTTGCGCTGATACCAGATGGCCTCATGTCAGAGAGTTGGAAATGTTCCCTTCAGCCCCTCTAACCACCCCTGTTACCCTGCTCTTTCTTAGCAGGGAATCAAAGCCTTAATGTCAGAACTTGATCGGCCCCGTATGAGTGTGCCAGGGAGTGGAGGTCACACAAAGCCACCTGCTTACCTGAGGCCAAGCAGTTACAGTCTCAGCACTCAGGAGTTCCCTCCTGGTATCCACAAGGACATGAGCGACCCCAAAGGTGACGGGGAGGAGATGGTGTCCTTAAGTTACTTCCGTCCATACCCACCTGTGGAAACGGCTGGGTACAAAGGGGGAGCATGGGACACCCTCTTAAAGGCATGGTGTAGCAGGATTATTCCCTCTGCAGGTGAGGAAGTTCCACATGGCACAGTGCATCCGTAAGCATAGCCACCTGGGCAGCTCCAGCACAGGCCAATGCATACATTATCCAGTCTGGCATCCAGTGAAAACCAACCCCCTCAATCTAAACAAATTCAACTCTTACATGCATCATATGGTGTCACTTTCTTTTCTTTTCCTCGTTATTACTAAGGTAGGAGATTTTTGTTTAAAAAAACCCCCCACCTCTTTTGTTTCTTAATTTTTCGTCAGCTCCTTCTTGTGTCCCTCCATTTACCCCATAATCCTTTTATTTTTCATAAGTTGCTGTGGAAATGGTTATGCTACAAACACAAACAGTTGGGGGCATAAGCAGGAGATGATCTCTTAAGAAATGAAGATCGTTTTCATGCAAATGGCCTAAAAACTGAAGAAGGGGCATAATACCTTCTGCATTTCCTTTGATCTCAGAATTTCCCAGTATTTTACAAATGGTTAAGTGCAATTGGAATCTGAAAAGTGATCATAAAAATGGTACTGGGAACTTTCATGTTGGTTTCCCTCAGCGACTCCTAATCAAATGTGTTCACTTTAGAAGTAAAAATATGTGGGGTCATTTCCTTGATAACTGAACCTGTGCTCTGATAGAACAAATTGGTTTTTTTTCATCTGATCCATCACTAGCAAGAAAGGTCCCACTGACATCCCTCATTTGCACCGCTGCAACGCAATTTTCTTCAAGTTTCATTGTCTCCTACTGCCTTCAAATTAAGTCCTCAGTGATACCTGTGCAATCCCATTTAATCTCAGTGTGGCTGCATAGGGATTGAAACATAATAAATAAATGCATTGAAGGAGGACAAGATGGAATGGAATCTTCATCTAACTATCTTAGCTATGTTGGTTCTGTATGCTTAATAGGAGCAAAATCAGGAAAAATTAATTTTTGCCACTAAAGTTAGCACATGTGGCTAATACCCTCAGGGGGTGAAATTCACTACTCCACACAAGCACAGCATATGCTACCACTTACACCTCCCTCAGAATAGGGCTCGTGTGGTGCCTAGTCCATACGAATTCATGTATGAGTAGCTGTGTTGAGTAAGAAGGTGCAGTTTTTGTATAGTCACATTTTACAGTTGAAATTCACAACACGCCCATGGGATAGCTAAGTATTTTTTATTAGCCATGTGTTGCAGATGAGGAAACTGAGGCACAGAGCGATTAATACATGTCTAAGGGTGCATAGCGAGTTAATGGCAGAGCAGGCATAGAACTTAGAATTCCTGACTCTTGTCTCCTAACCACTCCAGAATGCTCCTGCAGAAATATAGAAATGATATAATATGTAAGCAGAATTGTTTCCAAACAAAACATCTGTCAGTTTTTCATGAAATGTCAGCTGCAGCTCTGAAAACCTGCAAGAATGGATTGGTTTTAAATGGATATGTTATTTTCTTTACTGATATGAGGGAACGGCTGTGTATGCACGTGCATATGTGGAGAAAGAGGTTTTCTCCCATTGACAAAAATATGAGAAATGATTCTCCTCAGACCTCTGAAAGGTAACGTTTAAATAACTGTCAGGCCTCCAGCTAAAATTCTCTTCAGCTGAAGTTCTAGTATCATTAGAAAGCAGAATCTTCTCATCTGCTGCCCACATCGGCCACTGGAACTATCCAGAAGTACATTTTCACTGTTGCTTTGTGACATGCCCATGGCAAGTTTATAGAACTCAAAAATGCACCAGAGAGATGCACTAAGAATGGCAAAAGGCTTGTACATAGTTTTTATATTATTCACACAGCTGGAATGTTTATAGACAGAACAGAGTGTAACAAGAGCAAATGCTGAACCACATCAAGCGATTCCCTTGTCGTGCATGTCATTTAAATATCAAATCTATAAGGGCGTTTGCTATGTTCTTCACACACAGAAAGACCACAACTAAGTGCCTTAAAAGTATCCCATGAGTTTTTAAAAATGTAGACAAACAACCCTTTTCTTTTGATAAATCAAATACATTGTTCCACTCTGTTGGTTCTGCAACATCTGGTGTTTTAAAAAGCATTTTTAAATGTCATCTCCCTTCCCCCCATCCCCACACCCTTTCCACTGCACCTTATCTCAGCTTTAACAAGAAACTTTTATTTCTGAAGCAAGTAGTGGAGGATCTTGCAAAACAGAGAGTTAATGGATCATGTCTGCCCAGGTTTTGGTTATTTTTTAGATGGATTTTAAAAGTTAAGAGTCGAAGGCATAGAGTAACTTGTATGCAGAAAATTAATTTATGTTTCTAGGGTGACTCAGTGAGAAACCATTACTGTATAGCTATTGCAGAAATAATTACTTCGGGTTTTTTGCCCAGTGGTGTTAACTTGATGTAAAAGTTCTGGCTGAAGTTCCCTTGAAAGGTCACAGCCCAGCTTCTCAAGAGTGAAATGTTGTTACCAACTTCACAAGCCCTGGGATGCATTCAACATTTTAATTGCAAATCTAAATTATTTCCTGCACAATAAGCAAAATAATGAACGTCACAAACAGTTTTTGTCTGAAAATGAACCAGCAGGTTAGAGAGTCAGTATCAAGTTGGGTAAGAGGAAAGGGCATATAAATTAAAATGTACCACTACCTATATGGCCTATAGTAGTCTGTAGTCTATTGCTTCGTGTTTCTTGCATGTATTCTTGACACCATCAGATGTCACTCACATAGAATGCCGTAAGTGGGATACTTTACTTTGCTGGGTGAAGTATGAAGTGAGTAAAGATACAGACTGAATAACCAGAGACAGCTACAGAAGCTTCATACAGGGAACTTGAAGCCATGGGGACTTAGGGCCATATCCTGCAATCACTTACTGCTAAGCATGCAGGAGAATGATCCAAAGCCCACTAAAGTCAATGGAAGTCTTATTAATCTGAGTGATAAGCTTTGTAGTAAACAAGATGTTGCAATCTGGTCCTGAGATAGGTTGTATCAACTGAAAAAAGATACTTGGGAACTTTAAATCTCAGAAGTATTTCTTCACTCAACGTACAGTCAACATGTGGAACTCTTTGCTGGACAATGTTGTGAAGGCCAAAAATATAACAGGGTTCAAAAAAGAACTGCATGAATTAATGGAGGATAGGTCCATCAGTGGCTATTAGCCAGAATAGGCAGGGATGGTGTCCTTAGCCTCAGTTTCCCAGAAGCTGAGAACGGGTGACAAGGGATGGATCACTTCACGATTACCTGTTCTGTTCATTCCCTCCGAAGCACCTGGCATTGGCCCTTGTTGGAAGACAGGATACTGGGATTGATAGACCTTTAGTCTGATGTAGTAAGGGCATTCTTGTGCTTGTGGTTTCTGTGTCCTGTAAATGCATGGCATATTCTAAGATAGACTAGATCAATCCGCAGTGACTGTTACATAAAAGGATTTGGATTAGCTTCTTTTTTTAAAAACATAATTGGCAGAAACATACAATTCTACTCTATTATATAAAGTGACTTTTAAAAAATATTTTTAAAAGAAAATTAACACAATCAGGTTTCGTTGCATTAAGATTTCATGAAGTTAAAAATGAGATGCTTGTTCTGGCCCTTTGTGCATAATTTTGGATACACTGCACTGGATAATTCAACTTTTCCCAGTAGCTAGTGTTCTCTGTGTAAACAAGTCTGGGAACCAGGACCTCCTAAATTCTAGTTCCAGCTCTGCCATTCATAGGCGCCGACTTCGTGGGTGCTCCGGGGCTGGAGCACCCACGCAGAAAAATTGGTGGGTGCTCCGCACCCACCGGCAACTCCCCGCCCGCCCTGGACCCGCAGCAAACTTACCGGCACCGGGAGACGTTGCGGGGCCCTGCCCCTGACGCTGGGCAACGTCGCGTCGTCGTCGGGGGCAGGGCCCTGCAACATCACCCGACATCGGGGGCGGGGCCCGGCGTCGGGCAGGGCCCCGCCCCCGAGTGACGGCACCCACGGGCGGAACCGGAAGTCCGCGCCTGTGCTGCCATTGTTATGGTATAGTCTTGTCCAAGTCACTTACTTCTCTGTATCAGTTCCTTGTCTGTAAAATGGGGATAATAATAGTAACCATTGTAGCTATCCCAAAGCTGTATGGAGCCATGCTGTATAAGTGCTAAGGGCTGTATTCTGGTGCCCAAGGGGGAAGAGAGGGTACAGGGCCCTTGTGAATCCTGCACTTTTTACTTCCTGGGCCAAATTCTTCCCCGTTTTTGAAGCTGGAGATGTTACACAAGGGGTTTTTCCACTAGATACCCCAAAAGGCTGGTGGCCTGGTTCTGTGGGGCGAGCAAGCTGTACCCTTTAAAAGGGTCTAACAATTGCTGCTCTTGCATGTACATCCCAATGCCCCTGGAGGCATTCTGCCTACATGTGTTCCCTGTAGGCAGAATGCCTGTAGTCACAACAGTCAGTGTGGTGACCTCCCATTGCCCTTCCTAAGATGCACACCCCCTAATGCAGCTCTGTGAACTGGAAATCCAGTTTACAGTGTTACAGTGCAAACCCTGCTCCTGTAGCAATAGAATTTTAAGGAAAAAGGGGATGGTGATTCCCCATGGTCTGCCAGCCTTGTGACTTCTTTATTTTCTCATGGCTTAGTCCCTCTTCTACACATGACGCTCATCTGGGACTTTGTTATATCTTGTTCATTTTATTCCAGTTAGCATTTAGTTCACACATCATTATGTGAAGCGCTGGTTATGAAGATACACTGCTCTTGTCGGAATAGAAGTATTTTGTGTGCACCTGCACCGTCTCAGGTTTGTGTTGGGGAAATTTTGGAAAGTGAATAAAAAGGTTGAAATCATTTACTTGTTTTGTGATTCCACCAGTCGTTTTGTTTTGTTAAAGAACAACGTGGAGGTGTGTTTAAGGCTTTAGGGAAAAGAATGAGGTTACAATGTTTTAAGAACAGAAAAAAGGAGAATGGCTATGTCAGATGACTATTAACAGGGTATAAATACCTTGTTTTTAAAGGCAAGGGAGGAAAGGATGCTTCATATAGTTCTCAATATGGAAGCTATAGGTTCATGATAGTGCAATGATGTACAAATATTAACTACATTGTTTGTGGCTTTTACAGTTACTCAGGACAAACTACAAAAAACATCCATTCTTATGTATGTTCTCGCTTTACGTTGAGGGCCACCCGCTGACCTCAAGTACACCCACCCATGCAGACACAACTGAATCCAGTATGATCAGATTCTCTCCCCCAAAACTGCCTCCTTTGCACTGCTTATGCAATTCAAAGCAGCCAGTATCTGCCAATCCCCAGTCCCATTTTGGAGGCAGGAGGGAGATATGTCAGGGTGGAATGCAGCTGTGCTCTACCATTTCTCAACCTTAAAGACTAACCGATTTATTTGGACATAAGCTTTCGTGAGTAAAAAACCCACTTCTTCATCTGCATCTGCATCATGTATCTGAAGAAGTGGGTTTTTTACCCATGAAAGCTTATGCCCAAATAAATCTGTTAGTCTTTAAGGTGCCACCAGACTCCTTGTTGTTTTTGTGAATACAGACTAACACAGCTACCCCTCTGATATATTTCTCAACCTGGTGCAGGTGAACTCGTAGAATCTTGCTTCCAGATTCTGGCCCCATCTCTCCAGCTCCAACCAGATCTTGGCACGAGAGAACTTGGCTCAATAACTTTTGCAAGAGTACAAGAGAGACCAAGGTTTGACCCACTGCTCACAGCTCTCAAATTCAGGAAACCAAGTGGCTTAAAATGAGAATTATATAATAAACTCCAGCAACTGTACTCAGTGCAGTCCCTGATCGGTCCATCAGCCCTCACGGAGAGGGTGCCGATCACAACATGCCAGACGTGTTGTTCTAGCCAGGCCTCCAACTACCCGCTGGCCAGGCTGTCAGTAGCACCGGACACCCGACTGACATAGCGCACAGCAGCCTAGAACTCCTGAGCGATCCGCCAACCGCAGCCTCCCAAGCAGCTGGGATTACAGGTGCGCGCCACCACACCCCAATCTCATGTATCCAGGTTAAATGGAAATTCAAATAATTTATGTCCACAATGCCCCCCAATAGAAAATGCTGATATTTATGCTGATGGGAATTTTCTCCAGTTGATCTTCTGTATTCAAAGGACAATTATTAGAAACTGGTTCTTCACACCTTGATACCATGATGATTGTTGCTTTTTAAATGCTTAGATATTGTTATGTGTGAGCTGTAAAAAGTCCCCAAATACATGTTAACATCAATCCATCATTTAAAGTAAGTATTTGCATGATGTGGTGTGACTGGAAAATAATACTTGTCGGCTTTTGCCCTATAGTTCTTTAAATCAACATGAATTAAAAATAGTTGCAAATTTCTTTTGAAGGGCTTGGGTGTTTTTTTGTTTTGTTTTGTTTTTTTGCTTAGTGGGTAGTAATGGGCAATTTTTGCTGAAAGCGGAGTGTCAAGACAGGAATCAAGTTGCAGTAAAACAGCTCAGGCTACAAGGTAAGCTGTATGTTTCCACAGAATATATCCTGTGATGAAAGCTTCTTTCTTAAGGAGTCACTCTTTGGAAGTAACACATTCTTTCCAGACACAAATGGCATTTTGTTCTTTGACAGCTAACTACAAATTAAAAAATTCCCAACATCCCCCCACACCAAAACATAAAATAAAGTTTTTAAATGTAGATTCCACTGAATCTAATGTAGTCTCTATGTACATATGTGTGTGTTGAGAACTCCTTTTTGAATTTAAAAGCATCTTTCTGTATTTCCTCCCCCCGCCCCAAAAAACCCCCTAATTTTTGTGGTCTTCATGATGTCTTCTAAGATAGAGAAAACTTCTTAACTTTGACAGTGAGTTTCTATGCTCTATATGCATTTATGATAATATTTAAGTTTGTCTTACATTTATCATGTGATATGTGACTGCAAAAGTTGCCTGTAACTTTTTACGTCCTGTATTTGTACGTTGTACTTTACTACAAATCTTGATGGACAGTTCTACAATTAATGTTATTTATATTGTGTCCTAAATGCAAAGAATCACAAAATGCTTCAGTCATGAGTTAAAGAGAAAAGGAAGGCTTTAAGGTGAGATTTAAAGAGGAAGTGACTCAGTGGTTCAGGGGAGCATTCCAGATGGATGGAGCAACATGAGCAAAAGAGAGACACCCAACTGTGAAAGGCCATAGGGAGAAGATAGAGAGGAGGCCAAGACTGGAGAAGCTGAGTGAGTGAGTGGGGAAATAGGTGAATATGAGGTCAGGGAGATAGGGTGGAGTGAGTTCTTGGAGAGTTTTGAAAAACAAGGAAGGCAGTTGTGAATTGGATTCAGAGATGACTAGGAAGTTAGCAAAGGTGGGGGTAATCCAGCCCTGTTCCCCAGAGCAAGATAATAATCTATCCACTGCACTCTCCAAAAAATTATTCATTAGAAATTTAGGCCTCTTACAGAAGCTTTGTGCATTGTTATTAGCTGGTTCTCAGGTGTTTTGGGTACTTTTTTCAGGGGGAGATGTGTGTGAAATTAATAAATGCCCCCTTTTCACATATACCATATATAAAATCTAACCCTAACAACCTTGGCTCCATTCCTAACCCCTTCAGCCCTGAATTTTAGCTACTTTATGCAGAATACATACACAATTCTTGGGGATTACCATTTTAAAAAAAAATCACAGTCCACATGGAAGAAAAGAGTAGGAAATTGCAGTATGTATGAGGCGAGCATGTTGTAAAATAAAGCATGATGAATGATAATGAACTAATAGTAAGCACTTGTTACCTGAACTCACAGTTGACTGCTATGAATTCTGAGCACCTATTCTCTGAAAATAAGGCCCTTTTAAAATGAAGGAACCCTGAAACACTAGTTAATTTTGAAAGGCTTGGCATTAATTAGCTGCATTTACCTGATTAGACTGGGGAGGTATGAAGGTTTTTAGTGTATGTTCACGAGTAGTTCTATTTACGTAATAACTGCAAAATATTCAGTGTATATTAAATTAAAGCAATATTAACATAAGTAGAAATTGCAGATAGTCCAGAGGAATATGTAGAAAGAAAAGGAGGATTTTTAAGTTTTCTTATGTCCTTGCGTTGGCTCCTTCATCTGTGTGTGTTACTTGGAGGCCTGTCTGATGCACTTTAGCCAGTTTTAACTCTCAGGTCTCTCCATGTGCAGACCAAATGTTTAGAGAAGATACTGCACTCACAAAACATAGAAAGAAAAAAGATTTAAAATATTGTCCAATACCTTTACTTTGAAATATTGAGGGCAGGTGCTAGCATCAAAAGGTAATAGGCTGTTTTTTCGAAGCAGAAACTGTCAGCGGTTCATCAAATTTGTTAATTGGAAATGGCTTTAAGCTGCAAAATTTATATCTGGATCCTGGTTTCAGACACACCAGAGTTTTGGAGGTGTTTGGATTTGAGGTTTCAGTTCTTCCTATTATAAAAAAACAAAACAATAGGGGCCATTTTCAAAAATCAGATGGAGGCTTGAATGGCAAATGCTTTTTTGATCTGGATACAAGGGGCTGTGGAGCACTCTGTACCTGTACTATAATATAATAACAACTGGAAATTTCACATCATTTGATACATGCCTTTGAATTTCACTTACTACTTTTAACTTTCTTTGAGGTTTCCCAAGTCTAAATAAGTAGAATTTTCTGGTTTGGGAAACCGAGGCATGGAGTAGTTAATTAACTTCTGAGAAAGTTACAAGAACTGTGTAAAGCCAGGAAGAGAGCTCAGATTTGTTTACTCTAAGTCCTTGCCACAAGACCATCCTCCTGCTCATATATGGAGATAACTTCATCCATCACTAAAATGCAGTCATCATCAATGCCAAAGCAGTTTAGGAGAGGTGGTGAAGGAAAATACCACAGCCGATCACAACTGCAGAGGGAATTCAGGGAAGCAGAATGTAATTACTTGAGTTAGATTTGGCCAGGACACAGGGTTTAACTCTTGTATGCTAAGGAAAAGCAATGTGATCTTTAATGACTGCATAGGCAAGAACGGTCTTCTGGTAGCACAGTGCCCCACTATGCTGTTGCCTCAGCATGGGGTTCTGGACTAGATAATCTCTTGAGGTCCCTTCCAATGCTACATTTCCAATGCTCTGATTCTGTGCAGGCCCAAAGGTTAGAATGCCACCTAATGAATACAAAATATAGATGGTTATAAAATACTGCCCTCTTTAAAAAAAATACTTTTTTTTTTTAAAAAAAAAGGCCAAATAGGGGTATGTCACATTAATGACAAACAAGGGCTGATGATTGCGCTGAGCAGAGCCAGTTATGGAGTTGGCAGTCTTTAGGCCAAGTTCCCCATGCAACTCTACCAGTGAACCTCTATAACACCTCTTCTGTGCAACTCATGAGTCAAATCTGTGAGCACAGGCTGACAGTGGTATGAAATAGTATTGAGCTACGTGATGGCTTTGTGATACAGATACATATCTACTAGGGATAGAATGAAACCGTAACATTTGTTTTTGCTTCTTTCCCGAGTTCAGACTTGAGCCCAGGTCTCTGCCCATGGAGAATTAGTATGTTAGTCTATTGTGCCACCTAATCCCCCATTAACTGAGTGAAAATGCCTTTAGCATAATGAAAATATTTTGATACTCTTAAATTTACTTTATTTAATGTATTGTCCTGGTTTTGTAAAACAATGGTAGTTTGACCTTTCTGAGTGCAGTAGACTCTCCTCGGCTGAGGGTTAAGACCCCTCCAATTCACAGTCACTCTGCCCTTCCCATATTGCCATATGAGCTGACTAGATCCCAGTGAGATGGGAGGAGGCAGATCCTGGTATGGAAGAGATTGAGAGTCACTGTAGTCGCTGAAGTGCAGACTCTCTCTTGACTGTTTCCTCTGATTGACGGAAGTTGCAGCACATACTCCTCATGAAGCAGCTCTCAGATAAAGATAATCCGCATTTACGGACAATAATAAGGCTATATCCAGAAATGAAACTGCATCTGCCTCCAACATTGTGTTCACAACTGTCCTGACCCTTTTCAGCCTACAGTGACCAACCTGTGTTCTTTTTCCTATACACTTATGTAAGACTCTAGACAATTCCTGTCTAAGCAGGTTTGTGCAAAACATGCCTATTTAACATTTAACATTATTACTGTCCAGCATTAATAACATAAGGAGAAAAGGAAATATTCTTGCTTGTTGTAAACTAAGATTACAATAGTCCTTCAGACTGAAATATAAGAGGATAGTTCTCTCGGTCCGTGTGGTGTTCATTCTGCTGTTTGATTCATCCTGCCATCTGGGATTTTCTGTAACAGAACATTACTCTCTTTCAGTGGGGAAGTAGTTGCCTACAAACTGCTGCCCTCTAGAGCCTCGTGAGTGGGAGACATTGGATAATAGGTTCAGCACTCCTGCTACTATTCATTGGAAGTGCAGCAAATTCTGGATACCAGGGTGAAGTCCTGGCTTTACTGAAGTCAGTGGGAGTTGTGTCGTTGACTTCAGTGGAACCTGGATTTCACTCCAGAACTTTATAGAAAATAATCTATTACTTTGACATGGCTGACCTGAAAAAATTCAGACTTCATGTAAGTGGGTGCAACACCATTGACTTCAATAGAGTTTTACCCATGAACACCAGTTCTGGATTTAGACAATGGGATTAGGATACCTAATAATATTGGAGGAGAGAGGGGGAAGGAGATCCACTGGAGAGAGCTTTGATATAATCTGGCTATCTTAGAAAGTTCTAGTGTCTTGTGGCTTTTGGGACAGAGAGGAACTAGGTCTTCTATTATTTGTGGTTCTCCACTAGATTGGCGGTCGTGATGGTGGGTCCTCTTTTTTTATGGTAGTCTCTAAATTCATATAAGACCTCACTGGTCACCATCAGGGCTATGTAGAGACCCCTTTTAGAAGTGTATAAGTGTATTATGAGGTTGTATTGTAGCTAGATCTAATCAACTTCTTGACAGAGCAGAAATATGTCCTAGTGATCCTGTAGTAGTGGTGGTGGTAGTAGTACTAGTAATTATTTATTTATTGTGCTAGGCTCTGTACAAACACAGAACAAAAAGATGGTCATTGCCCCCAAAGAACTTAAATATTTTTGATTTTTTTGTAATTTAAATATATGAAACTGTAGTTGATGCAGGACAATAGGAGGCAAGTGGGCTTTGGGACTTTCCACTCTATGTTGTTAGTATTGCCTCAAATTAAAACTGACTGAGATGACTATCTTAGGAAACATGCTCCTCGTTGATTTTCAGAGAACCATTAAAGCATGCTATCCTACTTTCTTGGAAACAGTTGATAAGGTGAGCATAGCATTTTCTTCACCCCCAAAAGAGAGTGCAGTTCCTCAATTTTTTCATCTTCAAACTGTCTACCATGGTACACATGAAGAGACTCTTGTACACCCAGATCCCAAACATGTCCTTCTAAGAGGCTTTTAAAGATGGTGGAAGCTTTTTGGTTTTTTATGAGATGCACAGTAATGTACTTAATCATTAATGGTCATGACATGTTTATCTTTCATAGAATACATAAAATATAGCATGCTTAGTGCAAATAATCCTGGATAAGTAAAACATTATAGTTACCAGTGAGAGTAATGACAAATTGAGGTCACTTTCTGAACTTAACTGGGAAGTTCATACTTCCTAGAGTGGTGCACACCTAGAATGGGGCTAAGCACAGGCATTAAACTGGATTATCATATGGTGTGGTGACAGTACTAGAGTCCCATGTCTGTTATTGGCAAGTAGCAAGATTTTGGCAATCAGCCAGTTTCTTTTTAGTACCTGAGTGCCTCTCATTTGCAATAATTGTAAAGGTCTTTCATGCACTAGACTGTAGTCTACCTTTCAACTTCAATAAAGTTGAAATAAACTTCAACTAAAAGAAATACGAAGTTATTCCTCTACATAGGTAGCTAGTAGGCAGTATAAGTGAATCTAGTCTATTGACTTGTACCCAAAATAGCTAATATAATGTTCTGTCTGAAAGAATTGTGTATTATAAATTTTTGGCCCAGTAAAAAGTACTACTCTTCCTATTGCTGCTAATGTGTTACGTAAGACCTTTTGCACTCTTTTTGGTTTTTTGGAAGGGTCAATACAGTTGCAAGTATTTTCTCATGTATCAGAGGTATAAAATGCTAAGACTGTTGGAGTGTAGTGGGTTTCTGGAAGAGGCCAAAAGCTCTGAATGCTCTTCCGTTATAAAGAAGAAAGTGAAAAAAGATTGCTTCTTAATTAGACTGCTGGCACCGTGCACAAGATGTCAGCCAATGCAGTACAACAATAAAACAAAGCTGTAAAATGACATCAGAACATAGCAAATCAAAGAAAAGTTTTCTTTGAATCAGTTCTTTAAAAAGAAATAGGGCTACAGGGTTAAGTAGACAATGTGACAACTGGGGTTGGGCCCCTTACTCAGAGGAATACCCCATTTGCCTGCTCAGAAATAGGAAAAAAGGGGGTGAGGGAGGGAACTCCCCCCCTGAAATCCTTCACTATATTCCTTGAAAAATTGATGGGGCCTGAAACTAGCCCTTTACCGACATGCTTTGCATATTTGACATCTGTCCTCTCCTTTTGAGAAATAAATCAAGTAACAAAAGTAATCTATTTTTGTTCACAGTGCTGGCATACAGTTTGAAAAGGGGAATAAAAAGTTCCCCTTTCATTAGCTGCTTGCTGACCTAACTTTCCTAATTATGAAAAAATGTCCTCATTATGCAGACCTGGTGCAAGCAGCGTGTGGTCATTTTAGACCTTTAGATTGGCAGTGCAGACAGATAATATAAATGATTTCTAGTATAGAAGGAAGATGATTTCTTTCCAACAGATGCACTCACTCCTCTGCTGGGATTTCTGATCCAGATGAAATGGATCATTTCACCAAAAGAAACATGATCAGTCTTTTACATGTGATAGATAAATTGTCTGATTAAATTAAATTAAAATTAAATTGGATTATTTGGGGGTGAAATCGGTGTTATAATTATGTAAAGAAGAAAACCAAACAAACCTGAGGCTAGTGTTTTAGAACAAAATTACTAAACAAACCAGATATATGTGATGTGGTATTTGTGACCAATATTCTTTGAAGGAGGGATTCATTAAAGGGTCAGCATGAAGAGCAGTGGAGCTGAAATATGATTTTTACATAGTATCTGCTTTATTCACATTTGGCAACCAGGAGAGGAAAAAATAAGCTGTTTTTATTCCATGGTGCTGAGACCCAAATTCAAGTTTTCTTTAAAACTCATTGTAAGTGGGACATTTGGTGAAGGCCATGAACTACCTTAATACATATTCCATCATTCCATACTGCATTTTTTTCTTGTTTTTATTCATTTTCAGCATACCGAATGATTGAAAATCCAGCTACATCTAGCTTAGGCTTCATTGTTGGAGCTGAAGCCTCAGATGTGCACTGAATGGCAAATGGCGTACCCAAAAAACTTAGGTCGGACTGAGTGGAGGGGAAGTTGGGATAGTTGAATGAATACTTAATTCCTTATATCTGCTTTATGTCTCTAGTCAGATGGAAACACAGATTTCCCAGTGAAAGAAGAATTATATGGTTTTTCCAAGAACTCTGCTGTCATGCAGAAGAAAAGCTTAGCTTCTACGCAAAGTCTGAGCGAAGAAAAGAGAAGCAGGAAAGAAAGAAAAAGATGTTGCTTGCGAATCTCAGTGGAAAAGCTAGCTTTAAAAAAATCTTATTGGCACAGCCTTTTGGTTTTTAATAAAGAGTAAATCCTTCTGTGACAAAACATCCCATTCCCTTGTGCAATAACAAAGACTTTGTTTCTGTTATCTAAAAGCCATAATTACTAAGGCTCATCCATGAGGCAGGAGGTTATTTTTTCTCATATATTGGCTGTGGTGGTGATGTTGCACCCAACACCAAGACTCCATATGGCATTCTTTGTTTAATTGTAAAAAACCAGACCTTTCACATTTTTAGGATTAACTCTGCAAATTATTGGGAATAATATCTTTACACTCCCATATTTTACCCCTCTGGATTTTCCACATTAAGCAATAAAAAGCCACTGTAAATTACCACTTACTGGGAACAGTTCCTCATGTCAAAAATCGAAAGTATTCCAACAGAAAAAGGAAATGAATATTTTGCTTTGTGTTTTTGAGAATTGATGCATATGGTCACCATACAACCGGAGAGTTCCAATTTTTTAATTTTATTTTACCTTTTTTATTTGGATTTATGCTTTTGCTTGTTTGGGATAGCTATGGAAAAGGAACCATAATATTTGATCCCTTGCTGTTGAGTGACTGGGAGAGACCAGAAACATGTGTAGCTTGGCATGAAAGCCTGGCTGATTAACTCAGTGGAATAACTCCCCTTTGGCTGTCTTTATGATTGTTGTTTTATAACACTGTCTCTCTTTTTTCCATTCTGGTTTCTTGCACATACCTATATAGGTACAACTAAAACATTAAAGATTCCATTCAGGAAAACGTTTGAGACATTTGCCTATGGCACAGTTGAGCATAGAGCTAAGTAAAGATTTTCAGAACATGCCAAAGTAGACTTCACAATAGTTAGTTATACACAGAATTGTAAAATTGTCTGTCTGTGCACATCACAGTTTTCATTGGACTTTTGCTTATTTAACTAACTTATTTTTTATTGACGCAGTGCTCTTTTTATATGTATTATAAATCATTTTAATAGAACAGGCTATCGGCATTTACCCCCGCTGTTCCTGTGAGGCCCTCATTGTTTTGCCAAGAGTATCTCTTGCATATAGGATTTTTATTTTCAAACTTTTATTTTTTTCATTCATTCAGTAATTCAGACAATTACTGTATCAGTGGTGTGGCATATACAAAATCAACACTGCCAGTCTCGATGCAAGGGACTGTGCCAGACAGTACATTTTGTTCAAGATACTTAGAATGGTTCGGGGGAATCAACAGGGTGGCTTAGTAAATCGCAAACCAGTGATCACTTTTTTCTATGTAATATGGTTCCTGCAGGAATCCTCGTGAGGGTGTAGACTACTTAGTTCTTTGCATATGTAGAACATGTTTAGAACCTTCTTTAGAGAAGTTTCAACCAAATATTCTACCGTTCTTCTTGTCTAGTCCACATTATAAAACCAATTTCAAATTGGGGCACCAAAGTTAGGATACCCTATTTTGCATTGTAGCATTCCATTTAGTACTGAGGCCTCCAATACTTGTTTTGGGTTTAGTAAGAATTTGGCACACAGTTTTGAAAAACTCTGCTCCCAGTTCTGAGCTCACCACTGCAGAAAATGCTAGGGTAAATTCCAGTTATAGGATAACTTGCTGTCAGCAACACATCATTTCTGAGCATCCTTTCATATTTAGAGGTTGTATCATGCAGAATTATTTCTGTTGGAGATAATAGTGTGTTTTTGAGTAAGTTTTCATTGGAGGGTGGGGGGGTAGCAGGAGGAATGTCTCTCATACTGTATAGCCTAGTGGTTAGGGATATGGGTGACCCAGGTTCTAGTATCTACTCTGCCGGGTTCATAGTGATCTGGGATGAAAAACATTGCTCTAAATCAGGCAAAGCGGGGACTTGAACCTTTGTCAGCCCCAGCCAGTGTCCTACCCACCAGGCAATGAGACATACAGGCAAACACCAAACTGAATGAAAAAACTCAGGTTTTGATCCAAAAATGGACATTTGAACACAATTTCATTTTCACAAAAGTATTCAAAAAGTGTTGTTGTTTTTTTGTTCCTATGCAGAACAAACACAAATTCGGAATTGTTGTTATGTGGTCAGCTCTAATGATCCCCTTCTAATTCTCTTTTCATTGATTTCAATGGGGTTTGGATCAGACCCATAAACCATTGGCTCTATTCCGTCTTCTTGACTTATATGTTCAACTATGACATGAAGCACAGAGGTCGGCTACCCCTAACCATAGTCTCTGGTGTGTGGCAGGCTTGCTCCCCCTTATCACTTAGTGATGTGAAAACAATAGTGCCATAGAATACCATGGGCTTCGTATCAGGCCCTATGTGAATAACTGGAGTGTTGCATTAAAACCTCCCATTTTTAGTTGTCGCACCTTTTTAAGTTCCTCAAGTATGTGTATAACTGTGTTACCTTTTGGAGGGCAATGGTAGTCTTGTGCAGTTACAGTTCTGACCCGAGAATGCTGTTAGTCCTTCAAAAACACGTTTTCCCATAAATACCAGATGGGAAATCACACTTGAGCCATAAATAGGCTAATAACTCACTAGATGCAGTCTGTGAGACATAAGACATCCTCACTTTGCCCAGACGTTCATATACGAAGTGCTCCTTATTCATGTGTAGGGTTAGTCAAGATCAAGTTTCAGCAGGAAGAAAGAAGCCCTCTGCACAGCATTAACGAGACACCCTCTTTGACATGAAAATGTTTAATCACCCAACATGTAACATGTACAATCATTCAAATTAATGGTGTTCAGCCAAATGTAACATCGCAAACACAGAAAGGCTTGAGTTACACATTCTCCCAGAAGGAAATAAACCAGTTTTTGGCTAACTTATATAACTGAAAATTGCGAGTGTCTGTGTTTATGTGCCAACATGAGCACATGGGTGCCTCTTGTCTGATCAAGACGGTTGCCTCTTGTGTTCTTAAGGAAAAGAGAACTGCCAAACACCACAAAAGGTGACATTTGATCAGACAAGGTGCTGAGCTGCATCCATTTATATCTTATTAATCATTTCAGTGTTCTAAAGAATAATGTTTTGGACGGGAAAAAATTGTTTATAGCCACTTGGATTGTGGAGATTGGAGACAATATGGATAGATGGGGGCCAAAGATGGGTAGAGTTCTGTGTTACCAAGATACAAAAGTAAACAAATGCTTTGTCGGCCCCAAGGCTCAGTACTATGTAGGGGTGAATAGGAAGTTTCTGTAGCTGGGCCTTGTGGCTTCCATAAGTTTGGATAGCTCAGATGAGGATTCCAATTTTTCTGTGCTTATCTGAACTGAATTTCCTCTTCCCTAGTTTGATATAGGTTTTTCCACTGTTGAAATGTTTATATATCTGGAGAGATTGGTTTGCTGTCTGCTCTTATGTGTAATTTAAACATAAGAATGGCCATACTGGGTCAGACCAAAGATCCATCTAGCCCAGTCTCCTGTCTTTTGACAGTGGCCAATGCCAGGTACTTCAGAGGGAATGAACAGAACAGGTAATCATCAAGTGATCCATCCCCTGTCACCCATTCCCACCTTCAGGCAAACAGAGACTAGGACACCATCCCTGCCCATGCTGGCTAATAGCCATTGGGGGACCTATTCTCCATTAAATTATCTAGTTCTTTTTAAAACCCTGTTACAGTCTTGGCCTTCACAACATCCTCTGGCAAAGAGTTCCACACAAGACTGTGTGTTGTGTGAAAACATACTTCCTTTTGTTTGTTTTAAACCTGCTGCCTGTTAATTTCATTTGCTGATGTCTAGTTCTTGTGTTATGAGAAGGAGTAAATAACTCTTCCTTATTTATTTTCTCCACACCACTCATTTTATAGACCTCTATCATATCCCCCCTTAGTCATCTCTTTTCCAAGCTGAAAAGTCCAGTCTTACTAATCTCTCCTCATACGGAAGCTGTTCCGTACCCCTAATAATTTTTGTTGCCCCTTTCTGAACCTTTTCCAATTCCAATACATCTTTTAATTTTACTGTTAATGCGGAGGTTTTATTATAGGTCTTTATACAATAGCAGTCATGTAGTCCTAAAAACGGTGAGAATTATTTAAAGAAGAAAAAGGAAAGTATTATAGTAGTTTGAGAGTCACAACTGAGAAGGGGAAAATTGGAAGGTGTATAATACATTGTATTTTTTATGGGATGTGACCACCTTGTCACATCCCATCTCTAACTCTTGTATAAGTGATCAACAGTTGTATTCATCTGCACCAGGAAAGTCATTTACTTGTAGGTGGGAGAGAGAGCTTAATTTTCTAGTTGGTTCCCATCACTTTAATTTGATATATTGTCACTCTAACTCACTTTATTATCTGAAGCATCTGTGGTAAACAGCTGTTGCTCCTTCCCCACAGTATTTTTTTTATTAAGCTTTTATGTACTTATCTTCACACCTGCACAGGTCACATTTGGGAATGCTTTAGGAAAGGATCCTGGCTGGGCATTCAGGTGGAAGGACAGTGTAACTCTGCCTTTGCTGTTGCTATTTGCAGTTTTGTAGCCATGTTGGTCCCAGGATATTAGCAAGATGGGATGAGTGAAGTATTATCTTTCATTGGAACAACTTCTGATGGTGAAAGAGACAAGCTTTTGAGCTACACAGAGCTCTGCTGCTATACTCACACCACAGGTGCATGTATTCACTTGCCTTCTTCATCGGTGGAGTATAGGGTTCCGCTCTCAAACCTTTGAGGTGCATGCATATTGCTGTGGTGCATGGTTCAGTCCTATGGGCAACCTCTCTCACACATCCTGTACATTTAGCCTAATATTGCAAGCCTTGTTCCTAATCCAAGGTAAATTATTCCCCGGATCATATTCACTCTCCCTCCCTTCAGCTAATGTCAGCAACAGCTTAAACTTCCTTTCCACTCCCCTTTTTCTCCTGGTCACCCTTCCCTTCCATCACAAAAGAATGCCTGTGTGTGTATATATGTGCTGGTTGTGCAATGCCTTCCGTTGGGAGGCATGGGGTGAAGCATGAGTTTTTATTACCCTAATCTCTGTGCACATAGCTGTACATGTTATTGGTCATGAATTTCAATCTTCTCGATAAAACAACTGAAGTACTGTCTGACCTCCCTGTATTCTTAGTCCATATATCCTGCGTATTTACTATTTCTGTCTCTAACTGAGGTGCATGGTAGTTGATCAACAGAGTATATCTAATTAAAATAATTTCATTCCTTGCAAAGAACTGCAAACAAACAACCTCACATAAACCTGTCCCTTACCTGCTTCTAGACCCCCTGAAGGACTTGCACAGCTCGGATAAATTAAATAAGTCAGTACCCTTACATCTGTTTCTGTAAAATATATTATCCAGTATTTCACAAATTCCCACACAAGTTCATGTAGCCCAGACTCTGCACTATAGCCTCCCCGTCAGGTATTGTTCTCAGGAGGGGTCTCCAGATGTTGTAAAAATCCAATATGTGGCCTTTATTCATAGCAGTCACCTTTTCCATTATCAGAGTTTTAGTTAGATACAGGCTCCACAGTGTGAGCAAAGAAGGGCATCTATCCAACCCAGCAGAGCAGGCTATATTTGCATACTGCAGAAGAGGGCTAAGTTTAAGCATTTGGGAAGTTCACCTGAAGCATTCCATAGTGTTGTAAGATCTCCCAACAGACACATACATTGAGTGTTTAAACCCTTCCTGCCAACTCCCCCCTAATATTAATAGCACTGTTGGGATTTGTGCATAGCTCTTTCCAGTACGATCTGATAGAAGGACACGTCCACCAGAAATGACGTTAGCTTATAACTCTGTCCTAGTGTATTGTATGTAATGCATCAGCCCTATTAAAATGTATACATTTAATGTTTGGGTAGTGTAATGTTGCTGTAAGATCTTAAAGGATGTCTCTTTTGATTCCACTCTACTAAAATAGTTTTAACATTCGTAAACGAAGCTTTGCATGTATCATTGTCCCTCTTTAAATTCCATATAGGATATCCCAGGCTTTCTGGACTTTGCCAACAAATGTTTCACATTGATCATTTAGCAGTTTACACTGTGGAGCTCATATATTTATTTATGTATGGGCCACCTTCATTACTATTTTTTTCGGTAAACAAGAACAAGCTAATGTGCTACCTGACTCTTGGTTTTGGGTGGTGATATACAGACATAGCTGTAAATAACTAAAAATAAGTTTACAAGAGATTGTGCAGAATAAGTTTAAGAGTTCAAAGGTGTGCAGGTCATGAGATCCAAACCCACCTGACAAATATACAATGCTTCCCTTCTAGGAAATGTCTCTGGGACCTTCCTGAGCTAGAGCTGGAATGCAGAT
The DNA here is from genome assembly GCA_037349315.1 of Chelydra serpentina. NCBI lineage: Eukaryota > Metazoa > Chordata > Testudines > Chelydridae > Chelydra > Chelydra serpentina. The sequence goes on from JBAIAC010000032.1 coordinate 9,042,882, forward strand.
TTTTTTTAAAAGTGCATTTGGATTCATTAATCAAAAGTGAGATGGGACACATTGTAGTATGGGGAAACTTGCACTGCTACCTCATGTGTTCTGTTCTGTTTTATACAGGCTCTTATCCACACTCATTACCACCATATCTGAGCACCTTCTTATAGTGCTGTAAGCAATGTGACTAACATCTGTCACTTATTCTTTGTTCTCTCATCCTCTCCTTAGCAGGAGAACCATGTGCAGTGGAGTGGTTTGGTAGGGTTTTAGGTTTGGGGGACTTTAGAAATATAGTGCTCTGTATTCATGTTAAAAAAGGCAATATCAAAGAAATGAGTCTGCACTTGGAGCAGAAAGTGGTGAGATTTGATGATCCTGAGTTCCTGGGGGAGTTCATTCCACAGTCTTAGACCAGTCTCCAAGAAGTCCTGTCTCCTGCACAGATGAGCTTTACTCTTGTGTTGAGAGTTCCATTGTGTCAGAGGAGCAAAGTTGTTGGCCATGGTCTTCATCCTAGATCTTTAGATGGTCTTTTAGATACCCTAGGCCCTGATCATTCAGTGCCTTAAAGAAAAGGACCAAGGAATAATCAGACCTTATTCCTGATTCAAAATTCTATGGGAAGCCCAGTGTAGGGAGCAAAGGACAGGTATGATGATGTGCTCGCTGTAGTCTGTGTTGCTGAGGAGACATGCTGCAGCATACTGTACCAGGTAGAGATCCTTCAGTGCTGAAGGCTTCATGCCCAAGTATATTGCATTGCTGTAGTCTGGCCAAAAAGTGATGAAAGTGTGAATCACTGATGTAAGGTCATTGTCTGCCAGGATGGGATGGAGTTTCCTACCCAGCCAGAGATAATAACGTTACTTGTGGATGCTGCTATGTGAAACTTAATGTGTGTGAAGAATCCAGGAGTGCTAAACTACAGACCAAACTGACCAGTTCTTTGAGATGGACTTTGCATTTTCCCATTCATGGGATGCTCCAGACCGGTGCAGCCTGAACAGTAGAGCTTCAACTAGCAGTAGTCATAAGAGTGATCACACTCCTCCCTCAGCTGGTCCTCCGACCAGCTGAATGTTTCGTGAGGAGCTCAGGAATCCTGTCGGACCTGGGATTAGTTATATAGTTTAAAATCTTAATGGTTAGTAGTTGTAGTTATAGATAGTTAGTTAGTAATAGTATAGTTAGTTTTAATGGAACAAAAAAAAAGAAACCCGATTTATAAAGATGTGTAGCATTGTCCAGCATTGTTCCCAGCATCTGACACACATTTTCTGTGCCTGTCATGTTTAGGGGAAGGGCACTCACGCTCCAAATGCTCAATTTTCTCTATGTTTATCTCAAGAACAAAAAAAGAAGCCATCTGGAACTGAAAGGGAACAGACTCCTGAGATGATCCATAGACCATCATTGTTCCAGGACAGTTCTCTGGGTAAAAGAGAGAAGCCATCTTTGTTGGACTGTAAGAGGTCTGGTGACCAGGCTCAGAAACAGAGTAAAACCTCTGAGGTGTCAGCCTCTATGTCTAGCCAATATTCTAGATAATGATTTATCTACCCAGGAAGCCGTCAGTAGTCAGCCGTCTACAGTGTCAGCGTCTCTCAAGAGAGCCAATCTGTGAGTGAGGGATTCTGTTATACAAACTAAATTTAAGGAACTGAGTACTGATATGCTGCTTTTTCAAAAGGTGACAAAACCATCTTCCTTGGATCTATTACTCTTGGATCCGAATGAGCCAGTGAAGCAAGGGCATACTGCAACACTGGTGACTGATAGTACGGCACCTCAGCACATAATTGTTCAGACACAGGTTCATAGATCAGATCTGACCTCAGATCCACCAGGTGTGGAGTCAGTTATGTTATTTGAGCAAGGAGAAACCATACTCCAACAGTTTCAAATATATCTGTCTCCAGAAAGGAAAGGACATGTAGAGTAATTGGGGGGATTCTGCTCTTCCTCCAACTCCAAGGACACCTTCTGGATTCCCAGAAAAGAACTTTTCTCCAGTTTCCCATTTCCCTTGTTCAGTCAAGGGTATTTTTGTCTCCAGTTCTGTTGGAACCGAGAGTGATTTCGGATCAGACAAAGAATTTGATTTGGAGTCTGGATCTGTGGAAGGAGTATTATGAGCAAAGACACCTGTATGACACGTATTCATATGAACAAAGATATATGCATTCAGATCTGAATATGGGGTTTTGGCCAGATTGGCAGATACCACTGTGGATGCATTTGCCTCATTGGCCATCCCTGGTTCCTTATTAACAATTCCTGATGTATGGGAATGGAGCTTCTCTGAGCGAGTGTGTAGATGAAGTTCAACCTCCGGATCTGACAGACACGGATCTGATAGAATCTGTGAGTCCTCATAAGTCTCCTATAACATGGAAGTAATTTTTTTTGGAAGAGGAAGAACTGATGGGATTAAGTCATTTCCCGATTCTGCAGCTTTTCATGAGTTATTGAACTGCACTAGCAGCACTCTAGATATTCCTTCAGTTTCCGTTGAGGAGTCATCTCACCCAATGTTTGATATTTTGGGAGCAGCAACTAGACAAAGGATTATTTTTCCATTATTGGAGGTATTGAGCCAACCAGCAAAAGCCATCTGGAATAATCCTTCATCTCCTCAATCTTTATCAAAAAAGGATGATAAATTGTACCCGTTTCCCCAGAAGGGTATGGCCGTGTTCCACACCCATCCGTCTCTAAATTCTTTGGTGGTAGAAGTGACTTTACAAACATCAAAATGTGCCCCACTACTCTCTATTCCATCTGACAAAGAAGGGAAGAGACTAGATGACATTGGGAGGGAAATATTTTTCCACCCCTTTAGCTATGCATATTTCAAACTATGAGGCAGTTATCGTACCAGTATCATCTTTGGGGGAAGATGTTATCATTTTTAATACACTATCAGAGGAACATAAGCACTTTGTGACTGCTCTGGTCAAGGAAGGACAGAATGTTCCCAAAGACCAATTGAGAGCAACATTTGACTCTTTGGATGTTTCTGCTCAGGTAGTAGCATCAGCCATCTCTTTAAGGAGGCATGCATGGCTCAGTTCAGTAAGAGTCCCTCATGAGGCAAAAGTGAGGATTGAGGATCTTCCCTTGGAAAGGGAATGTTTATGTAGGGTACAGACAGATATAATGTTAAAGAGGGAAAGGTTTACTCCCATTGTTTTATAATTTCAAAAAAAAAAAGATGGGGGTCTTTGCTCTATATTGGATTTAAGAAAATTAAACACCCACATAAAGAAATTTCATTTCCGTGTGTTGTCTCTAACTTCTCTAATGCCTTCTCTTGCAGTTCTGGATTTCAAAGATGCATATTTCCATATGTCAGTTAGACCCTGTCATCAGAGATTACCTGTGTTTTGTGGTTGAGCAGGACCATTTTCAGTACATGGTCCTCTCTTTTGGGTTGTCTATGGCACCCAAAGTTTTTATGAAATGTCCATCGGTGGTAGTAGCATATGTAAGAAGACAAGGGATGTTTCAACCATACCTGAAAAATTGGTTAATAAAAGCATTGTCTAGTGAGGACATCCTATTGCATGTAAAACAAATATGTTGTCCTTTTGCCAATCTAGGATTACAAGTAAATCAGGAGAAGTCAGTTGTGATCCCAACTCAGATGATCCCCTTTATTGGGGCAACACTAGATTTGACTATGGCAAAGGCTTTTCTCCCAGAAGACAGGTTTATAAGTAGTCCATAAATCTCCACAAAAAACAGTATTGATTTTTCTGTGGCTGCTAGGTGTATTTGCTTCAACCACATCTGTGACACCATATCCTTGTCTTCAGATGAGAGACCTCCAACACTGATTGGCAATAAATAACAGGTTTAGAAAGTATACACTGCAGAATAATAATTCCACAGCAAGTGTTTTTGATACTAATGTGGTGGAAAAATGCCCAGAATGTAGTGATCAGTGTACCCTTCAGTTCTCCTGCCCCATCACTGATACCACAGATGTACCTACAATGGGTTAGGGAGCCCAATTGAACAACAAGCTCTTAGTCAGAGTTCACTGGTCACCAAAAGAAAAGACTCTTCACATCAGCATATTAGAAATGAGAGCAATCAGATTGGCTTTAAAGGTATTTTTAACTCAGGTATAACGCAAGATAGTAGCTTCAGGTAGTAACAGACAATAGGATGATGCTATATTATCTGAACATATAAGGGGTGGCTTCATTCTCTACATTTATGCATGGAGGTGAAGAGCCTTTTGGAACTGGTGTATAGATCACATTAGCGATCCAAATAATCGGGGAGCAAAACACCCTTGTGGACCACCTGAGAAGGTCAACATTTCAGATGCATAAGTGGTCTTTGAAGGACAGAGTAGTAATACACCTCTTCAATTTATGGGGGAGTCCAATAATAGATCTTTTCACATCCATCAACAACAAAAAGTGTCAAAATGTTTGCTTGAGAGCAGGCAGGAATAGGGAATCAATATCAGATGCCTTTCTAATTCACTGGGGTCCCGGCCTGATGTATGCATTTCCCCCAATTCCCCTTCTAAACAAAATAAGACAGGACAAGGCCAAGGCCAAATTTTAATAGTGTCAGCATGGCCAAGGCAGCAATGGTATCTAAACTTAGTTCACCTGTCAAAAGGTCTAATAGAAGTATCAGACTTGTTGTCACAGCAACACAGCATGATTTATCATCTAGATTTCAGTCTCTCCATCTAATAGCATGGGGGATAGGACTCCGGGTGGGAAGTTTAGAAAAGAGTTGCCCGTTGAAGATGCAGAATGTATTGCTACATTTTAGAAAGGAATCTGCAAGGTGATGTTACAGTCACAAATGGAAAAGGTTTTTCTTGTAGATTTCTATGTATGATATGGATCCATATACAGTACCTGTTACTTACATTTTACAATATCCGTTGTCCTTAAAAAAAAAATCTCTCACTGTCTTCAGTAAAGATTAATCTCTCAGTCATATCTGTATACCACATACATGTGGAGGGAAAATCAGTTTTTACTAATAGGATAAGACACCTTATCCCATCTTGGGATTTGAATATAGTGCTCTTGCAGTTAATGAGCTCCCCCTTTGAGCCTTTGGATAGCTGTGATTTATTTTATTTGTCAGTTAAGACTGTATTTTTGATAGCCATTACATCTGCGAGATGTATAAGTGAAGTGCATGTGTTGATGTCTGATTCACCATTCAAAGTTTTTCATGAAGACAAGGTAGTTCTTTGTACATACCCTACATTTTTACCAACAGTGGTTTCAGACTTTCATGTAATTCAGTCTATAATTTTGCTGGTTTTCTTTCCTAAACCTCGTACTCATGATGGAGAGTCTATGCTGCATACTCTGGATGTTAGAAGGATTCTAGTCTTTTATTTAGACAGCACCAAACAATTTAGACAACCCCATAAATTGTTCATTGCTTATGAAATTAAAAATAAGGGAAAAGCTGTTTCTGTACAAAAGCTCTCTAGATGGGTTAGAGTGTGTATCAACATCATGGATGAATCAAAAGGGCTGTCCTTTCCTGAAGGAATTAGGACACATTCTACTAAATCAAAGGCAGTGTCTATGTTTTTTTCTAGGCATATTCCCTTCATAGAAATATATAGAGTGGTAACATGGAGTTCTAACCACACATTTACTTTAAACACTATTCCTTAGATTTAGAATCTAGATCTAATGGAAAATTTGGAAAAGCAGTTCTACAGTCCTTATTTAATTAGGACTTCCTGTTCCCACCATGCTGCTTGGGTTATTGCTTGTCAATTATCCCATGAGTGGGAATATGCAGAGGATCCTCAAAGGAGAAATGAAGGTTACTCGCCTGTAACTGAGGTTCTCTGAGATGGACTCTGCATATTCACAGTCCCTGCCCGCCTTTCCCCACTACCTCAGAATCCTATTGATCAAAGAGTTTGGGGTCAAAGGGGAAGGAACCAAGGCAGCTGGAGCACCATACCCCTTCTATACCCTCATGTTGGAATGTTCAAAGTTCTCTGAGGGGAGGGGCAAGGGAGGAGCATGAGCACTCTAGCAGCTACTGCTAGTTAAAGCTCTACCATTCAGGCTGCACTGGTCCGGAGCATCCCAGGAGTGTGAATATGTAGAGTCCATCTCAAAGAACCTCGGTTACATAAGTTCTTGAAGAACCTTGAGATGAGATGAGTTACAGATGAGTAACCTTCATTTCTGGATTTGTATCTTCAACCAAAGGATACTTCACCATGGTTGCAAATTCTTCAAAATACTTTCCTCTTCCCACAGACATCACCTGTGCCTTGCTTGAGTTCAGTTTCAGCCAGCTGTTCTTCTTCAATGAGCTAATCTTGTCCAAACACTGGGCCATCTTGGTGGTAATGATGTGGTTGTATTTGGTGAAGAATGGGCAGAACCTTGTGTTGTATGTGTATTGCTAGCGCTGTCACGTCATCTGACCAGTTCAGCTAATGGTTGCATGTAGACATTGAAAAGGGCAAGAGAGACAGTTGATCTTTGTGGGACTCCTGTGATGCTGGCAGACCAGATGCAAGCTCATGCCAGTGCCCAGGGCCTCACTGACCACTAATAAATGCATAGCTGGAAACCAGTCTGGCTCTCCTGTGGGTTAGTATAGTTAAAATAGATATTAGTGTTATAAGAATGTGTTTAGTGGTTAGGCTTTATGAAATGCTTGTAGGATGCTGCAAGTATTAATCCTGCTTATACTATCTGTATCACATGGCATAAAGTTATATTGAGTATTTACTTTGCAAGCCCCTGTGTAACCCACCAAGCAGGAAAAGAAGCATTAATTAAGATAAAGTGCTCGTCCTGCACACAAGATGCCCCATTGAAAGCAAATGAGGCCTTGTGTAGCATTAAAGGACAGGGACCTTGTTGAGTGCATTCCTCACTCTTTCCAGGAAGGGAAGGTCTGCGCATGAATTCATCCCATCAGATTGGATTCTGGGATGAAAGGGATAAAAGTCCCTGAGAAGGAGAAACTAGGATCTTTATGTTGTCTGGACTCTGAGGGACAAAAATTCCTCAACTAAGCAAGAGATCCCCATGCTACTTGCCATGGGTCAGCCGTAAACAACATATAGAGCTGCTTATTATAGAAGCTTATATTACCTTTATAAATCTAAGACTGGAACTCATTTGTATGTGTATGTTCTTGTTTTAATCTTATAAATAACTCTCATTTCTTTTCTTAGTTAATAAGTCTTCAGTTAGTTTATTCCAGGATTGCCTACACGCGTTGTCTTTGGTTTGAGATGTGAATACAGTTGACATGGGATAAGTGAGTGGTCCTTTGGGACTGGGTGTAACCTGAATATTGTTGTGATTTATGGTGTAAAGTGACCATCTACTACATAGTCCAGCTTGCCTGGTTGCTAAAATAGACTGGAATGCCCAAGGGGACCATCTGTGACTCCATGGTAAGACTGTTTTAGTGCTTTAGTTGTTCACGCTTGTTTTTGGGTTGCTGAAATCTAATTATAGAACTCACAAGCAGTTTGGGGTTGTGCCCTGCTTCTGTCCTGAGCTTGGTATTCTTTTAAGCCACTCCAGGCAGTGTGACAGCTCCATAAGCGAGGGGGTTGGTAGTGGAGATGCAGTTTCCCATTATTACTCAGTGGTAAGGATACGATTTAGTCACAGAGATCATGGAAGCCACGGATTCTGTGACTTTACCAGACCTCAGTGACTTCTTTGGCTTCAGTTGTCAGTGACTATAGCCAGTCGGAAGAGGAGCCATGTGTCCCTGCCCCACAGCTGCAATTGGAGCTGATGCTGTGTGCCACACACCCCTCTCCCCCGTGGCTGCAGCCGGAGCCAGGGCTATATGCCCCCTGTCCTGTGGCAGCGGTGGATTAAATGGGGCTGGAGCCAGGGCTGTGGGCCCCGTCGGATGGCTGCTGCCAGAGCCAGGACTGTGCACCACCCCCTTACCCCCGATGTGGCTATGGCCGGAGCCAGGGCTGTGGGCCCTTGCCCCATGGCTGCAGCCAGAGCCGGGACTGTGTGCCCCACCTCCCATGGTTGTGGCAGATTACACCGGGGCAGAAGCTGGGGTTGTGCATCCCCACTCTGCGGCTTGGGCCAAGGCTGGGGCTGTGCCTCCCTTCCCCCGTGGTGTTGGGGCTCAGGCTGTCAGTCCCCCCACCTCCACAGAGGGACTTGGACTGTCATTCCCCCACACGTGGCTCCAGCTGTCATTCCTGATCCTCCCGCCTTCCTCTCCCATCCCCGGTTATTTTTCGTAAAAGTCACAGATAAAAATAACCATGACAAAACCTTAACCTTGCCCACTGGGTGCTTCCTTCCAGGAAAGTCTTAAACCATTTTAGCACATTGCCCTGAACCCTTGTCACCTCTCTCAGGCAAGTAAGCGGTATTTCATGGTGAAGAGTGTTGGTTATTGCAGAAAGGTTCAGGAGGATCAGAATGGATGCCTGCTCTTCATCCATTGACAACAGAAGATTATCCATCAGCGTCAGGATCCCAGTAAGGGCAGTTAGGGCCAAGGGTCAGAGCAAGGGCAAACCTGAGGTTGGGAGTAACTGAAGAGTTTGTAATTGGGTTCCAGGCCAGGATTGATAGCAAGGGTCAGAGTCAGGAGGTGAAGTCCAAATCAAGCTGAGGTCAAGCCAGGAATTGTGGAGCAAGGAGCAGGAACAGTCATGGCAGCTACAGGATCTGTTGCCTGGACACTTCCTCGAATGTCCCTTAGGTTTCTATAGGGCAGGGAGCCAATCAGGAGGTGGAATGTCCCCTGGTCTGTGTCCATAGTGGGTCATGGGAAGTGGAGCGCAAGCTAGTTATAGCTGGAGCTTGGTGGCAATGCCAGCTACCTGGTAGCTCTGTTGGCCTGGGTTCTAGACCCGTAGGACCCTACAGTCAGTGTTACCAAAGCAGTTTCATTTCTATGTCCTGGGCTGAATCCAGACTGTCTAGTTTCAATTAGATGAGCTTGTAGTTGGCCTTTGGCTATCATCTCTATAAGCTTGCTCGGAAATAGGAGGTTTGACACTGGGCGTTAGTTGGCCAATGTTTCCAGGGTGGGTTTCCTTTCCATAGATAAACAGAGCACTTGTATTTCTAGGACTGACAGTCTGGCACCTTTAACCAGAACTGAATTCACTTAAATTCTTGAGTTTATATTAACAGATACATTCTCGAGCATTTGAAACCATAGCACTTTTTCAGATTTTCACAAAGGAAAATAACAGTATCATTTAATTCTTGGTTGTAAAAATGTTCCAGGCATCAGAGTTTGGTCTATCCATCATCCTCCCTGCTCAGCTTGTATTACAAACAACAACATTTACAGATTTACCTTGTCCTGTCATTCTGGATTTCATTTGATTTCATTTTATGCCTGCTGCATATTCCTGCTGATACTGCCAAGTTCTTTAAATGCTTGGCTCTGTCTACCTTTAACTTACCTAACTCCTCTCTACCTTTGGATTAACTGAGATCTTCACTGTGGTCATAGAAGGCTCTCCTGGAGAAAGCAGTATTGGCCTTACTTAGACTTATGCAATGAGTTTGCTCTCACATCTCAGATGTCCCAGGTTTCAAAGCAAAGTCAGTCTAGAAACATAGGAGTTGCTATGCCATATCAAACTAGTGGTGCATCTAGTCTAATAACCTTGCTGCAGTGGCCAGTGCTTGATTCTTTAGAGCCAAATTAACCCTCCCCTCATCACTGTCCCTGTATGACATCATCCACTTGTGCGATGTTGTACCTGGGTGAAAACATTTTCTCCTGACCCATGGCAAGCAATCAGGATACACCTCAAGCAGGGTCTGAAGGCCTGATTTTCCTCTCCTGCTCCCAATGCACCATACACAGTGTGTTTATATCTATTACAACATTTTCATATGTGAGTAGTGATTCTGAGAGTCTTATTTTTTGGAGGGAAGGGTAATTGAAAGGGGCCAGATTATGAGAAAATGTTGAGCAACTGCCCTCAGAAAATCAGGCCACTTTAAGGTGTCTCATTTTGCTCACCCAAGCTCACTAGTTACGCTTGAAAATCTAGGCTGTACCTTTTCCTTCTTCATTTATCGAAAAATTAAGCAAGATGAATTTGCAATGAGCCATCCATGCAATGAGCCATTGATGTTTTTATATTTGTGGTAACATACAGCAGTGCTTGCCCTCCATCCAAAGGTCTAAAATCACATTTCAAATGTAATTATGCCTCACAGTACTCCTCTGAGTTAAGAAAGCATTGTACGTACTTGGGCAAAAGGACAGACAGGTGAATCTGCCCATAGGCTAAATTTATTTTACTGTTCTTAAAATGTAAATCTTTTATATTTTATAGTTCAGTGCTTTGGAAAGGTCCCGTGCTTATGCGCAATACTGTTATCACACAGTTAGTGGCAGGGCAAGCCCCCCAATGCTACCCCATCAGTGAGCCTCAATCCAGTTCTAGAAGGACCACCTCATAGAGAGGATAGCTACATCTCCAGTTCATGTGATACTTGTCATCTCTGCTGAGACAGCCACTGGTGCCAGTTATGTAGTGCTGATGGTTTTCCCGAAGTTGACACATGTCCACCAGTAACTGGTCTGAGACCACCAACTGGTTTAAAATACAAAGGTGATATTTCCCCTCTGTGCTCCCCTGCGCTTTCCATTTGGATGTATTTTAGAATAGTGTTAGCAGCTTGTCTCCTGCTGTTCAATATGGGGAGCACATCCCCATACACATTGCGTAAGGTCGGCTACTGTGCAGTAACCTGTTCTACAAGATTTGTGGAGATGTGAATCCACATCCATCAGAGCTGGAGTGAGCTCTGCAACTAGCTCAGTGACAACCAGATGTCAGTGCTATAAATTAACTTTCCAAAGAAACCATTGATATGGGCTTTGCCTATAGGCACCATTACATTCTTTTATGGTTGTGGTGGTTGGCAATTCAATATTTGTGTAAAGCCTGTTAAAAAATTCCAGTATAAATAAATGGTAACTTTTTTTTTAAATTAAAACAGTACATGTGAAGATAGTAAAATCTTCTATTGTCCAGCATAAAATAATATAGTACTTCACAGTATTATTGTGCCTTTTATACAAGGATCTCCATTATGCCTCAATACCTGTTATGACATGTGTTGTCACAACGTCTTATATAGACAGGAAAGTTAAAGCACAGAGGGGTCAAGGGACTAGTCCAAGGTCATGTAGTGACTTAGTGGCAATGCTAGAAATAGATCCCAGTAGTCAAGCCATCCTTGTTCTAATGATCTTGTGATGAGTGTTACTGTGGCATTTTAAGTAAGGATTGGACGAGCGCACATCTGTCTCAAATGAGAGTGAAGGAACTGAATCAGGTCGGTCATAGCTGACAGACTGATAATTGGAAATTTGAATGCCTGGTGTTATATTCTCTTTCTGTTACCATGTTCATTTGTAGGTTTTTGTTCTTGATGGAAATGGTTTCAGTTATGATTTATTACTCTAGCAAGTTTTGGCTTAGGAAGATCCTTCAGGAAAATGAAAACCTTCCATGCCATTTGAAAATGCCATAAGAATAAATACCATTGTCATATTCTGGAGATTTTCAGTGCACACAGTTCAGCTGCATGTTTCAATTTTCCTACTTCTCAGTTTCCATTGTTTGCAGGGGAGGGTGTTGCTGGTATTAAATTAAACCCTACATTTTAACATGGTTTAAGGACTGTTTCTGAAAGCTTATTCTACAGGGACCACAGTACCATCTCCCTGCTCAAGAGGTAAAGAATCAAGAGTTTATTCATAAGATTTTCCATGATCTATTTCCCAGGCTTAGCTTTTCAAATAGCGTTTCCTTTAAAAAATACTTTGCTGTCTTGCAGTTCAATTTCCTGTAGCACCGGTTATGTTGAGAATCACAGTCACAGTATTATCTGAACGTTTCTGGATTGCAACGTGCAAACTAAGCAGAGGGAGGGGTAGAGGAAAAGGAGGAAGGGGGAGAAGGTTCTTTCCGTTCCTAAAAGTAATTGTCCTGATGTGATGGAAATTGCAGTCACCTGCCCCGTGCTGGAAAATCTCTAGCTACAGGGAAGTCCACGGCGGCATCACTTCATTACAGTTACCAGCAGCCTCATGCTGGACAGCAGCTATGATGGGGCAGATGAAGGGAGGATACTGAAACAACAAAAACAATTGGGGGTTTCAGTTGCACAGTGAGTCTACTGCACAAAAGGGTTGTGTTTTGTTGTTTGTGGCAGGAGTTTGAGAGTCAGGAGGTAAAGGGCTCTAGATTCTTAGCCCAGGTCTACACTAACCCCCCCTGTCAAACTAAGATACACAACTTCAGCTACATTAATAACGTAGCTGAAGTCGAAGTACCTTAGTTCGAACTTACCTGTGGTCCAGACGCGGCGTGCAGGCTCCCCCGTCGACTCCGCCTACTCCACTCGTCGAGCTGGATTACCAGCGTCGACGGCGGAGCACTTCCTGGTTCGATTTATCGTGTCTTGACAAGACGCGATAAATCGAACCCAGAACATCGATCCCGCGCCTCCGACGCAATGGGTAAGTATAGACATACCCTTAGTTACTCCAGTGTAAATCCAGACTCAGTTACTGTCAGTTGAGTTACTCTGGTTTTACACTGGTATAACTGAGATCAGAATTCAGTCCATCAGTTCTGTTCCTAGCTCTGCCTACGGTTCACTGCGAGACATTGAACAAGTCACGGATGGCCTGATTTTCAGAGGTGCTGATCACTCAAAACTCCCACTGAAAACATTGGGTGCTCAGCACATTTGAAAGTCAGGCCATTAACTTCTCTGTGTCTCAGTTTACCAGTTGTAAAACTACTCACCTCATAGAGGGCCGATATTTAAATTAATTTATGCTTTTTTTTTGTAGAGTCATTTCAGATTCTTGGGTGACGGGCCTTATACAATATACAGTATGTGCATGATAATATTAATATTTACACTTTAAACCGGAGAAGAAATGCTTCTTGCCTATGTGAACTTTCACATAGGCAAGCAAAGACAATAGATCTTTCATTTTACCTGTGTTTGTGGATCTTTCTCTTTTCTTCTACACTCTTATTATTTCTTAGAAAGATGCATCTGGTGGCTTTTTGTCTAACTGGCAAATAGAAAGCCAAACACCTGTGTGCCAGCTGACTATCTGTATACATAAGTGAATATTTGGCCTGTTATTGCTAACCTAGATTCTAACTAAAATCACAGTGTAATATCCCAGTAGGTATTTCCTCCTGCTTAATGTTCATATTATTTTGCAAGGGATTAAAGCTAAAACTGATCTTTTAAAATGTTCTTATACATTAAAGTATCACCCACAACTTGAAAATTATACTTCTATCTGAACATTTTGTACATCTGTGGTTGCAGGTAGCACCTAAGGTCACTATAACTGAAAGACATTAACAGATAAAATTCTCTATTTTTGCAGTTTGTTTACTTTTTGTTTGACAATTTGAAATATGTCTAGTTATTCCCACAGTTTTTCTGTATCGTCACTTAGCAGGGGACAAACTGAGTAATTGAAAAAAATCCTTATAATCAGGCGAGCAGAAAAATCCTAATACAAACGGAAGAAAATATTTTAAAAAATATTTCAGGACATTGGGTGAAATCCTGGCCCCACGGAAGTCTTTGGGAGTTTTGCCTCTGACTTCAGTGGGGCCAGGATTTCATCTGTAATGTTTAAAGGATGCTCTGTCACAAATGATATTTTTTAAAAAGCTAGTCAATTTCACAAAAAGTTCAGATTGGCAATGTCCCCTTAAGTAATATATGTTGCACTTTAATAAATATGCTGTATTCAGAACATGTTAATACAAACTCAACATTTATTACATCCCGTGCTTTATATTTTTAATCCTATGAAAGAGTCATAATCTGAGTACAGCACTTCTGACTTTGAATTTCAGTTCTGAAAATGAAAGCCTGTGGTGTACTGGAGTCACTTCTCTGTTCCAGTTCCACCCTCTGAAAAATGGAGATAATACTACTTACTCCTAGGGGCGTTGTGTGGTGTAAACCTTTCATCTGACCCACCACTTCACACAGTTACTCTCAGTGCAGTACTCCTGTAATGCTGCCAGGATGGTCGCCAGCTTTCTCAGTTCCCTCTGCACAACTTACTTCTGCAACTCCCAGACCAATAGCATCTCCAGCTGCCACTCTCCAGAACGCCTCAGTCCATTCCTGCAGTTCTCTGTCCAGATCTTTAGCTGTTTCCTCACTTCTTCAGTTCCCAGTGGGGCTGTGTACACAAATTCTGGCAGTTCCCCTCTGAGCTGGGCACACAGATTCTGATCTGAACACCTCTTCACTTCCTTCTCTCCACATAGCCTCATCTCTAGTTGCCCAGCTAGTCGCCTTTCCAATTCCTTCACACACCCCTGGAGGGGAGATGTGATAGCCATCTACAAATATGTGAATGGTGACATTACAGGGGAACGATAACACGGGCGTTCAAGAGGGTAAATCCAGAAGCAGTGGCCTTAAATTGTGAAAAGGAAAATGGATACAGAATATTAAAAAATAGCCTGACAATGTGACCCTATCAGTCTGCAGAATAGTCTCTCAAGGGCAATGATGGAAGCCCCATCACTTGGAACATTTAAAACTAGGTGGAGAGAACGCTAGGACATGAACAATACAGTAGGAGACAAGCCAACCTACATAGAGAGATGGACTCAGTGATTGAATAGCTCTTTACCACCTCTAATTAATGTGATTCTATAAGAGAGAGAGAGAGAGAAATGGAGGAGAAGGTGATAAGCCATAAGGACTATTTTGTGGAGGGAAAGAGCTATAGAAAATGTGGCATGCTCTGCTGCTTGCTACAATCTTTATAATGTAAAAATATTATACAGCAAAGGGTTAAATCTGAGCCGATGACTCTCAGAAAACATCTTAGAATTCATATGACAAAACGTGAAGGTCTTAATTTTAAATGACCGAAGGCAGACAGCAGGTCATGGCCTTTTGGGGAATTTGAAGCAGAGCACTCTTTGGGGAACAATACAAGTTTGGAAGGTCAAGAGCTGATTCCTAATCATAAGTGCAAACACTCTCATGTGTATCTAATAGGAACTGGGAAAGAGTTTTTAAGCATGCTGAGCTGGAAGAACTTGGAGAGGAAGCCTTTTAGTCTCTTCATTTTAAATGTTGTATCACAATTTTTTCAATCAGGTGATAATGTAAGACACAGGGTCATCAGAAGTAACCACACACACAGTGTTATAATGAGATCAATAAACAGTTGAGCCACTCATCTTCCTGATTCTTGATATAAACCTGATTGAAAAGAGATGGTTCTAACTTAACTTGTTTTAGCAAAACAGAAGACGAAGGGAAAAAAGAGCTTCCCACATTAAATTTAGGAGCAGTCCAAATAAAACTAATGCTAAAATTACCCAATTTACTCCAGGCTTTATGAAGAACAAAGGGTAAGTAATTTTCAATTAGTGAAAGGGCATTGGAATGCAGGTTTTAGAGGGATAATTAATTGAGAGAGATTTCATTTTGATTAGCATTTCTTGAAAAAGTGCCATCTGAAGTGGTTTTGGGAGTGCAGGGCAGTCTGTTGCAGATGGGTGGGAGACTGGCATGCAGCACTAATGGGGTCACAGAATAGATTAGAATCTATCATGCTCCTGAAAATAACACACAAAATTAGGGCAAGCAAGGAAGGATGGTCTTGTGGTGAAGGTTTAGGCCTATGCAGTAGGAAGCCTGGGTTCTATTCTAGCTTCTGCCACAGGTTTCCTGTGTGGCCTCTGGCATGTCATTTAGGGCTGGATTATGACCCTGTCCTATGCATCCAGACAGGGGATCAAGACAGCCCCTCCTCTTACTATTTTCCCCCTCGTTTCAATTCCAGGTGGCGCGGTATAAGAGTGGGAAAGAGACAGGAATAGCAGCTGTATCCCCAGTATTCCCTTCCCACAAGCTGGTAGGGATGGAGTTGGGATGGGAAGTGGATGGAGCCTTAGCTTCACCCCTTCTCCTTCCAGGGTGTCAACCAGCTGAGTCAAGGCTGCATGTGGAGGGAAGTAAGAGACGACTACAGGGAGTTTTCTTCTTCAGGGGGAAGCAGGGAAGGAACTCACTTGGTACCACGGTTCCTACTAGGGCAGCATATTTATGGTTCAATGTGCCCCCGAATATTGCTGTTCCTCGCTCTCCCCATAAATCAAATAGGAATGATAATACCTACATCATATGAGGTTTTGGGGCTTAACTCTGTCAAGCAAAGAGTTTTCAGATCCTCAGCTGGAAGGGAACAGTGCAGTTCTTATTCAGTTCAGAACACTATTTAATAATTTAAATAGCGAGTATGAGTTCGTCCTCTTCTGTTTACTTTGGTTAATGTATCAGTTAGGGAACTGAGATATTTTAAAAGGAGATAAATCATCTCACTCTGCAGCTTTCAATAAAATCAACCAACGAGTGTTAGCCAAACATGAGCATCTTTGACATCCAGCAAATTAGTTGCACATCACACAGTGCTGATTGCTACTGGAAAGCAATATAAACATCACATTTTACATGACACTTGTAAAATCTGTTTCTTCCTTTTTTTTGTAACGTCCATCCCTTCATTGATGTAGCATGCCAAAAACTTTGCTAATTGTGTGATGCAGTTGAAGGAAACAATTCTGACTGCCAAGTTTAAAAAAAAATGTTTATAAGGATTGTTAAAACATTTTTTGGCTGATTCCAAATTCACTCTCACCTGGTTTACATTGTTTGTAACTCCATTGTTGTAATTCTCAATTTCCAGTAGTGTGAATCAGATCAGAACCAGGCCCTTTTGTTTTATATTTTGACTTTTACAAGGAGTAAGTATTGACCTAACTGTTTTGCTTGGCGCACAATTTGCCTGTGCTTTGCAATCTTTAAATTGCTTTACTGTAGTCCTCATAAATAATGTTTATATTTGTTGAAAACCATGCACAGAATCATTAATCATGTGAAGATGTGCATAGATCTTCAGAAAGAGCTCATTCTATTTCCTGATAATAACAATTCCTTACATTTATGCAGTATTCTTCATTTTAAGAAATCCCAAAGTTCTTTAAGATCCCAAAGAGTCCTGTGGCACCTTATAGAATACCCACTTCTTCAGATGCATGCAGTGGAAATGTCCAGGAACAGGTATAAATATTCAGGAAAGAGTCAGGCTAGAGATAATGAGGTTAGTTCAATCAGGGAGGATGAGGCCCTGTTCTAGCAGTTGAGGTGTGAAAACCAAGGGAGGAGAATCTGCTTTTGTAGTTGGATAGCCATTCATAGTCTTTGTTTAATCCTGAGCTGATGGTGTCAAATTTGCAAATGAACTGAAGCTCAGCAGTTCTCAGGGGTGCAGGCTCCAGGTGGCGCTTGCCTCAAGCGGCTCCCGGAAGCAGTGGCATGTCCCCCCTCTGGGTCCTACGCAGAGGTGCGGCCAGGCGGAGGTGCTGCCTGTCCGCAGATGCTGCCCCTGCAGCTCCCATTGGCCGTGGTTCCCAGCCAATGGGAGCTGTGGGGGCTGTGTTTGGGGCAGGGGCAGCGTGCAGAGAGGAGCCCCCTGGCTGTCCCTACACATGGGAGCCAGAGCAGGGCCATGCCGCTGCTTCCGCATGGAGCAGCCCCCAACCCTGCTCCCTGGCTGGAGTGCCAGAGTAGGGCAAGCCCCAGATCCCTCTCCCCAGCGGGAACTTGAGGGCTGGCTTAAAACAGCTGGCGGGCCAGATCTGGCTCACAGGCCATAGTTTGCCCACCCCATCCTAGCATAATGGAGCCCTAATCTTGGTTGGTCCCTGGGCATTACCATAATAACCATAACCAAAAGTAATAATTAATATTGGTGTCTGTAGTCTTTAGCTTTTTTAAAAAAGTAGGTCTCAATTCTGCATGATGCTCAATGCTCCTGTGAGGTGCTGAGCACCCTCAAATCCCATCCTATTGACTTCACTGGGTGCTCACCAACATGTAGGACTAAGCCCTCAGTGAGTTGTTGGGAGGGTGCAGAAGGAAGAGAAGGGAAGAGGCAGCTTACTGGTGAGTCAGGTGGATTCGTGGAAAGGGAACTCTTGGCCACTACGCTTAAAACTGTTTTTGTTCACACTATAAAATGCCAATAAAAATGTTCAGAAATATAAACGACACTGGAAAACCCATCATGAAGCCCAATCCTTCCCAACAGTTGCTACCAAGTATAGTGCTTACTGCCATGAGTATCCCATTGATGATAATAAGCATTGTGCTCAGTACTGTTTCCATATTCAGGCCTAGGAAGACTGGGGTTGATATAAATAAGATGTGATGCCTCATGCTTCCAGCCCGTGCCTGAAGCCTGAGGCATCAGAAAAGTGCACCGTCTTCCTCCTCAGGCAATCCTCCAGCATCCTTCAGACGCAAACCTTCCTTCAAAGCTGAATTGCTGCCTTTGGGAGGAAAGGCATCTGAAGTCATGAAAGTAAGGCACATCTTAAAACACATGAACCGCTTTCCGTGCTGACAGAATTTAAATCTCATTATATAAAAAGGTGCTATAAGGAAACTTTATAGAGTGAATGTTCTTTATGAACTTGAAGGTAAGGTTCAGCCAGTTTCCATTTAATCTCCAGTATTGCCTGCAGCAGCGAAGTGAATTTCATAACAGATCCCGCCCCCCCAAAATGAAAACCATGTGCTTTCTTGCTTGCTTTCTTTCTTTCTTTCTCTTTTCTTTTCTTTTCTTTTCTTTTCTTTTCTTTTCTTTTCTTTCTGCCTCCTCTTCCCCCGCCACCTCAGAACTCTTCTCTATCTTTAATGAACCTTGCAGGAATTCATAGAATTAAAACAACACGGTTAACACTGTCTGTTACACATTAGGCCACATTAACACAACCGCATGCAGCCCTAAACAAACTGAAATATGGGCAAGTTTCCAATGGGATATGCCAATGGAACATGTAAAGGTTCGTGTGTAGATTCTCCATTCGTGCAATTTGGAAAGCTGCGTTAAAACAATCTTTCCTGCTGAAGAGGGAGGTTAGCCTAAGTAAAGGAACAAACATGAAAATAGTGTGGTTTGATTCTTAAAAAAAAACAGTTCCAAAGCAAGAATGGAAGATCTGATTTTGAATTTGTTTCTCGAATACTTCCAGTGCCAGCAATTTCAGAATAATATGTTTCTGTATATTGTCCAAGTGACTCTTCCTTTGAGAGGAAAAGATTTCTAGAATAGCCACGGACTTCCTCTGTGACCTTGGTGTGCTAGTGCATAAAACTGTGACAACAGGCAACCAGGCACTACCAAGCAGGAGTCAGGAGGACATCTGCCAATATTGCAGGTCCTCTCTCTGTGTCTCAGAGGATTTCACCAGTAGCTGCTTACCTCATCATTTCAGGGCTGCAGAATGACACAGAAATGTTTACTCTTCACATTGCTGAAGGGACGAACTGCCAACTTCCTTCTCTCAGAATGGTCACTAAGTCCCAAATCTCTACGAATCCCGTTTTAAGCCGTAAATGTAACCTTTATATGTATTATGCATAAAGCTTCATATTTGGAACATCACCAGTCTGTAGAAAGTTGTGTGTATGTGTATAAGTGAAAAGTCCCTAGAAGCTTCCAAGACTTTTCTTGGTTCCCAGAAGAAAATCCATGTCTGTCTTTCTCAAGGAAGCCATGCTAAAGCCCAACTATTTATAAGTATATTTAATTTAAACAAGGTGGTCAGATTTCTGATATAACCTGATTTAGCCTGATTAGAAATACAACAAAATTGAGTTTTCACATAATCATAGACTCTAGGGCAGGGGTTCTCAAACTTCATTGCACATTGACCCCCTTCTGACAACAAAAATAAATACACAACCCCAGTGGGAATTTGCTATTGACTGCAACAGAACTAAGATTTTGCCCCTAGAATGCAATTCCTCTGATATTTGGAATGGGAGTTCAGAGAAAGCTTCTTACCCAAATGTCAAGTCGGGCTAAAAAGACTCTCCCAAAAAAGTGTCAGTGCATACAAGTGGTAGACATGACCGTGGAGTGTTTCAAGATTCGTGAACGTTATTCAAGGAGCAAGAAAAGATTTTGCTAAAAAAGTAAGAGGCCAAATCCTGGAATCTTTATGTATTGTCTTATGTGGGAGTATGGCTTTAGTAAGGGAGGATTTTACCTAAATTTATTAGCCAGTACTTAATTTTTATAATTGAATTAAATGGATGGATTATGCTGTTGAATTTTTGATACATGACTTGTGTTTAAATCATGTTTTGTGAGAGGTTGCACATCCTCCATTAGAGATTTTTTCCCTTTGCTTGCTAAATCCATTAATGTCATTTTCATTGCTGATTTCTAGACTCCTGTCTCCTTTATGTATTAGTATATTTTGTTGATACTTGTGATGCTTTCGAGAAACATTTTTAACAGATAACTACAAAGCTAAAGAGAAAAATTATATATTGTAATTTGAGCACAAGTGTCAAATTTTAACATATGGTTTTCGTGTTGTTCTCAGATTAATTTGAAAGTTTTGGCTTTAATTAACAAAAAGGAAAAAAAGGCCTTCTAAAGTCATCACAAGTACAGAGCAGTAACATGAGGCTGATGAATTATTGTGTGATGTGTTTCACTATATAAACGTATACATTTTCAAAATATAGTGGTAACAGTTCTCCAAATCGCAATCCATCAAAAATGATTTTTTTTCTTCTGAAAAATGAAACTTTTGCATTTCTGGCTAGTTTCCAGCGATTGAAAAAAAGTTGCTTTATGCTTTCAGACTGCTTCTCACTCCTCGTTAATTGGTAGATTTGAGTTTCATTTGGGATTTTTCTTGTGTTCTTTCCATTTAAAATATCAAATGATTCTGCAGTTATATTTTTTCAAGCTGAAATAGCTGGGTGGCTTAAAGCCCTGGAAAATTAATATTGATCTAATTAGACTTTGGGATAACTCTTTTCAGTGCTTAACACTGGTTGTAAGCACTGACCATTTCAGCAGCTTCTACAAAAAGAAAAGTATGAGTACTTTGGAAAAAGCATTTGGGCTGCTGAGTTGTTTCACTTGGGTCATGGTTAGCTTAGACCAGTCTGAATGAATCACTCCAGTCTAATGTCAAGACCTGGCACCTGAGATAAAAATATTCTGCATACCCCAAGTCCACATTTTAGCCCTTCACTTAAAACTCATGTCTAAATGGTTGCTACTGAATGAAATGGAACTTTTGATCTATTTTATTTATTACTCCAAATTTTAAAAATACAGCTAAAAAAGCCCATCTCATATTCTTTGTTAACACACTAAACTGCAAAACGTGACTGAACTGAGACACCACAACACATTACTGGACTTGCTCCTGCTCTCATTTACCTCAATGGAAGTGGGATTGGACCTGTTGTCTTGCTGTTTGGTCAACAGGAAGACTGAATAACACTCCACAGTTCACACTCCACTTCTTCAGTTTCTTTATCTACCCATAATCCCTGTTTTCTTAAAGGTATATCTGCTTTATTACTGTAACCTCTTAAGCAAATATCTAACTTTAAAGACTTATTTTTGCCTGATTTAGTAGCCAAGGAACTTAGATGACTTAGTTCCAGAAACTACAACCTATAAAGTACAGTTCTAGATGCCACAACATATGAAGAGGATTAATAGAATAAGAAATAACAAAAAATATTTTTGGTGTGATTCTCTTCTGAAATCTCCCTCCCCATATCTGAAGGGTGGGGAAGGGGTTTGATCAGACTGGCAGGGAGATAGCCAGCCCCAGAATTTTGGTCTGAGGGAAGGCCTACCTTTGGTCCTCAAAGTGCCCCCTCCCAGTTCTCTCCTATCCAAAACGCATCAATGGGTTGTGTGTAGGCTTGTGGATATGGCTGGGTAGAGTGGAATGGAGTCTTTGCCTCCCCTAGCCCCAATTGGACTGTTCATGAAGATGAGGGAGCCAGCTGACTTCAGCAAATGTCCCCTCCTTATCTGGTTAAATATTCCCAGGCATGTTGCAACCATTCACGTTGCTCAGCTGCCCTGTCCTAAAGGTGGTGTAGTTGTCACCGGGCCCAGCAAGAAAAATTTGGGACCCTTGTATGTCATTTTCACTGGGCCCCACCCCTTCCCATTTCATCCCCATTTCACCCCAGTTACAGATGTTTTGGGGGCTCCCCTGAGCTCAGTGGCCTGATACTGGGCCCCACCCCTTCCCATTTCATCCCCATTTCACCCCAGTTACAGATGTTTTGGGGGCTCCCCTGAGCTCAGTGGCCTCAATTCCCCCCACCCTCCATCTGGCTTCCAAATTTGCTGTGGATTTGCCAGATCACTTTGGGATCAAGAAGGCATTTTTCTTCTGATCAAGACTGGCAAGGTATCTAGTGGTTTTTTGCCTTCTTCACAGCAGCCTGGAGGCCTGGTAAGTGCGGGATAGTAATGATTAGAGATAATACCAATAAATAAATAAAATGAGAGAGTGACAATAAACATCAATATTGCAGTAACTTGTGGGTGTTGTTCAGTGTAAGAGCCATCCAGAGGCCCGCTCCTGGTGTAAACCTGAGCCCTGGCCAAAAGAAGGACTGATAAACCTTGTTAGGGGAGGAAAATTCTTAACTTTTCATAGATGGAAATACCCCACACCTGTATCCTTACTCTTCCTCCTCAGGAGAGGAGGGTGTAGTATTTAGCAGTGGGTAGAATCAAGAATTTGGTAGGAGAGGTTTCGCTAAGGATGCCAACTCTCATTCTTTGGTTGTATGAGATGAGGGCATTTTAACCCACACTGGACCCAGTTAATGCATGATAGTTTGGGAGTAGGAAGACCAGCTCAACCTCACCTACTCTGATAAGGAGCAGCTATCAAAATTAGGCCTGTACAATTTAATCAGCAAAACACCATCTAAAAGTCTGTAAAAGTAAATTAAAGGTTGTCTCTGGCCTTTGTATAGAAATACATAGACATTGCTTAAATATGTGGCACTTTTCCACCAAGATTTTCTCTTAGAACCATGTGACTTAAAGCTGATAATCTTTCAATTTAGCATGGTTTACCTGCATGAAGTTCAGCAAAGTTTAATTGCCTTAAATACCTGAACAAGTTAAAAAAAGACACAGCCTTATGACAACCTACTCTTCTGATGTTCTTTTCTGCATTGAGTTTATGCAAGACAAACAACTGGGTTACCTCCATGATCCCTGCCTGAAAAAGCTCCAGATTTTTGCTGCACACATTCTGTGGCAGCTCTTTTCTTTCCCAGTATATGTTGATGGATTAAGGGAGAGGTCAGAGAGTCCCTAGCTGTCAATTGCCTCTAACCAAGAAAGCCCTGACTAAAGATAGGATATTTCTCAGTGCTACAAGGGGAAACTGGATTAACATATGTCTGAGCTGTTCTTTTATACCTTATTCACTTAACCCTCATTCAGACTGGGATTTCCTTTTTCTGAAAGGTATTACTGCCTTCCTTCCCCACCCTTTGCATGCTATTTTTAAACCTTTGACTATTTTGCAGTCTGTAGAAAGAAAAGCTGCTAAGGAATATCTATGCCACTGAAAATGTGGGAAAAGTGACTGCGAATGTTTGTAATATATGGAGTTTTATTGGGTAGTTAAACCCCTTTATTTTCTGTTTAAACCGAATTTTATCGAAAAATTCCCAGGTTTTACAAAACGTATTATTCAGTTTTTTCTAATTGTCATTCTACTTTTGGATCATTCAAATATATGAAAAATAACTTGTTTTATTAGGAAAAGTCAATACATTGCATGAGATACATTTGTTACGATAATACTTCAGTCTTTGTGTATGTGCAAAGCTGCCTGTTGAAGTAAGGAGATGTATTAGTTTAGAAGATACAAAACAATAAACAAACAGGCAAGCACACAAGCCCTGAAGTGCGTGCGCATCTGAATGTACTAATGAATCTCACACCCACCATGTACACATTTCAAGCTGTTAGGAGATAACAGTTTAAAGATTTGAAACACTAAAATGGGAAGAAAACAAAAATCTGTATCAGAATACCTTTCAGAACATAAGGAAGTATTTGAAAGTTTAAAAAAAAAAAGGGAGAGAGAAAAGGATGAATTGAGTGTATGTGCTGCAAATGGTGTGGTCCAATTATTAAATGTAAATATTTATAGGCTAATAGTTCTAAGTCTACAACAGTAAACTGTTTATTCAAATGAAACATTTTATTTGGGGATTAGAGATGTATTATTTTCTTAAACTCAGAGGTGGCATTGTGTTTTGAGTTCTGTTTTAGTTCTGCAGCATACCGCATTGATGAATGGAATTCAGAGCATTAATCTACTGAATACTTCCCCCCCCCGTCTTTCCATAGACCAAAATAAACCCCAATATTTACCCAGAAAAATTATTTTTTTTGGCACCAATTTTCACCTGTTTTTGTTGTGGTGGTAATAAACACTGGTAATACATTTGCGGGAAAAAATACATAAAATAACTGCAAACGAAAGGCCCTGTGCATAGTGAATTTTATTCACCTCTACTGTTGAGAATCAAGAGTAACTCCACTGAAGTCAGACGACTTATACTGATAAAACTGAGGCATTTGTGAAGAGAATCAGGCCCACCACCTCCATATATCCAGTTATTTACATGGACACCATTACCCCCCTTGTCTGACAACCTCACAAACACTAATTAGTTTATCCTCACAATGTTCTTGATTGGTAGGGGAGTATTGTTCCCCCCACTGTACAGATGAGAAAGTGAGGCACATAGAAATTAAGTTACTTTCCCCAAGTCACACAGAAAACCTATGATGGAGTCAAGAATTGACGCTAGGTCTCCTGGGTCATTTTCTTCCCCTTGATGCCTGGGTCTGTAGGTCATTGACTGATGCAGCCCACATCAGTAATAACTGGAAGTTGTTACCATTGATGGTCTGCATTCAATGTAGTCCATGTTGCAAAATGCCTGCAGCTTTGGTGACTTCTGGCATTTTGTTGGCAGTCTCAGCAGGGAGACCAAAGAACACATGACCATGAAGAAGGTGCTTTCCCCTGACCATGACAGTGTAGGGATGCTATTCAGTTATTTACCATTTATGCTGATAAATAGTAGCAATGGGTGTTTGGGTGAATATCAGTTGGTTCTGATAACCATCCCCAAAGCCATCCTTATCCAAAATTCATTTGAACTTGTTTGTGTGGAATTTAGGCTAGGAATTACATGAGAAGAAGTTTTCCTACAAGATTTTTGATGCATCTCGATTCAGCCTGATTGGAATGGCCTTTCATCATAGGTTCCAGGAGTTAGAGATGAAACCATTTATTAGATCATCCAATTAATTTCCTGACAGCTCGGGATTATTTCATATAGTATATTTTATAGTGTTCTGTCTACTCTAATTTTAAACATCCAAATAATTGGGGCTCCCATGACTTCCCTTAGGAGACTTAACTAATAAGCCTAGTCAGTCTTAGCATCGGGAAGTTTTTAATATTCAGCCTACATTTTCCCTTTCTCATTTTCATCCCATTAATTTTAGCTATATGCCAATGCAGCACACTAAATAATTCCTCTGCAACCTTGGTGTTGACACTCTTCAAGTATTTGTAAACTACAGTTGTTCCCCAAGCTGTCGCTTAGCCAAGCCATACTAATTCAGCTCTTTTATTCTTTCCTCATAAGTCAGTCCTTTTGGTCCCTAATCAATTGTATTGCACTTGTTTTTGGTACTTTTCTTTCTGGTCCCCACTGAAACCAGGCAGTGCACAGGCATCTGAAAATGAAAAAGCCAAATATGAACTAAATGCTTCTAAATCCCAAAAATGGTTTCGGCTCCAGGAGATTTTTGGGTGAAGGTTTCAGTTGGTTCTTGTTTTGCCTCAGCAGCCATTGGCCTCTTTATGAAACAAAAGACCTTCTTTTGCAGTTTGTCATGTCAACACCTCTCATGAGCTCTACATTCCTTTGATCTTTGGAAAAGAAATGAAAAGAAAAATCAAACAGGAGACTGTGAAAAAACCACCAAAGCAGATATACAATAATTTACTGTAATGCAAAGAAACTCTACCTCGTGACATTACAATGTCACCTGAACACTTTAACATATAGTTTGATATTTTTAATTAGATGTAAGTCAAAAATGTAAATGAAGAGGGAGCCTGACGATGTTTGGAAAAATTCTGAAAAATCAATTAAGATACTATTACCATTCTTCATGACTTTTCAGGTTATTGGCTAAATCATCCTTCAGCTAGTGGACCATAAATCATTTTTTAATTTTACATTTTTTCCCTTTGGTTTAATGCTCCTTCTGGAATAAACCTGTAGGAGACCTGAACATTTTTGAGTGTTCTTGTATCCTGTTGACAGGGATGGTATATTTATTTCATGATGCAATTATCTTGGTATTGAGCTCATTTAGGTCAGGAGGATTGTGTTTGGTTCATTTGTCAAGGTTTGGAGTGTGGAAAGGGTGTCTTGTCCTATGTTACTTTCACCAAAACCCATCAGTGACAGTATTAATGGAGTGCTGAACTGAATAAGGCTGAATGTTCAGAGGAGACTAAGGGAGTTAGGCACCCCACTTGGGAGTAGGGTGCCTAGGGACACATTTTTTAAAGGTATTTAGGTCCCTAAGGATGTGGATAGGTGCCTAATGGGTTTCCCTTAGTGCTTTTGAAAATACAAAGCACCTATGACAATCCCACCAGGAGACCATCTGCAGCTTCAGGCACTTAAATATATTTTAAAATCTGGCCCCTACCACTCTTAGGCCCCTTTGAAAATCCCAGCCGAAATATTTATGTTCTGAAATTGAATTGAATTTTGAAAATGGTTGCCTTTAAGAAAAAAAATTCCAAAAGACATTTCAGTTTTACCAAGACATTTATATGTTCATATAATACTCAATAACTCTTTGGAAGCATGTATATGATCCAAGAGCATGTACAATACGAAGCATCAGGATAGTCATGTAAGGCAATTACAGGATACAAACTCTCCTGATCCTTTGATAGCATTAGGGACGCATAAGTAAGCTCTGTATTTTAGCAAAGCTGCTTGTGCAACACCTGTTGCCAGCTTAGAACCTATTTTATATTGAACCTTTATAATATGTTAGTGCATATTTTATATTTAGAATATTTACTAACTGGTAGCTAATATTGATTAGTCAATGCATTCATAAAAATAAACAATTAACATATTTCCTCTTGTGTCAGTGTCTTTTGTGATGTTTCACTTAAAAGTTACAATTTCTAATAGTTGAACACTTTTATTATAGTAGAATATTTGTTACACATTTACACATCTCAAAGCTCTGTAGGACTTCCCCTTTGGAGTGACATTTTTTTCATGTTCAAATATCCGTATTATAATTTGACATGATGATAATCTGATAAACTAAAATAGCTTTATATACCACATTCATTAATGGACAAAATACATCCACAGATCCAAATGATATTGATGGGGTGTATTGAACCTACAGACCCCACAACATTCAGATTTAAAGCTATATCATTCTTTACTCACCTGGTGGTGTCTATGTATTGTAGCCCTGATACCAGAAAGTGGTAATCTGCACAAGCCATTGTGGTCTGCGTGGAATCCCATTGACGTTAAAGGGACTTCACGTGGCTTGTGGATCCACACAGAAGGTTCATTTTGAAGAATCAGAGGCTAGTACCTAAGTTTATTGTTTAGAGGCGATATTTACTGTACCTTGTGACAACATATTGAGCTGATGAAATTTCAGTCATATGCCCCAATCCTGCAAGTTGCTCCAAAGACCCTGCCCTTCAGTGGAGGAGAGGTTTTCTTTTTTGAAACAATTTGCAGGATAGGGGCCGGTGTTTTAAATTTCCATTACTCTGGCAGGTTTAAATGAGATCTCATTTCTATACAATTTTTACGGTTCAATTCTCTTTTATTATTTTCTGTCCATATAGCAGTGTTTAAAATGAAAAGCTATTATAGAAAGGAAATATTTAAAAAAGTTCATATGACTTGACATAAACCATTTCTGGCAGATGCGCTAAATATTTATTACATTGGAATCTACTTAAAGTGAACTCAGATGTAGTGAAACATTGTTATATATTTCCATTAGTAATGATAGAAATTTACAGATCGGCAAAGTAGGAAAGATGCTACAGTGTACTTGAAAATCTACTAGAGTCAAAATGCAATGATTTAGATTTTGGATTAGACTTGTTACAAATGGACTAGCAAATGAATAGTAAAGACAGGTATGATTTTGTTGATTTAAGGATATTTATGGTACTTTGTACATTTTGACATGATATCGGCCATTTGTGTTTTAACAGTTTATAAAACTTTATCTTTCTGAGGCTCAACATCTACTTCATTAAATAATTGTCTGGCCCTTATAATTTCCTGCAACTGTGAAAAGTTAAATCGATAAAAATCTAAAAAAAAGCTTACAAATAAACATTGATGTTATTTATCAAAATTATACAAAAATAAAAATCCAATTCTGCCAAACCTAGTTATACTGAACTATGAAAGTTCTGAAATGCCTCAAAATTGCTATATACAAATAGCAATTTCAGTTATGTCAAACCTCTGCTTAAAGTCAGATCGGTCTGTGAAAAAAATCCTTTCAGTAGGAGAGATCACACTCAGTTCTGTTTATTTAATCTGATCATAGATGATCATAGGTTTGGCCTAGCTGAGAGGAGAGATGCTAGCATTAGGGAGAGATGCTAGTTTCTCCATTGTAAAAATTGAAGGTGGTCTTTCATTATAAATCTGATTTAATCACCTCCCACTTAACTTCAAAAACAAAAGATTGATCAGAAAATTTTCATATGTGAATTTATGTCATAGAAGAATTCTGTGAGAATTTTCATGTAAATTGAGTAAGACATCAAGAGGCTTGAGGGTTCAAAAAATGAAGAGGTATGTAATAATTTCCTGCCTTTCCTTGGTCCATCATAACTCCTGTACAACTTATCTCAGAAACTTCAAATTTGTTTTAATCTGTTGGTCTTGGGAAGCAGTGGTGCCATTGTTCTAGGGAGTTTATTGGTGAAATAATTTCTTAATAGTTGTATCTATGTAAATTATCGTCCAGACGTAGATCTTATAAACTGCATGCTCCTGACATGGAAAGCCATGAAAGGGGAAGCAGCAGGCAGGGAAGTACACTGGGAATGAGAGAGAAAGAGAAGGATTGTCTGCACTTGACATGCTACAGCAACACAGCTGCAGCTTCACTGCTGTACCACTTCAGAGTAGACCCTCAATGTAGCGATGGGAGGAGTTCTCCCATTGGCATAGTTAATCCACCTCCCCGAGACACAGTAGCTAAGTTGACAGAAGAATTCTTTCCATCACCCCAGCACTTGTCTATACAGGATTAGGTTTGCTTAGCTACATTGCTCAGGGGTGTGGATTTTTCACACCCCTGAGCAGGGGCAGTGCCAGCTTTTTTGCCGCCTGTAGCAGGGTGCTGCTGCAAAGCACCTAATTAGCCCCTGCTCAGCCAGCTCCAATCAAGGGGAATAGATTGGGGCTGGTGGGACAGGCCTGATGCCTGGCCTGGGGATTGGCTCCACCTGCGGGCCTGGCAAGCCAGCATAAAGGGAGCAGCCAGGGGAAGATCAGGGCTGCTGCTGACTGAGGCTCCTGACTGAGGGCTGGCTGCCTGACAAAGAGGGAACAAACCCTGTAAAGCCTGGTGTGTGTATACATAGAGAGCTCAATGTTGGTGGTGGGACAAGGTGTGTAAATAAAACCACGGGTGCAGCACAACAGGAAGCCTCCCTGCGTTTTATTGGGCCACCCTGCAGTGGCCTGCCGGAAGAGGGGGCAGACGAACCCTGTTACACCGCCCTAGGTGGCGGCGGCGGGAGAGGCTGCTGCCGAAATGCTGCCGAGATCCCGGCTTCGGCGGCAGCTGCTTCGGCCGCTGGGGATCTTGGGGGCATTTCGGCGGCAGCCTCTCCCGCCGGTGGACGCTGAGGGACCTGAAATGCCACCCCCACAAATCCCGGTGCCCGAGGCTACTGCCTAGGGTCGCCTAATGGTAGCGCCGGCCCTGCCCCTGAGCAATGTAGCTGGGTTGACATAACTTTTGAGTGTAGGCCTAGCCTGAAAGAGAGAGAGCGTATCACATGGAGCAGTGGAGTCTACCATTTCTTCGCACAAAAATTATTTCTGTGGAAAAATTGGCCCAACTCTGTTCAGGAAAATTGTTTAGAACAATTCCCTAAAAGTATTTGGGAGTTCAAATGTAAAATGTTGTAATGTTGTGAGTCTTAGCCTCAGATGCAGTGGTTGTGAGTCTGTGCTATAGATCTCTTAAAGGATAGAACATAAAGTAGGTATCTTATATGTCAGAAGTGTAGCATAGCATGGTGAATCATGCATACAAAATTGTAGCTGGATGCATAGTTTGGAAGGTGTGTGGAGGAACTGAATTGGTCGTTTCCAAACTTTTGAATGTTTCAAAAGGTTTTTAAAAAATATAATTAACTTTGAATTTCCAGGCTTCCTAACATCTGGGTGGTTTGAGAAAACTAGAGTGTTCTCTTAAGTTTTTTTCCGTTAAGTAATTGATAGATGTTCTCTAATGTAATTACTTTTTGGCCTGGGAATGTATATAAAATGTTGTTATAACAGCCAATGACATTAATGCTGCCTATTTGGTTAGTTTGTACTGAAGTGGTCAAGATAATGATAATTTGGTCATATTTGATCATCCTGAGCCCAGTCTTTGTCTCATTGAGGTAAATAGCATAACCCCCATTGACTTTGAAGTAGGAAAAGTTTGGAGCTACTAAAAAGTTAATGTAAACTAGTGTATTTAAAAATCTATAAAACAAAAAAAAAAGTGAATATTACATGCTCAGCACTCAAATATCCAATAGTAACAACAGATCTATATTTCTTTTTCTGTTGATATTAAGTGCTTATGGGGTATCTAGTCCAGATTGTTGGCTAAATATATATACAATTTAATATTTTTAAAGCCATTATATTTTTAAAATTTTAATATTTGTAAAGCTCAAAACGATTGTCACAGAAAATCACCTCTTATGTATATGCTCATAGGTCTAAAATCGTTGGCTGTCCTTAGAACTCATATGGCCAACTGCAATTTGATACAAAATTTCATAGTTAAGGAATAAACCCCCAGAAATTAGGGGTTTATAATGGAAATGGTGTTACAAATTTAACTAGAACTGCAGATAAGAACTGCATTGCTAGAATGAATAGCAGTGAAAGGTAGTGATATATACAGGGAAATTATTTGCTTCTTAATTCTACTTCTTAGCAGATATCTTGCAGGACTCTCACTCCTGGTCTTAACCTAACATGAGATTGACAGAAGTCCCCTATCTCTTAAGACTTGTTGACCTTGAGGTCAGTGTCAGTGAAGTACCATGCAAATCAGGCCCCACAATGGTCATAACACATCAAATACTGTTTTCTGAATGTTATTGGTTCCTATGGTTGCACAGGAGACAGAGTACAGAAAAAAGACAAACAACTCAAGGTGATCCACACAAAATTTGTCTAGCTCATCTATCTGTGTTTTTATATTGCAGTCATCTCCATGATGCCTATAACTTAGGCCAAAACCCTACAGTTCCAACTAAGAGCTCTATGATCCTCTTCTAAAGGGTTGCAAAGATCACTTCAAGGTTCTATAGGAATGAACTGCTTCTGAGGGGAAGGTAGAGAATCCTTCTCTCCACAACAGGACTACAGTCTGCAGGGAGACAGTTCCATCTGGATTTACTTTACAACACTAAGCAGGTGCCAATGTTAAGTGGCATTCCTCTGTGGGTGAGCAAGCTTTATAGCTGTGGGAGGGGGTGAGTACCTTGAGGTGACAGGCCAGCTCTAACAAAACAATGAATGATATATATAAATAAACCACAACAGTTACAGAGCAGGTGAAAGATGGATGGGGTACTTAAAGTAAAGCTCTCGGGAGCTCAGTAAGATGGTGTGTAAGATTGGAAAACCTATACTGATTATGTACTTTGTGCATGGAGAAACAGGTGAGGCCCCCATAGACCCTCAAAAACCGAATGAAATATTAGCATGAATGGTACAATGCTGCTGTTAATGGTTCCTTTGCTTACTGTTAGCCCAGGCAGTAAGTTTGTGAGTATTCAAGGCTCACTGACTATTGAGACTTGTTTTTCTTCTACAAATCTATTTTTCCATAACATAAATGTGCATATAAGAAGATGCAATGATTTCTTTAACAGAACAGCTATTAGAGGAGCACTTACTAACTGGGACTACTCACTGTAAGAGTTCGAAAACCAGGCATATTGTGCTATAACAGTTATTCTAAATGATATCTGACCAGACACACCTTAAAGTTTGCACTTCAGAGTCGCAACAACACGTGACATATCCCATGGTGCAGATACTTCAGAAAACCTCATTTGTGCAAAACCCCTGTTCACCGTAAAAACCATAACAAATTCATCTCCATCATTATTAGACCAGCACATGGCTGGTTAGAGGATTTGGGGAAGGAGTAGCATTATAAAACATCGGGCTACACCCCAGATGTAACTGACACATTGCGCATACAGAGGATGTGTGTGGTGGTGGTAGTGGCAGGGTTCTTTATCTTCCTTCCTTTCCAGTCTCCTGCTGCAGGAGTGAAGCCCAATTGGAGCCCAGGGTCCTTTCAGCCTTAGCAATACATTTATATCCATTTACTTTTCCAAGGCTGTCTCCACAAGGAAAACATCTGGAAAATTATTTTTTGTTTAATATGAAATCTGAAATAAAATAAAATAAAATAAAATGAAAGCCTTTCATGGTACTATTTTTGACATTCATCCACGCCAGCTCATCTGCATGTATTTCTTTGCTTGGCTTTTGTTTCTTACCATTTACATTAGATTTGTTGACTCTTTTAAAATACACAAACTGTAAAAGTAAGCTTTTAATTTTAAATGTAATATTTTTAATGATTTCAGTCAGGTGACAAAATGTGAGAATTTTGTGAATCATACCACCAGAAGGGGCAGTAAATTATTAGTTCTTATGACTAAAGGAGGCGCATACAACAGTTCGACCAGAATTTGTTCCTGTTTGTCTCAGTAATAACTACTACTTACTCTCATAGCATCTTTCATCCAACGCTCTCAATGTACTTTATGTGTGTTAATAAAATTAAGCTTCACAACAGCCCGGTGAGATCGTTAAGTATCATTATCGCTGTTTTACAGTTAGGGAAAATGAGGTATATAGAGATTAAAGACCAGATGGTTCTACTCTTACTTTGATTAGTCCCTTACTCCCTGATAGTCCCATTGACTTCAGTCTTCAGTAGGACTTTTTGCCAGTATAAAGTACTACTTAACATGGAGTAGGAGTGACTTAGTTTGGCCCTAAATGATTTTTCCCAAAACCACACAGGAAGTTGGGAATAAAACTCAGATCTTTTGACTGTCAGTCCAGTGCTTTGATGGCAAATACATCCTTCTTCTCAGGCTGGCACTCATGAGCCAGAAAGTACCAGGATGGCAACAAACCCATTCTTTTTGTGTAAGTACTATCATGAATATAGAATTTACAAGCAGAGAAGCACATATGTGATTTTAAAATCACATTTTAGTTTTCATTTCCAAGGTTGTGTTGGTAACAAAAGTAAATAAAAATTTGTTAATATTTTTAATCTCATTAAGTCAGATTCTCAGCTATACGAGGTTTCCAGTTTGTGCTATGAGACGGGGAGTCCATCAGGGAGCCAGTTACAGCCCCTGACTCCTTGCCCTTCCCTGGTTCAAGTTAGAGCAAGTTATTTGATTTAACCTGTGCCAGCTGGCAACCTTCCCCAAGAGACTTCCAAATAAGGGTAGATGAAGCACAGCATACTCTGGCCACGTTTCCGTCCCACCCAACAGTCACTTCCTTCCCTGGATTTCTATCTCTGTTGTGGAAACTCCTGTGCTAGATACTCCCAGTTGGTGATATAGGGCCAGATTCCATCACCTTTGTGCAACCAGAGTCTTACCAAAGGGGAAGACTGAGACAGAGAATCTGGCCAAAGATGTTTGTTTTTTTTAAAGTTTCAACTCTGGATGCCTAAAATTAGGCTTCCAAAGCCAAGATTTTCAAAAGTGCCTAGTGATTTTGTGTGCCGCAGTCTTTGGGTGCCCAACTGGAGACACTTTAAAAGGGCCAAATTTTTAAAAAGTGCTGAGCATCCACCCGCTAAAAATCAAGCCCTTTTAAGGTGTGTCCAGTTGGGATCCTGAATAATGAGACACTCTCTATAATAATTACTTTTGAAAGTCTTGGCCTGTAGCTAAGTTTAAGTGCTTTAATAGGAGTGCTCTGATTTTCAGAAGTGCTGAGCACCCAAAGATCAAGCCATTTTATTTAGGTGACTACCTATGGATTTGTGAGACTAATGTTAGCCATTCAGGTTTGAAAATTTTGCTCTAAATTATGAGTTCCCATTTTCCAAACCCCTCTGTAATTCCCCACAGATACTAATTATGGCTTCTCATAACAAAACCTTCTGAAATATTTGCTTCTCTGACAGAATTCCACAACTGACCCTTTGCTTGTATGCCATCTGCTGTTAGAGTAAAAACACTTTCTCTTTTCACTTTCATTATTTTCCAATACACCTGATGAAAACATTTGAGATTTATATAGACGTATTT
Organism: Chelydra serpentina; assembly: GCA_037349315.1. NCBI lineage: Eukaryota > Metazoa > Chordata > Testudines > Chelydridae > Chelydra > Chelydra serpentina. Next base: position 9,077,485 of record JBAIAC010000032.1, read on the forward strand.
AGCAGCTGTCTCATATTTACTGTGAGGAATAAATGGAATCTGGGACATTTTCTCTAAGAGTAAGTATGTGTTTGCCTATTAAACAATGGTGAAGGTGTTTCTATTATAACTGTTATGAATGATTTTCATTGTTTAACACTGTTTTGATTATTTAATCTGACTTTTTTGTGTTTTGTCATGGTTGGTGATGTGGTTTGGAGTGAGGTCTTTTTTCATTGTTTTTTATTTTGTAGAAGTGAGTACAAAGGAAAAATAAAAATTAACCCAGAAAATATTTTAAATATGATCTTAATCAAATATTCCCACAGTAATTTAGTTTGAAAGAAGGATTAGGGAATTAAATCTCTAGAAATATTAATAACTGGGTACCTGTTGACTGTGAGAACCACTCGATGACTTTCCTATCATGTGTAAAGGTGGTGGACCTAAGGAGACATCTATATAAACTTCTAATGAGTACTGGGGAGGAGTTCATTCATGGTTGCAGTTGAGGTATATATTTAGGACTAATAAAATAGGGAGGTATAGGAGAGAGGTCCTGGAAACATGGAGAATTCTTGGGTCCTTGATCTTGATGGTAAATTTCTCTGAAATGCTTCTGGACTAATATGGAGGTTTAGCACCACAGGGAGAACTTCAGCAACTTTAGTTCATGGATGAGAACATGGCTGGCTCCAGCTTTTCGGCTGCCCCAAGCAACAACAACAACAACAAAAAATGGCTGCCGCCAAACTGCCGAAGCAAAAAAAAAAGCCCAGCCAAAGTGCCGAAGCAAAAAACCCCCAAAAACGGCCGCCCCAGAATCCCCGGACTGCCGCCCATTACAGGGCGCCGCCCCAGGCACGTGCTTTGCTGTCTGGTGCCTGGAGCCGGCCCTGGATGAGAAGGTGGTGTCCAGAAGAGGGGATTGTGGTGAAGGGAGAACCTGTATAGAAGGGGTGGGCTTCACCTAAACAAAGTGGGACCAGAGTACTGGCACAGAAAATTAATAAGGTTTTGTGGATTTTTTAAGATAGGAGCTGGGGAAAAAGCCGACAGAGGCTGAGGAACACTCAGGTTGCACAAAGACTTCTGGTAGGGAGATCAGTAACAAAATGCATCTTTGTATTAAGTAAAGTATGGCACAGAAATTGCAGCAAAAATGAAGGAGGGAAATTCTGGAAAGCTAACAGGGTGTCAGACTAAAGAGTTAAATAAAAAAGAAGCAGATGGCTAACCTCTGCCCCTCTGCACCACACACCTTCCCCACACATTTGCAAATCCTACAGGTGATCATATACCAACACGAGAAGTGTAAAGCAAAAAACAAAAATCTAGAATTCTTGGCAAGGAAAGAGGATATTGGCAGAGTAGGCATTACAGAAGAATAGTGGAAAGACAAAAACCAATAGGATATTGTAATGCCTGGCTATGAAGTGTACAGGAAGGACAGATTAGGTCATAGAGCTGGGGGAGTAGCTTAGGGGCTATACTACTGGACGTCTGGTCAGGAAACGGATATTGAGTGCAAAAATATTGAGAGAGATCAAAGAATCAACTAAGTCTAATATGGCAGTAATAATGGGTGACTTCAGCTACCTTCAGCTGGTCAAATATCACCGTGGGACAAGGTTTAAGGGAAATAGTTTCTCAAATCATCACATTAAATTATTGCTTCTTTGGAATAGTTAGTTCTAAAGCACACACATTGAGTGGCTATTCTTGACTTAGTCCTAAATGAAACATAGGAATTGGTCTAAAATAACTGATATTGAGTCACAATGGTGGCTATAGGCCACCGAAAGTCAAAGTAGTGACCACAGAATAATTAAGTTCAGTGCTGTGAGAGGAGTGCCCAGAATTAAGAAGTCAGTCAAAAGATTAAAATAAAAAATAAGGAAACTAAAATCCTCAGACTCAGCATGAGAGGAAGTTTAAGTATTCTGTAGCAGAACAAAGGCACAAAGGAACAAAACAAGAAGGGGAGTCGGAAGGCAAGAAATAATCTAAAATGGTTATATGGCAAGATTAATTAGGGATTTTTTGAGCCAAACAAGTGTCCTTCAGAAAGTGAAAATTCAACCATGTGAAGTCAATAGAAGCATAAACTACAGCAAGTATAATGTCAGATGGAATTTTAGGAGGGCTAAGAGAGATTGTAAAGAGCAATTAGCAAAAAGAACCCTAGGCCCTACCCCAAGAAAATAAAAAGTATATCAGAAACAGGATATCTACAAAGGAATCAATAGGACTAACATGTATCAATTAAGGAGAATAAGGACACAGAGGATGTTAGGGAAATACCTACTCTTTTCAGTTAGTGAAGATGAGGTATCATCAGAAATTGATGTGTCAAAATAAGAGCTGCTGGAACAAACTGATAAAGACACAAGCAAAAAAACAAACAAAAAACAGATTGCATTCGTTCATGAGTTCCAAAAGACTTAATAAAGTGAGCTGCTAACAAAAATGTGCAGTCTCATAAAAATAGTTACTATTTCAAAAATGAAATAAAGGAAATTTAAACACAGGTGATTAAAATGATTAGATGCACAAAAGAACAACTATATAAAAAGAGATTTGAAAAGTTTGGGACTGTTGCATAGACAAAAAGAGGGGCTTGATAGAGATATGAAAAATAATGTGTTCCTTTGTGATAATACAAGACCAAGCGGGCCAGTCAATGAAATGGAAAGGTGAGACATTTAAAACTGTTGATTTCAAATGAGTTAAAGCCTTCTCTTTTTTTTAGAAGTGTTTTTAGAGTGTATCACACAATATCATTATGATGTATCAGATCACACCATACGTTGTTACTTGTTTCCTGGGTAATTATGGTTATGGTTCTTCATTTAGCAGATCCAGGAAAATCAGTTATATTACTTCCTTGTGGTTTGGAGCTAGGAGTAATAATTACATTTACCCACAACCAGCTACATTGTGGCTACAGAGATATGAAGTGGGCTGTTACATCATTTCCTTTGTGGCACTGATAATCCCTTCTGTTAAATTTACGATACTATAAAATAGTAATATCAGAGCTCATACATATTTGGCACATACAACTCCATACTGAACACTGTTTTTTAAAAAAACAACAAAAAAAACCCTGGGCTTTTCTTTCTGGCATTACATTTTGCAGTCTGTCTGATGCCTTTACCTCCTGTGGTTGATGGTTGGAAGTTGGGTGCTATGTGTCGCAAGTAAAAATCAGCTAGGATGAATTTGGGACCTTCCTGCTTGTTAATGAACCAAAGAGAAGCTCCACTTGCTTAGATAATCATATTCCGAATTACATGCTAATTGAGATGGACCAAAGTCAAAACAAAAAATGTGCATGATACTTAGAGTTTTTGCCAAATACCCAACAGGCAGTCAAATACCTCCTTATTGGTGTGAAAAAGTGCAAGTGTGGCCTGCCTGATTCTCCACCACCTGCCCCTCTTTTGGTCATTTAAGTCTCTGCAATATGAGTGCAAACACTACCATTTTGATTTGATAGCATTTTACATTTGCCTTTGCACTCATATATGTATCATAAAAGGTATAAGGCACAGTAGAATCAGGTCTAATGTTTGCTACCTTTTGTAACCAAATTGGAGTATTTTGTTCATTTTGAATGAAACAGGCCCATTCATTTCCAAGGAAGAGAGGGAGACAAATTCTTGTTACCCCTTAGTAACCCCTTCTCTAGTCATTTCTTTCTTACAAATCTCAATACTTGATATTTGATTTCCATTTTTTTTTCTGAAGAATTACTTAATCCTTCTTTGGGCATCAAAAAATCTCAAGAGCTTTTGAAGATCTTAGAGGATCAACTTGAATCCCTCAAACCAACTTGGATACATTTACTGCACGATGGTAGTTTTATTGACTGTGATATTTTCAGTATTTCCTATACTTAAAATAGGAAATGCCATGGGCATTGAAGGTCTGTCTAAGTATCTCAACAAATATAAAGGCAATACCATGGTACCATAAATGTTTTATTTGCTCCCCAAAGATGACCTATGAAAGTTCTTGTGGCACGCTGCATTACTGTATATGCACTATAATCTTGTAGTGAAAGACCCCTACCTCAGAAGAGAGCAGAGATAAAGTTCCTATGGGAACCTTAATTTTGAAAGTCATGATTCTCTTGCATATATGTCAACTTTAACATCATGTTGTGGTAGCTGTACAATATTTTAATATTAATCATAATTTGTAGAAAATTACAGGCACAAGATGGAGTCCAGGTTCACATGAGCAGTTATATGCCCTTGCTGTGAACCAATCAGGATACCGAGCATTATGCCAATTAGATTCCAGGACTGGGGTCGTCTGTCAGAGCTCAGTTCCTATTCCGACAACAGTTATCTTGTTACTGGGTGGCAGGTTAGTGCTTGCTACCTCTGAAGAGCTCTGTGGAACAAGGTTCAAGACCCACAGTCCCTGAACACCCCTTGCTCCATGTGTAGACATAGCATAGCGTCAGAGTTGTACAATGATAAGGAGTGTATATCAAAATAAAACAAATATAAGTGAAGAATGGAGGAAAATACATATTCAGCCAAATGATATGATACAAAAATGCAGGAATTGTATTGATAATTGGCTTGATTTTCAGAGATGCTCAGGAACCCCAACTTCCATTGACCTAAAGAGAACAGTCATAGTTTTTAAACATAGGGCATAAGAAGCAATAATACAAGACTTGCTTTTGATACAGGACAAATGGTTTAAGGAATGACACAAGGAAAAACATGTTGTGACCATGCTTTCTTCTCATCAGCTAATAGTGAGAGAAGAGGGGATGACACTTTCATTTCTAAGACTACCACATATCCATTAGATAGGACCTAAATGGGGAACAAGTATTTGATAATGGGCTCTTCAGTCTAGTAGACAAACGTATAACATGATTCAATGGTTGGAAGTTGAAGCTAGAGAAATTCAGACTGGAAATATGGTGTAAATCATTAACAGTGAGGATAATTAACTTTTGGAACAATTTACCCAGGGTTATGGTGGATTCTCCATCACTGGTAATTTTAAAATTAAGATTAGATGGTTTTTTTAAAAGTATGCTGTAGTTCAAAAGGCATTATTTTGGGGAAGTTCTAGGGCCTGTGTTATCCAGGACTAGGTGATCGTAGTGGTCCTTTTTGACCTTAGCATTTCTGAATCTGTGAAAATGAGGGATACAATGGCTGATGCTAAAGGCCAGAAGATCACAACAGAATTCATCATTGACCAAGTCATAATCTTAGTGGATTTCCTCCTAATATAGCTTGAATTGCAAAAGGTCAGATGAAAATTGGTTAGGACTCTAACTTGACATCTAGTGTAGTAAAATATGAAAACATTTAGATCCAGGCAAGCAAACTATGAAGAAGTTCCAAAGAATACAGTACAACCTCAAAGATGCAAACATCAGAGTTAAGAAGTGACTGGTCAACTGCACACCTAATTTGGAACTGGAAGTAGGCAACCAGAAGTAAACAATCAGGCAGCAGCGGAGACAAAGACAGCAAATACTGTACTTTACCTGTATTGCAACTTAAAGGTAGACACATCTAGGCTTTCACAACATTCTCTGAACTGGATCTGAGCCCGCTGTCTGCAGTTTCTCCAAGTGCACGATTGGCCTTGGGGCTGCCTCGCTCATCACCCCTCTGCCATCTCCCAGTGGGACATGCCAACCCCCCGCTGCCAGCCCAAGGCAGCCTGAGCAGGCAGAGCAGGTGCAGCGCTGGGGTCTGCATTGCTTTCCTATAAGCTGCAGGCGCTGTTTTCACCCCCCACCCTCCACTCAGCCGGGAAGGAGACAAGCTTCCATGGCTCAGTCCAAGCCCAGGAAAGAAACTGGACTGAGCCATCAAGTGCTGATGCTGCAAGGACGCTGCCAGCATTGAGGGGTGAGCTGCTGCTCTTGTGGCTCGCGCCTGGCCTGGAGTTGGTGGAGCCGAGCTGCTGCCGACACACTGTGCTCTGGAGGAGCATCTCCATTTTAAAGAGCCGCAGCCTGCACCGCAAGCCCACTGATGTGGCCCAAGCTTTGTCTGTGGCTGCGCTCCTGGGTCCTGGCAGCACCCCCGGGAGCACGAGGGACTCTGGTGGCAGACTCTCAGCCACTGCCTCTGCAAGCTCTAGAGAAAGGCAGCTGCGGGCTGGCACGTGTAGTGCCCAGGGCGCGGGTCAGGCCCGCCCAGCTCAGCCCGAAGGCAAGAAACAGGAGTAGAGCACGGAGCTGCTTGCAAACCAGGCATTGCTGCCAGGTTCCTGAGTGCCAGGTACCACCTTTGCAGAGAGCTCTCCCAACCTCAGCTGAAAGGCACTGACTGTAGGGTAAATAAGAGCAAAGGGGTAGTAATGGAAGAGCATCCCCTCAACTGAATCAGCCTCTTTGGCTTCTTTGAAATTTTCACCCTTAGTTCTTATCGTGTATTTAGCGGCTTCTTGGGAAGTTTAATGTGACATGTTATTGGCCTTGCAGCAAAAGGGCAGTTCTCTGGCCTCTGAAATGATTTCAAGTACTATATTGTATGACTAAGCAAAATGGCAAGCAGTGGGAAGTGCAAATGTGTCACATTTTCAATTGACACAAAGCTAGAAATACTAAAAACAACTCAATGATGGTGTTAGTGTCAGCAAAATAGCATTAGAATATGGCATCGGGAAATCACTGATATTCAGAAAAGCCAGGGAGAAATAAAGCAATCTGCAAAAGAAGCCAAAGACAGTGGAGAAGTAAAAAACAGGTGTATTTTATGCAAAGTTGCTGCTGCCGCCGCTGCTTTTGATAAGGCAATGCATCTGTGGTTTGCAAAAGAGAGATCAAAAGGCACTCCTATAAGTGGTGTGATTGCTACAGAAAAGGCAAAGTTACTCTACCGAGAAATGTATCCAGACAAAGGTGCGGACCATTTTAAAGCAAGCACAGGGTGGCTCTGTCGGTTCAAAAATTGGCATCGAATACGGCAGTCGGGGATGCAGAGAGAGTCTCTGACAGCTGACTCGAATGCTGCTGGCGAATTTAAAACACTTTCAAATCATTTATTGAACAGCATGGACTTACCTGGGACCAAGTGTTTAACTGCAATGAGACAGGCCTGTTAGGCTCCTGCCTCCAAACAAGACTCTGGCAGACAGTTCAGAAACACAGGCGAAGAATTTCAAACCCAGTAAAGATAGAGTCACACTGATGGCTACTGCTAATGCAAGTGGGGATTTCCGTTTCCCATTGTGGTTTATTCACAAAAGTGCAAAACCTCACTGCTTTGCAAGCCTCATTATGTCAACTTTACCTGTCCATTACTACAGCCAGTGCTTGGATGGATAAAGGCATTTTCTCCATCTGTTTTTTTAAACACTTTGTTCCACTTGTGAAAGATTACCTTACACCAAATTCTTTACCTGTCCGAGGTGTGCTACTGATGGATAATACTCCATCTCATCCTGCCATTGAAAATCTATTGATGGAAGCATTCAGTGTTTGTTTTTGCCACCAAACATCACAAGTCTCATTCCGCCAATGGCAGCCAATGGACCAAGGTGTTACGGACAACATGAAATATTGATACAAGCGAAACCTCTTATGACAATTATTACTGGGATCAATGCAGTTTGAATCTTGCACAGATTTTCGTAAACAGCTAACAATCAAAGATGCTGGCTACGTGTGTGCTGAGTCCTGGAGTGAGATTGGCTGAGAGTCTTTGAGATGCTCGTGGAATGCATTTTGGCTAGGTATTGATAACACTGAACCAGATAATTTGGAAAATAATGATAGAGAAATTAATCAACTAAATTTTTCTGAAGAGCGACAGCTTTTGGATATCACCGTGGAGGAACAGCAGAAATGACTAAAAACGGACAAACATGGGAATGGACACCTTATTCTTAGCAACCATGAGATAATTTAATTGGTACGAGAAACAGCATAACCAGACAGTGACATTGAAAGTGAGGAGAACACCAAGAAGATTCCACACATACAAGCAGAAGAGTGCTTCGCTACCTGTCTTCAATGGCTTGAATAACAGCTTGAAGCTACACCGATAAATCTAATGATGCTTCCAGAGCTATGCACCTTGGCAGTAAAAAAGCCTGTTAGCAACCTCAGATAAAGTATCATGAAAGATTTTTTCAAGTCTACATAGTTTATCCTGTCATAATTAAGGAGGAAAGTTAAGTTTAGATAGTTTTTTTTTGTAATTGTCATTATAAAGACTAGTGCTGGTAAGTTTTGCTTTAGCATTTTTTTAGTGCTATTGAATGGAAATTTAAATCAGTGGGCTTTTGAGTTGGGATTTTTGTAATGGATGATGAACACAAAAAGAAGCAAGAGAAATTACTTAAAAACCATAAAGTACTAAAAAAAGGGAAAGTTTAAAAAATAAAGATTTGACAAGGTAAGGAAACTGTTTTTGTACTTAGAGTATCAGCCGGGTTAGTTTGTATCCGCAAAAAGAATGAGGAGTGTTAGTCTCTAAGGTAACACAAGTATTCCTCGTTGTTTTTGTACTTGTTTCATTTAAATTAAGATGGTTAAAATCAGCATTTTTCAAAGCTGTATGAAGTCAATGTTCAGTTGTAAACTTTAGAAAGAAAAACCATAACGTTTTGTTCAGAGTTACGAACACTTCAGAATTACAAACAACCTCCATTCACAAGGTGTTCGTAACTCTGAGGCCTGGTCTACACTAGGACTTTATGTCAAATTTAGCAGTGTTAACTCGATTTAACCCTGCACCCGTCCACATTAGGAAGCAATTTATGTCGACATAAATGGCTCTTTAATTCGATTTCTGTACTCCTCCCCGACGAGGGGAGTAGCGCCAAATTTGACATGGCCATGTCGAATTCGAGGTACTGTGGACGGAATTCGATGCTAATAGCTCCGGGAGCTATCCCACAGTGCACCACTCAGTGGATGCTCAGGACAGCAATCCGTACTCGGATGCTCTGACCTGCCACTCAGGAAAAGCCCCGGGAAAATTTGAATTCCTTTTCCTGTCTGGCCAGTTTGAATCTCATTTCCTGTTTGGACATCGTGGCGAGCTCAGCAGCACTGGCAACGATGCAGAGCTCTACACCAGAGGTTACCATGCAATCCCAGAATAGAAAGAGGGCTCCAGCATGGAGTGATCGGGAAGTTTTAGGTCTGATCGCTGTGTGGGGAGATGAATCCGTCCTATCCGAGCTCCGATCCAAAAGACGGAATGCAAAAATTTATGAGAAAATATCCCAGGCAATGACGGAGAGAGGATACAGCCGGGATGCAACGCAGTGCCGCGTGAAAATCAAGGAGCTGCGGCAGGCGTACCAGAAGACCAAGGAGTCCAACGGACGCTCCGGATCGCGGCCACACACTTGCCGTTTTTACGAGGCACTGCATGCTATGCTCGGTGGTGCTGCCACCACTACCCCACCAGTGTCCGTGGACTCCGACGACGGGGTCTTATCTACGGCCACGTCGTCGGAGGTTTTCGCGGATGGTGAAGATGAGGAAGGAGAGGAGGAGGACGAGGCAGTCGACAGCGCTTTCAATGCTGATTTCCCCGACAGCCAGGATCTATTTATCACCCTGACTGAGCTCCCTTACGAACCCTCCCAAGGCAGCATTCCTGACCAGGAATCAGGCGAAGGATCAGCAGGTCAGTGTTTTAAACATTTATTTGGAATACAATAGGCATGGTGTATAAGCACTGTGTTTGTATTGCTTAATTGGCCTTAGGCGCTTCAGCTTTGAGTCGTTCTACAGTGCAACTACTCGAAAAGTCTGTCAATATGTGTGGGGATAGAGGAGAAATCCCCATCGGAGATCTCCGTGAAGCTCTCCTGGAGGTACAGTGAGAGCTTTTGTATCAGGTTCCCAGGGAGAGCGGCCTTATTGTCTCCTTCATGATAGGATACTTTCCCGCGCCATGCAAGCTGCAGGTACTCTGGTATCATTGCCTTGCATAGCATGGCTGCATACGGTCCCGGGGTTTGCTGGCATTGACGCAGCATGCACTCTTTCTCTGTCTCCGTAATCCTCATCAGAGTGATATCAGTCATGGTGCCCTGGTTTGAATGAGTGGTTTCTTTAGTATAGTGAATGCTTCATTTTCCCTTTAAAGAAAGACACCCGGCGGTTTCCATCCACGCGGGGGGGAAGGGTGTTGGGAACATAACCATTCGAACTTGGTGGTGCGCGGGCAGGGAGAGTTCCCGGGAGCAGCCACGCGGAGCGGGGGAAAGGGTAGGCGAGCCATTCAAACAGAGTGGATCGCGGGCAGGGAGAGTTCCTGGGAGCGGCCACGCGGAGGGGGGGAAAGGGTAGGCGAGCCGTTCAAACTGAGCGGTTCGCGGGCACTTTCAGTTCCCGAGAGCGGCCACGCGAAGGGGGGGAAAGGGTAGGCGAGCCGTTCAAACAGAGCGGTTAGCGGTCACTTTCAGTTCCCGGGGGCGGCCACGCGGAGTGGGGGAAAGGGTAGGCGAGCCGTTCAAACAGAGCGGTTAGCGGGCACTTTCAGTTCCCGGGAGCGGCCACACGGAGGGGGGGAAAGGGTAGGCGAGCCGTTCAAACTGAGCGGTTCGCGGGCACATTAAGTTCCTGGAAGCCGCCACATGGAGGGGGGGTAAAGGATTGGCGAGCCGCTGTAGCTGGCCGGTTTGGGCAGCAGCAGGAACTGGCTGCCGCCAGGAACTGTGCTTGAAACATGGGAGTAGAGCACTGCTGTGAAGTAATCTCTCAGCAGTCCAAACTCATCAGCTTACCATGGTTTCCAGAGAGCAGATTTCCAGTGTTCTGTAAGGCTTCTGGGATCTGTACACCGGGACCCCAGACACTCAAGATAAAGACATAATATTTGAGCTTGTAGTAAGTGGACATGTGATAGGTACTGTGCTTGGTCCTATTCACAGGGAAAGAGTATGGGCATTGTTCTGGAAAAAGTATCTTTCTGAGGAATTCACTCCCTTTCTCTCATCCCACAGCTGCAAATGTCTCCCGCCCTACCCGTGGATCACCCTCCCAGAGGCTTGCGCTGATCAGGCGGCGCAAAAAGAGAACCCGGGACAACATGTTCTCAGAATTGGTGGTCTTTTCCCGAAAGGAGGCGGCACAGCGGAGAGAGGACGTCTCAAGGTCTGAGCGAGCAGTCAGGGAACGGGAGCAAAGGGCTGAAGCTCGCGAGGACAGGTGGTGGCAGGAAGACCAGCAGGCGACTCAAACGCTGCTGGGACTAATGAGGGAGCAAACTGACATGCTCCGGCGCCTGGTAGACGTTCTCCAGGACAGGAGACAGGAGGAATGAGCCCCTCTATGGGCTTGTCTTCACTACCCGCCGGATCGGCGGGTAGCAATCGATCTATCGGGGATCGATTTTTCGCGTCTCGTTAAGACGCGATTAATCGATCCCCGATCGCGCTCCCCGTCGGCTCCGGAAATCCACGTCATCGAGCGGCGCAAGCGGAGTCGACGGGGGAGCTGCAGCGATCGACTCACCGCCGTCCTCATGGTCAGGTAAGCCGATTACGATACGCCGACTTCAGCTACGTTATTCACGTAGCTGAAGCTGCGTATCGTAGATCGACCCCCCTCCCTAGTGTAGCCCTGGGCTATATGTTATTTCCAACCGCCCTCCCCCGCCACAAAGTCCAATCCTCTACTCACCCAAAGTCACTAGAATGAGGGGAGGCAGGGGCCGTGGAAATAATCACTCCACCCCTGCAGACTGCTCCAGTAGCAGAAGGCTCTCATTTCCAAAACTGTAGATGGGTCCTTTCCTTCCCTCCAACCGCACCCCACAACAGTTCCCTGCCCAGGTATCATCTAGAACATATGCTCCCCTCAATAAAAATGATTGTTTTGCACAGTGCTGTTCCCCTGACTTTCTTTCACAGGACGTTTTGGTTTTGGGGGAGTGGGTAAGGGGGTGTGTTATTAGCGACGTCAGGCGCCTGAACCAGGGTGCGGACAGGGGGAAAGGATCAACAGAAAGTCACTCTCACATTGCATGCACTGGGCACACTTGTCATTCTGGGAGGGGGTTGTCTTGTTCTCTTGGGGGGAGGGGGAGCTGTGACTTTCTGGTGGGGGAGGGTGGCAGCAGATCTTTTGCGGCCGGGGATAGCCTGCATGACAGATCCATGCAGCAGGGGATCTGTGGCCTCAATCCATGTCCAAAAAGTCAGAAAGGCCCCACCACACACAGTTGCGAATAGGAGGGGTTTATGGCTCCCTTGAAACAAGCAGTCCAGCACTTCAGACTGCTCTGGGAGCAGGAGCATGTAATTCCCCGAGCTTGGAAGCGTACTTTCCAACACTCCACCCGCTCCCCAACCGCGGTATGCGTCCCAGGTTAAACCCTTAACCGAGAAACCAGTAATAGAGACGGTGTAAATAAACAATGTTTCCTTTATTATACTTTTTAAGCGTTGAATGAAGGGGGGGAAGGGGGTTGGTAATTGGAGAGGATAGGCAACAGAAACTGGGTAAAGAAACGGGGGCAGGTTCAGCTTCTGTTTAAACAAGCGTAAGAGTCACTGGTTACCCCGCTCGCTCTGGAAGGTAGCTTTCAAAGCTTCCCGGATGCGCAGCGCGTCCCGCTGTGATCTTCTAATCGCCCTGGTGTCCAGCTGTGCGTAATCAGCAGCCAGGCGATTTGCCTCAACCTCCCATCCCGCCATAAACGTTTCCCCCTTGCTCTCACAGAGATTGTGGAGCACACAGCACGCTGCAATCACAATGGGGATATTTGTTTGGCTGAGATCGGAGCGAGTAAGTAAGCTTCTCCAACGACCTTTCAGACGGCCAAAGGCACACTCCACCACCATTCTGCACTTGCTCAGCCGGTAGTTGAAGAGCTCCTTTTCAGTGTCCAGGGCTCCCGTGTATGGCTTCATGAGCCAGGGCATTAGCGGGTAGGCAGGGTCCCCGAGGATCACTATAGGCATCACCACATCCCCAACAGTTATTTTGCGGTCCGGGAAATAAACACCCTGTTGCAGCCTTCTAAACAGACCAGAGTTTTTGAAAACACGAGCATCATGAACCTTGCCCGGCCATCCGACATTGATGTTGGTAAAACGTCCTTTGTGGTCCACTAGTGCTTGCAGTACCATAGAAAAATAGCCCTTTCGGTTAATGTACTGGCTGCCCTGGTGGTCCGGTCCCAGGATAGGGATGTGTGTCCCATCAATAGCCCCGCCGCAGTTTGGGAATCCCATAGCGGAAAAGCCATCTATGATCACCTGCACGTCTCCAAGGGTCACTACCTTTGAGAGCAGCAGGTCAACGATTGCATGGGCTACCTGCATCACAGCAACCCCCACGGTAGACTTGCCCACTCCAAATTGGTTCGCGACTGACCGGCAGGTGTCAGGAGTTGCAAGCTTCCACAGGGCTATGGCCACTCGCTTCTGGATAGTCAGGGCTGCTCGCATCCGGGTGTCCTGGCGCTTCAGGGAAGGGGACAGCAACTCACAAAGTTCCAGGAAAGTGCCCTTACGCATCCGAAAGTTTCTCAGCCACTGGGATTCATCCCAGACCTGCAGCACTATGCGGTCCCACCAGTCAGTGCTTGTTTCCCTTGCCCAGAATCGCCGTTCCACAGGATCAACATGCCCCTTTGCCACCATGATTTCTACGGGCCAGGGTCCCATGCTTTGCGAGAGGTCTGTGCCCCTCTCAGAGTTCATGTCCTCCCGGAGCTTCCGTTGCCTCCTCGCCCGATTTCTCTGCATCTGCCTCTGGAAAAGGTGGACGATAAGGCGCGAGGAGTTGACAACGGACAGAACAGCCGCGATAATCGCAGAGGGCTGCATGCTCGCTGGCCTGTGGCGTCCAAGCTATCAATCACTGTAAAAGGGCGCGAATTAATTGCCCGCCAGCGCTTTCACGTAGGGAGGGCAGGAGTGTGGGTCGAGTGACGACATTTACCTATAACCACTCTCGACACATTTTTGGCCCCAGAAGGCACTGGGGGCTACACCCAGAATTCCAGTGGGCGGCGGGGACTGCGGGAACTGTGGGATAGCTACCCACAGTGCACCGCTTGCAATGTCGACGCTTGCCCAGTTACTGTGGACTCAGAAATTCGAATTAAGGTCCTTCATGTGGATTCGCACTATCAACTTTGCAATATCGGTTTCGCAAGTTCGGTTTAAGAAAAATCGAACTAGTCTCGTAGTGTAGACATACCCTGAGGTTCTACTGTAATATTAACTCAGTAGATGCCTGAGGATGGCAGCACCCCACCAAATTATATCTTCTGGGCCTGGTTTACATGGCCTTAAACTATGCAAAGTGAATACAAAGTGGGGGTAAGACTCTCCCAAATCAGAATGGTAGCGAGTTGCATCCACTTTGCATTTAATTTTCAAAAGATGTAAATGAGCACAGCAAGGTGTGAAGTAGTGGAGGATCGGGCCCTTTGTTTCTTCTCCAGAATTTATTTTTCCCTGATGGATAATGAGAGTAAACATTAGCTCCTTCACTAGGATGGCATGGGGATATGTGGTGTTGCTTCATGAGACAATGTGTCCATAAGGATCACCCTCAAAAATTGATAGGATGCTTGTAGGGAAGAGACAATGAAGACTCAGTTATTCTCCTTGTTATTTACTATTTTGGAAACCCCAATAATAGAACAAATGAGACAGGAAATTATATATTTCTTTGACCTAATACTGATGATGTGAGAAAAAAATCAACTCTCTGGCCAATTCCATTGTTTTGAGGCTAATTGATAAGCATTGCATCACTACAAAAAAAGAGAGAGACGATGGAACTAAATATACGGGTGTGAGGTTTAATAACTCTGGAAAGCAAATATAAGAGCGATAAGGATTCCAGCATATTAGAGGAAACCATCACTCCGAGAGGGAAAACTCTCAGCCTGTCTCGCTGACATCTCTGCATGGATGTTCAGCATCTCACTCAGGCCAATCTTTCACTCGAACCTCTCTCTAGGACCCTGGATATGTCTAAATCTCACAGATTCTTCCTGCATAGCATCTCTAAGATACAGCCTTGCCTATCCATCCACACATCTAAAACTTTCATCCAGGCTGTAATCATCTTGCATTTTGATTTCTACAACATCTTTTTCTCTGGTCTTTACAAATACAACCTTGTTGCACTGATATCCATTCAGAATGCTGCTGCAAAGATCTTTTTTGATAACCCATCACTTTGTCCATGTCACCCCTCTTTTTGCATTCCTCCTCTGGTTCCTTCTTCTGTATCATACATGAAAAGTAAGCTACTTGTCTTCACTTGTAAGGACCTTCATGGCCTATCCTCACCCTAACTATCATCTGTCATTCAATATTGAGATGTTGACTCCTACCTCTTATCAGCCTATGATGTCAGCCTCCATCATGCACTTGTTAAATTTTCAAGCAAGCAACTTCATGCTTTCTCCCATGTTGCCTCTCAACACTTGGGAAGAACTCCCTGTATACACCCACAAAACTATCTTATTATCCTCCTTCAAAGCCCTCCTTAAAACTTTCCTTTGCCATGAAGCTTACAAAAAATGTGACAATGGTTAGGTTGCTGGTGTGCTGAAACCACTGCCTGTCACACTGACCAGTATTCATAGATTCATAGATTCCAAGGCCAGAAGGGACCTTTGTGATCATATAGTCTGACCTCCTGTTTGACACAGGCCATAGAACTTCCCTAAAGTAATTCCTAGACTATCTATTTTACAAAAACATCCAATCTTGATTTGAAAATTGTCAGTGATGAAGAACCCAACATGACCCTGGGTACATTGTTCCAGTGATTAATTACTCTCACTGTTATTGTCTCATTGTTTCCTTGTACTCCTCTCTAAGTCAGTCTGTCTATCCATCTGTTGTCTCTTTTCTTATACTTAGATTATAAATTCTTTGGGGCAGGAAGTCTTTTTGTTCTGTGTTTGCACAGCACCTAGTCCAGTAGAGCCCTCAACCATGACTGGGATGCCTAGGTGCAACAAGAACACAAATAATAATAATAAAATTAACACCATATCAACTACAAAAATGAAGGGGAAACATGACTACATCTCAAACAAACCTTCTGTGTGAGTGAGAACAAATTAGATAGATTGATGATGAGTAGAGATACCGAAGAAAAAAGCTTTTATTACTTCGTTTAAGCGCAAAAAGGGGCATATGGCATATGATTTCACAAAGATAAGAATTTTTGCCAGGTGTTATAAGCAGCAGTCTGTATTAACTAAAAAAGAAATTAGAGACAATGAAGTTGAGAAAAATCCTTTAGCCCTGACTAGTTCTTATAGAGTTTTATAGCTATTTTATGACCGCTAATGTTCTTTCTAAATGTTTCATTTAGGCCTCAGTCTAACAACAAATACAACACAGCCAAGCACATGTTCAACTTTAAGAACATGTACTTACTCGCTTTGCTGGATTTGAACTTAAAAGAATTAACAAAATCAACATGGATCAAGAAAATCTTCCTTATTAAGATTAAGAAAAAAAGAGGTTGAATTTTCAAGAGTATTATTGAGTAGCTAACCGCCTTTTTTTCTCTGATGTCTTCCATTAAATATGCTTTGCACTTCCAACTGCCAGCTAAACAGAGTAACCTCACAAAATGAGAAATAGATGGCCTAACTTTTTGACACTACTTGTTTAGCAATGAGATTTTCCTAGCCATCCCTTCTATTAAAATTAGAGACTATAACTTTGTCCACACCCTATCAGATAATCCACTGCTACACTGGTCACTACATCAGAAATTTAAAAATTGGCTGGCAGGAGCTTATCTATATTTAGACTTTCATTAACAAAATTAATGGTTTTAAAAATTCTGATTATGTCATTAACATACCAGTGTTAGAACAATGGAAAAAATATGAATGGGTAGCCAGAGGTAAAATACACATCTACCTAGAGTGACCAGATGAGAAGACCCGAAAATCGGGACTTCCCACCCCAAGTTGTTGAGTCTCTACCACCGGAAGTTGTTGAGCAAAAAAGAAAAACAGAAGAAGACCGGAAAAAAGGACAAAAGGCCATCGATCGGGACCATCGATCGGGACGCGGGACAAATGATCAAAAATTGGGACGGTCCCGATTTTATCGGGATGTCTGGTCACCCTATATCTACCTGGGATTTGGAATTAGGAAAACCATCAGCATTTTACGTTAGTGTTAATTAGATACTTGTTTCTTGATTTAAAATAAAAAGGAAAAACAAAAATTTGGTTTGTGATTGATGACAGGTCCACTGAAGATATACCCTTGGCAGAGTATATGTCATATACTCCTTATAAAACACACACCCAGACCAAAAAATGTGTAATTATCCATTTAGCCCTCTTAAAGGATAATAGCAGAACATTGCATAGTTTGTTCCCTAGCAAGTTCAAGAGCAATTGAATAATGGCAGAGAAAACAGGAGAGTATATGTTACCCATAGGTCTTTAATATCTTTATGTAAGGTAAATGGTTAAAAATGAGGTGCTCTTTACAAGTTTCTTTTGGAACATTTATATACCTTATTTGAAATTAATTGCTTTAAAACTGAAAAAAATAATCAAGGGAGTGTGAAACCATTCAATGTCTATACTGGCTAAAAATGTGCTTACTGGGGGTTTCATCCACAGTTGCATGGAGGGTGGTTTGAGGGGAGTGCCAGTGAATCTGTGAATATGCAGAGCCACCTATCAAATCCCTGGCTCATCATGTCCGGTTACTACTCTTTGTGCAGACTTAGCCCTGCTGGCTGGCATATTTGAGGGGGTGAGTGGTAAGGCGAAGCCAAGGCTTTGTCCGCTTCCTGTCCACTCTGTGCCTATTATTATTTATTATTAGTAGTAAATAATTATATTATGACAGTACCCAAAGGCCTAGGGCCCCATTGTGATGGATGCTATACAAACACAGAAAAGAATCACTGCCCGAAGGGTTTAAAAGCTAAAAATGGTGGGAGCTCATCTACTCAGACTTAACCCTGCACACCCGGAGCCAAGATCTAAATGCCTATGCGTTCAGTAAGAATATCTGCAGTAAAGCCTTCTAGTGATTTCCAATAATATTACAACTTGGGGATTAAACTGACAATAAATAAGGTCAGCATTTTCAAACTGAAGTACTTAACATCAGACACAAAAAACCTTATTTAAGCACTTATTTAGATACATAAATAAGTTTTAGGCGTCTAACATTAAGGTACTTCATTTTGACAATGTCAGCCCGCAGTTAATTGAAAATTTTAGTGAATGAATATTTTTCCTAATGTCTTTTTGTGACAGTACTGATGTTGCCTATTTTCCTCTTGTGTCTACTAATTAATTATATTTGTGGTTTATGTATGTGCTTTTTTAGGTGCTGCACAATGGACTTATCATGGAAATGGATCATCCAACAGTAGGGAAGATAGCTGTTCCAGGTTAGAATATTTAATTTTTCTTTCTAAATAGAACTTTAAAAAAAAAAAGTGATGTATGCTGGCATTTCAGTCTTGTGAATGAATGTTGGACTGACAGTTGATACCTATGCTCATGTTTGTTCTAGTAGCAGGGAAATGGGTATGTATTGGACGAGTTCATGTATTTTATAGTTCGCTTCTCCTAAAATATGAACATGAATTTGATAGTGTTTGCAAACCCCCACTGTTAGAAATATTACTGCTAAAGTATCTATATGAATATGGTTTTGATGTAGGTTTACTCGGAGTGTTGTGTAAACTTGGCTTCTAGGCCTTTTTATTATAAAAACAAAACAAAAATGGGGCCACTCATCCTGAAGCATGGTCTTTTGCTTGACAGCAGGCTTTGCAATGAAAAAGTCTGGTTAGCTGTTCTTACTTTTTTTTACCAAGTTTTACCAAGGAGTTTCTGAGGACTATAGGAGATGTGAACAGGCCCTTTAGGTTTTTTCTAATTGAGACTGGACAGGCTATCATAGTTGGCCTAAGTCTTCTTCCACTGAAGTAAATGGTAAACTCTTATCAATTTCAATAGGAGCAGTTTGGTCAATGCAGAACACTCAAATCTTGCTGCTTCCCTACACCTTCCTTTCTCACAAATTTTCCTTTCCCCCCCTCTATGCAGAGCATCTTTCAGCTTTATTTTTATAACATCATCTCTTTATGTAAAAACTTTCAGTGCCGAATACCAGCCTCTGATACATGCACCCAATTCCCATCAATTTCAGCTCAGTTGCATACTCATAGCTGTAGGAAGAATTTGACCAATAAAGTTTTTCTTAAGTTGCACATCCTGGAGTTACGGAAAAGAGGGTTTTGAGAGGAATGAACCCCATATCATTTTATATTTTCCTGCACAAATAATGTTTTTGTATGCTTCATTTTTGGTCTTTGTCACACATTGTGTCCCACATTTGGGCCTCACCAGGTTGAGAAGTTTGGGAGACAATACTCTGATATGTTTCCACAATTCAAATGAGCGTTTATAAAAATGTACCTCTTAATATTTTACTCTTCAAGAAAAAAGTTAAATCCCTTTTGTCTATCTAAAATGAAAAGGCAAGCAAGGTTTTTGGTTTCAATAAAAAAAAAAACAGGTAGAAAAGCCTTGCAGATGGCAACAGGAAAAGTGTGTAAATTTTCATGTTGCATGCAGTACATAATCTATCTTTGAGAAAGAAAATACTCCTTCGGGGGGCAAAGTTAAACTGCAAGAAGAGAAAGGAGATGAAAGGAATGTTCTAATGTCTGTCAGCAGAGATAGAATGCACTGGCAGGAAAGGAAGTTTTCACATAGGTAAGCTACAGCACTTCCCAAATCCTTTGTTTTTTTTTACTTTATTAAAACTCAAAACTTGTGACAGTGCAGTGAAACTAAAATAAATCATCTTATTCTCTAATGGCTTGCCATTTAGATGGGCTTCTATGAAGGGCTTTTTGTATTAAAGCAGATGGCTGAAATGATCATTGGACAGTTGAGCAGGAAAAGCAGAATTACTTCCTATCTTGGCATGGAGCAGGGGAAGGAGGGTAAACATAATGACACTGTATGGCTCTGCCCATAACTTGGAAATGACATTAAGAGCTTGATTACTGTTGATGGTAGACCTTAGGAGCATCCTCCCATTACCCAGGTCAGAGATATATCTCTGGCTTAGAGTGAAAACCGCACTAAAGCAACCTCCAGTAGGCAACCCCATCCTGAACATCCATTTAAAAGTATTTCTGAGTAGTTTCCAGTGCAATTATATTCAACGTTTAGATAGAGACCACCACCACTCTACGACTGCTTTCTACTTGAAGTTGCTTAAGACAGATTTCAATATAGATGCTGGATGATGAGTCTTATATTGCAAAAACATATATCCATAATAGTATTGGGGTCCGGCTATGGGCCCTAGACCAAACTGGAGTGACTGTTATCTCTGGTCCACATTTAGACAAATTTTAATAGATTAAATAGGTGAAGCAGACATCACACCTGAAGTTCTTGACTGATAGCCTTTTGTGTTGCTAAGCAAAGTTCTGAATGCAGCAATACACTTATTAGGAATGAGTGAAATTTGAGTTTTTGGTCTCCTAGATGAGCTGCCTGCCAAGGCAGATGATCCCTAATTTTCCAACAAGATTTATTTTAAGGTGGGCTTTATTTGCCTTGAATATTCTTGTCATAGGGCCTAAGTGGCATGGTTGAAGTTTGGAAAGGTCAGTATGGATTCATGCCAGGAAGGATCACAATTAATGTCATATTTGTGCTACAAATTCTCATGGAGACAATCACAGAAAAGAGATGGCAATTGGATCTCATCTTTGTAGATCTGGAGAAGGTGTGCAACTGTGTACCAAGAGAATTAGTTTGGCGGCGTTTGCAATGGAGAAGTGTGCCAGAAGGTTATGTCCATCGTATCCAGGGTATGTATGATGGAGTGATTTAGTCAGACTAAATGGGGCTACAGTAGAGAATTTCCAGTAAACGCTGGCCTGCAACAGGTTCAACACTGAGCCCCATTGAGTTTGCAGATATCATGGATGTGATAAGTGAGAGTATATGAGGAGAGGTGCCTTGAAACATGCTATTTGCTGGTGTAATGATATATGTGCAACTAAGGGCTGGTCCACACTAACCCCCCGGTTCGAACTAAGATACGCAACTTCAGCTACGTGAATAACGTAGATGAAGTCGAAGTATCTTAGTTCGAACTACAAGGTATTTACCGCGGGTCCAGACGCGGCACGCAGGCTCCCCCGTCGACTCCGCGTACTCCTCTCGCGGAGCAGGAGTACCGGTGTCGACGGCGAGCACTTCCGGGATCGATTTATCGCGTCTAGACAAGACGCGATAAATCGATCCCAGAAGATCGATTGCTTGCCGCCGAACCAGGAGGTAAGTATAGACGTACCCTTAGTTTTGAGTGGGCTGGACTTAGAGTGAAGGGGAACAGTCCTATATCTTGCATTCTAGCACAGGCTTCCTTCGGTGTCTTGAGATTATTTATATGTGTTTGAAGGATTGATCTAGACTCAGTGCAGTATTCCTTTTTGGTGCAGACTCAGCCTCTGTGGCCTAACTACGTCTCCTTACATATGGTTCATCTTTTCCATGAAACAGGACAAAAGCTCCTCCCACTTGAATCTGGGGCTATGTTCAGAGCATCTACACTGATTAGCCAACCCGCTATGTAGAACTGTCCCTTTTTCCTGTGTTTCTTCTCTTGTCATTGTGGATTACAAATATATTGTGTGAAAAGAAGAGAAGAATATTTTTGTTCATAATCAGCCTGTTCCTACTGTCCGATTCATTCATGGGTGTCATAGTCTAGGACTGGTCACATCACAGTTGCTTCCATGATACCAAATTGTTATATCACAGTTACAGAAAAATAATGGACATCTGGTTAAGGGACAAGATGGGAGTCAGGAAATCTGGATTGTCTTCTTTTTTGTGCCACAGACGACTGTGGGTCAAAGTAACAATTACATAGTTAATGGGGGTGTTGTTTTGAGTCTTAATTTATTAACATTTGAAAAACACTTTGATATCTCCAGAAGGAAGGTGTTACTGAAGTATCAAGTGCTTTTTTGATTTATTTTGCCCAGGAAAACAAGGCAGGCTGATTATAAAGGAGAAAACTGCTATGGGATTTCCTTATATTGAATCAACTTGCCAGAAACCTCAGACTGTTGTTAACTATGCTGTCTTCTTTTCGGTCTTTTAGTGTTGGGAAAGGGGGGAAGATTCAGTAGGACAAGATATATGGTGGAGACTGTTCATTGAAAAGTGTTGTCCTGCACTGAGGGATTTTGCAGGAAATTAAAGTAATCTGCGCTACAATACATTGTTTCCTGCAGCTAGGAGATCTCGCGCTACAGGAACAACAACAAAATAAAACATCCCAGCAATTCTCTACAAGAGCCCCTGCCTGAACTTCTGATCCTGTCTGCTTCTCATCACACATTCTTGGTGTGTTTTTGTGTGAGCGCGTGTGCATAACTAATGTTGATTGAAAAATTTTAATTTCACTTCACTATTTATGGCACATTGGAGACAAACAGCTTCACCAGCATTACCGTTACCTCATTCGCCTTTTTTAGTCATCAGCGCTGACTGTTTATGTCTTTTACATTTGCAGAGCTGATTTCAATTTTGAGGAATTCAGTACCATTGCAGGAACTCCGCAGAAATGATGTATGTCATCTCACTTGGCTATCCTCAAAATACTTTTAAAAAAATCTTTAAAATATACATAAACAGTAGATTGGTACTGATTGCAAAACCAGAAATGAGGTAGTGGGGAAGGTAAGGAATATGTTCTGAGTTTGGGGATTATTCAGAAGAGTAAAGGACTTTTTTTTAAAAAAAAAGTGTGATATTTTAATTTGGAATGTGGTAGCATTTCTTTTAAAGTGAATAATAAATAGTAAGCCTCCTTACTCCTCCGGCATGTTTTCTTAGCATTTTTTAAAGTGATTCCCCTCCCTCTCCCCCCCATGGTAGAATGACCTTTGCACCTTAATCAATGCTTCCCCACTTATTAGGGAAGAAGAAGTAAGCTGCCTCTTACCTAGGGTGACCAGATGTCCCGATTTTATAGGGACAGTCCCGATTTTGGGGGCTTTTTCTTATATAGCCGCCTATTACCCCCCACCCCCTGTCCCGATTTTTTACACTTGCTATCTGGTCATCCTACCCATTGCTGTGACCTCCATTCTTGGGGACCATCACACCTTTCCCTGAATCCAGATTGGCTGTGCATGCATCCTACACATCACTATGGCATGGACTGGAACTAGGGATTTTGTGTTCCGCAGACAGCAGTTCTGTTAGCTGAGCCAATAGTGAGTCTGCCCTTGTGTTAAGCTTGTCTCAGCTGGAAGTTGCTCTTTGCACACCTTAGAGATTTTATTTAAGTCTCTCTTTAGGTTATATACATATGTGGCAGTCAAAGCAGTTTTTTTAGAGCACATGTTTCTTTCTGCGTTTGAAGTCAAAATGACAGAAGGATATTTTCTTAAAACAAAAGAGAGCACTCCCACCTACTCTGTATGATACAATACTGAATAAAATAAAACCTGTGAGTGAGTGTAACTCTGCATATTATTTAGTCAGTAGTTTTATTTCTAAGGATGAAAAGATTTTCTTTATTTTTTTCTCCATCTACAGTGAGTTACTATCTGGCTTTCTTTCTTTTACACTCAAAACTTTTCCAATGATACAAATAAACAAAAATATCACTTTTCTGCACTCAGTCATACATCTGAATCAAACTAAAGAAATGGAATTATTTAGGCAACCATTTTGGCTATCTCACCAGAGGTAACATTTATTGCAGCTGTCATATGTGTCTCTGGAATTCAGTTTTGTTTAGGAACATTTTTGTTGTTTTGCACAAAATAGTCCCTCACCTCTGCCCATTCAAATAGCTCAGAAAGCTATTTCCCTATCCCCTTCCTCTGTGACCAAGCACAGCCAGGTGCTCACACAGCACAGGGTGTGTGATTGTAAAGATATATATGTGTGCCTCGGGTGCATTGTAAAACAGCCAAATTACTTCAGCGCCCATAAATTGCAAGTATATCTTTATGATCTTCAATAATTATTGGATAAGAAAAGGAATCCACTGTCAATTCAAAAGTTTAGTTTAATTAAATTAAATGTCAGAATATGTTTTAAACATGTAGACAATTTTCCTTAATCCCTAGAACACTGGGATGAGTGTGCAAGTCCCCTTGCATGCTCCCACCACATGTCTTCCTAACAAACAAGTCCTACCCCCATTTCCAAAAGGAGCCCTCCGTAGCTTTATCCCAGGAGTGGAGTGAATGGCTGGATTTAAATTGTTATAAGTGAGCATATTTTCATAGATGTTAAGGCCAGAAGTGACCATAAGATCATCTAGTCTGTCCTCTTGTATAGAATTTCATCCAGTTACCCACTGTATTGGGCCCAATAACTTGTGTTTGACTAAAACATAGCTTACAATAAGGCATCCAGTCCTGATTTGAAGACATACAGAGATGGGCAATCCACTACTTCCTTTGGTAGTTTGGGCAAATGGTTAATCACTCTCACTGTTAAATATGGGTACATCTACACAGCAGAATAAAAAAGAAGACATTTTGGACTATGATGTACCTCTCTGTTTTTAAGGAGTCATAATTTAAGAGCTTCTTGCTTACATCATCTCACATTTAATAGGAGGTGAGGAAGGATGTTCCAGTGATTAGGGCACTAGCATAGCTCTTGGCATACATAGATTCAGTTCTTGCTGCACCACAGACTTTCTCTATGTGACCGTATGCAAGTCACTTTGCTTCTCTATGCCTCAGTTCCCTATCTGTAAAATGGGGATAATAGCAGAGCCCTACCCTCACAGAGATATTGTGAGAATAAATTCATTAGATTTTGAGGGACTCAGATACTGCAATGATGGGTCATGTAACTATCTTAGACAGATAGAAACATTCTTCTTCATCTCCTAGCCTGACCTACACAATATTTGAAGACAACATTCCTTTATTTGTGGAGCGGCATGGGGCCACAGCATGCAGTCAGGCAGCCTGCCTGAGCCCTGCTGTGCCACCAGCCAGGAGCCGCCTGTGGTAAGCACCTCCCAGATGGAGCCTGCGCCTCGCACCCCTTCCTGCACCCCAACCCCTGGCCCAGGTCACAATCCCCTCCTGCACCCAAACTCCCTGCCAGGCCCCGCACCCCCTCCTATACTCCAACCCCCTACCTCAGGTCACAATCCCCTCCTGCACCAAACTCCCTCCCAGAGCCCGCACCCCTCACCCTCCTCTGCACCCCAACACTCTGCACCAACCCAGAACTCCCTCCTGCACCCAAACTCCCCCACCCACAGAAAGAAACTAATATAACAGCTGTTCTAAGGGAAGAAGTAGGCTATTTTGAATTAACTCAACTATATTCTACATGTTTTAAGAGTGAAATGTAACCACAGAATGGCTTTATGCTCATTAAAAGGCAAGTTTAGTATAACGTGAATAGCCTCGATGCCATAATTGTGATCATTTTGTTTTAAGTTAGGAAAAAGACTTGTATACAGGGGCCCCGCAAAATCTAATAGCCCAGGGCCCACAGGAGAGTTAATCCAGCCGGTTGTGGATTTAGCAGAAATTGGTTGAATAGGGAAGAGGGGGGCAATATCAAGTATATAAATTAAGCTCCATTTTTATTCTTAATTGTGGAGAAGCTATTACTGTCCATACTGCTTTATGCCCTTCTTGTTGCTTATCCAGGTTATACATACTTAACTTTTCAAATCTTTCTTCCTAGTCAGTCAGTCAAAACTTCTGATCATTTTAGCTGTTCTTCCTTGTACTCCCCACAGCTTTTTTCTATTAATGTTGTGAATCCCAGGTGTGGTTGCATCAGAGCAGAGTTAAGAAAGACTATTGTTGCCTAGCATGGTAATACTGTACTAGATGCTCCTGCATGTATGGTTAAAAATTGCATTGACCTGTGTTGCTGTCATGTTGCAACTTCAAACTCGTATTTAATTTGCTGTCCAGTGTCATCACAAAGTCTATGCCAATGCCACTATTTTCTGGACTTTTCTTTCTTTGTTGGAGTCAGTTGTGGAACAAGGGTGTGGAGGGATTTGGAGTGGTGAGAGATAGCAGTGGCTGATGGTAGTATGAAAGTTAGGATAAAGAGAGAGAGGTTGGGGTAGAAGAGACAGTGAAGAGAAGACAGAAGGATAAATACTGTTTTCTCTCACCCTACTCTTTATGTTAAAGTGTTCTAGTTTTTCATGTTGAAAGGGGGAAGAAATGGGAGCAGAACAAAGGTGCAGTCCTCTTTTCTCCCACTTCCCTACCAACCTCTTTTATCCCTCACCAAATGCTTCCAAGTAATACCCTGAACAGTATCCCAGTTTTTCCACTCTGAATATATGAGCATCCTGAAGAGGAAGGTAGGGCATTGGAGGGCAGTAGGGGAGCAGAGGTGTAGGGCAGCTTGCAGCCTTACCAGTCACTCTGGGCACCAGCCACCGCTGTCTACGAATATTCAAAGTATCTAAATACCAGTGAACGATGAGGAATTATTTAGCTTTGTAAAAGGAGGTATAACAATTTGCAAAGGGATAAAATCAAGGCAGAAAATGTAACAGCCTGATCCAAAGTTAGTTGAAAGTCATTGGGCATTGGATCAGGGCATTCATGAGAAAAAATGGTTCTCCTACTAGAGAGATCCGTTAGGCTATGGAATAGTATTTTTAAACATATTTAAAACTAGACTAGACAGAACAATGGTAAAAACAATTTACTCTTGATTTTAAAGCTGATAATTCAGGTCGTTTGAGGGGAATGAAGACCCATTACATTTCACAAGTTGGCATCCACTTATCCCTTAAAATTGAAACAGTTTAGGGCCTATGTATTTTTCAACTGAAAGTTTGTGGCTGATTTCCCCTATAAATAGGGCTTACTTCAATACTTCACTGTATTTGAACTAATGTAAAGACTAAATCTGACTAAGGAGCCTGTAAAACAGAATGAGATTTTAATATCTCCTGCAGGGTAACAGCTGTTTTCAGAAACATGGTGTAAGAAACTACAAAGGCAAGAATAGTTGTCAGTAGTGGCTTTCTGATTTAAAAAACATTAAGTGACAGAGTTTTAAAGATGGCTGTGTGCAAATACCCATTTGCAATTGACAGACCTAATTTGTGCATAAAGACCACAACTGTGCACATATAAGCAGATATTTCTGTTGCGTGAGCACAGCCTTTTGAAAAAGTCTGACAGAAATTAATAGGAATTAAATCTGTAAGATTCTATACTAATTTAATAGGATTTTAAATAAAGTACTATACAAATATATGGGATTTAGAGACTAAATTTTCAAAAGTGCCCAGGTGGCCTGGTCCCCTGGTCACTTAAGAGCCTCAGTCCCATTGTCTTTCAGTGAGACTGAGACTTGTAATTGCCTAAATCTCTTTTGAAAATGAGAATGACTCCTAAATCACTTATGCACATCTTAAAATTTTACCCAGTGTTTTTTTTAACCTTCTCATAGAATTATATGGCAGGGATGTAATTCTTCAATCACTTAGAATAGATTAAAAAAAAAAAAACTATAGAAAGGACACCCTTTTCTATTAAATTCTATTGGACTTTTCCTTAATGACATGGCAAGTCATTAACCATGTACATGCGCCAATTCCTATTTTTCACATACAGTCAAGGTATTTATGTGAATAAAAGAGCAGTGCACAATGCTGTGCATTCACTTGTAAGTGTGTGTCTTTTAAAATCTGGCTCTAATTTCCCAACAGGAGTCATATTTGGGCTCAGTAATTTTGACAAGGGAGGCAGCTTTGGCTAGTATTCCAATTTCTCTGTTTCCAGCCACTCCAGGGAATACAGAAGCTAAGGATGAGACATGGATTTTAATAGTGGTAGTAAGTTTACCTCTGCTACTTTCCTAGCTAGCTAGTCAAGGATTAGTGGTTTAATTCCTGAAAGGGAATTTTTACTTCCTGGCTTTGATTATGTCCACAAATCAATGTCCCTATAAACCTTGTTGTAGGATTTATTAGTTGTTTTATTTCAAACCTGAGAGCAGGAGTTTAATGGTCTGCTCCTCAAATCCTGCTTTTGCTAGGATTTCCTGACAGCAAGCATGCGATCATCAGAGAATCTTTGACTTTTGAGTTGCCTCTCTCCTCCCCCTGCATTTCAGTCATTGATTCCAGTCTCCACAGACTACAGGGAAATGTATCAAGAATTGCCAGATTGAGTGAAGCTTTAGTCTGGAAGGACAATAGTGTAGAATCAGGAGACGCTATTCTGTCCTGAACTTCGTTACTTTTAAAGTAGTTTCTGGAATACTGAGAAGGAGGGTAGGGAAAACAGATACAGAAATTGTAAGTAATGCCTAGGGAGTCCCTTGTCACAGCATGAGAACCTAGTGGTGAATCCTTGAAACTTTCATCGGAATCCTTTACCTTCAGAGAGTTCTGAGCCTGAGAGCTAGGAAACAGAGCTAACTTCAGAGTTCCTAGAAGCTGGCACAATTTGAGGGCTATCTTGGGAAGGAGTACTGCAGAAAGGGATCTGGGGATCATAATGGATCAGAAGCTAAATATGAGTCAACGGTGTAGCACTGTTGCAAAAAAAGCAAACATCATTCTGGGCTGTATTAGTAGGAGTGTTGTAAGCAAGACATGAGAGGTAGGTTCTTCCGCACTACTCAGTGCTGATTAGGCCTCAGCTGGAGTATTGTGTCCAGTTCTGGGAAAGATGTGAACACAATTTGAAAATGAAAGAAACATTTCAGGAAAGATGTGGACAAATTGGAGAAAGTCCAGAGAAGAGGAACAAAAATGATTAAAGGTCTAGAAAACATGACCTCTGAGGGAAGACTGAAAAAATTGGGTTTGTTTAGACGGGAAAGGGGAGGCCGAGAGGGGACATGATAACAGTTTTCAAGTACATAAAAGATTGTTACAAGGAGGAGGGAGAAAAATTGCTTCGGAGAAGAGGACAAGAAGCAATGCGCTTAAATTGTAGCAAGGGCGGTTTAGATTGGACATTAGGGAAAACTTCCCAATTGTCAGGGTGGTTAAGCACTGGAATAAATTACATAGAAAGGTTGTATAATCTCCATCACTGGAAATTTTTAAGGCTAGACAAACACCTGTCAGGGATAGTCTAGATCAGGGGTCTCAAACACGCGCGCCACGTTGTTCTTTTGTGCGACTCGCCAAACTCCGCCCCCCCCCACTCCCCTGCCTACTTCCAGGCCATGGGTGGGCAAACTACAGCCCCCGCAGAATTGCCCCCCCGTGGTGCCGCGAGCCCTGCACCTCTCCCTGAAGCGGCCGGCACCATGTCCCTGCAGCCCGGGGCGGGTGGGGGGGAAGGCGGGGGGGAAGGCGGGGGAGGCAGAGGGCTCCGTGTGTTGCCTTTGCTTCCAGGCACCACCCCCCGCAGCTCTCATTGACCAGGAACGGGGAACCGCGGCCCATGGGAGCTTCGGGGGAGGCACCTGGAGGAGTGGCAAGTGCAGCATATGGAGCCGTATGCCCCCTCTCCCCCAGGGGCCACAGGGACATGGTTCCGGCTGCTTCCTGGAGCGGAGCCAACCGGGGCCAGGGCAGGAAGGCAGGAAGCTTCTGCCACCCTGGAGCCTGCACCCTGAACTCCTCCTGCAGCCCGACTCCTTGCCCTGAACCTCCGCTGCACCCCTCCTGCACCCCAACCCCCTGCCCTGAGCCCCCTGCCGCACCCAGCACATTTCCTGCCCCTCAACTCCCTGTCCTGAGCCCCCGCCACACCCCTCCTGTACCCCCTGGGGGCAGGGAGGGGGAGGAGTTGGGGTGGGGACTTGGGGAAGGGGTTGGAATGGGGGCAGGGAAGGTGGGAAGAGGCGGGGCAGGGGTGGGGCCTCATGGAAGGGGCGGGGGCAGGGGCAGCGAGGGGGAAGTCAGTGATGCGGCCCTCGGGCCAATGCACTAGTCCTCATGTGGCCCTCGTGGTCATTTGAGTTTGAGACCCCTGGTCTAGATAATACTTAGTCCTGCCTTGAGTGCAGGGGACTGGACTAGATGACCTCTTGAGGTCCCTTCCAGTCCCATGATTTTATGAAAACTTATAAGAAAAAAAAAGAATAAATACACATGTGGTGGAAGGGTAACACCCTGGGGTGTGTTTGTGACTGTGAGACCACATGAACTGGCCAGGCAGTGAAGTACGAGTTACCCTGTGACACTTCCACAGGAACTAGAAGAGGAAAGCTACACAGTATTTCCTGCTCTGACAGAACTAGATTTGTATTGACAAACTGGTCATCCATTCAGCCCATCACCATCCTCCACCACACCCTAGGTATGGAGCTGTTTTCTTTGTTAGTGGTTTTCTGCAGTTATTGTCTACGGCAGCATAGGCAGCACAGTACTGTTGGGTGTCTTGAGACAGGCACCTGCAATTTCTCCAAAGCAACTGTAAGAAGCTGTAATCAGTTCATGCCCACTATGACCTGCTGGTGGTTTGGGGAAGTCACTCACATCTGGACATTTCACAGGCCCTTACAACGGGGTTACAGATTCAGGGCCTAAGAATCCCATCTCAAGGGGTGAAAGTAACTTAAGCGATTTACCGGGATGCAAGGCGCCCGGGGTCCTGAGCAAGGTGGAGGGGCAGCTCCACTGGAAGGGGCGGGGCCTCGGGTAGATGGGGCAGGGCTGGGGCCAGACTCCCCCAGCTAGCCCTTCAGCGTGGCCCAGCGGCGATTTAAAGGGCCCGGGGCTCCTGGCCACTGTCGCCGGGGCGCTAGCAGTGATTTAAGGCAACCCTGGGGCTCCGGCAGCAATTTAAAGGGCCAGAGCCCTGGGCCCTCTAAACCGCTGCCGGAGCCCTGGGGCTCCCAGCCGCCGCCACTACCCCAGGCAACACCAGGGCTCTAGCAGCAATTTAAAGGGCCTGGGGCTCCTGGCCACCGCTACTGCTACCCTGGGGCTTCAGCGGCAATTTAAAGGGCTCTGGCTGCGGTAGCGGCGGCCGAGAGCCCTGGGGCTCTGGCGGAGATTTAAAGGGCCACGGACTCTGGCTGCTGCCGGGAGCCCCAGGCCCTTTAAAATTGTCAGCCTGGGGAAGCTGCCCCTTTTAGCTACCCTTATCAGTGGCCCTACCAGTACGGTTGGCTGTGTACTGGCTCTTACCGGTACGCCATACTAGATTGGACCGGCTTACTTTCACCTCTGCCCGTCTCATAAGAGGAATATAAAGAGGCCATCTCAGAGAAAAACATAGAAATTATTGACAGTCAGTCAATTATCCTGTTATATCAGTCAGTCACTAGGGAGCTTTCAGTGCGTAGCAGCAAGGTCCACACAGACAGCTAGCACACGGGATGTCAGGGGGTATAGATTTACACTCAGGTTGCCATGCAGTAAGTGTTCATGCAGACATGTTCTATGTCTCTTATGTAATGGAGATGATATGCAGGCAGTTGCTATGTTGCAGGGCATGAAATGTGATTAGAGTTTTTAAATAGTTCTAAAAGTCTGCTGTTCTCTTCTCTAGGAACACCCAGAAGTAAATCAAAGTGCCACATAAAGTATATTTACAAAGTCTGAGCATAATTCTCTTCTCACTTACACCAATTCAAATCAAGAGTAACGCCAATGATGTCAAGAGAGTTATCTCAGGGTGACATTGGTGTGAGAAGAGAATTAGGTGCTCTTGGTGTTTAAAATGCAGATAATTGGATGATGGTGACAGCTGAGCATTCCAGAAAATAGAATCATATTTTATTTTACAAACCTTTATTTCATCATATAAAAATAGTTTTATATAAAAAGATTACATTTATACTTACAATAATAATGCTTAGCTCTGATATCAGATACAGCACTTTTCATCTATAGAAGGCAAAACATTTTATAAAGAGACATTAGTATAATTATCCCTATTTCTACAGATGTGGTAACTGAGGCAAAGAAAGATGAAATAACTTGCTCAAAGTCACATAACATGTCAGTGGTAGAACATATCTATGCTACAAGTGCTACAGCAGCACAGCTGCTGTGTAGATACTTACTACAGCAATGGAAAGGTTCCCCCCATCGTTATAGTAAATCCACCCTCCCAAGAGGTGGTAAAAGGAAATATTCTGCTAACCCTCTTATCTACAGTGGGGGTTAGGTCGCACTAACTAAGGCTAGGTCTACACTAACCCCCCCTATCGAACTAAGATACGCAACTTCAGCTACATTAATAACGTAGCTGAAGTCGAAGTACCTTAGTTCGAACTTACCTGTGGTCCAGACGCGGCGCGCAGGCTCCCCCGTCGACTCCGCCTACTCCACTCGTCGAGCTGGATTACCAGCGTCGACGACGGAGCACTTCCTGGTTCGATTTATCGCGTCTTGACAAGACGCGATAAATCGAACCCAGAACATCGATCCCGCGCCTCCGACGCGACGGGTAAGTATAGACATACCCTATGTCACACAGGGCATGACATTTTTTACAGCCCTGAGTAATGTAGCTAGATTGACCTAAGTTTTAGACCAGGCCTCAGTCCAGTGTCTTAGTTCTTCAACCTATTTCTGGTGGGTCTACTTTTTTCTTTTGGTCTTTCATCTTGAGAGCTTTAGTGCATGTGAACTATGAAGAGAGCTATGAAATTGGACCACTAAGCCTCATCAATTCAGTTAGAATTGGGTTTTGTCATGTAATTTGACATAGTTTCATTTACAAACAGGGCCTCAAATATTCACCACCAAATAGCATCAAGGGCAGCATCAGCAGCATGTGCTGCTGCTGGCTTCTAAAGATTGCATTATTGAAAACAAATGCCCGAGAAAGTTGTGAATATGTTTCAAATTCAGGCTAATTGTATTGTAAAAAAATAATTTTGATTACAATGAAGTGTGAAAACCTCAGTAGACCATATATATGAGAAAAATGTTTTTTTGTAGTGGAATTTTTGGCTGAGTTAAGGCAACATTTTCAATGGTTTTGTACATATGATTGAATTTTTAATTAGCTACAAGTTAATGAGAAGCAATATTCAGTGATGAACTTAACTGAGTCATACAGTATGGTGCATACATTACGCTATGTATATACATATAAAATAATGTTTGATATTTATATAGTGATATAAAGAGGGACCATATTTTAAAGACTTCACACAAAAGACAAGAGTACCGGTTTGAATGTTCAACCATAACTTCGGAAATTTCTCAATTTTTGAGTACTTAATTTCTCAGCCTCAATACTGCACTAATACTACTCTGTTGTATGAAACTCAGATTTATATCTGCATAGCATAATGAGTACCCAACTCTCTCCCTCCCCCTCTCCCCGATATCCAGTGGTCATGATATTTAAACCATCATTTTAAGGGAGGAAGAACATTATATTGTGCATGCTTATGAGTTTTGATTATATGTTGGCCTATTCCACAAGTCTCATATTTCCAATCTTTTCTAAATACTGCAACTTTGAAACATAATGATTGAGGCACATTGGCAGAGAATGCAGATTTGTCCTAAACTTCAAGATATAATGGATATACAGTTTGCTTGCCAGCTGTGCTCTCCCACTAGTAATATTTAGTCAGCAATTAAAAAAAAAAAGACGACTATATTGATTCATGTCTGCGTAATAATGAAAACCTTTCCAATGGAAAAAAGCCAAATCATTAAGATAATGTACATTTTACAAGAGTACTTAACACTTTTTTGTGACCACTTGCCATGCAATGAAATTTGGGACATGGCATTAATAGTATTTTTTATGATAGTGTGCATGCTGCACAAAAATGATAAAAACCTACATCCAATTACTATCAATGGGTTTTTTCTTCTGTTCCTACTGTATATTTTTAGGGAGTAATCCAAATCACATACAGCGTGAATTAAGGTCATCTATACTGTAGCCTCAATGTCTATTAAACAGTAGAACTTATTTACACTTCTGGTTCAGTTCTCAATAAACGGTACATATTCTTAATTACCCTTTTTTTCCCACAGGTGAATCTATTTGACCCCTAACACTTGTGTATCGTTAATAATTTTTTAGTTGAAAAAAAGTTTTATACTATCAATCTTTTCAGTAAGGTTTTTTCTTTAATCCTTTGAATGCAACCCTTTCATTCTAGCATCTGTAGTACAGACACATCACATCTATATTATGACATTCCAGTGAAATGCATCATTGCACCTGGGGCAGCACCAAAGGTTCTTTTTGACTGACATTCATACGTGTAAATTAGTCAACAGGAAAGTGGTTAATTTTACATCAGAAGATATGTTCTTTACCTCTCAATTTTGAGAGTTTTAAACTTTCTTCTAATTCTTCGTTTATTCTAGAGGTCTTATATATATATATATATATATATATATATATATATGTGTGTAAATATAAAAGGTCTTCATTTACATCCCCCTCCGATTAGACTATTTTTATCTGTTGTATTGGATGTGCATTCTCTTGCAACAAGAAGGCCTGTATGGAATCAGTAGTTTATCATCTGTGAGGAGGCATACTGGATTTTTGGTGCTCAGATGGAGTGTTGTCCATCTGGACTGGGAAAGCATCTGATCCAAGATCAATCCTGGAAACAAAACTCTGTTCCTCTCACTACTGTAGTGATCTACCCAGGACCAGCAGTGGTGAAGAAGTTACATTTGCTTGGCAGATGGCCCTTTCAGCCAGCAAGAGGTATATAATTTTAGATGGACTGGGAGGTCATAGAAACAAGTCACCAGGGCCTACAGGAAAGACTCTTGCAGAAATATCTGGGAAAGGGCAGTTATCTTTTTGGAATTTCTTACATTAGTGGCTGTTAACAGTCAGGGCCATGAACATCTCAGACAGCCCTAAGGAGCGAGGCCAATATGTAGTGTTACTGAGTGACATACAGTTGTCTGTATAGTAGCATTGTTATTAGGGACTTATTTTTCCATAATTTCCCTTATACTCAGTTTTCATGGTGTTTGCAAAGAATAATCTCAGAATGTTCCTCTGCATAAATCATTTAAAATTGTTGTTGGAAAATCTTCATCTTTGGTCATTATAACACATCCTGCCCCATCTCTGTAGGACCTGATCCAAACCCCATTGCAGTCAATGGGTTTGGAGAAAGATCAGACTCTGGGTGAGCAAGACCCTCAGGCAGGGAAACCAGTGCAGAGCTCCATATTAAGATGAGTTTTTAAGGTGTTCTGCAGCTAAAACCTCCCTTTTTAGAGCCTGTCATCAGAGAGCTACTCATAAGAGCTCTGGGCTTTAGTGCTTGAGTTGGGGCTCACAGTTTGCTCTGATCATAGATGAACTATACACCCTTAAACTAGTTAAAACAGACTCACAAAACATACAGAAAATCAGAAATCCTCCCCGTAGGCATTTCAAATCTACTGTGCACCTTTGAACATCAGAATAAACTAAACAAAAGAAAAACAATGTTTTTTCTCTAGTCCCAAGAGATCAGATGCAGGCTGCGCCCAGGAAGGTGTCTGACTTGGCAGATTTGCTTTGCTGGTCCTCAGTGCACTTTCCGGTAAAAATGTGGTATATGTTTCAAGCAGGTTGAGTAAAAGTTTCATGTTCAGAACCCTACTCTGGAGAAAGAAACATTTCATTAGACAGCTGCCTGGAATCTTCTTAATATGAAGAGAGGAAAAAGCTTGAGAGAATTAGTCTCTGAATAGGGCTTTTCTTGTTCTTTCACACTGCTACACTTATGCAGAGATGAGCTTTTCTTAAAAGTCAGGCTACATTTTAATTTGTATACATTCCTTAGACAAGCACATTTATGTACCTAAAAATCCCAGGCACAGAAAAATTACACCATCCCCCCAAACCTTGCAAGAGAGCAGTTCTATCAATCGCAGGGGTCCCAGCACTGGGGCAGCCTTTGCCCCTGTTCCTTCATTTAACAAAAGCTTTGCAATGGCAGGACGGCAAATACGGTGTAATTTGTGGGGGCCCTTTTCTCTTCTACAGTCACTAATTTAATAATAGTTACGGATACTGCCAGATACAGTTTTGGTTGGGGCTGGGGGGTGGGGAGGGTGGGCTCAGATTCTGGATTTGTCAGTCAGCATGACACTTCAGTTCCAGAATTCTATTTGCGTAACAGTCTCCTGGAGCTCAGGACAATCTGTTTAGTTCTCTAGGCCTTTCTTGTTGTTGTTGAAAGAAAGGTAGTATGGATTCTAATTGACGATACCGCAGCTGTGTGTTGACAAGCAAGATGGGATTCACAACCTATCCCTGGGGTAGCAGTTGGTGCATATCCTTTTACTATGTAACTTCACAAGGCTTGTGGGACTTTTCTCTTCATCTGCACTTTATACTGCTTGCCTTCATACTGTATTGTGTTAGTCACTGTATCTGGATCTTAATGTTTAACCATATATTTAATGTATGGCTAAACATTAAGAATTTGTCACATTAAACACAAAATATGAGTGGAATAAATTGCATTAGACACTTTTGCCTCCTACTAAGAAACACACAAAGGTTTTGATGTAGTGTTGCAGCAAACATTATACAGACCTTGTTAGAAATCTTTTGGAAATTTAAATAGAAATGTATAAGACTGTGAAATAGTCTTCCAAGGAAAGTGTTGGAAGCCCCATCATTTGGGACTTGTAAAAGTAACTGCACAAAGCCCTAAACATAAAATTAAAAAAATAGGAAATAATCTTGCACTGATAGAGGGATGGAGAAATGATCTAGTAAGTCTTTTTAACATCTATAATTATCTGAAAGGTTTTTCACAATGTAACTAATTTCACAGGAATGACTAATAAATCATTTAAGGACCATAACTAGAGAATCTTTATAAGAAATGCTGAAAGATTGTTGGCTTTAATTGCTAGAATGTTTTTAGAAGTCTAACTAAAGCAAGTTGGAAGCCCTTGGAAGCCCTATGCCTTCATTTTTCAGATAGTATATCACTCTTAGCTTTCTGGTTTGACTCCTAAAAGCACAGGGATGAGTGTATTTGCTACCTATTATAGTGGCCTAGGAGGACAATCCCAAGCTACTGAATAGATGCAGGTATGGGAATATTTGTACAAAGGAAGCTTGCATATATCCATTATTTAAAAAGCAAATGCAGAAAAAAAGCAAATTTGCCCCAACTTCCCTTTTGATAGAATAACTCCTCCCCCCCTCCCTCCAACTCCTCCCCCCCCCTCCCTGAAGAGGTCAGGCAGATTTATGGAATAAAGCAGGGGCTAGAGCCAATATAACATGGTTGTGAGCTAGAGTCAACCACTCATTTGTGCCAAGTAAATTTTGGAAATGATTCTCCTTTGCTGACAGTACCCTCATTACTGATTGTGCAGAGTAATTTATCAGGCATTTCTTAAAATAAACCATTCATTTATGCTAATAGGACTTGGCAGGGAGGAAAAATTGGCAGGACTTGAAGTTCCTAGTGTTTTTCTTTTTTAAAACAAAAACTGAAAAGTTCTAAGCATTTTGAGCAGTTATCAGAAGCATGCATGCAGTTTATTAAAGTGACGTCTAATTGCATAATAAATGTTCAAAATGGGAGGAAAGGAAATAATTCCTGTGATAAGTTGACAAAAGCAAATAGTTTGATAGCATTGTTGAAGCACTGGCATTAATTTCATTCTTCTGCACTCGTCATTGGCTAGGTTTCTGGTATTAATAAATCACTTCTGAATCTTCATGACTCATCTATTTTCTGTATAATGCCTCATTTTAAAAATTTCTTTTTGTTCTTGTTTCTCCATGTATTCGCCCTCTGTTAGCTACCTCAGTGGAGATGTTTACTTTTTGGTACAAATTGAGGCCCTCATCCTGCAAGCGCTCATGCCCCAGGGATAAACTTTACACAAGTGAGTAGTCCCATTGAGTTTAATAGGACTACTCACTTGTGTAAAGTTACTCACCTGCATAAATGTTTATAGGGTCAGAGCTGTGACTTATTGCCTGATATTTACTTGCTTTCCTATTTTAATTGAATGGGTTCTGTCAAGATTGATATGTCTAAAATTTAATCACTGCTAAAAACAACTTTAAAAGTTTCTTCTGTTTCTGAAAAACCCACAGTCCCTACTCCACCAATGCTCCCTTACCCGCCAAACCCTAAAAAACTTCACATCCAGTGTCTGCCATACTGATAAAATATCAGCTGCTCTAGAATGGTAACCCACCAAAAAAGCAATGGCTTAATCCAGTGCCCATTGAGGACAAAGCAGAGTCTCTTGTTGACTCTCAGGGTTAGTGGGTGAGGCAAGACAGGGGGTACACCGGCAAGCCGTTCGCAAATTCTGTGGCTACACTCCACTGCTGTATTTTGTGGCAAACTAGAAATCTTATTGTCTGAGGCAAGGCAGGGGGTACACCGGCAAGCTGTTCGCAAATTCTGTGGCTATACTCCACTGCTGTATTTTGTGGCAAACTAGAAATCCTGCCACATCTTCAAGAAAAAAATCAAAAATAGTGGGTTGTAGTGAAGTAAGGGTGGCAATGAATCAACACAATCACTAGAGTATTTATTGTGCTACTTATCTTACTAACAAATTGAATGTGACATGTTGATCCTCAGTTTTCATTTTGCCTTAGATTGTAGCCATTGTGACAAAGTTCCTCCTCTACCTCCTGCGCTTATTGGCGGATTTTGATCACCTCAGAGATCTTCCCCTCTGGTAGAACCCACAGTCAAATTCCTCCTGTGTCTGATCAGGAGTTGGGAGGTTTGGGGGGGAACCCGGGCCCGCCCTCTACTCCGGGTTCCAGCCCAGGGCCCTGTGGATTGCAGTTGTCTATAGGGTTTCCTGTAACAGCTGCGTGACAGCTACAACTCCCTGGGCTACTTCCCCACGGCCTCCGCCCAACACCTTCTTTATGCTTACTGCAGGACCTTCCTCCTGATGGTCTGCTGATGCTTGTACTCCTCGGTCCTTCAACTCTTCTCACTCTCAACTCCTTGTGTGCCTCTTGCTCCCAGCTCCTCACACGCAACACCACAAACTGAAGGGAGCTCCTTTTTAAACCCAGGTGCCCTGATTAGCCTGCCTGTCTTAATTGATTCTAGCAGGTTCTTCTTAATTGGCTCCAGGTGTCCTAATTAGCCTGCCTTAAATTGGTTCCAGAAAGTTCCTGCTTGTTCTAGTGCATCCTCTGCTCTGGTCACTCAGGGAACAGAAAACTATTCATCCAATGGCCAGTATATTTGCCTTCGATCAGACTTCTGTACCCCACTTGTCTGGGTCTGTCACACCATAATGGCTAGAAAACTCAAGCCAGAATTTGCAGAGATCGAAGGCTGAATTTAGGCTATTAAGGCATCCAACAAACATCCGTAGGAGCTTTTGAGTGCTCAGTGCTTTTGAAAATTAGACTATGCAATGGAGTTACACAGGTTTACACCATTTGAGGATCTGGCCCATATTATTTTAGCCTTCGTAACAGGAAAAGGTTGTTGTAGTATTACTGTGTAGATTGCAAAACTGAGTGGAAATGGTCTATGTACATTTTTAAGCTACAAACAGTAAACTTCCAGAAAGAGATATTTGCACTTTTTGAAGTGGAAGGTCAAATTAAATATATGGAACTACCCTTGAACCGTTCATTGAACCTGGCCTCTTCAGCTACATGTCTGTTACTCACCATCATAATTAGAGTGTCCATGCAATAGTTTTAAATGTTTCTGTTAATGCTTTCCACTTCTGTCTGCATTCTTCTCACATTGTTTCCGGCCATTAATGCAATAAAAATGTCAGCCACAAATACCAGGTTCCTTAATGGAAAAGCAAAACAAACTAAAACCACAGCCAGCACCACAGCTGAGAGATATTAATTTTCTACTGATAGTCAGAATTACCATGATATAGACAATTAACTGAGGATATGTATACAGTATATGCTGTCATTTAATTTTTATATACGGCTCATATCCTGAGACTGGAGCTCTACAAAACCACTGGATCTCACTGTAATTTTAGCTACAGGTCGTGCAACACTGAAATTGCAGCTATAATTCCTACAATCAATGCACCCAAATTATTTGTGTTAAGTAAAGTGATGGCTCCTCCCGTGCCCTTTGGTTGCATGTTAAGAGGAAGGATGGTCTCTTGGGTAAAGAATAGGACAGGTCTCAGAAGTAGGGTGACCACCTGTCCCTAATTGGGAAGGACAGTCCCGAAATGTACATTTCAAGTCCTGGTCCCGGGCTGAATGACTCCGAGACAGCATTTGTCCTGAAATCCCTGTGGAACCGCACCACGCCTGCCTCAGGCTCGGGGTGGCGCCAACCTCTTCCCAGTGGGGGGCGGAGAGGGGGTGAGGTGGACCTTAGTCCCCACTAACCATGAAGCCCTGCCCCCCTGCTTCTTTTCTTCTCCCCGAGGCCCCACCCCACCCACGTCAGAAGCCAGAGTTGGGTAGTAGTAAGAGCTGCCCAGGAAGCCTAGGTCACTATAGGGAGCCCTGAACTCTCCATCCACCATTGGCAGTGTGCCCCGGGGGGCAGGGACACAGGCTGGGGACTGCTCTTGGGCCCCCTGGCCCTCTACCCAGGGCACATGGAGGGTTCAGACTCCCTGAGCGGCTCTTACCACTGGCCTGCTCCAGCTTTCGGCCTGGCCATGGGGTGGGACATCAGGGGGAAGAGGAGGAGCAGGAGGCAGAGCCACAGAAGGGGGCGGGGCTCCTGATTGTGTCCCATTTTTTTGCATTTTGAAAAGCTGCCACC
Organism: Chelydra serpentina; assembly: GCA_037349315.1. Taxonomy (NCBI): domain Eukaryota; kingdom Metazoa; phylum Chordata; order Testudines; family Chelydridae; genus Chelydra; species Chelydra serpentina. The sequence goes on from JBAIAC010000032.1 coordinate 9,118,101, forward strand.
CTACTCAGAAGATCTATGTTGTATTTCTGGCTTCTCATGCCCTTAGGAAAATCATTTAACCTCTTGATGTTCAAGATTTAAAATGGGGATAATACTACTTCTCTGACACCCTGATATATTGAGATACCTCACTAATTTATGCTTATAATATGATTTGAGAATTTAGGAGGTAAGAGGTGTGAGAGATGTGCAGTGTATTATTGTTTCATTTATTGTATTATTCTTAGTTGGCTATAGATGCTTTCTGCAATGTTTTAGGCAGCCCGTACAGTACAATATCTAGCCTTTTCTGGGTCTTTGATACCACCTGGATTTTGGAAGTCTTACAATACCTGCATGTACGCTCTCTCTGGTTTGAAAAATAGAATTTTTCTCCCAAAATCAATGAGAAGATTAAATCCACTGGTTTCATTTAGCAAGCCAAATTTTGCACATACCTAGTTGGCTCTAGTGTTGAAGTTCTCTAGCTAGGCATTGGAAAAACATTATTTATAGTACAGGATCACTTAGTAGATTTCTGGGATTCTCTCAAGGCCTGATTCAAGGCCTGTTGAATTAAGTGGAAAGAATCCCACTGTCTTCACTAGACTTTGAGTCAGACCCATATGGGGCATTATGTATTGAGTTGTCAGGTCTTGAGATAAAGAGCACCAACATGTACATTTATTATTATTTATTGTTTGTACTGTGGTAGCACCAAGGAATGCCGGTCATGGATTAGAAGCCCATTGTGCTAGGCACAGTACAAACACAGAACAAAAAGCCAGGCCATTCCCCACAGAGCTTACAGTCTAAATATATGACAACAGACAATGGGGTAGATACAGACAGACAGATGGAGGAGTTCAAGGTGGTAATGAGACAATATTGGCATATCCGCAGCCTAACCATTGTCAAGTTTCCTCTGGATATTGCATTTTCTTATCCTCTGAGAAATACCTGAAGTGTTCATGTTGTTTATACAAAAAAGGGAGAGAAAGGGAGCAGACTAACAAAATATGTGTTTATCATCCTAAGCACTTTGCTTGTCTGTATGCTTTATCCCTTTCTCCCATCCAGGGTCTCTCCTGTCTTGGAGGGTTTGTCTACACTAGCGTTTACCTCGAGTTAACTAGTTTCCATTTAACTTGAGTTAGGTGAAACGTTTGTACATGTGAATCTGGACACTCCACAGATATTTGTTCCAGAATGCAAATGTTTGTGATTTACCCTAAGGCTCAACCTTTTGTGTCCTGAAACAAATGTCTGTGCCGTGTCCAAACTAGCATATACAAACATGTTAGTTAACTCAAGTTAATTGGGTTAAGCTGTTCAGGAAAGGGCTGTTTCTTCTCAAGTGTATGTACACTATCTAGCACAATGGAACACTGATCCTTGTTGGGGTCTTATGTAACTACCATAAGATATATTAGAGAGGTCTCCTTTCTTTTATTCAGTCAGAGTAATGACCTAGTCCATGTCAACACATGAAAATGTTTTGTTTTTCCCCTAAACAATCCTTAATAGTGGTTGTCTCAAATAGGATGGTTCAAGAAACCAGGGAATTAAAGGATTTGGCAAACACAACTTTAGCAGGGTAGGAATGAGGGAAATCCCTCCTATCAGCCTGTTTGAGAACACTGTGAGATATAGAGAGAGCAGCTTCCATCTGATAGGAATTTTGCATAGGTCCTCATGGTTTGGACAACACTTCCCCTCTGTTCTAGTGTTTATTTAAATAAATCTATTTAAGATCGCCGGTTGCATTCATTTCTATATATTATTGTGCCTTCCAACAGTACAGCGTTCAAACTGTACACTCTTCAGGGCAAGGATTGTCTCATAGAGTATGTCTATACAGTGGTCAGCACCACGGGGGCCTCAATCTGGATTTACACCTCTGGGCACAATACTAAGAGAAATGATCAATCGACTAATAATCATATAAAGTATGAAAAATCAGAAAGCAGTATGTTTGAAACTGAGAGAGCGAAGTAAAGGCAGAAGGTTGTGAATACAATGGAAACACTGTTCTTCTCCTTAACACATACACACGCTCCACTTCCAAAAAAACCCTGGCAGTATTGACACTCCAAGCATTGCAGTATGGGTATCAACTATTACTGGAGAGAGCAGTACTTCTTTGTTTATTTAACAAGTCTCCATTGCTTTTGGTGAGACGACACAGGGATATGCTGTGCTTTAATAGAATTTTGTCTGACATCAGTGTCAGGTCAGAATTTAGACCCCGGAAGTGCAAACACTTGTCTCCACATGTGAGTAAGCCCACTGATCTTAATTACTTGCATGTGTAATTATTTACAGAGCCTTAGATTGTGAGCTGTTTGGGGCAGGGACTGTTCACTTTTCTTTATTCCTAGGAAGAGCCTAACATTTAGGGTTTCAGATACAATCAGTAATAAGAGGAGGCTGCTGAGGTGACTCTCTCTGCACCACTGTCTGAGAAGGAATGGCTTTGGGATATGAATATGGACAATGAGTTTATGACTGGTCTGAGGCCCCACATGTGTGGGGAGATGCCATTATTACTGCATCCTACGGTCTATATTGCAGCTGAAAGGGTGCTCAATGCCCAAGGGAGAGGAAGGAAATGGCTGGAAAGTTCAGGAAGAGGTGAATTTTGAGGTTTTCCCCCGCCTCAAACGCCTGCAGAGATTCCTTCTCATAAGTCTGTTTACCCAGACTTTTGTGCGGGGATGCCTGATTTGGCACCATATGATCTTTTTTTTAAGTGCCCCTGTGTGCTATCTTAAAAGTCAGCACAGACATTCCAACTGTAGCGGCATTTCAGTGGTTCCATCTGTATTTAGTCTCAGTGCAGTAGAGATAGGACTGAAACCTATTAACACTTGTAAAGTTCCATTTTCAAAATCTTTCATTTGAAAATATAAATGCAGTGTGAGACAAAGTACAAGTTGAAAAGGTTATCTTTTATCTCCTCCAACCAATGGGGAGAAATCCTAATCTAATTCGGTTTGGATGTGAGTATTGTGTTTTTTTTGGGGTTTTTTTTTTTTTTTTGCCTCCCTACATTTAGAAAATGACTGTTCCTCATTTGTCCCCAGCTGTAAGTAATATGAGTTAAATAGCTCAGTGAAGCAGCGCTGTTATTTACTGGTCAGAAAACATTACAAATGATTGAAGGCTTTTTATAAAGAGGTGGCTGAGAATTGTTCTCATTTGCTTCCAATTGAAAGTTTAATGCTTGCGGGATATGAGAGCTAATGCAAATCTAATGGCAGAAACAAATGTTTGCATAAATACCATTGCTTGTGTACATTTCATTTTTCTGTTTGCCTCAGGTTTACAAATGGTTGATAATATATTTTAAATAAACTAGGCAAAGTTTTCTAAAGTGATTTTTGGATGCCTGACTTGAGATGCCTTTAAAGGGGCCTGATTTTCAGAATCTACTCCACCTTGCCACTGTCTCCATCTCCTTTTCCCCTTCACTGAAACTGAGGCTTTCTGACTGCTTTCATCCTTTACCCCCTTTATCTGTCCCAACAACTCTGTCCCCTGCTAGCCCCTGATTTCTCCTTCCCCCGTTCTTACCTCTTCCATTACTATTTGCCTCACCCTCTCACATTCCTCAGAGTCCCTCCTGTCACACTCCATCCATACTTTGGTCTTCCCCGTCATAAAAAATACACACCTCACATCCCTCTCCTCTGTCCCTTTTGCTTCCAAGCTCATTGAACATACTATCTACTGCTGCTGTCTGAAATACTATTTTATCCAACTCCATTCTAGAACCTCTCCAGTCTGTCTTCCACCCTCTCTTCTCCACACACTAAAATCCCTAATGGTGACATTTTAGCTAGTTCTCCAGTCTCATCCTTAGGTCTCAGAATATTCCCCCTCCAATGATGATATGTGGTTATTTGAGTAGCATTGTTTTCTCTTCCCCCTCCCCCCAAAAAAGCAAAAACAAAAAAGTGCTCTGCTGCTCCTTTTTCTTTAAAAAGTACTTGGCCATCATGAGCAACCCTACAGTAGCAAACCATTTTGGGTGAAAAAAATATGCTGAGGAGTAAACCAACTTCAGCTTGAAGCTTCTGATAAGGAAACATGAGTTAACAATATTATTATTTTCAGAATGCTGAGAACTAAACTGAGAATGCCCTTTCTAAAGGTTGCAAACTCAAGTCCTGCCCTTTTGATGCAGCTTAGCATTTTTGTTTCTCTGTGTGGCTCAGCTGGAGTCTTGCCTTTCCTCACTGGTCTGCCAAGGAACTTTTGTGCTGAATCACTGACTAGTTCTACTGTATTTGGCTTGGACATGAGGACCTCCCCTGAATACTCCATCTCTCTTTCCTCACCATCCTCCCCCCCCACACACACACATACTAATTGTTTCCTCTGTGTCCTGGGGCATTTTCTTAAGTTTTCTGGAGCTTGTGTAATATTTGATCTTGAATCTGGATGTGCAACAAAATGAAAATCATCCCCATGTGATCAACTTTTTAAGCATTGCTTGCTTGACAGTGTTTAAAGAATTTTGGAGCAGTTTTTCTGCCTGCTTAGGGATGGATAGTAGATATTTTCAATACCTCCTTTCAGACAACTTAGCATAAAAAATTGTCATTTTTATTCCGTTTTTGAGTAAAGGTTTTTGTTTATCCCTTTATTGCTTTTGGAATAATAAAAAATGATAGTGTAGTTGCACCTACACATTCTCCTCTCCCCACATCCCTACGAAATCAAGGACCTCCCTGCGATAGCATAAGGATGAGGTGAAACCATGCTTTCAGTGCTTGTGAGAAAGGTAACAGGAACCCAAATGGGTGGTCTTTTTTAAATGGGAGGCAGGCTTCCAGTCACTGTGACCCCTGGGCAGTAGAGTTCAAAACTTTTACCAGGCAGATCACTAGTGAAGGGAACATTGCACTGTGGGATTGTTGCCAAAGGACTGATAATATTGGTACAGGTATATGTGCATCTATGCTGGTACACTGTGCCACTGGTACACTGGCTGGTACACACTGCCACCAGCCAGAGGCTTATGTTACATCTGAAAGGGGAATAACTGTGCCATCAGATGTGAAGGGTTTTGTGGGTTGGATGTAAAACTAAGTGTGATCTTTTGCCAGGCTTTTTCCCAATAGAACTTTCTAGTGTAGACCAGACCTGAGTGTCATCACCCACATTTTAAGAATAAGGGAACTAAGAACCGAAAATGCTAGTGGCCTTTTGACCTCACTTGACCAGACCATATGTGATTTGTTTAGGTTGACACAGGAAATCTTTGGCAGAAACGGGAATAAAAACAATGGGAGAAATCTTTGCCGCACTGAAGTTAACGATAAAACTTCCTAAGTTCCCCCTGCTCTAGCTCTCCCACTGCCCTGTCTTGTACTTCAGACTTGAAGGAATCCTTTCCTTGTTCTATTTTAAGAGGTTTAGTTAGGAATGTGTCCTACGAATCTCTTGTAAATGTTAGTTTTCAATTGCATCAAAGTACATTTCCTCGAAAATGACATATATACAAAAAAGGTGACTCTTGTCTGATATATGAAACCCTTCACTATTCATAAGATTTTTGAGAAAAGAGGAAATTGCTAAGGATTAGGTTTATACCACTCGAACATGTCTCAGAAGTGCTACTCTGTAAAGCTGGTCAAGCAAAAAGAAAAAAAATGAAATCCCAATAGTATTCCAGAGTTTTACATCCTGCAGTTTTATTAAATTTGTCAGTAGAAGCAGCAAGGATTATGGCAGCAGATTTATTAATTTTAGGAAATCCTGGCATGAAGGACCTATTGCTGGCCCTCTGATAAGAAAACGCAGTGGAAGTATTTTGTAGAAGACTAGCATTGTGTTCCTGTAATGAAAGTTACCTGTTGCAAATAAATCCCTGTAGCAAATCCCTTGCAAATTGCTTGTGTTGAAGTCAATGGTATTATGTTTTATGCGTTCTTTCATAAATGAAGATTCTATGCAACAGTGGATGTTCAAAGACCTAACTGCAATGTACAGAATTAGATCAGTCCCTTTGTTGTTTTAACTTGCAACATTAATATCTAACTTACTATTACAAGTTTAAAGATTCATTCTTTACTCCTTCAGAATCTTACTCTCAATAGGAAGTGTCTTCAGTAGGACTTGCTGATCTCAACACTCCTCAGGATCAGCCCTCAGCAAACTATCAGCATGTCTAGACTAGGAAAAGAGGTTGTGTTTAAAACTGTGTGTTTTGAAACTTGTTGGCTAACACGTTTTTAGGTAGGATCTATTTTCCTAGTCTAGGCAGGCCCTGTGACAGACTCTTTTTCCTTCCCTAAAGAAAAATGCTCTCTGTTAAGGTTGTGAAATTCTTCGTTTCCCTTCTGTTATCATTAAAGCTTTGTTATACACCCCACATGAGTCCTCATTTTGTTGTGGTTAGATGGTTGTGTCTAACTTCTAAAATTGAGGTGACATAGGATTAATTTATGCCAAAACTGAATATAAAACCTCACCAAGTATATTTGAAGTACTGGGCCAAAAAAACTGTACTGATTTCATCCCAGAAGAAACACCAGATTTTACTACTATTTGTTCTTATGTATGATGTTTTGTTTCTCTGAGGTTGTTTCTGGCAGTTCTAGACAGTGAGTTGGTATAAGGGACACATCACAGAGAATATTTGATTTACACATAGGAGCGATATCACATCTTGCAGGTCAATCTCCTCATAAACCACAGACCCCTCTACTTCTTTCACTTAATTCAGGATTTCTGAATCTTGGGAAGAGGCTGAATGAATATATTCACAGTCCTATACACAAGCTGCAGTCAGAGAAGCTGTCCATATGATCTTATATGCACAGTAGATAGGATGATAGTCCTGTTCATTTTCACATTTCTGAATCAGAATTCAGATATGAACAAGAATCAGCAATAATACTTCTAAAGTGTAATCTACTGAGCTATTTCTTTCTCTTTATTATTTCTTTCCTTCTATCTTCCCAGTATCTCATTTTCTTTTTCTTCTTTTCCTACCAGTCTCACATACTCCTCTACCTGCAACTACAGGATCTCCCTGAAACGATGTCATTGTTTTGATGCCAATTCAGAATGCAAATACCATGAGATTGCCTTTCCTGTAGAATATCAAGTGCATTTCTTTTGGAAATTCCAAGACATGTTAATAAGTGTCTAGTGTTTTGGGGTCACTCAGCTTTGGGTGCTCAGTTTGAGATCTTAGAAGGACCTTGATTTTCAGAAATCCTTAGCACCCACCCTCTGAAAAACACTGATGAAGTGGGTACTAACCCACGAAAGCTTATGCTGAAATAAATTTGTTAGTCTCTAAGGTGCTACAAGTTTTTCTTTCTTATTTTCATTACACTCTATTAGGGCACCCATAATCACTAGTCAATTTTGAAACTGTTGACCCATGGGAGTGACAGTGTCACAATATTTGTGCCAGTTCAGATTAGAGTTTACACTATATTAGTCACAAGAAATAAACTTGAGAACTGAATATAAAAGTGTTAATATATCTCAGTGCCTTCCGTTCCATTTCAGGCTAATTTGATCCTTCATTTAATTTGATGAAAACCTTAGAGACTAAATCTTTTGTATTAAAATAATGCAATTTACATCTGCTTTTCTATCATTTTTGATCACTTTAAGTAGGATTTTTTTTACGAAGGTAGTTAAAGTAAAAGACAGTGAGTTAGTGGCTGTTGGGAATAGAGCTCAGGGACATAGACCTTCAGCTGGTGTTAATTGTCAGAGCTTCACTGACTTCAGTTGGGCTATGACAGTTTACATCGGCTGTGGATCTGGCCCCAAGACTCCTTACTCAAAAGCAGCTGATGTAACCACTAGTTTGTTGAAAATCAGTAAATTTGCTGGGCTAAGAAAATGCAGACTGATGTTGGGTTTCACTGTTGCTCTGAGTCACATAGAAACAAATAGCAATCAGATTAAGTTGATGAGGTGGAGATATTATTTCTCAAACCAAGTACAGGAAAAAAAGTCTTGCAGTACCACCAACAAATTGTTGCTTCATCCGTCTGGAATAAATGAATTTCATTACAGTATTTATTGTGTGAATAATGCAAAAAAATAATACATAAACAAAAATGAAGGGTGTGAAACCCAGCCCAGTCTGAATCCAGGCATCCATTATTTTCCCCTTGTTGTTTTGATTTCTTGATCTGAATATGTTTTTACTTTTATTTAAGATGTCTACACGAAAAACATGCCTTTATAAATACAGCTGGCATTTCATCTTGCAGCATGAATTCAGATGATCCTGACACTTTTAAGGGTCACTAATTCTTTGGTGAGTTTGCCCATGCCTGTTTAAGTCATGTCAGTTACAGTACATGCTGTAAAGTACAGACTGTTTAGTTAACAATAGAGATGGGTCCAAGCCACAAAGACCTAAGTAGGCCAGAAAATAAAAATGAAGAAAATAAGATTCAGTTGGGCCAGAAATGCTAGTCTTTCTCTCAATCTCACACATTGCTTTGAATGTACAATGTGAAACTGGTTGGCTTATTTAAACAATGTGTGTAGCAGAGCAGTGGCGTGGGAATGGGGAGATGTGGACAGCAGAGGGTATTGGCTGCCAGCTGGGTATTCAGGAGCTGGGTAGGGGATGTGTGGGAGGTCGGGAGAGCAGTAGGGCATAGAAGTTGATGGTGGGTGAAATGGGAGAAGAAAGGGCAATTGTTGGACATTGTGGTAAGGGAGTGGGTGACAGGGGTATGCGTAAGGACTGGGGCAGCAGGAATGCTGAGCAGGTGGATATGAGAGAGATTGGTTGGTGGAGGCTATCCTGGAAGTGATAGGGGGGCAGGGTTTGGATATTGGGAGGCAGAGAAGAAAGTAGGGCTTTGGAGATATCAGAGAGCAAGTATAACAGCAGGGGATACCATGGGTGTTGGTGAGGCTGGGTGGCAGTAGGGTGGTGTGCAAGGGGACGTAGGAGAATAAGGATAAGGAGTGTTGGTTTGCATGAGGAGGCAGGGGTTTTTGGACACAGAAGGAGAGTGGAAGATTGGGTGGTGGGCAGAGGGATATGGGGCGGTCTTGGGTAGAAGGACAAGCTTTGTAGGGGCTGCAGGAGGCATGGGATTGGTAGGGGTCATGGGATATGGGAAGATAAGAGGTAGAATCAGGGCCGGCGCGCCCACTAGGTGACCCTAGGTGGTCGCCTAGGGCTCCAAGATTTGGGGGGCGGCGGGCGGCTGCCCTCTGCCTCCCCGCTGCCTCCCCGCTCAGCGGCTGAGCTGCTGAGCGGAGAGACAAGGGGCAGCTTGCTGCGGCTGCCCCTTGTCTCCCCGCTGAGCTGCTGAACGGGGAGACAAGGGGCGGCTTCCCCCGGCTGCCCCTTCTCTCCCCGCCGAGCTGCTGAACGGGGAGACAAGCCGTGGCGAGCCGCCCCCCCCCCCCCCGCTCAGCGCCTGAGCGGGGAAGCAGGGGCAGCCACGGTGAGCCGCCCCCGGCCCCCTCCTCAGCGCCTGAGCGGCGAGCCAGGGGCAGCCGCCGCGAGCCGCCCCCCAGCTCCCCGCTCAGCTCCCACGAGTGGGGGAGGGCCTGAGCGCCCGCGGGCCAGGGGGGAAGGCTGAGCTCCGGCGGGCGGGGGCGCTGGCTGGGGGGGGGGGCGGCATTGGGGGGGGTGCGGCGCAGGGCTGATGCAAGGAAGTTTCGCCTAGGGCGCGAAACTTCCTTGCACCGGCCCTGGGTAGAGTAGTACAGGGACAGCAGAAGAGGTTTCTGGTAATACAGGGGATGGAGGCATGGGTGTGTGTGGAGGGGTTTATTAAAGCCTTGCTTGACCCCATGTTCGTTCTAGAGCTTTCTGCCTGCCCAAACAAACCAGCTGTTCCTGCCCCACCCCCCCAATCTGTTTCCACAGCCTCCCCCATTTTTCCCCACAGCCAATCTTGCTGTTTAGCCCTACTGATACTTTCTGGTATTTGGAGCTGGGCATTTCAACCAAGAATTGCAGTATGTAAATTACCCAAAGAGGAATGAAGATGATTAGTTGAGTTGCTTCTAGTGTAATGCTATGTATAACCTATTGACTACAAGTATAAAAAATAGATACAGCAATCTTAATAATGTCGCTTAAGTACAACCTAATTTTCTGAAATGAGCCTGTTCCCTGAGTTTTCAATGAGTTTTAAAAATATGAAAAGTTTAACGGGTTAGTAACCAGCCGTTTTTTACCTAGATGGCCCTGAAAATATGATACCCAAACAGAACAGTTTCCTAAAAGGTCCATTTTACATTAGTTTAACTCATAAACTAACAGATTTACTTGAAAATCGTCCTCAAATTCACTCTTTGATCACAGATTCTGTGCTGCTCATTTGGAGAAGAGACACTGTTGTCTTCATTCATTACAAAAAGGATGAATCAGTGTTTGAAGTAAACAACTAAACTCACCCTTACCAGTGTTGGCATTACTAACTGTTCCATAATCCCTTACTGCTATTATTTATTATTTATTTAATTGTATTTGTATTACAGTAGCACTTAAAAATCCCAAACAAAACAAGGACCCCGCTGTGGTTGGCACCACAAAAACAAATTAATGTACATTTTGTACAAAATAGTGAGAAACAGCCCCTGTCCCAAAGAGCGTACAGTCTGAGGTCATGATTCTGCAATTGATAATGCATTGGCAGGCTCTCTGCCCACATGTTATCAACTGCAGCATCAGGCCCTAAATAGACAAGACAGACCATCTGGGATATCCCCTGCTGGCAGAGTATTACACAACAGATCAGATATGGTATGGGAAAGTGGTTCGTATTCCTCTGAAGCAGGTTTGCCACTTTGGGAGTTAGGATGCTAGACTACTATTATTTTTATGTGTTTGACATTAGTGCCTAAATGCTCCCATAAATACCTCTAAGGCCTGGTCTACACTAGGACTTTATGTCGAATTTAGCAACGTTAACTCGATTGTACCCCGTACCCGTCCACATTACGAAGCTATTTATTTCGACATAAACGGCTCTTTAATTCGATTTCTGTACTCCTCCCCGACGAGGGGAGTAGCGCTAAATTCGATGTGGCCATGTCGAATTCGTGTTACTGTGGACGGAATTCGACGCTAATAGCTCTGGGAGCTATCCCACAGTGCACCACTCCATGGACGCTCTGGACAGCAGTCCGAGCTCGGATGCTCTGACCAGCCACACAGGAAAAGCCCCGGGAAAATTTGAATTCCTTTTCCTGTCTGGCCAGTTTGAATCTCATTTCCTGTTTGGACTTCGTGGCGAGCTCAGCAGCACTGGCAACAATGCAGAGCTCTCCAGCGGAGGTGACCATGCAATCGCAAAATAGAAAGAGGGCCACAGCATGGACTGATCAGGAAGTCTTGGATCTGATCGCTGTGTGGGGCGATGAGTCCGTGCTTTCTGAGCTGCGATCGAAAAAACGGAATGCGAAGATCTACGAGAAAATCTCAAAAGCCATGACGGAGAGAGGCTACAGCCGGGATGCAACGCAGTGCCGCGTGAAAATCAAGGAGCTGCGACAGGCGTACCAGAAGACCAAAGAGTCAAATGGATGCTCCGGATCCCAGCCCCACACATGCCGTTTCTATGAGGCACTGCATGCAATGCTCGGTGGTGCTGCTACCACTACCCCACCAGTGTCCGTGGACTCCGACGATGGGGTCTTATCTATGGCCACGTCGTCGGAGGTTTTCGCGGACGGTGAAGATGAGGAAGGAGAGGAGGAGGACGAGGCAGTCGACAGCGCTTTCAATGCTGATTTCCCCGACAGCCAGGATCTCTTCATCACCCTGACTGAGATCCCCTACCAACCCTCCCAAGGCAGTAACCTGGACCAGGAATCAGGCGAAGGACCAGCAGGTCAGTGTTTTAAACATTTATTTTGAATAGAATAGGCATGGTATGTTAGCAATGGGTTTTTATTGCTTAGTTTGCCCTAGGCGCTTTAGTTTTGAGTCTTTTCCAGTGCAACTACTGGAAAAGTCTGTCAATATGTATAGGGATAGAGGAGAAATCCCCCTCGGAGTTCTCCACGAAACTCTCCTGGAGGTACTGTGAAAGCCTTTGCATCAGGTTCCTGGGGAGAGCGGCCTTATTGTCTCCTCCATGGTAGGAAACTTTTCCGCGCCAGGCTAGCAGCAGGTACTCCGGTATCATCGCCTTGCAGAGCATGGCGGCATACGGCCCTGGGGTTTGCTGGCATTCACGCAGCATGCGGTCTTTCTCTGTCTCCGTAATCCTCATCAGAGTGATATCAGTTATGGTGCCCTGGTTTGAATTACGGTTTTTTTAGTATGGGGACTCATTGCCTTTTCCTTTAAATAACTCTACCTGGTGGTTTCCGGCCATGCGGTGGGGGCGGGTAGGCGAACCGTTGAAACCTAGCGGTTCACAGGCGGCAGGCAGGGACATTCCCCGGGACCAGCCACGTGGTGGGGGCGGGTAGGCGAACCATTGAAACCTAGTGGTTCACAGGAAGCAGGAAGGGACATTTCCCGGGACCTGCCGCGCAGTGGGCGGGGGGCGGGGGCAAACCGTTCAAACGAAACTCGGTTCACAGGCAGCAGGCAGGGACATTTACCGGGACCAGCCATGCGGGGGGGGGGGGGGGGGGGCAGGGAGGCGAACCGTTCTGGCTCTTGCCGGCAGCAGGAACTGACTACCGCTAGGACCTGTGCTTGAAACATGATAGTACACCACTGCTGTGAAGTAAGCTCTCAGCAGTCCACAGTGTACAGCTTACCATTGTCTCCTGAGAGTCGAATTCCAGTGTCCAGCACCGCTTGTGTGATCTGTACAACAAGACACCAGGCACTCAATATAAGGACAGAATATTCGACCTTGTATTGAGTGCACATGTGATAGGTAGTGTGCATGGTCTTGTTCACAGGGAAAGAGTATAGGCATTGTTCGGGGAAATGTATCTTTCTGAGGAATTCACTCCCTTTCTCCCATCCCACAGCTGCGAGCGTTTCCCGCAGTACCCGTGGTTCCCCCTCCCAGAGGATGGCGCAGATCAGGCGGTGAAAGAAAAGGACACGGGACGAGATGTTTTCAGAACTGATGTCCTGTTCCCGAACCGAGGCGGCACAGCAGACCCAGTGGAGGGAGAACATGTCGCAATACCAGCGATCATACAGCGAACGGTAGGACAGGTGGCGGCAGGAAGACCAGCAGACGACTCAAACGCTGCTTGGACTAACGAGGGAGCAAACGGACATGCTCCAGCGCCTTGTAGATGTTCTGCAGGACTGGAGGCAGGACGAAAGAGCTCCGCTCTATGTTATTTCTAACCGCCCTCATCCGCCGCAAAGTCCAATCCCCCACTCACCCAAAGCCACAAGAACGAGGGGCGGCAGGGGCCGTGTAAATAATCACTCCACCCCTGCAGACTGCTCAAGTAGCAGAAGGCTCTCATTCCCCAAGATTTGATGGGTCCTTTCCTTCCATCCAAACGCTCACCACCCTAGCAGCTGTCCAAGTTTCATCCCATAACTCTGCAGTCCTTAATAAAAATTGCTGTTCTGTAAAGTACTGGTTCCTTGATTTCCTTTTAAAGAACAGTGTGATTGAAGGGAGGGAAGGGGGTTTTTATTTGGAGACGGTAGGCACCTATACCTGAGTAGAGACAGGGGGACAGGTTCACCAGAACCTCACACTCACATTGCATTCACTAGGCACCATGGTCATTCTGGGAGGTGGTTTTCCTGTTCTGTGGGGGGGGCTCTGTGAGTTTCTGGTGGGGGAGGGCAGTTGCAGATCTTTGGCAGTGGTCAGTAGCCTGCATGACAGAGCCACGCAGTAGGGGATCTGTAACCGCCATCCCCGGCCACAAAGTCACACAGGCCCCCCCATCACAGACTTGCAAAAGGGAGGGGTGTCAGGCTCCGTTGAAACAAGCAGTCCACCACTGTGGACTGCTCTAGGAGCAGGAGCCTGTCATTCCCCGAGTTTGGAAGCGTCCTTTCCATCACTCCACCCGCTCCCCAACCGCAGTATGCGTCCCAGTTTCAACCCTTTACCGAGAAATCCTTAGTAAAGAAGACGGTTTTAATGAACAATGTTTCCTTTATTATATTATTAAAGCAGTGAATGAAGGGGGGGAGGTGGGTTTTTGAAATTGGAGAGGAAAAGCAACGTTAACTGGGTAAAGGAACATGTGCAGGTTCAGGATCTGCTTACAGAAAGGTAATAGTCACAGGGTTCCCTGCTCGCTCTGGAAGCTAGCTTTCAAAGCTTCCCGGATGCACAGCACGTCCCGCTGGGCTCTTCTAATCGCCCGGGTGTCTGGCTGCGCGTAATCAGCAGCCAGGCGATTTGCCTCAACCTCCCACCCCGCCATAAACGTCTCCCCCTTGCTCTCACAGAGATTGTGGAGCACACAGCAAGCTGCAATAATAATGGGGATATTTGTTTGGCTGAGATCAGAGCGAGTCAATAAGCTTCTCCATCTCCCTTTGAGACGTCCAAAAGCACACTCCACCACCATTCTGCACTTGCTCAGACGGTAGTTGAAGAGCTCCTTTTCCGTGTCCAGGGCGCCTGTGTACGGCTTTATGAGCCAGGGCATTAGCGGGTAGGCAGGGTCCCCGAGGATCACTATAGGCATCTCCACATCCCCAACAGTTACTTTGTGGTCCGGGAAGTAAATACCTTCCTGCAGCCATCTAAACAGACCAGAGTTCCTGAAAACGCGAGCGTCATGAACCTTGCCTGGCCATCCCACGTTGATGTTGGTAAAACGTCCTTTATGGTCCACCAGTGCTTGCAGCACCATAGAAAAGTAGCCCTTTCTGTTAATGTACTGGCTGCCCTGGTGGCCCGGTCCCAGGATAGGGATGTGTGTCCCATCAATAGCCCCGCCGCAGTTTGGGAATCCCATCACAGCGAAGCCATCTATGATCACCTGCATGTTTCCCAGGGTCACTACCTTTGAGAGCAGCCGGTCAACGATTGCATTGGCTACTTGCATCACCGCAACCCCCACGGTAGACTTGCCCACTCCAAATTGATTCGCGACTGACCGGTAGCTGTCAGGCGTAGCAAGCTTCCAGAGGGCTATGGCCACTCGCTTCTGGATAGTCAGGGCTGCTCGCATCTGGGTGTCCTGGCGCTTCAGGGCAGGGGACAGCAACTCACAGAGTTCCAGGAAAGTGCCCTTACGCATCCGAAAGTTTCACAGCCACTGGGATTCATCCCAGACCTGCAGCACTATGCGGTCCCACCAGTCAGTGCTTGTTTCCCTTGCCCAGAATCGCCGTTCCACAGGATCAACGTGCCCCATTGCCACCATGATGTCTACGGGCCGGGGTCCTGTGCTTTCCGAGTGGTCTGTGCCCCTCTCAGAGTTCATGTCCTCACGGCGCTTCTGTTGCCTCCTCGCCCGATTTCTCTGCATCTGCCTCTGGAAAAGGTGGACGATAAGGCGCGAGGTGTTGACAACAGACAGAACAGCAGCGATGACCGCAGAGGGCTCCATGCTCGCGGTCCTGTGGCATCCGCGCTGTCAATCACCAGAAAAGCGCGCGAACTGATTGCCCGCCGGCGCTTTCAAGGAGGGAGGGCGGGAGTGAGGGTTGAATGACAACATTTACCCAAAACCACCCTCGACACATTTTTTGCCCCAGCAGGCATTGGGGGCTCAACCCAGAATTCCAATGGGCAGCAGGGACTGCGGGAACTGTGGGATAGCTACCCACAGTGCACCGCTTGCAATGTCGATGGTTGCCCCGTTAGTGTGGACTCACAAAATCGAATTAATGTCCTTGGTGTGGATTCGCACGCTCGACTTTGTAATATCAGTTTCACAAGTTCGGTTTAAGAACAATCTAACTACTCCCGTAGTGTAGACATACTCTAAGACTAGGTTGACCTGTGGTCTGTGCTGGTATAGCAATTTTTATTTTTCTATTTATATTGGGTGCTCTGTGTGCATCCAGATTGCCACGTAGAAACATCCATAAGAAATAAATCAGAAGAGGGTCACCTTTTTCCTTCTATTAAAAAGGTATTTTTATATTAAGTGTGACTGAAGCTGTAAAAGGAGAACTGTAATAGATAAATATACAGAGTAGATTTAAATGCTCCCATATCATAGAAAGCAGTCCCTCTTCCTCTTTAAGATTTTTTTAAAGGAATACCATCAAGGATTACTATAAGCAAAAATAACAGCTGCCTTTGAAATTAATTTTAAAATTAATATAATCTGTAACAGGTACATATATAAGGGGTGAAGTAATTCCTGGCATTCTTCAATTGATACAATATCTGAAAGTTAGGGGGAAAACATTAGAATCCAGGAAAACGACATAAAGTATTTTATGATTTTTTTCCCCTGCAAGTGGATGAACAAGCATTACAAACATGCCCTACACCTGTAAGATCCAGTTATATGGCAAGTAACCAGGGAATATTGAGTGTGTTAAAATAAAATCTGCACATTGAATCAGGCAGAGAACAGCTGTCTTAGAAATCAGCCTGAGAATCAAAATAATCTAGGAAAGGTCTTTAAGTTAGCTTTAAACACTTTTGCGTGCTCCCAATGCAGAAGATAGGCTCTGTGCTTCGTGAATTAAGAAAGCAGTTGGTATAGCTTCCTGGAATTGGGCTGCCTTATTACGACTGAGAAGCTCAATTAAAATGTTGTTAGTAGAAAGTTGTTTAAGTCTTTGTATCAGAGGGGTAGCCGTGTTAGTCTGGATCTGTAGAAGCGACAAAGGGTCCTGTGGCACCTTATAGACTAACAGAGGTATTGGAGCATAAGCTTTCGTGGGTGAATACCCACTTCTTCGGATGCAAGCAGTGGAAATGTCCAGGGGCAGATATCTCAGATCTCTGCCCCTGGACATTTCCACTGCTTGCATCCGATGAAGTGGGTATTCACCTCACTGACGAAAGCTTATGCTCCAATACCTCTGTTAGTCTATAAGGTGCCACAGGACCCTTTGTTGCTTCTTAAGTCTTCGTGATATATTGCTTCACAATATGGGTCCACATTTTATTAGGCTGAGTATTGTGTTCTCAGTCAAATTAATGTCGAGATATTAGGAGAGAGGGATATAGTCATTTCAACAGCATGTTGTTTCTTTGTGAGCAAGAACTATGTTCCAATTTGCATATTTGTGCAAAAGAATAGAAAGAGGCTTTCCTATAGTCATCGGATACTGTAAGGATACTAGTAAGTTTTAAAAAAGAAGTTGGAAACCCAATTAAAGCACAGGACTAGGGAGGTAATTTTGGATAATACTTGGCACTTTAATGCATTGAATAATACTGAGCTTGGGAGGAACATACAGGCAAAAATTAAGTTGTTACTCAAACCAGAGTTAGAGTTCACTTATTATAGTACCTTTTATTTTTGTACTATGTAAACTGTTAGTGCCACGTAAACACTAAGGGCATGTTTACATGTAAACTGGGACCAACATGATTAAATTAGTTTTAATTCACACTTTTAGTTATCTCAGTTTGCAGACTGCATGTGGACACTCTCCTGTTGGATTAAATATGTCCTATTTCAATTTAATGTAAATTGATTGTCTACTGATTTAAATTAAATGGAAAGAGGACACATTTAATCCAAAGCGAGACTTGCACTGAAGTAACTAAAGGTGTGAAGTAAAACAGATAAGTTATTCTGATTCCTGTTTTTGTGTACACAAGCCGTAAAGCCCCTGGCAATTCAAGTACATTTACACCCAATCTAAGGCTCCTTTACATCACCAGAGCAGTGTAAAGGAGTCTAAGTGTAAATGAGAATTAGGCCTTTAGTGTTGAAGCAGGAGACATGAAAGGGATTTAATAATATTTATCAGAACTTTTAGGAGAAAGCATTGCCAATTGTAGGAGGTTAAGGGTTGGGGTGGGGGTGTAGATTGAAGGGATTGCAGTGAAAAAGCAGATTCTTGAGAGCAAAAGCATAAAATGAAAACCCACAAGTGCAAGTGGCAAAGGATCAAAGGTGATGGGGTGTGTGGGAGGAAGGTGCTGCTGATACTTCCAGACATTCAGTGATGGAAAAATTCTATTAAAAACCAGCACCTGCTGCTTAAGATTAGAGCTTCAGAATTACAAAATGAGTAAGTAAAAGCACTTTGCTTCACAGTTAAAGGGGAGTAAGTGAAATGGCCAAAATATCAGGAGATGGAAAAAAACAGAGGATGGGGAATTTTTAATGAAAGTGATATGTGTGTATTTGAGATGGGATATTGCTTATGCGTGGCTGGTTTCAATCTGATTTTAATTTTGGCTCCCAAGCTTTCAAGTTGTCTTCTTGAGCGCAAAGCGCCTTTTAGTTGTAATACAGGGATAGGCAAAAGAGCTTTGGATGGCTTCCTAACCTTATGCCTCATTCCTCTTCATGGGTGTGTCTGGCTCTTAAATTTCTGTTTCTTAATCCCCTGCTAGTCTTTTGTGAGTGAGGAGAGATGACTTCTAACTCTTTCACTCTTTGCAGGGGAGAATGCAACATTGAAATCCCTGTCTGATATAAGAGAGGCTGGCAAATGTTGAAAGCCACAAGAACTTAGATATAGAAGCAGCCTATACTTAACTCACCCTCTCTCTCTCTCTCTCGCACCCCCTGCCCCCACCTCTCCACTCCTGGGTTGCCAACCCTCTAAGATTGCCCTGGAGTTTCCAGGAATTAAAGATTTATCTTTAATTAAAGATAATGTCATCTGATGAAATCTCCAGGAATTTGTCCAACCAAAGTTGGTAACCGTATCCCACTCCCAAATCAAACTGAAGGCTGCTTGGTTTGAAGGCTGTTTCTCTGTACCCCATATTGCTTTGATATTTTCAACTAGATGAGCTGAATATCACATGTCAGGGACTGGCAGGAGGCAATGGAAAGCCAAAACAATTCTCTCTCCTTTGGACTGAGACAGTATTGATCAAATTGTCAGTTATAAATTCGTAGGAGTTTGGGCCAAATCTGGAATACATCCTTTCCCTACCACACTCCCAAAGCTCATATCCAAATGCTGTATTGTCTTTTAAGAATTTAAAGTGAAAATAAAACAGATGATTTTTTGGAATAGGAGATAGCAGGAGAATGCAAGCCATCTGAGAGAACTGCTTGAGTGCTTTTTCATTTTGCTTGCTCAGTCAAAGGACCTTATTACCTCTCGTGTGTTTCTGCTAAAAAAAAGAAATCCTTGGGCAAGATGTTCACAAGTGACTAATGATTCCGGGTGTCTCAATTTTTCAGTGCCCAACTTGAGACATCTTAAAGGAGATTGATTTTCAGTGGATGGATGTTCGGCACTTTTTGAAAATCAGTCCCCTTTCATGTATCTCAGGTTGGCCACGCAAAAACAAAGACCTCCTAAATCACTAACCACTTTTCAAAATCTCATCCAAAATGTTTAGCAGCCTGTGCTAAAGGAGTCTGAGCACCTTACCCTGAAATAACTAAAAATGTAACATGCAATTGCCCAAGTAATTCAGAACAAAATATCAAATCCAGACCACTCCTCGTTTGCTATGGAGGGTACCTGCATAGTGTGGTTTTCCTGCAAATGTGTGGGAATCGGGGTGGGTAAAAATAAAAAGATGGATTTTTTATTTGAACCGATTTTTTATTTTGTTATTTAAATAATACATTTTTCTTTTTAAAAATAAGGCTGTTTAAAAATAAGGCTGTCTGAATTTGATAAACAATATGTTATGGCCTAAACTAATTACAATTTAGTTCCAAATGTGGATCATGTTTGATAAGAGAAGTTTATGTATCCAAAACATTTAAGGTTGTTTCATTTAATGAACATTTTATATGCTGTTTTGTGTGTTTAAGTAAATTCCAGTTACCATCCTAATGCAGCTTGATGTAAATCATGAGCAAAAAGTTAATTATCTAGTAAATAAGCAGCATATCTTTCACAATTTTCTAATATACTAAAATGTGCAATTCATAAGACTCTGAAAATATTAAGCTATATAATTTCTTAATAAATATATAAAGTGATACTGTCCCCTGCTAGGTAGCAAAAAAGAGCAGCATGGGGCCCCATAGGTATAGTGAACAGTCCCACCAGTGTTCACTAGCCTATGCCCCTAGCTGCCGGGTTAGTAGTGAAGACCTCAGTGGTTTCAATGGTGGCGAGGAGTGTTATGTTCTACAATGGTGTAGCAAGCGCGTGATGGATTAGCCACTGGGCCAACGGGGCCCATGCCCAGGGACCCTGACCAATTGGGGGCCCCCTGGAAAAATGGGCACCCTTTGCCATGACCCACTCCTCTGGGCTGGAGGGGGGACGGGGCAGGGCAAGCCCTCGTGCCCTGGCCCCATTTCCCTGGCAGGAGTGCAGGGTAGAGGGCAGAGAGGACTGCTGGCAGAAGGGGTGTAGAGGGGCCCCCACTTGCTCTGGCACTGGGCCCCACAAACCCCTAATCCACCTCTGAGCAAGTGGATGCAGGCATAGCAGTTGTCTGCTACTATAGAAAGCACATGGAACAATTCCACATCAACAGCTACACCCTAACTCCTGCCAATTGTCGTGTGAATGCATGCCGCTGGAGCACAGGTGCATGGATGAGAGAGCGTGGATGGTGCGACACAAGCCATTACCATTAAAACCAATTCATGTGTGTGTTCTGATGACGGAGGAAAGTCTGCCAGTCATGGGTGAGTGGTGAAGCAACAGACGTGATGAAGATGGCAGTTGTAGTCGTAGATTTGCATGTAGGTGGCTCACAACACCAGTTATAATAGCTTTGTGGAATATTAGAATTTTAAGCAACAACCCTACCACCAGCTGACCTGAGAGAGGCACATCACTTGTTACAAGAGAAGTCACTGGGTATAGGGCTGACACTGCCACACTCAGTGAAACCAGACTGACTGTGAAGGGCAGTTCACAGAGATTGGTGCAGGGTACATGTTTTTCTGGCAAGGTCACCCATCTTCAGAGCCATGACAGTTGGGTGTTGGCTCTGCCTTAACAACTCCATTGTTGCCAAGCTTGAAAGTCTACCTAAAGGCATAAGTGATCATCTATCTTATGGTTCTCCAGTTGCCATTGAAACATAAGTGGTACGTTACCATCATCGGTGCTTATGCTCTGACCATGACAAATGCCGACGATGAGGAAAAAAAAGTTCTGTAGTGTCTTAGACAAACTTATCATGTCTACATCAGCATCAGATGAGCTGATTATCATGGGGGACTTTAATGCAAGGGTTGGAAATAATGCAGTAGTCTGACGGCATGCCATTGGACAGCATGGGATTGGGAGAGAGAATAGCAACAGAACTTCGCTACTTAGTGAGAACATCAAACAGCAATTAGCAATCACGAATACCTCTTTCCACCTCCCAGACAAAAATAAAACGTCACAGATGCGCCCACTATCCAAACAATGGCACCTTATCGACTACGTCATCGTCCGCTGGTGAGATCTACAAGATGTAGAAGTCACTGCAGCCATGCGCAGGCAGACTGCTGGAGAGACCATTACATGATTCACTCCAAACTGTTATTAGTAATTTGACCAGTGCGTCACAAGTCATCATCTAAACCAGTCAGGTGGCTCAACTTAAAGTGAATATAAGATGAAGCTACACAAGCACAGCTCTGTTATAACGTTACTTTGTGTGACCCTGCTGGCTTGTCTACTAGTGCTAATGTAAACTGTGAGTGGGCAACTTTTTGCGACTCTGTATATCAACCTGCTCTCACTATCTTGGGTACAGCAAAATGATGTAATCAAGATTGATTTGATGAGAATGATCCAGAAATTCAACAGTTACCCACTAAAAAAACATGAGAGACATTGTCAGTTTTTTATATTTTATGTCCCAGTAGGCACAGTTGTAACATAGGAAATTGTGTTATGACCTCCAGTCTAAGCTTAGAGACATTCAGGATCAATGGTGGAATGCCAAGCCAGATGAAATCCAGGGGTATGATGACTGTCATGAGACCAAAGACTTCTATGCTGCTTTGAAAGACATATATGGTCCTACACATACCACTACAGTGCCTTTGAAGCATGTTGATCACCTAAACCTGATCACTGACAAAGGAGAAGTCCTTCGGACGTGGCAACAGCATTTCAGTGATATTTTGAACACAACGTCCAACACCACAGATGAGGCACTAATAAGAGTAGTGGATCAGCCACCATGTAACAACAACATGGATGCAGCCCCATCAATTGTCACAAAGAACTGCAGGGCTCCCAAATCTGACGACATTCCTGCAGAAATATTCAAGTATGGACACAAGATCCTGCTAAGGTGACTGCATGAACTCATCAATATATGGAGTTCTGAAGATGTACTGCAAGACTTCAAAGACACCACCTTTGTCACCATATACATGAGGAAGGGTGAAAAGTCCAGCTGTGGTAACCATTGCAGTATCTTGTTACACTGTTGGAAAGGTTTTGACCAGAATACTCTTTAATCATCGGATACATAACATTGCTAATCATGTGCTATTGGAATCACAATGCAGTTTTAAGCCAATATGAGAAACAGCAGACATGATATTTGTAGCCTGTCAGATGCAGGAGAAATACAGAGAACAGCAACAGGACCTTTGCACTGTCTTTATGGACCTGGCTAAAGCATTTGACATGGTCAGTAGACCGGGGATTTGGCAATTATTACGTGATTGTGATGGTCCAGAAAAATTCATCAACATGCTGAGGCTATTTCATGATGGACTGCTTGGAGAAGTCTGCATAGACAATGTTCTGTCTGACTGTAGAGGGGTCGGACTCACCCGGCGGCGCCTCCTGCTGGTTTCTCTGGGAATTAGCTCATCCAGCTCCAGAGCACCCTCTGCAGGCCGGTGATCCGCCTGACTGCTCTGGCCCCCGTGTCCATCCTAGGACCCTGGTGCCCCTTTAACTGGGGCGTTGCGCCCTGGCAATACCCCACAGCCTTGATCTCAGGGTCTCCCCCCTCCCTGGGGAGCCCCCACCCACTATCCCTACTTCGCCTCAGTATTAGGCTACTGCCAGTCACCATCAAGCCCCCGCTCACTGGGGCAGACTGCAGTATCAGCCACTCATCGCAGGCAAAGGGGGTTTGGACCTGCTGCCTATGCCTACCCGTGGGTTGCCCCTGTAACCCCAGTACCTATTCGGCCTTACCAGGCCTGCAGCCTGGGCCTTTCCTAGGCCAGAGCTCCTCGGCTCCCTTGGCCTTTCCCCAGCCCTGCTCCACTTCAGGTATCCTGCTCAGGTTCCTGCAGCCAGGCCCTTCTCCCTCTGCAGGCAGAGGAAGACTCTCTGGGCTTCTGGCTCGCAGCCTCTTATAGGGGCCATCTGGGCTCTGTTTGGGGTGTGGCCCAGCTGCAGCTACTTCCCCCAATCAACCCAGCTTTCAGAGCTGCAGCCCTCTCCTAGGGCTGTTTCAAGCCCCTCAGGGCATGAGTGGGGTAGCCACCCCACTACACTAACCCATTACCTATTGCTAATGGTATGAAGCAGGGCTGCGTAATTGATCCACTCTTGTTTAATCTCTGCTATGCATCAGTGCCCGATGATGCTACAAGAGACCAAAATGTCAGTATCAGGACACGTTTCTCATCCGCTGAAAAATTATTTAATCTGAACCAGCTGTGATCTTCCATGAAGGTGTTTGAGGCAATTGTTCATGAGCTGCTGTATGATGATGGCTGTGCTCTAGAGGCACATACCCTAGAAGAGATACTATTACAGATTCACAGAGTCTGCAGAAAGATACGGAGTGACAATGAGTCTGAAAAAGACAGAGGTGATATATCAGCCTGCTTCAGGGAAACCCTACTGTGATGGGGCGGGCATGGCCCACACTGGTCCTGCAGGGGTTAACGCCTCTCTCTGGGCAGAGGAGGCCACACCTCCTGTCTTAAATATAAAGGGAAGGTGGAGAGGGTCTGATGCAGATAAAATCCTCTTACCAGTAAAGGGTTAAGAAATGCAGGTAGCCAGACAGACACCTGACCTGGCTGGCATCTGACCAATAAAGGGACAAGATACTTTCAAATCTTGGGAGGGGGAAAGCTTTGTGTGTGGGTCTTTGTCAGACTCAGAGTGATCTTGGAGTTAGAAGGAACCAGTCATCTTTTCATCAAATCCTCACTTTTCTAAAGTAAGTCTAGTCAGCATAGCGAGTAGATTTCTGTTTATTTTGCTTGGTGTGTGTTCCCTGTGTTAGAGGGAGGGGTTATTCCTGTTTTTCTGTAACTTTAAGGTTTTGTCCAGAGGGGGAATCCCTTTGAGTTTGGAAATTGAGTACCCTGTAAAATAATTACCATCCTGATTTTACAGAGCTGATTTTACCTTTTTTATTTTAATAAAATCCTTCTTTTAAGAAGCTGACTGTTTTCTATGGTGTTAAAACCCCGGGGGTGGGTTTTTTTAAATCACTGGGTAACCAATTGGTTAGGAGATTATTCTCAAGCTTCCCAGGAAAGGGGGGTATGGGCTTGAGAGGATATTTTGGGGGGAAAGAGAAACTTCAAGTGGTTTCCTTTCCTGGATTCCTGTTTAAACACACTTGATGGTGGCAGTGGAAGAAGCATTTCTCAGGGTGCAGGGAATTTTGTACCTTGGGGGTTTTAACCTAAGCTGGTAAAAATAAGCCTAGGAGCTCTTCATGCGGGTCCCCACGTCTTTACCCTAGAGTTTAGAGTGGGGAGGCAACCCTGACACCTCCTCAGCCCTGTTGGGAATGCTTCCGCTGGAAACAGTTATAAAAGGGAGCAGCCAAGCTCATTCCTGGCTGACAGCTGAAGAGAAAGGACGTGGGCTGCAGGCTCCTGTGGAAGGACCACCGGCACTTCAGGACACGGAGGCCAGCCAAGTGGTGATGACCCACGAACCCCAGAGTCTGGGTGCCCCAGAAGAAGGATTGACTGTGGGAACCCCAAGGTGGCACACTGTGGAGAAATGTGTAGGAAGTGACCTAGGGAAACTTTGCGAGGAATCAGTTATAGAAACGGAGACTAGCTTGGTGTGTTTTGGCAGGATCCCTGCCGAGCTGGTGGTGGGCAACCCTGGCACTGCCATGGCCCTGGGTTGGGACCTGGTGGAGAGGAGATCCCGGGTCCCCTACCCTGGCCCCCGCTGACCCTGGGGAAGCAGCCCACCTCACCAATTCTATTGACTGAGGCCGCTAGGCCACACAGCCCCAATAGAACAGGCGGCTATATTGACTATGACCATAAAGCCACCCACTGTGGAAGAAGGG
Source organism: Chelydra serpentina (assembly GCA_037349315.1). Taxonomy (NCBI): domain Eukaryota; kingdom Metazoa; phylum Chordata; order Testudines; family Chelydridae; genus Chelydra; species Chelydra serpentina. Next base: position 9,143,258 of record JBAIAC010000032.1, read on the forward strand.
AAGCCGTGTTGACTTTGGCCATCAGGCCACATTACCCCCAAGACCCAGAGTCATCACACAGACTTGGCTGTGAGCAACCCTTACTCCATTCCAAAATGGGACGGGATACGCATGCCCCGCAACACTTGCACAAAACCAAAAGACACCATCAGCCACACACAGCTGAATGCTGTTACAGATTCTGCTATATTGTCAAATGATGTTATCATAGACAAGGAGCTGACAAGTCATATCGACAAAGCCAGTTCATCATTTGGCAGAGTATCAGGCAGAGTCTGGCAGCAACATGGTACTAAGCTTCAAACCAAGGTAAAAGTCTATAAAGCAGTTGTGCAGTCCAACTTCTTGTATGCATATGAAGCCTGGACTGACTAAAGGCATCACATTAAGCTTCTAGATAAGTTCCATTTACGACATCTGCATGTCATGCTGAACAACAAATGGCAGGATAAAGCTACCAATAATGAGGTTCTGGAATGTAGTCACTCCACCGGGAATGAAGCTATGCTTATTGCATCACAGTTACACTGAACTGGTCATCTGTTGAGGATGGACAACACCAGAATGCCAAAGCAGTTGCTGTATGGCAAACTTGAAGTGGGCAACTGCATACAAGGCGGGCAGAAGAAATTCTTCACGGACACTGTGACAGGGTATGACACCTCCTAATGGCTGTCCAAGGGATTAGCTCTGTTAGCCAGTGCTCCTTTTTCTGGTGCTGTCTCACTGCTGTCACTTCTGCTCCTGGACTGTGCCATTCCAAAGACCACGATGTCCTCTACAGGACACACCCTCCTGATGTGCCGCACTCTGTGTTCTCCCGTTCCGGGGGAATACAACACAGTCTGACAGTCCAGCCACTTCCTCAGTGGCGAGTAGGGGTGAGGGGGGAATCCGGACCCGTCCACTACTCCGGGTCCCAGCCCAGGGACCCTGTAGATGGTAGCCACGTGCTGCACACCCTCCAACTTCTCAGTACCTTTCCCTGGGTCCCTTCCCTGCATCTCTAGCACCTTCTTCACCCTTTACCTCAGGGCCTCAGCATGCCAGTCTTAGCAGCCAGCCAGGAGCTCATGATCCTGCTTCAACATTGCTGTCTTTGAGGTGCCAGCATTCTTCCTTCTGCAAGGCAGCAAGTCCTCCTGTACGGGGAGATTTGGGGAAACTAGTAAAGTGCCTGAACCCATTATGGCTCATTGTTAAAAGCAGCTGAGTCAGCAGGCCGTAAAGTGGCCATGCAGCAGTCTCAGCTTGACCAAAGCAGGAGGGGAGGGGGTTTTGGGTGCCACAGAAATGGCAGCTTGACCTTGCATCCTTCCTGATAAGAATTGTGTTGAAGTTGCTGATGCATGCATTTTAGAAGAGCAGGATGTGCCCTCAGGAATGTGTTAGGGTCTCAAGGCTGCAAACTCTGGGAAAAACCCACACCTGGTTAATCAATAATCAGAAGAAAACCTCTTGCTGGACCATTAAAACTGCTTGCTTAACAAGTTTTCTTTAAGGGACATGTCATTGTATTATAAGTAAGGGGAAAAAGTTTGAGGTAGTGGGACTCTTTGGGACTGGTCTCTCCCTCTGGATGCATCTTCTGTTGCCCACCGGCAGACAGGCTGCCGCTGTGCCACTCGAGAGCTACACTCAGCTTCAGTAATTATCGAGGGTTGGGGGTGTTTTACTAACCTGTTGCGGACGTGTGTAAGTGCTTGAGACTAAGTAAATTTTAGTTTTAAGTAAAAGCACTCTTGTGTTGTCCTGTTTGTGTCAGCCATCTATCGGTCAGACGGCCGTGTCTCCTGATTTATTTCCTGACACCACCTTGCACAGAGTAAAAGTTGCCAAGAGCTTTGGGTTGAAAGAACCCTGGGTAACACTCCATCCTTGAGCTCAAGGGAGCAACTGAAGCTGCTCTGTTCTGCGGCTCTTCTTATATGGGCCTGCCCAGCCCTGATTGGCTGCTCCTCGCAGCCCCTCTCCTATTGGCTGCTTTCTGCACAGCCTCCGCAGGACTACATTAATCCCTTACAGGCCAGTGTGGGGCGAATGCCCCATCACAGACACATTGAAGTATAAATTGAAACAGTGCAACATTGACATTGACAGCTGGGAGTTATCAACAATAGATAGGTCACACTGGCCAGCAGCAGTCAACAATGGAGTTACCTAGTTTGAGATTAACCACCGTATGGACCTTGAGGCAAAGAGGCCAAGTCATAAACAGTAGCAGACTCAGCATGCACAAAGTGTAATCTCTTCCTTGGTGTTAAGCTACCTATGCACTTCATGCGGAAAGCACTGTCACTTGCATATTGGCCTTTTTAGCTCACAAGACGTAATTAGTATCATCATCAGTAGTGTCATTAGTATCATCTTCAGTCACAGAAGACAATAAAAAAGCAAAAAGATGTATCAAGCCTAGTGTTAAGGCTCTATTTAGTTGTAAATCAACATATTTTAATGGTTATATCTACCAATGTGAATGTACCTTTCTTTAGACAATAACTGAAGTACAAATGAGAAAGTTGATTAAAATTAATTATTTAAATCGAGGCTTTCTACTTGGTGATTTTAAATCAATCCACCCTGTATGGAAGAGTGAGCTCCGCTCAGTCAGATTCAGTTGTCTTGTTTGGACATACAGTTCCAAGAATTTCCATGAACCTCATATTTGAATAGGTTGGCGGGTTGTAATTTACAGTGAAGACTTGTAATAATCAGAATGTGTTGGCTGCTATACAGATGAAGATCGGGTGACTAGACAGCAAGTGTGAAAAATCGGGGTGGAGGTGGGGGGTAATAGGAGCCTATATAAGAAGAAGACCCAAAAATTGGGACTGTCCCTATAAAATTGGGACATCTGGTCACCCTAGATGAAGACTATAGCTGATTTAAAAAATTGTGACTGAACTTTTTTCTGTCAGAAAATGCTGTATCTTCAACACTGAAATGTTTTATGGAAATGTATCAGTTTTGATTAAAATGTCTCAGTGGGATCTCTAGATGTTACTGTAAAAGAAATAATAATTTCTAATCTAAACAAAAAGGAGGTTGTTTTTTCAATTTGACAAAAATCCCAAAACTTCCAGCTCATCTTCAAAAAAGGCCAAAATCCAATTTGTTTTTCCTTTGCAGGTCACTTTTAAGGAACAATTTCAAAAAACTAACAGTGCTTCTGTCACTTCTGGAATTAAATTATATTTTAAAAATGTGTATGTGTATGGTATTTGTTGAAAGTTCTTTGACATAAAATCAATATACCAAAGTCTGGCTGTGACGAGGCAGATCGGCCTCGCACTGGTAACGAGGGGGTTAACCCTCCCCTCCTAACAGAAGAAGCCCCGCCCCTGAGGCTCTGCTGGGCATGCTCCAACTGGACGTCAGGTATAAAAGCCTGCAGAGCTGCTCAGTCAGTGTTGGCTGCCGAGGAGGAAGGATGATCCGCAGAGGCTCTAGCCCAGGAGCTGCTACAGCTTTTACCTATGAGGGCTGAAGAGCCAGGAACCTGGACCAGAGGCCTGCAGCTATCAGAACCCCAGGGACTGTCTGGTGCTGGGGAACCTGGAGACCCCAATGCCATATGGACTCCTGCTGCCGGAGAACCAGTAGGAAGTGACTCAGGGAAGGTAGGGGAGTGGTATCTCCCACGATGAGGTCAGCGTGTTTCAGGAGGATTACCCGCTATGCCACTGGCAGGCCCCTGGGTTGGGGCCCAGTGGAGTTGGGTGGGCCCAGGCCCCCCTACCAGGGGCTGCCCCCCCCCACGATGGCCCCCAGTTACCTGATCCCCTGTTTTTCCTCCAAAGGGGGCAGCGTGGACTCCAGCTGCTAGGCCGCACTATCCCACTAGGGGAGGGGGGAATTAGACAGACTCCAGCCATTGGGCCGCACTGCTCTAGGGGCACATTGCATAGACTCCAGCCGCTAGGCTGCATTACCCCACTCGGGGAGAGGCAGTATACAGACCCTGGACATTGGGCCACACTGTACTGACTACCAGGGGGGATGGGTAAAAATAGATGTTGGCGTAGAGGCGTGGTTACCTCCCCCCTGTTCCTCTCCCCCTCTCCCTGACTTAAGGAGTCGACAGGGTGCAAGACCTGCCACACTGGCATTCACAGGAAATTACTTTGACATATTCTAACCAAAAGCAAGTAACATAGTTAATAACTTACTGCAATATGTTTATTTGCTACAACAGGCAAAAATCCTGACATTTCATTCAAAAAGGCCTTTATCAAGGAGGAAAAAAAAATGAAGGTGTTTATAAATTGATGACTAGTGAAACAGTTCAGTATTATGTATGGATGGTACCACAGTGCATAATGTATATAACTACTGGTATTTCATATCTCGCTGTGGTGTTATGGATGTCTTGAAATTTGTGTTATGGAGGCATCCAAAAAAGATCTGACTAGCTAGTCTGATATCTTGTGTCCTGTGTCTGACCATGACCAATGCTAGCTGCATCAGAACTCATGATTCACTTGTCTCTTTCATGTCAAACTGTGTTATTAATTATGGTTTTGCAATTTGAACAATCTATAACAGTGGTGCCCAAACTTTTTCTTTCATGCCCCATCTTACCAGTAATATCTGTCTGTCCCCCCACCTCCCCATTACTGCATAGCCAAGGCTTCCTCAGCAGAGGAGCTTGGGCTGAAGGCAGAGCTAGAGGCAGAACTGGGGATGGGGGAGCAGGTGGGGCTAGAGGCGGAGCTGGGCTGGGGGTGGAGAGGGAATGAGGGCAGAGCTGGGCTGGGGGCGGAGTGGAGCTGGGGCTGGAGTTGGGCAGGGGGCGGGGTGGAGTGGAACTGCAGTTGGGGTTGGAGCTGGGCTGGGGGCAGAGCAGGGCTGGGTGGAGCTCCCTCCCCACGCCCTGTGGGGCTGGCCTGGACTCCGTCGCGTGTCCCCCCGAATGTTTGTCTAGGGAGGTGTGCCCCACAGTTCGGGGACCAGTGATCTATACTCAGTAGATATTAGAGATGGATGCAAGACACTAAATTTGCATGCAGATTTCACATCCACTCGGTTCAGGGGTTTGGGATTTTTAGTGAACTTAGGCAAATGTTATCAAACTAGAAGAGGACTAGAGGGGAAGGACTTTTGGAAGAAGTGAATTTTAAGGCAGTGAGGTGGCATGCCTGTAATCCCAGCTGCTTGGGAGGCTGCGGTTGGCGGATCGCTCAGGAGTTCTAGGCTGCTGTGCGCTGTCAATTGGGTGTCCGGTGCTACTGACAGCCTGGCCAGCGGGTTGTTGGAGGACTGGCTAGAACAATGCATCTGATGTGTTGTGATCGGCACCCTCTCTGTGAGGGCTGATGGACCGATCAGTGACAGGCAGTGTAAAGATGTGGTGGATTTGGTCAGAGAGTGGGTTTCAACTCTAGGGTTGACAAAAAAGCCCAGAGCTGAGAATGAAAAAAAGACACATTCTGGCACCCAAGCTTAGTCTGGGTGAGTCTTCAGTATTCTGAGCTACTTTGGATGCTCAGTCTCTTCCACCTTGTCCCAACCAAGATTTTTTAATTAATCTATCATTCACGGCTGAAAAGTGGGTGACATGGCTATCCATTTGTTTGGGAGTCATCCGTGAGTGTGGAGAATGTGCCCAACATGGGTAAATTATTTGCACTGAATACATTATTTCCTATTTATTTATCATTTTTATTAGTTTTTTTTTCAAATACAACAAATATACCAAAGTACAAGATTCATCATGATACATAATGTAAGTAAAGAGGGTTAAGATAAAGGGCAGGGAGGGGAAGTGATATATCTATCTGCAGGATCTGCATTAATCATAGACCTCTAAAAAATCTGCCAAAATTGCTTTGAACTTTTTGGGCATGCCCTTTCTGCGGAATCCCCATCATTGATTAGCTGTGAGGTCAGCCATATCACAGAACCAGTCATCAAGGTTTGGTGGAGAGCAACTTTTCCATTTTTTCAGGATTAATTTTTTAACGACCAAAGCTGCACAATGGAACCACATAGTCTTGTTACCAGGTAACCTCCATGTATCAGGAATATATCTAGGAACAAAACTTAGGGTGGAGGGCTCCAATTTAGCATCCAATATGAAATTGGTCTTTTGACCCACCTCATACCGAAATTCTTGATACAGGGACACCAAAGGTGTTACATTTCCAACAGTGGTCAGTGTTTGAGGCCCACTGAAGCCTGTCCCTTACATAAAATGTTAAATCAAAATTTCAGAAATTCTTGGTGTTGAGACCACTACCTAGGATTTGGGAATTTTTTTTAACAGTTTGATGAATTCATCCCGGTTGTGATATTGGACTTCCTATGGGTCCTTAATCTTGAGGATTTTAATTTCTGGTGCAAGCATGACTTGGGTTCATTTACTGAAAAGTATTTCACCTTGCAAGTTTGTTGTTTTGGAAATTATAAGCTTTGTTTATAAATTTATAATTTGTTTGGTCAAGGTTAAGTATGAAGTTGAGGGACGTGTGGACAGTAATTCTATATAGATACATGACACTTTTCACTGGACTTTTGTTGTGGATACAGAGCTGAGACTGACCTTGTCAGTGTCTTAAATGCTGTGCTCACTCTGTGTGCAAGCAGAGTAATGAGGAAACTGTTGCAATTGATAGATTCATCTGCAGATTTTGATACTCTAGCTCAGTGGTATTCAATTACATTTTCTGGGAGTCCAGATAAGGAAATGTCCAAATCTTGCAGGGCCAAAAGGCTCGCCAGGTGCTTCCTCTCTGGTGAAAGCACACCAATTCTTCACCTAGCTGGCAGGGATTGGCAATTTATGCCACGTGTGCTAAAGATGGCACTTTGACTGATTTCTGAATGGCATGCAGACTGCTAGTCCAATCAGGGACATGTTTGGGGATGCACTTCAGTTTATTTTCCTTCTGTTTACCATCATGCTATGTACAGGTAAAGTCTGTTTATCCGAATTCCAATTAATTGAAAATCCTGATTGTCCGAATGAGCAGTGTGTCACCCATGCTCATTTGGGTAATCAGGATTTTCAGTCCCGAAGGTGGTGAGAGTGAGGGGAGTAGCTGCAGGAGACCAGAGCCACCTTAGTACTGCTTGAGAGGGAGAGATAGGAGAAAGAGGGGAGCAGTGGGGGAGCTGGGAGAGGCCCAGGGCAGCAGGGGGTCACTCCCCCCCAGAGTCCATCCTGTCCCTGCCTCCTCCTGCCTGTACCTGGCTCCTGCTCCCAGATGGAGTCTGCTGTAAGGACAGCCCTGCTAGTTGGCTCCAGCTCTGACCCAGGACGGCCCCACTACTCAGCTCTGGCTCTGCCCCAAGCTCCTGGCAACTCCAGCTCCTGCGCACTGCTGCCCAGTTCCAGCTGCATCGTCATCATGCTCTGACCCAGTAGTGGAGCAGAAGCGACACCTTTTTTGGGCTCCAATGCCTTTTGCTCCTGCGCTGCAGCCAGAGCGGAGCATTTTTTGTGTGCTCCCGGCGCTTTTTGCTCCCGGCGCCTTTTTTTAGCTCCGCTCCCCCTGTGCTCTAAACCTGGCTATCCCACTGCTCTGACCCACATCTTAGCACCCCTCCCCATCCCACCTCCCCTATCCAGGCCAGCACCTGCCAGCTCAGAGGACACTCTGCAGTCGGGGCCTGGGACGGGAAAGGGGCCACCTGGCAAGGGATTGCTGGAGTTGCTTTCAGTGAGGGCCTTCTGTTTGGCCTGCTGCGTGCCAGCTGTTCCTTCCTGCTCCCTGCTGGGGGCACCATTGTAAGGGTGGCCTCACTTCCTGGCTCCAGCTGGCCAAGAGCTCCTGGTGACTCTGGCCCCTGTGCTCCCCTGCCACGCAGCCCTTTTCTCACCCTGGCTGCAGAGCATCCTCCGAGCCAGTAGGTGCCAGCCTGGGTGTAGCTGGGGGAAAGCACTCAGAGATGGGTCAACTTGGGAATGGTGCAGCTGGGACCAGCAGAGAGTGCAGGGGCTGGATTCCAGGGTGAGCTGGAGCCGGGTAGTGGGACCATCCTTATAGCGGAGCCCTTAGCAGGATAGAACAGGTTGGTGGGCCAAACAGAAGGCCTGGTGGACCAGATCTGTCCCTCTCTTGCCTTTGTCCTTATTGCTCAGTTAAATAATCACGAACCTCAACCTAAACATTTTCCTAAGCTTGGCTGTCCCAGGCACTGATTTGCTTTGCCTCAGAGACACACTGACTCCTCTTATGTCCTGGGTTGGAGTTAGTGGGACCCACCTTCCAACATGAGTTATTTGTTGAGCTGTGAAGTTATTTGTCTTAGTGCAAGGTTCTAAAACCTGACATTACGGTGATTCTGCGGACGAGGCCCGCTTTCCTGTGTAGTGTCATGGTGTTAGTCCTGTCATGGAATTTTGTGTAGTGTTCCTCAAACCTGTTTTGGCTTTGGTTCTCATATTTCTGTAAGGTTTGGGTCATCAGTATTAAACAAAGGCAGTTATTTATAGTATCTTGATCATGGGCAGATGTTAGATACTGAAATGCAGTCAAGATTTTTACCATCTTCAAAAATATTGTCAGACTGTAGCCCATACCTGGACTGAATATTCATTATGCTTGCTATTGTACAGTTCACACACGTGGGCTGGTGTTATGGCACTCTGGTTTTCAGTTGTGCTTGCCTTTGTGCAATTGAGGTTGGGCTACTTCAATATGCTATATCCTGGGCTGCAGAAAAACCCTGATACGGTGCCTGAGGCTGGTGCAAAATGCTACAGCATGGTTATTTATTGGGAAGAAGCGAAGGTGATTCTGTTTATTAACTACTATGTACTTCGCTCTGCATCTCTGAAGGGATTTCAATTTAAGGGTCTAACTTTAACTTCTAAAGCCTGTAATAAATTGTCTCAGAATTATCTTGCTGAGCTTCCAGCAGCCTATATAGTGCACCAGCTCAGAATGGTCACGGGTTTTATCTCTTGTGGCTTGCACTAATATAGGTAATTGGAGCTTTTGGTGCTCAAACTATGATTTAGACAGGTCTTATCTTTGTTCTGCAGTCCTTCGTCTCAGAAATGCCCTATGACAAATTCCAAGGAGTGCCACATTTAACCTTTTTTGAATAGATGCTTAATTGTAATTCTCTAAGGCCCTTTCTATGGCATGATGATGTTTCAGTGGTTTTATCTGTTTTTATCTTATATTTTAATGTGGTTGATGTGTCTTAACTTTATTGCTTTGTTTGGCGCCTGGAATTCTATGACAGATAGGCGTCAAATAAATAGAATTTATTATGGTGATGTTGAGTTCAAGTACTGGGGAGGACTGTGAGACAGCTTAGTACTGTAGCTATCGTAATTTTAACTGATATAAAGCTTGACTAATTGTTGCATTATTAAGCCTTGAAGATTAAGCAGTATCTACAGTGTATATCTTAGCAATTTTCCAAAGAAGTCAAAATAAAGCCACTGTAGTGTAGAATTTCAGATGTAGTAAAAGAAATGGTTAGTTTGTGTTTACTCGAGGCTACAAATGTGGCATTTTGGACCTCAATCCAGTGTCCATACTGCTGCATCTGGGCATAGTGTGGGCACAGCAACCCACCAACACACCACCCATTGAAGCTGTGTAACCTTAATCAAGGCAATTCTCCTCTTTGTGCCTCAAGGGGTAGTAATAATTACCTCAGAGGTGAGTCGTGTTTAATTAACATTTGTATAGCATTTGACTGTCTGATTTCTGGAATCTGGTTCTTTGAAGAGTTGGGAATGATGTCCACTAGGAGTCTAGGATTGCTAGGGCCTAATTCTGCAGCCTTTACCCACTCTTAACTGACACTGAAGTAAAGTGGAATTTTACATGAGGAAAGAACAGGGGATCATTAATGATAGATCATAGGTAGCCATATGACTAATGATGTACCAAATAATAACTGATCAAGGAATGCATATATTTTATGGTTACTGTGTAATTTTCTTGTGTAGTGCTAGTCTGCAATGTAACTTTCTATAGAAGATACCGAGATATATTGGTTTTCTATATACTGTACATTTATTTCTACAAATTCTTAGATTACAATTTGACTGCACAGCAAAAGAGAATAGAAGTCCCTATTTACCAATTAGATGTAACCTCCCCCTTTTGTCCTTAAAAATGCTATAACTTGGTATATATTACAATTTAGAGTTGCTTATATCTGGTTTTGCTTTAGAATTTCTGGTTTGGTACCAGTTTTCCTGAATTATTTTAAAGTAATCTGCAGAATCACATGAAACTTTTAAGTATATAATTTGCCTGTTTTTATGTAAAATAAATGCATTTATACAATTTCTTGAAATCAGGCATGCAGACACTTTTAAGAATAACTCAGAAATTTGGCTTTTTTTGCACCAAAGAATATTGTTTTTGTAAAAATCATGTGGCTGGGATTAAGGAATACCTTTAAACTTCTTTGTCATCAAACTGATTACTGCCTTTGTGTTCTCTGTTTCTACAGTGCCTAGCATTTATTGTGGCCCCTCGGCATTATGGAAATAATAATAATTAACAACAAATATTATTTAATGTCAGTATTAAGGCTGTCAAGCGATTAAAAAAATGAATCATGCGATTAATTGCGATGTTAAACAACAATAGAATACCATTTAGTTTAAATATTTTTTGATGTTTACTACATTTTCAAATATATTAATTTCAATTACAACACTGAATACTAAGTGTACAGTGCTCACTGTATATTTATTTTTGATTATAAATATTTGCATTGTAAAAAACAAAAAAACGGTGTGTTTCAATTCACCTCATACAAGTACTGTAGTGCAACCTCTTTATCATGAAAATTGAACTTACAAATGTAAAATTATGTACAAAAAAACCTGCATTCAGAAATAAAACAATGTAAAATGTTAGAGCCTACAAGTCCACTCAGTCCTACTTCTTGGTCAGCCAATCACTCAGACAAACAAGGTTAGTTACAATTTGCAGGAGATAATGCTGCCTACTTCTTGTTTACAATGTCACCTGAAAGTGAGAACAGGTGTTCATATGGCACTGTTGTAGCTGGCGTTGCAAGATATTTATGTGCCAGATGCACTAAAGATTCATATGCCCTTCATGCTTCAACCACCATTCCAGAGGACATGCTTCTATGCTGCTGATGGGTTCTGCTTGATAACAATCCAAAGCAGTGCGGACTGACGCATGTTCATTTTCATCATCTGAGTCAGATGCCACCAGCAGAAGGTGATTTTCTTTTTTGGTGGTTTGGGTTCTGTAGTTTCCGCATCAAAGTGTTGCTCTATTAAGACTTCTAAAAGCATGCTCCACACCTCAAGCCTCTCAGATTTTGGAAGGCACTTCAGATTCTTAAACCTTTGATTGAGTGCTGTAGCTATTTTTAGAAATCTCATATCGGTACCTTATTTGCGTTTTGTCAAATCTGCTATGAAAGTGTTCTTAAAATGAACATGTGCAGGGTCATCATCCAAGACTGCTATAACATGAAATATATGCACAATGCGGGTAAAACAGAGCAGGAGACATACAGTTCTCCCCCCAAGGAGTACAGTCACAAATGTAATTGATGCATTATTTTTTAACGAGCATCATCAGCATGGAAGCATGTCCTCTGGAATGGTGGCCAAAGCATGAAGGGGCATATGAATGTTTAGCATATGTGGCATGTAGACGCCGGCTACAAAACCTTCAACGCCGGCTAAAAAAGTGCCATGCTAATGTCTGTTCTCACTTTCAGGTGACATTGTGAATAAGAAGCAGGCAGCAGTATCGTCCATCAATGTAAACAAACTTGTTTGTCTTAGCGATTGGCAGAATAAGAAATAGGACTGAGTGGGCTCTAAAGTTTTACACTGCTTTGTTTTTGAGTGCAGTTATGTAACCAAAAAAAATCTGCATTTGTAAGTTACACTTTCACAATAAGAGATTGCACTTCAGTACTTGTATGAGGTGAATTGAAAAATAATATTTCTTTTGTCATTTTTATAGGAAATATTTGTAATAAAAATAATTATATAAAGTGAACATAGTGCATTTTGTATTCTGTGTTGTAATTGAAATCAATATTGAAAATGTAGAAAAACATCCAAAAATATTTAATAAATTTCAATTGATATTCTATTGTTATAAGTGCAATTAATTGCAATTCATTTTTTTTAGTTAATTATGTGAGTTAACTGATTAATTGACAGCCCTAGTCAGTACCCATTTTCTTTCTTTTATGGTTCTTATACAACGCCCACTGATGTCAATGCAGACTACCACAGTTTTAAAATATCATCAGTATTTACACAGACAAAAAACAGAAGTGCAAACAGAAGACAGTTAACTACTTAAGTGTTTTCAGATTTTTGTGCATGAAGAAATTTGCAGTCATAGGACATTTCTGCTATGTAAAAGTACAGTGTAAAACTAGTATCTTCCTATGTTTCTCCATGTGTTTATTCAGAATCAGAACTGTTGGCATAAGTGAGAGAAATAATGTTTTGCTACTTATAATTATTGCTGGTCAAAATTTGGAATTTCCTATCTGTGAGAAATTCTGACCTTTAAAAGAAGGTTTGGTTTGGTTTCAGAATCAAACAAGCCATTTTGAAATTTCCAATATCAAAGTAGTTTCATTTAAGAAAAATCAAACAGTTTTGGTTTGATTTTCGTTTGAAATGATGCAATCAGCTGCCCCGACTTTCGTGAAGACACCAGGTTGCCCTGACTCCTCTCCCTGGCTTGGATTCGCCATGCTTTCAGGATCTTTGGTATGTCCTGCACATTCCTACTAGAGCCAAGGCATCTAGGCTCCCAGCTCTGCAACTGGGAGCCTATAAGCCCTGGAGTCCCCAGCCTCAAGGCAGTCCACTAGCACGTATTCTCCAGAGCTGCGGACCCTGGAATCTCCAGGTTCTCCAACAGCCCACCAGGCAAACTAGGAAACTAGGCAGGCTTCTGACAGAAACTGTGTGGTAGGAAAAGTTCTGTTGGAATCTTTGCCTGTCTTTCGGTGAACATTTGTCAAAATTGAAACATTTCCATGAAACATTTCAGTTTTGATGAATTGGCATGATTTGTTTAAAAACGTTTTCTTTTGAAAATTCCTGACCTGTGCTGCTTGCCACTTCTGTTATCCCTACAGAACAGAGCCGGATGGTATTCCTTCTTCAGTAAATTCAGACAGACAGTTTATTATGTTCCAATTTTAGGGCCACTCAGCAACATCTCTGCACACCCTTTGCTGGCTTTGAGTTTTAAACAGGTGTCACTGACAGCAAAGATTTGCATGTAGAATTTTACTAGTGATGATGCACAGGAAGGAAAGAACTCTGGTTGACTTTCAGCTCCAAGTTGAATTTGCAAGGCTGAAAGATAGGATAAAAGTCTAGCTACTTGTCAACTGAGTACATTTGCCCTGAAAGTCAGTGAATAAATGTTACATTTTTTCTCCCTTTTTTTAATCAGCTCTGATCCAAAAACACACTGTACAAAATGTCCCGCTGGAAGTCATGGAGAGACCATAAATATGGAACCCCAAAGTCATTTTTACAATCACTTTTCAGAGGAGAACTATACTTAGAATCTTAAGTAGTTATTCTTGCTATACATAGCAGAACATATTGTATTTGCTGTGTTTATGGATGAGAGTTGATAAAATGGAAGGAAAAAATGCATGATTTATGTGGGGCTAGAAAGGCCTTAGGGATGGATTTGGAGAAGGATATACTTGCATGCAAACAATTATGTAGTTACTGAAACTCAAAGACTTATTTAAGAATCGATCATTTGGCTAACATCTGGAACCTGTAAGAAATTAAAAGCAGACATTGGTATGCAATATACTCTTCTCTCTGATCAAGCACATTAGATTAATAACACTTTGGGTTCTCTCTGGTTATCTTTCATGCCCACACATATAATCACTCGTCTCTTCCATAAAATATCTTTCACCTATTGCAGTTTATCACAATTAAGAGCCTAGTTTTGCAATGTATAACCTAAATGGGCATTCCTATCCCACATTTGAACATTTAAATCAGCATGATTGCTTGTGAATACTCTTTTGACATGCCATGAGGCCAGTTTAGAGTTTGAGCCAGCATAAGATATTCTAAAAATTATGATGATCGTTTTCTAATACAAAAGGTATTGTTGCTAGCATGAGGCAATTCTATTTTGGATTTCATTATGATGTCTCAAGATGAATTAATCACTGGACTGTAATTTTACATTTAATATCGGCAAACAGAGGATAGTCCCATCCAGTAATATATATGCTTGATGCTTCCAAAGGGCTACTCTCCCAAAGATGAGGAAACTTATGAACACAATGGAATTGAAAGAAAAATCTAGAAAGAAAAATGTGAATTAAAATTGGGAGTTCTTTAAGACAACTGTATTAGATGGCCAAAAAGCCACAATTACACTGTCAAGAAAGAGGATAACTGTGGATTAAAGTCCACCATGATTGAGTGGAGAAGTGAAGGCAGCAATTAGCTACCATAACAAATGGAAAAAAGAGGAACCAGATAACAATCAATATATACTAGAAGTAATGAAGTGTAAAAAAATTGATAAGGGAAGCTAAAGACATCAGGAAAAATTAATGGCTAGCAGGTTTAGGACAGCAAAAAGGAGTTTTCTAAAGTATATTAGGAACAAAAAAAAATCCCAACAACTGTATAAGATTACTAGATGAAGCTAATAAATAAGAAGGCAGAAAAGGCATAAGTATTCAATAAATATTCCTACTCTATATTTGGAAGAGGATGAGATATTATTTTCACAAAAGGATGATGAAGTATTTTCCAGTCCATTAATAACTGAGGAGATGTTAAATGGCATCTAGTAGGAATAAACATTTTTGAATCAGTTGGCCCAGCAAATTTGCACTCAGGAATTCTAAAAGTGTTGGCTAAGGAGATGTCTGGCCTGCTGATGTTAATTTTTAATAAATCTTGGAATACTGGGAAATTCCAGAAGACTGAAATAGTGATAAAGTTGTGCCAGTTATTTAAAAAGGCAAGCAGGATGAACCATATAACTGCAGGCCAGTTAGTTTGACATCAATCCTGTGTAAAATAATGGAAAAGCTGATACAGGATTCAATTGATAAAGAATTAAAGGAATATAATTAGTGCCAGTCAACATGGTTTTATGGAAATTAGATCTTGTCGAACATACCTGATTTCATTCTTCAATGAGATCACAAGTTTGGTTAATAAAGGTAATGACATAGAAGTAATGTCATGTACGGTGTCTGATTAAAAATTAGCACTATGCAGTTTCCATAAAATACACATTAAATGGATTAAGAACTGGCTAACCATCAGATCTCAAAAAATTGTTGTTGTTGGGGAATCATCACTGAATGCGGATGTTTCCAGTGGGGTTCCACAGGAATCAATACTATACGTGATGCAATTCAATGTTTTTATCAGTGATCTGTAAGTAAATATAAAATAATTGCTGACGACATTTGTGGATGACACAATAATTGGAGAGTGTTAAATAATGATGAACACAGGCCAGTCATAAAGTGTGGTAAGTTGGGTCGATTCAAACAAAATGCCTTTTAATACAACCAAATGCAATATCATACATCTAGGAAGAAGGAACGCAGGTCACCCACTAAGAATGGGTGACTGCATCCTGGAAAGCAGTGACTCTGAAAAGGATTTTGGGATTATAGTGGATAAACAACTCAACATGAGCTCCCAATGTGATGCTGTGGCAAAAAGGATTAATGTTATCCTTGGGTGTATAAATAGGGGAGTATTGAGTAAGAGTAGGGAGTTGATTTTTACCTCTATATAGAGTATTGGTGAGACCAGTAGTAGAATTCTGCATACAGTTGTGCTGTCCACATTTTAAAAAGTATGTTGACATTTTGGAAGGGTGCAGAAAAGAGCCACAAAAATGATTTGAGGGGCTGGAGAAAATGCCTTACAATGAGATGCTTAAAGAGCTCAGTCTGTGCTTATTAAAAAGAAGTGTGATAGCTGAGTTGATTACAGTGTGTTGATGGTATGACCTCCTCCTGCTCCATGTAGGGGCATGTTGGAATAGTGCAGAGGCAGGGATGGGGCATGTTGTGAGTGAAAGATGACAGGACTGGAGCATGCCACACTCTGGCAAGCTTGGATGAGTGGAGCAGTGCTTAGGGAACTGTTCATTTAGCACAAGTTAGAGCAGCCCTGTAACTGCTATACCTTATACTGACTCCAGCCAGCCCTAAGAGTTCACAGAAAGGTGTCCTCAAGCCAATCTCTTATCCCTCACACTTCCTTAAAATTTCACATTCAGTGCACTTAAGAATGAGTTCTCTATGTTCAAAAAAAAGTGAGGGGAAAGTCATCATAAAAATAGTGTCTATTGTTTTTGAAGTTTTCATAAAGTTTCACTGTCTTTCCTCTTTCTCATTCAAACGTTCCTTTCAGAACGAAGTCAAAAGGACCGAGTTTGGGGTGATAAATTGCTCTGTGATTTTCTTTACATATCTAAATGGAGGCATTAGTATTACATGCAGAATAACGGAGAAATAACTGTGCACAATGCAGCGTGTCAGCTGTTGTGGTGATATAATACAGGATACGATTGTGAACAGAGGATGTCCTTTGGGAAATCATCCCAAAATCATTGTTGAATTTTGTAGTGAAGAAAAGTTTTGGATTGGCCGGTCTGGAAATTTAGCATCCCTCATTTCTCCATAGAGCAGATACAGTGCTAGAAGTGCCATTGTACATTTCCCTGCAAATACACCTCAGTTCAGGCCTCAGAGGGAGAGTGTCATTTGTTCTCCATGCTCATTCAGCGTTGGCCGCTGTGCTGAGACTGCTAATAAGTGTGCCAGTTGTTATTTGGGCATTTGTCCATGAGGAACTAAATTGAGAGCACGATTTCACTACACAGTAGGCACCAACCAATCATCAGAGTAATGACTGAACAGAGAGAAGAAGTGAAAGGCTCTGGTAAACCATTGCCAACTTCCGAAGTCATCCAGTTACCTTTGAAAGGTGATACTTCAGGTGCAAGTGTTTTGGAGCCTCTCCCAACTCCCATTAAAATCAGTGGAAAGACTCCCTTTGAGTTCAGTCATGGGCAACTGGACTGAGCCCTTAGCAAATTAATGTTGCATTCGTGTGAATGACATACACCTGGATTGCGGGTGTGTTTTTTTTTAATGTGGAATTTGTTCGATAAACACAAATGTATTTTTAAAAGGTAAGCTTATTTTCAAATATAATATTTGTTGGATAACCATCACATAAACCAATACAAAGTAGTCCAACATAGCATTAAATGCTAGCATGTGTTATCACTCATTCAGATAATTTGTCCCTATGTCTATTTTTTTTTACAGGACCAGCTGTCAGATACAGTGAATTCAGTGCATCAAAGCCCAAGCCGCCTCCTCTTGTTGGACAGCACACAGCGGAGGTACTGAAGGCTGCACTGGGGTATGAGGATAATGCCATCGAGGAACTTCTCAGGACTGGTGCAGTTGTTCAGCATGAAGTCAAGTGAAGAGCTTTAACTCTAATCTGTCATGCTGAGTTCATGTCACTTGCTCTTCTCTTGGATCCTTTCAGGTCTCCCAAGGAAATTCAAAGGAGGAGACATAATTTAATGCTTAATTTTCTTCCTTGTGTTTGGAATGAATCTAATTCTGACATATCAACTAAAGCAATCCGGTATTTACTGCATGAAAGAAATGTTTAGCGGGGTGGGGGGGGGTGTGTGTAAATGTTCCAATTACAGAATCCTATGTGACTAATCATTTCCTATATTTTTGTCTGGGGAATGTAATTCTTATCTTAATCATGATAATTGCCCAAATGTTTGTCCCCTGAAAGACAGAGTCTGTGAAAAGAAGCAGATCCTTGAAACACTTGCATGCTGTGATCTCCATTTGCACATAAGCTACTTCTTAAAACAGTTTAGCATGAAATCAAAGTTGTGAGCAAATTGATGGCCCCTGTGATTGATTTTAAACAGAATTCTGAGCACATGAGCTCTTTGTTAATCTCTAATTTAAACTATCGTTGAAGTGGCTATTGTAAAACTGACTTCTATTCCCATGTTTAGTTGTGTAAATATTTGCTTTACATTACATAGTATTGCTATGGCAATCCCGGAGTGTGTAGCAGAAATAAACCTTGACTGTTGCATTTTTCCAGTTACGTAAAGAGTGTTTTCCAAGCCCAGTTGAGAGTCAAAACATGAGTGAATGGTACTGGTCTTTTTGTAATTTTATTGAGTGAGGCTCTCAGTATTTTTAATTGGACATGGAGCCCAACCAGAACCACATATCTGAACACCATGTGCCAAAATTTGGAGGAAGTTTGGGTATGGCTCTGTGTGCTAGGGACTTCTCCACGTCTCTTTAATGGCCAGGGCCTCAATTCCATTTTACTAGGAGGAAAATTTAGATGTGAATCCAAATTTTCGGCTCAGGCCTATGTCTATGGTTAAAACAGTCAGATTCTACCAGCCTTGGTCAAATTCAGGGCAGTAGATCTACTCAGGGAGTAAGGTATTACTGTTATGAATAAGGGTGAAAGAATCTGGCCCATAATAAATACCAAGCAAGAGATTAAATAAAAGCCACTTCTTCTATACAAACTGATTTGGCAGTTCTTCAGCCACAGAAGAAATGCCATGCCTCAGTATCCAAGCATATAATTTACAACTATAGAAAACTCTGCATGGGAAGATTCTAAACTTTGTTGTGTGCATCAGTGGAGTGAGGCAATGCCCTTTTATTCCTAGAACTAAATAAAACTAACTGAAGCTGACATTCGGCAAATAATGTCCATATTTTCTCCGATGTATCGGAAACAGGCCTGGCATTATAACTAGCCTGTCACTTTGTTTCCACTTTAACAAACAACATCCTCTGTATTACATTTGAACTTCACAACTGTATATTACCTTCTGGGAACAAAAAAAGTTATTACATAACCAAGTTGAAATGCATATTGCGGTTGCTCGTTTTTGAAGCTCTGTGTTTTTGGTTCATTTGCTTGTTTGTTTTGTGTGTTTTGTTGTGTTCTTTCTTTTCAGATCTTCTCCTAATCATTTTTTTTTCTTGTATTGCATTCCTGGCACCAGACCTAACACTCTGCTCATGTGTTAAAGGCATAAGGAGATTCTGGACTAGTGACTTCCTAAATAAATATAGAAATAAGTGTGCATTGACAGCCAAATGAACAGGGAGACCATAGGGATAGAACTAGGATCTGGGAAAAGGGTTGCTAGGCATTACCATGTAACCCACCTTTAATTCAAGAGGCTCAGCCAGTTTACTGAGAGAAACACTGATTTGAAGTGAGCTTCAGATAAAATGGATGATCTAGTACTAAACTGAGTTTTGTTTATTGCTGCAAACCATTTCACACTATCAAATCATGTTTACAAATAAATGTGTTTCCACTTATTGAGGCCCATTCTTTTTCCTTTCTCTACGAACTGAATACATAAATAAGATACCATAAAATCACACTCAGTTTAGTTCAAGGCTTTCTAAGGGATCTTTTCCAGGGGTGTACCAAGCTATGGAAAGAATTAAGTGCTAGATTCTCAGAGCAAATTGGTGTAGCTCCATTGGCATTAACAGTATAATGCTGATTTACACCAGCTTAGAATCTGGCCCATTAACTTCAATGTATTTGTTCCAATGTGCCCACACAGTTTCTCTCTGCTTCCTTTTTAAGTGTTTTCCCCACCAATATTTTGACATTCAGATACCAGAGGAGATAACCTGAGGCCTCATTTGCAGTAGTCAGTGCAACAAGGACAATGCTAATCCTGTTACTGCTGCTTATTGTGAGAGAAGTCACAGGAGGTCCTGTAAATAAATAGACTGCAACTAACTATCTACATGTTGGAAGACCGGAAAACTTGATGTGGCTAAAAGTCTTTAAGTAGTTGGAAGTCTAGGAGTCTACAAAGCTCCCATAAACCTCAGAGGTCTGCTCCTACAACCCTTGAGCTCACACTTGCAGGATCTGGCCCCACGGTTTTATGTTGTGTGAAGTCCCATCAGACAATTGCCTTGATATTGCCCAAGCATATCAGTCACTGGAGTAGCAACATTTTCTTTTAAAAGACCCCGAACATACACAAAGATGATTTATGAAAACACACTGTACTCTTCCAAGCAATCCTCAGATATATGCACCTGAGTGAAAATCAACAGATACATAGTTTTAAACAGCTCTCCTTTGTCCTGCAAAAGTAGAAATCAATCATTACATGGGAACTGAGGTTTAATAAAACTAGATCCCTGCACTTTTGAGCATAGGTAAGTAGCTAGTCATGACTGTATACAGCTCCTTCTGACAAGACTGCTAGTGCTTTTATTTCTCTCCACTTACATTGGAAAGGAACCTGCTGCTGCCATGGATTGGCATTGTGTGGCATTCACTTTAAGCTGATTAACCTTCTGCATGATTGTTTTGCAGAAAAGCACGCAGACCTACCTAGTAACGAGTCCAAAACTTAGCTCAGATACAGCTGTTCACTACTGAGAGTTGTGACTTGTTATTTTGAGCACTGAAGTAAGTAAGTGCTGCAATGAGAGTTTTGCCTAAGTATAACCTACAGGCCAGGGCCTTTTGTGAGAAGTGACCAGGAGGACCAAATGTGACTCAGTTATCCTTACTTAATGTCTGACCTATGTTCAACTCCCATTTGAGCCAAAAATCACATAGAAACTTCATAGATTCCAGAAGGGACCATTGTGGTCATCTAGTCTGACCTCCCACCTAACAAAGGCCATAGGATTTCCCTGAATTAAGTCCAGCTTCAAGTCCAATAGCTAGAGCAAACTTGAACTTGCACAAAACTTGATGTACCCACTGGGATCACCTGCTTATGTTGGGATGTTAATATTTCTTTTTCACTAATGGTGAATAAAATCAGAAAAATACACAGAGGCTCCACTTCTGGCTTATGTGCAAAACATTTTGTCCACTTCTTGTTCCTCAGGTATTGAAAAAGGAGCTGCTCCTGCTCCATTGAGATCAATGTGAGTTTGCCCTTGACTCTTAATGGAAGTATGATCAGACCCAAAAGATTAATGAAGACTGGTAAGGCTAAAATAGCAGTCAGAGTTACCCCTGTGCTCACCTCATTTCCTGTCATCCAGGAAAATAAGCCAAGCAATGCAAGGTAAAGCATACAGTGTGTGTGTGTGTGAGGGAGTTCTCATTAGTCATTGTGCAGCTCTCCCACTCCTAATACAATGTAGATCTCCAGCTTGTTCAACCAAAGGAGGAAAGGAAGCCTGGCAGCTTCACAAATACAATGGTCATGATTATTATTTTAAAATTATTTCAGTGACAAGATGCAGTGAATTCTCTAGCCTCCATGACATTACAGCAATGCATTAAAATATATTTATGTGCCAAAAGATGGAGAAAAGGTAAAGTACTTTCAAACTTCAGGAATTCTGGAACTGCAGCTCACATTTCATATGAGTGACATTAAACAGTGCCGTTATTAGGTGGTATAGACACCCCCACCCCCCAAGTAGTTCCTGCAGGATCAAGTATCCTCCCTACATGGAGGTTGCATGCTATTGACCAGTCAGATAAAAATGCACTGGTAAATGGTGATGTATAAGTCTGTTTTGACTGGTGTTGGGGTCAGCTGTGTGAGGAAAGTGCCTGGGATCACATAGGCCAACGGCCCATGAAACTATTGCAATGGCTGTTTCAAGCTTTGAAAGAGGGGGGGTGGGGTGGGCAACAGTTGAGGTGTTATTTTTTATTTTGCTTTATTCTCTAGGGTTATAAATAAAAGTTAATTAGAAAGTGCCTGTAAGGTGACGGACTCACCCCTGCTGGTCTCTTCTGGGAATTAGCTCACCAGCCTCCAGAGCTCCCTCTTCAGGCCAGTGATCCACCTTACCACTCTGGCCCCCGTGTCCCTCCCAGGACCCGGTGCCCCTTTAACTGGGGTGCTGCCCCCTGGCAATACCCCACAGCCTTAATCTCAGGGTCTTCCCCTCCCCAGGGAACCCCCATCCACTCTCCCCACTTCGCCTCAGTCATAGGCTACTGCCAGTCACCATCAAGTCCCCCCGCTCCCTGGGGCAGACTGCAGTATAAGCCACTCATCACAGGCAAAGGGGGTTTGGACCTGTTGCCTATGCCTACCCGTGGGTTGCCCCTGCAACCCCAGTACCTATTCGGCCTTACCAGGCCTGCAGCCTGGGTTTTTCGAAGCCGGAGCCCCCCGGCTCCCTTAGCCTTTCCCCCCCAGCCCTGCTCCACTTCAGGTACCTGCTTAGCCCTTGCAGCCAGGCCCTTCTCCCTCTACAGGCAGAGGGAGACTCCTGGAGCTTCTGGCTGCCCTGGCCTTTATAAGGCCAGGCTTGTCTGTTGGGGCGTGGCCCCCAGCTGAGGCTACGTCTCCACTCAGCCTAGTTTACCTTCCCGCCCTCCAGTCCTTCCCCCAGGGCTGACTCCGACCCTGTCAGGGCTGGAGGGGGTGGCTACCCTGCTACAGTGCCAATTAACCTTCAATTAACAAAAACACATTAAAAGCATAGTGTAAATTGTTTGAGGAGTTGTGTGCTAAATTGTCGTCCTTAAAAGGCTCTTGGGATGATCTGATCTACAGTGAGATGAGAGAGTGTAAGATAAGACTATTTGTAGCTCATCAAAGGGAGATAGCATATTGCATCATGGGAAATGTAGTCTGAACAAAGGCGAAATGGGAGCATGAGACACCCAAACTACAAGTCACATGAGGCGTAAGCAGGGGCATTTTGGAATTGAAGTTTTCAGCTGAAAAATTTCAGTTTCAGATTTTTTTTGCTGAAAAGTAAATAAAAATATGGAAATAAAACCCATTGTCTGACCACTTATGCTGCTGAGTAATTCTGCTGACTCACTGTGTCCCCTCAAAGATATAAAAGAGGCCGGTATGACCCTCTGTCTGTTCAGAGAGAATTTTGGGCAGAGAGGGATCCTTTATGAATACCTCTATGAAGACTTTGCTGTAGTTCAAGGAGGAGAAGCAACAGGAATGGCAGCAGAGTCATGTTTCAGTCCATCAGTAACTATCTATTTGACTTCTTTGGGAAGGCTGGGCTCCAGAGGACCTTTATCACAGAACTTAGTGGTGACATGAAATAGTTTTTGAAGGACCGTCTACAGACACTAACAAACTGGGGGCACTGCCTAGTTGGCTGGGGGTGGGTGGGTGTAGATGCAAGGTATTCTTGGGAATGTGACCTCACCTATTAAGTTTGTTTTCTCCTTTGGTCCAACAGAAACTAGGTTTGAGGACATCCAGAGCAGGTTACCAAGCTTGGCTATTTACATAGGCTTTTCTTGATGTTGTTGGATTCTTTTCTTGAAGGGGCTAAGAAGATTTTGAGATTTATTTTTTTTTGCTTTGTTTTAAAACGTTCAGATGTTTGTTAATGTAGCTGACTTACAATCAATATTTTGTAGATGGTCATTGTAAAGCTGCTTAAAAGTATCTTCTAGGACCACAATAGAAATGAAAAAATAATATGTATATTTTGCTTCGTATTGCATCATGTGCTTTGTGATAGGCTTTTATTAGAATCTGATTTAATAGCAAACGAGGTAGGTGAGATAATATCTTGTATTGGACCAACTTCTGTTGATGAAAGAGACATGCTTTCGAGCTTACACAGAGCTCTTCTTGAAGTCTGGGTAATGTACTCAGAGTGTCACAGCTAAATACAAGGTGGAACAGATTGTTTAGCATAAATAATTAACACACATTTTAAGGGACCATTCAAGGTGAAGTGGCTCATTAATACCTCACTAGCTGGTGTGGAGGGGATTTAAATGTATTATATATTATTGTAATAAGCCATAAATGCAGTGTCTCTATTCAGTCCATGAGCTTTAGTATCTAGAAAAGTTCTGAATTAAGCTCCCAGGCTCGTCTTTGGAAGGTGTTGTTCAGGTTTCCTTTGGTGATGAGTAGTGAGAGGTCAGATATAAAGTGATCACTTTGTGAAATGTGTTCACCCACAGGTGATGTGATGTTTTTGTCTTTTATCATTTTTCTGTGAGTTTATTGGAAACCATAGTGATTGTCTAATTTCACCCACATAGTTGTTATTGGGGCATTGAGTGCACTGGATGAAGTATACCACATGTTGTGACAGCATGTGTAGCAAATAGTAATACTGGGAAGCTTGATAATATCCAGTTTGAGCTTCCTTCACCCCTTCCCTCCCAACATACTTTAATCTTTCAGTCTCTCCTTCTGAGTTGTCTTTCCTAGGTACAGATTTTCATAGCTAATGTGCCAAGCTGTGTTGAAAATCTGACCTCTTATTTTAATGCTTATATAAGAGCTGAGCGCTTTTGAAAAGTCTACCCTCAAATATGGGCGCTGAACTCTTGAAAATCCAGCCCTTACTTTCTATCTCTGTCCCCTTAACTCCAATCTCTTCTAGCTACTAATCTTCCTTATTCTTATTCTCACTTGTTCCTCCTTCTCAGTATCACAAAATCTCTAGCCCCCATTATCAAAAAACTGACCTTCAACAACTCTTGTCTGTCCAGCTTCTGCCTTATCTGCCTTCTCGTTTGATTTCTAAGCTCTTTGAACAAGCCTTTTTAAATTATTGCATTGACTTCCTTTCCTCTAATCCCCCGCTAGATCCCCTCCAGTCTGGCTTTTGCCCTTGCCATTCCAAGGAAACGTTTGTCACGTAGATTTCTAGTGACTTCCTCCTAGCCAAGTCCCAGGGTCTTTACTCCAGCGTGTTCCTTAACCTGTCTGTTGCCTGTGATACCGTTTCTCCTTCACAGTCTGCCCTCTTGTAGGATTTTGTGGTCTTTTCCTTTGCTAGTTCTCCTCCTACTTCTCTGACTGTTCTAGTTCCTTTGCACCTTCAACTGCTCTTGTACATTTCCAAAGCAAATCTTCTTCAGTTACAGAAACTTTCTCTCTATTTTCTAAACTACTAAAACACTTTGATTCTCCTTGAGTTTGAAAGGCATTAGAGAATGCCACATTTCTATTCTGTGCTGTAAGTGCTGTGAAATTAAGAGCCTGATCCAATGCCCTTTGAAGGCAATGGAAGGACTCCTATTGACTTCAGTGGACTTCGAAACAGGCCCTAAGTCAACATCATGCATTTTTTGTAGCTTTTGATTAAGCCAAATTTGGAAATTTGCTTATAGTCAAACTATTAACATGTTTTCTGTCTGGAGAAGTTTATTCAGTAATCAGAGACATTCCAGGAACGCAGACCATCGTTGCTCTAACTTCCCAGGGGAAAGACTTTAATGTTGTACTATACCCTCATCCGGAAACCTTAAAAACATCTCTCTCTCTCTCTCTGTGTGTGTCTCTCTCTCTCTCTTTCGTTCTATTTTTTAAAGAGGTAAAAACTTGATGAAGTTCAAAACTACTTTATGCTGAGTGATATCTTTTTAAATGTCACTGGAAAAGATATGCTTTTGCAGATAGAGTTCCTAAATTTTTAAAATAAAGCAAGTCTTTTAAAGCAATTTTTAAAATAAAGCAATAAAGCTGTATTAATATTTTGTGGAGGCAATGAACTACTGGTAATATTAATATGAGACCTCATGAGAAGACTCTGCTAACAAATATTTCCTGGTAATGGGGGGAAGTCTAGTATTTGTTGTGAGCAGCATACCAAATTCTGAAGTGTGCTCAGTATTCCCAGCGCCAAGCATTCAAATATCCTGAGACAGGCCTAAAATAATCACAAGTAGCTTTAAAATTATGAGATATTTATGAAATAATACATTTTGGGTTCTTTTTCTTTGCCTTCCAGTTTCTGAGCCTTTAGGGTACACTTCGATCACATTTTCCAGTTTTTCTCCACAAGGACGGGAACAAGAAATTTGGGTGGGTTGAGAGGTTTTTTTTTTTAATTTTGTTTTGTTTTGTTTTTTAAATGAAAGCTCCAATTCTCATGTGATGACTTGATTCCAGAAGTTGGGTATTTAAGAAAAACACCAAATCAGAGATTTGTGTTAAAATTGGAGAGCTGGCAACATGTAGGGTGTGTGTGTGTGTGTGTATATGTGTGTGTGTGTGTGTGTAAAACACATAATTCAGGCTTTTGTTTGCTTCCTCATGGTCGGGAACAGCCTATATTTGTCCATCTCTACTCTCTGACTTATAGGGAGTTGAGAGTGGGGTGAGGTTGGGGAGAGGATGGAAGGGAATTCTGGTGGTGATTTGTTAGCAATGTTTGTTAAAGTTCTGTTGCATTATATTATTCCTTGGGTAGTGGTGGTGGATAAATGTTGGAGTCAGTGTATTTTATTAGATGTGTTTTTAAGAGTTTTTCAAGGGTGCCCAGAGCTTGGGATGGTTGCTCTTTTGTGTTGTGTACTATACATTTGAATACATTGGGTATGAAAGGTAAAGGTGCATGTTCATTAAACACTGTCACAAGTAAGCATCATGTGATTTAAAAGCGTTCATTACTTGACTGACCTAAAATATTACCAGTTGGAATTCGGTAGCCTCCTGCTTTGCCTACCTCCTACTGCAGAATACAAGTAACTACTGGTGAAATCAATGGCAGTTCTTCACATCCTGAATAGGGAAAGGGGGCCAGGAGCCTGAGTGATTCAAATAAAAGGAGATGAAAACTTATTACAAGTGATAAAGGGCCAGATCCTTAGATGGTGTAAGATCCTTGATTTTGATGGCGTTACACTGGTCTACGCTCATCCCGTGGGAAGAAGGCTGTTCCAGTGTTGTGGTGCTAGTTTGGGTTTCCAAAGATGAAGGTTAAATTCCCTGCTCTGCCAAAGATCGTTCTGTATGTTCTTGGGCAAGTCGCATAGGGTCTGTGTACACTGCTATCAGAGGTGTGACAGCAGCATATATTTGTTGATAGAGCTAGCTCAAGTATCAATAGCAGTGACTCCATGGAAGCATGGACTTCAGGACAGGGTAGCCACTCAAGTACATACCTAGGATCCCAGGTGGGTTTTTACAACCCATATGGCTGTGGTTTCACTGCTATTGTTATTTGAGCTAGCTAGATCAAAGCTTGCTTTGCTATGTCCATACATGCTGCAGTCACACCTCTGATTGCAGGGTAGCCCTACCCAGAGTTTCTCTGTCTCAGTTCCCTGTCTGTAAAGAGGTTGCTGTAAGGATAAGGTGCTCAGATACTTTGATAATGGGAGCCATATCTCGCTACATAGATTGAACCCATTGCCTCTGTTGTGGGGGCATTTTGTTGATTTTAAAATAAAGTTGTTACATAAAAGCAATGATGCCTTCCGGTGTTAAATTGCTTCCCAGCATGGAGACATTCTATTTTACTCATAAAGCAAATGTCAGAAACCACAGATTCCAAACCTTCCATTTACCGAAACTGAGTGAAACTTTCCCAAAGGGTTACAGTCACTTCATTGTGAAAGACTTCCACAGATTATTTGGGTATAAACAGAGTTGCACAGAGTGCTTTCTTTTGACATTCAAATTGCAAGCATTTGGAGTTTGGCCTTTCTGCAATGATTGCAAAAAGTTCAAAATGTCTTCTTTTTTTTTAAGTAGTGAAAAATGTTAAACTCATTTTCAGATTGGGATGGTGACATCAGGGTCTAGGGGAATTATCTGCAGTGTATACTCCCAGAAAGAGCTGCTTATTGCATTAGAATGAGGCCATAAGAAAGGATGCTCTTATGGCTAAGATACAAGAAAGGATGTCAGGAGACTCAAGGTGCTGAGAAAGCTCTGTCTTCTGCACACTAAAGAGTAGCCCTTGTAGGTGAAAGGGAACATACACGAACGTCACCACCCTATAGAGAGAGCCTGGGATAATCCAATGGAGGGCTTTAAATATCAAGATCAAAAGCTTGAAATTAAATCTGTATTCAACATGATGCTGTCATGTGCACATGGTGTCCTGTGTTGCTGAGAACAGGGATGGGGGTGTAGGCAGGGAGATGGGGGTACTGCTACCATTCTGAACCAAGTGGAGATACTTCTGCCTTCAGCCACAACCCGGCAGTGTGGAGCTCTGCCAAAATTGAAATGAAAACAAAAGCTAAACTCGTTGAATCTTGAAAAATAAAAGATTGGCTTCAGCTGGGGTTTTGGGTGAAGAGTCAGGTCAGGTCCCCATTCTGGAATTATTTGCCCTGATCACTTTCTTACAAAGCTTCCCTAGAGGAGTGGAATAGAGACTTTGATATTTGAAAACAAGCTGGTGATGTTATATTCTGACCCACACTCCTCATCCTCCAAAAAATCCAAATTAAGGGCCTGAGCCAGTGCCCATTAAAGTGCATGGAAATCTTACCATTGTCTTCAATAGGTTCTGGATCAGGCCTTAATTGCTTTTGTTATCTAAAATCAGAGTCGTGAGTTGAAGTTTTCACTCTGCCTCTCCAGAGTAGAAGGATATGCCCAAAACGTTACCTCATTAACTTCAGATGGATTGAGTCAACTTCTGCTCTCAAGCCGCACATATTCAAAGTGCTTGAGTTCAAAAGTTCATTTGAGAGTAGAATTTGGCCCATTACATAATAGTTAACAATAGAGCTGAGTTAACAGTGTTTGTTTTTTTTAATTTGAAAGGAATTTTCCATTTGACTATATCTGTAATTTTCATATTAATTTCTTGGAACTTGGATGTGCTTGAACTTTAGAAGCAGGAATACTAGTGAACAGTAAGCTTGAACATGCAGATATTTGCTAAAAAGAAATTTCATACTGTATATTGTATTGGCAAGTTTGCCGTTTGTGCTGTTGGTTAGTTACTGATGTCATCCAATCAGAGAAGAGAAATGATACCATTTGACTTCCAGATACTAAGCAACACACTGCACATTGTGAATGTTCCCAAATGTTCTGCAGACACAGAGTGACTTGCTCAGAGGTTTAAAAATAATTACAAAAATGAATACATTGAAGAATTTTGCAATCTCTTCATAATCAGTTCTCAAGATGAAAAAAAGGTAAAACTCACTTAATATATTGGCTGTTACAAATTATATAGTTATTTAGAAGAAATGTTCTGGTCCCACTCCCAGGGAGAAAGATCACATCTCCAAAGCATTGTGCAAACAACTAAAGCAATTAATCTTCGCAGTACCTCATAGAGGTTGGCAAATGGTATAGTCATCCCCATTTTACTGGTGGAAAAACAACATTACAGAGAGGTTAATGACCTGATCCTCAGATATGTTTGAGTGCCTAGTAAAAATGACATTGAAATCAAGGGGAATTATAGGAGTTCAGTGCCTTCTACGTGGCTTGACAAAAGTCATGCATTGGGGCAGAGCCGGACTAGAGCTCAAGAGTTCTTCCTGGCTACTAGCCACACGCTTTGTCTAGTAGGTCACATTGGCTAAGATAAATGACAATTCCCTTTGATTTATTTTAACCGAGGTGTTGATGAATAGCACGTTGCTTTGTTGAAGTTCTGTAACTTCATTTGGATCACTTTCTGTCAAGTTTGGATGGTTTACACCCCACAAACAGGTAGGCTGATTCGTATCATTGCTAAAACAAGTGCCTAGACATTATTTGGAGGTAGTTTGTGTGAGGATCCATGGTCTAGAAGCTGGGTCTGCTGATCCCTGGGTGACTGCCGCACTCACACCGCCACCTGCCAGTTCTGGCAGACCACTATGCTGCCTATATATAGATGGCCTGATTGGCAGTGCTTTCAGGGTCTCCGATTGGTCCAGGCACACTGCTTAAGTCTTGAGGGAACACTAGGAATTTGTCTCTGCAGCTAGGTGAACCCCCAGCTGGCTGCTACAATAGACCTTGCTCATTTTCCTTTCTCTGGTTCCTGGCCTCTGACTCCAGCCCAGACC
Source organism: Chelydra serpentina (assembly GCA_037349315.1). NCBI lineage: Eukaryota > Metazoa > Chordata > Testudines > Chelydridae > Chelydra > Chelydra serpentina. The sequence continues at coordinate 9,173,019 of JBAIAC010000032.1, forward strand.
TGTGGCTCCGACCCTACCTACTAGGCCTGACTCTGGCTTCACTTACTAGCCTGACCGCCCATGCCCTGGATGTGGTCCAGGGGATAGGGGACTGTACTGGAGCTCAAAAGATCTATTTTGTTCTGGCCTCTCCCACTGACCTGCTGAGTGACGTTGGGCAAATCACCTCTCTGTGTCTGTTTCCCCTTCCACGCTTTATCTGTCTTGTCTATTTAGATCTTGTCCCAAAAATTACAGTCTATCTCTTTCTATGTGTTTGTACAGTGCCTAAACCAATCAGACTCCTATTCTGGTTAGGCATTAAAGTAATGCAAATAATTGATAATAATGCATAACTAATAAACAAAACAAGGATTCTGAGTTTTCGAGGCACTCTCCTTGTACATTTGGTCTTTTCCCTTGAGAAAGTATCTGGTTTCCTGTATTGCTTCTTATTAATTTGTTCCATCTTTAAATAACTGGAATTTGTCATTTTTGTAGTTACACCAAATTCCACATCCTTAAATCCACTTCACGTTTACCCGTGTGACTTAAAACGTTTTTCAATTTTTTTGTTGTCAAAATAGGGAATGTGATAATTTGGAAGGCCTACAGAAAGCATATTTTGTGGTTATTGTTCTTGTGATCTGTCCAATGTAAACCACTTTAGAAAAGCTCTGTTTCCTGCAGATAAATGCACTTTTGTAGAATAGTGGATTTTCAACTGGCTGAAAATGAGGGCTTTTTCTCTTAATGGGTACTCTGAGAAGAATGCGGTTTAACCATTCCAGCACTGTGCTGTAGTTTAGATCTTTCTGCTGGAGCCCAGGGGAGTGAGTAGCAACTATTTCAGCTCTTTCTCCCCCTTAGCATTTTGTGGTTGCTATGAGATAAATGTATGCTCCCTCCATCCCCTTTGTATGTATGGCACTCCCCTCCAACAGTGGGAGAGTTTGGGGAACCAGCATGTGAGGGCCACTAGCTGTCCTCTTCCCTAGCCACAGCTAAGTGGCTATGTATGGAAATGTGGGCCTACTGGAGCCATGACACAATTCTGCTGACACCACATGGTCAAGGGGGGAGAATCCTGCAGACCGCATTAGTACACAGCCTTCTTATTTCCCATCTAGAGATGGGCTAAGTACACGGGGCAGACTTGTAATGGTAGTTAGGCATCTGAAGAGGCAGACGCATGACTAGTGAGATTTTCCAAAAGCACCTAGGTGCCAAACTCCCATTGATTTCAATGGAGCTTCACCAGCTGAGGATCTAGCCCTGCAATGACAAAGTTGCATTCCCACTGCTGGCTTTCTTCTAGTGATCGCCAAGGAATGCTGAACAACTCCCGGGGTGTGTGCCAGCTTGACTGGGCAAGGTGACCCTTGACCTCTCCCTTTTTGTTTGCTCTGTCCCTCTGGCAGCAGCCATTCCGGGAATTAGCTTTTTTTTTTTTTTTGTACAAAAGCAAGACATTTGTTTTCTAAAGCAACACCTTTGGCAAATCAAAGCACAAGCAACTGGGAATTTAACCAGGATTGTCTCTTCAAACCAGTAGTCTCTAAGAATGAAATTCTGCTTCCTACCCCCTCGGTGGGAACTTAAAGCCTGAACTGCAGCACTAATTCTGTGTTTCCCTGCACAGGAGGACAGGCTGTGGAGAGCCCATGCGGCGGAATTGAGGTCTCCAGAAATGTACAGTCGCATCTGGGGCTGTGAACAAATAGGCAGACTGCTAGTGGATATATACACACCATGGAATCATGGACTCAGATATGGGGCTTGAGGGTAGCAGAGGTCCAGTCCAGAGGCCGAAGCAGTGGCTGAGGAGAGGGGCGTGTGGATGCCCTTCACTCTTTGAGTTATGAATGAAATTCCATCCATGCACAGCTCTTTTAGTTGCTGTTTGTGCAGAGGATGTGAACTTCTCCCTTGATGGTGTCTAAAGCTGGCTGCCTGGTTGTCTAAGAGTGCTTTCCTGATGGTTTCTGCACCTTCCCATACTCTATTCTGATTTCCCCTTCACTTTTCCACTGTCCTCACTCCTCCCCCACAGTGGCTATGAGAACATTCTCTTCACTGGGACTGCATGGGTATAACCCAGAAGAATTTGGTGTTATAACTGCTAAAGCTATAACATCCAGTCTTATTAAAGAAAATGCTTTTCATAGTTAGAAAATTAGAGATCACTGAGAATCAGCTAAAGATATGAAAGGTACAAATTCTGTGCCCTTAGAAAAGTTACTGAAAGATATCCAGCCAAATCTTTCACACAGAACTAAACCAAAATGTTGCAGTCTTCAAAGTTCCATGGAGTAAACAGGAGTTTTGTTAGAGTATAGATTGTATGTAGGTTTTATCATGGGAACTAAAAGCAGAATATCCAAGGGATCAGAACTTTTAAATATCAGATATGAACCTACAAAAAGCTTTTCAGTTTCCAGGGTTTTTTTTCAGTTGCCTCTCTTTACCTTGGGAAAACTACTAAAAGTTTAGAAGAACATGATAGTTACTGTTCCTTAATCACGGCTTTTACCTGTTCAAGGTAATAAAAATGGGTCTTGGTAAATAAGGAGCAGGGGGAACTGTGGATTGAAATAGATCAGGGGTCGGCAACCTTTCAGAAGTGGTGTGCCGAGTCTTCATTTATTCACTCTAATTTAAGGTTTTGCATGCCGGTAATACATTTTAACATTTTTAGAAGGTCTCTTTCTATAAATCTTTAATATATAACTAAACTATTGTTGTATGTAAAGTAAATAAGGTTTTAAAAATGTTTAAGAAGCTTCATTTAAAATTAAATTAAAATGCAGAGCCCCCCGGACTGGTGGCCAGGACCTGGGCAGTGTGAGTGCCACTGAAAATCAGCTCGTGTGCTGCCTTTGGCACACATGCCATAGGTTGCCTACCCCTGAAATAGACAAAGAGTTCGTATGTTTCTGTATATTATTCATGCTGCACAGGGTAGAAAAAAAGAGGGTTGAGTTGTTAAAAGGGGATTTATGAATGTGTTTGGAGCATTTACTGTACTAAATTTTCATGATGAATTTTAGGTACAGTTTGAAGAAACCGAATATGTATTTGTGGATTGGAATGATGAAAAGAAATTCCTTGAGGCAAAACTTAATTCCTTATGGGAAAAAGATGAGGCCAGTGATTCTTTAGATCTAGCTCCAAATGTGATTCTTTCTTTATTTTTTTTAAGTTAAATACTGAATCATGGATGATCCAATTACTACTTCCTTTTGTCTTATATGTGTTCAAATAATATTAATATTAATAATCTTTATAGAAGACTTTTTGACTTATGCAGTCAATTCTATCCTTCAATTCATTGTGCACCATTACTAAATGATCAATTTCAAAGCACCTAGAGAATAATAGGATGATTAGTAATAGTCAACATGGATTTGTCAAGAATAAATCATGTTAAATCAATCTAATTTCCTTCTTTGACAGGGTTCTTGCTATAGTGGATAGTGCGGAAGCATATAATATAGCTGGATTTTAGTAAGGCTTTTGACACATTCCTACATAACATGCTCCTAAGCAAATTGAGGAAATATGGTTTAGATTAAATTACTATAAAGTGGGTGCACAACTGGTTGAAAGACTGTAGTGAAAGTGTAGTTATCAATGGTTCACTGTCAAACTGGGAGGACATTTCTATTGAGGTCCTGCAGGGGTCAGCCCAATATTACTAAACATTTTCATTAATGACTTAGATAATGGAGTGTAGAGTATTCTTATAAAATTTACTGATGACATCAAGCTGTGAGGGGTTGCAAGCACTTTGGAGGACAGGATTAACATTCAATACAATCTTGATAGATTGGAGAATTGGCCTGAAATCAGCAAGATGAAATTCAATAAAGACAAGTCCAAGTACTACACTTAGGAAGGAAAAATAAAATGCACAACTACAAAATGGGGAATAACTTTCTAGATAGTAGTACTGTTGAAAAGGATCTGGGGGTTATAGTGGATCAAAAATTGAATGAGTCAACAATGTGATGTGGTTGCAAAAAGGGCTAATATCATTCTGGGGTGTATCAACAGGAGTGTCATATATAATACATGGGAGGTAATTGACCCAATCTGCTCAGCACTGGTGTGGCTTCAGCTCCAGTCCTGTTCCAGTTCTGGGTGCCACACTTTAAGAATGATGTAGACAAATTGGAGAGCGTCCAGAGGAGAGCAATGAAAATAATAAAAGGGTTTAGAACACCTGGCCTATGACGAAAGGTTAAAACAACTAGCCATGATTAGCCTTGAGAAAAGAAGCCGGGGGTGGGGGTTGCGAGACCTGAAAACAGTCTGCAAATATGTTAGTTGTTATAAAAAGGATGGTGATCAATTGTTCTCCATGTCCACTGAAGATAGGATAGGAGGTAATGGGCTTAATCTGCAGCGAGGGAGATTTAGATTAGATATTAGAAAAATAATTGTAACTATAAGGATAGTTAAGCACTGGAATAGACTACCAGGGGAAGTTGTGGAATCACCATCATTGGAGTTCTTTAAGAATAGGTTAGACGAGGGGTGGGCAAACTATGGCCACATCCAGCCCACCAGTCAATTTAATCCGGCCCTCAAACTGGGGAGCAGGGTTTGGGTCTTGTCCCTGCTCCGTGCGCGCCTGCTGTTGCTCCATGCAGCTCCCGGAAGCAGCGGCATGTCCCCTCTCCAGCTCCTATGTTTAGGAGCAGCCAGGGGACTCCACACGCTGCCCCCGCCCCAAGCGCCGCCCCCGCAGCTCCCATTGGCCAGAAATTGTGGGCAATGGGAGCTGCAGGGATGCGCCTGTGGACGGGGCAGTGTGCAGAGCCACCTGGCCACACCTTCGCGTAGGACCTGGAGGGGAGACATGCCGCTGCTTCCGGGAGCTGCTTGAGGTAAGTGCCATCTGGACACCCTGAGCCTCCCCCCACACACTCCAACCCCCTGCCCCATCCCTGATCCCTCTCCCGCCCTCAATCCCAGCCCGGAGCACTCTCCTGCACCCCAAATCCCTCATCCCTAGCCCACCCCAGAGTCTGCACCCACAGCTGGAGCCCTCCCCACAACACTCCAACACCTTGTCCCAGCCCGGAGCCCCCTCCTGCACCCTGAACTCCTCATTTCTGGCCCCACCCCAGAGCCCGCACCCCCAGCCAGACCTCTCACTCCCTCCTGCACCCGAACCCCAATTTCATGAGCATTCATGGACACCACACAATTTCCATACCCAGATGTGGCCCTTGGGCCAAAAGGTTTGCCCACTCCTGAGTTAGACAAACATCTATCAAGGATGGTCTAGATAAACATGGTCCTGTCTCAGTGCAGAGGTCTGGACTAAATGACCTCTTGAGGTCCCTTCTGGTTCTACATTCCTAGGATTCTTTGATTGCACCCACATGAGGCCCCACTGAGTTGCTAAATCAGGACCTTAAAATGTTCAGTTTTTAGAGATGATGTTTTAATCTCCCTTTAACAATTCAAAATCTCCACCATTTCTTCTCTCTTTCTTCCTTTAATTTAATTTTGACTCATTCATTTTTGTTTGCTACTTGTACTGGATAATATTGTTATTTAGAATCTTAGAAAACCACATCAATAGAATCGGCTTGGGAGGTCAGAGCTCAGTACTTCTTGCCCATACTTACATAACATGCTCCTCTATTTTATTTCTTCTTTTTAATCGCATATCATGCCGTAGACTACAGTTAACTAATATATCTATTTGCCTCACTGAAGTGCTGAAAATATCTATTTAAGCTCTGATTTACTTTGTCATTTATGCAGTAAATGGCAGATCTGTCTTCAGTGGTTTCTCCACCAAGTGCAAAGGTCTATACAGACCAGACCCCTTTGGGGAATTGGCGCCTAAGTCTATAAAATATTGTGTATGACTAAAGTTAGGGGATAACATGACTTGTTTTCAGCTACAATTAGCCATTAATTAAATAAATTTGGTGTACTTGAAGTTTAGGCCCCAATTTTCAAAAGTGTCCACTACTAATCTTGGGTGCCCCGCTTGAGGTCTATGGCCTGATTTTTTCAGGGCTCCACTTTAAGCCAATATGAGCTCTTTTAATATCCCAGAATATCAGGCTCTAGATAGCACAAGTTAGGCAATCAAACTTATTGAAAATGTGGGACTTAATAAAGAAATACCAAGGAGCCAGAGGGTATCATAGGGCAGTACAGTAACAACCCCCTGCCTGTGACAAGGTCTCCTGCTTCCTCACTGTGATCCCAGTTCAGCAAGATACTTAACCATGAGCCTAACTCTAAGTATGCGACCAAGGTCATTAGGGATCTTTGTGATTACAACGGGAATATTCATATTCTTAAAGCTAGGCACATGCTTATATACCTTTCTGAGTTTGGGTCTATATAAGAGTCTGTCTCTCCGCTGGGCTCTTCTTGTCTGCTCTATTGAAATCTCTTGCCCTCTGGGTTTTCCCTGAGTCAAAGAAGAATTGTCTGAGCCCTTGCTAGGAGAAACCCTAGAACATGTGGGATTTGTGGACAGAAACCAATTTACCAGAGATTTAAAGACCAGCTGAAACTGCATCCTGGATTTCAACAAAGGTCAAAGTCCGCTTGAGGTATTTTATGTATCCAAAGTTTTTCAAATTTGGTATCCTTTCATGTATGGGATGTGGTTTTGGGTCATATTTTTCTGGGACCAATTCTCCCATCCCTATTTAGAACAAACAATGATCTCTCTACCTGCTTTTAAAATATCCCTAATATCCAACCCAAGTGTAAACATAATGCACAATAAAGGAGGGCATCTGGGGCTACATAATACAAATAAATATGTATGTATCTATAAAACATATTTAAAAGGTATCGTCTTTTCAGATGGATTTTCCTTCCAGAAGCTATAATAACAGGAAGACTCTGGAATGGGAAAGAATAACTTGATGTTTGTTCCAGGAGGTGAATGCATTTATATGGGTGAAAAATAAATCTGCCCTTCACTTAATCTTTCCTTCATTCTTTCTGTTTGCTTGAAGATTACACTGTTGCGCTGTAGGAAAAAAATGTCACAGCAAAAAAACATTTTCTGGACTCAAAAGATTTATGCTCTGCTTTGCTGATGTGGTGTGTAAGTGCTTATATCAGTCCTGCTCCTAAATGGATTATGGTAATAATCTTTTAGGAAATTTTAAAATAATTTGGCTAGATGAGTTTTACTGTAAGAAACCCTCGTGTATAGGTAACATACTTTCAAAACACCTTACTGTTTACTTTCAGCTGCCTAGTCCAAGAAAAAAAATTATAGACTGTATATTATGCTAAAATAAATTCTGCATAATATGTATATAGCTACAATTTATAAAGTTGGACTCAAGTTCTGTGAATGAAGAGTTGAGTCAATAATTAAGGCCTTAATTTTACAAGGCACGTAAACATGTGCTTAAGTTTTATTGAAGTCAATGAGATTTGAGTATGTGCAAAATTGGGGTCTAATTATCAGTGCAGATGCTAGCCCGTCTATCTAAGTACCTGTCTGTGCACACTAAATGCTAGCATTTACACTCAGAATTAATTTTAGGATTTAAAGTATACCTGTAAATTGCAAGTTGAGACCCCTTTAAAAATGTGCCCCTTTGTGTTATGCCATAGTACAGTATTGGAATAATCTTTAGAATAAGCATAAAAGCTTTATTTCCAAAAGCATAAACCATCATGGCCTGCAAGTGGTTGTTTGATAGACATTAATGGGGGACTTGCAGGAAGGTACAACCAAGCACAGCTAGTAATGGGACGTCTCCCAGTCCAATGGTTGCCATTAAAAATATGTACAACTTTACCTTTTGCCTAATTATATTCATATTTGTGGTATTCTCTAAAATCAAGGGGCACTCTGAGTTTCAATAGCACTGAGGCTGCTTAAATGAATCTGCCAATCTGTAGCAGAGCCAATGCATTTATCACTTCTACCACTGCTCAGGAACTCATTTAGACAGACTTAATATTAACTATGTCTGGTCTCTTTCATTTCATTATGAAATGAACACAGAGAAACACATCCCTAAAAGAGGAAGGCCCAGATTTTTAAGGTATTTAGGTGTTGTGGTGATCAACATTGCAATGCATAACTGATATAAGAGTTTAAATACATATTTGAAAGGGATTTAGGCACTTATAAGCTAATGTCTCATTGAGAGCCAGTGGGACTTAGGCTTCTAAAGTATCTAAATCTGTTTTGCAAATGAGATTTAGGCCCCTAAATCAGTTAGACATGGCAACACTGTGTTCCACAATGCCCAAATACCTTTAAAAATCTGGGCCTAAAAGCCTAACTTCGTCAATTATGAGTGATACATAAATACAAATTAAAACAAATACTTTTAGATAGTTCAATGCTTGAGAAAGTCTAGGATTGGCAGACTTGGACATGGAAACTCTGCATGTACCAATCGGGAGTACCAATTGTGAGCTGGACACTTGCCCTCAAGGAATAGGACTGAGACCAAAAATTCCTTACCCACAGGACACCAAGCAGATGTCAGATGGTCATGACTTGCAACCACTAGCAACCTAGTCTGGATTTGAACCAGGTGGAAAGGTGCTGTAATCCCATTATCAAGACTGCATTTTTTGTCATGGAAGTCCTAGATTCCATGATTGGAATGTTTTTAAAAAATATATCCATGGGTCTTGAAAGCTTGTGACTCTTGCATGTGAGGAGGTGCTTATGATGCGCTCTACACAATGGCATTTCTCCATTGGTCTGACTGTAATGCAATAACTTTTGAAAACTGCATCGGATCAATTCCAAAATTTCACGAATGTTCTAGGCACAAAAGGGCAGAGCCCTATTGATTCTGGTGGACATCAGAAAAGCCAGGCCCCCGGAGTGCCATTTGATGACTCAGGATACACAGGAGAGGCAGTGACCTCACAGAGGCCTGTGGTAGGGGGGGCAGAATGACTCTGGATACAGGGGTGAGATAGTGTTCTTAGACTTGGGGTTAGGGCTCCAAAAAACTTCCTCTGGCTGCAGCAGAAAATGGGCACTCAGGGGGACTGATTTTGTGGTGGGTGGCTCTCGTGAGAGTGAAGGCTTGGCTGGGGGTACAGTTTGGCCTACATAAGCAATGAACTGTGCGATCCTTTAGTAAACAAATATGAGCCTTGAAGGATGCCAAGTTAACCCCTGAGCTGCATGGGAGGCTAAAACAGAACTGGAGGTCAGCAACAACATTTTAGCCTGTTCCAAGGCCCAGATCAGTGCACCCTTCATGAGAGGTGTCAACCCTCAGCAACAGCTTTACTTTGTCAAGGGTGATGATCAGTGTTCCCTCTAATTTTTCCCACACGTGCTGAATGAATTTTGTTATGTGACACATCACCTCCACATAACAAATTGCATGTGGTGGGGGTGTGGCTGAGGGGTTCAGACTGTGGGAGGGGGCTCAGGGCTGGGGCAGATGGCAGTTAAATCCGATGTGTGAGTCACAGTCCCGTCCACAGGTAGGGCACACCTACACAGTAGCAATGGTCTGAATCTGAGCACCAGCTTCTTTCCTCCTCTGACGCCAGTCTCACTCCATCTGCAACCTCAGCAGTATTCTGCACTCCTTTCCCAATCATCCACAGAGATTCCAAAGTACACTGTCATCTTTGCAAGGATCCCAAAATCTGCTCAGTGGTCTGCCGTTCTTCCTAGACCCTTCGCAAGCTTCAGAATACAGCACACCCTTCAGGCTCCTGTAATCCGGCATTCGTTTGACATGTCCAAACCACCTGAGTCTTTTCTTACTAATCAACGTTCCCGTGAATGACATACCAGCACGACTCAACACTTCGACATTTGTCACTCTGTCTTGCCATCTTATTCAAAGAATTTTACACAAGCAACTCATATGATAGCTGTTTAGTGTTTTAGTGTGTTTTGCATAAGTTGTCCATGTTTCTGAGCCATATAGAAGAGTGAATAAAACACATGTCTCTTAAATATGGATTTTCACTTTAGTTGACAATTTGTTATTGTTTCAGGCTCTATCTTGCAAAAGTCCAAAATTCCTGGCTGCTTTGCCGATTCTACTAGTGAGCTCAGTATCAAGATCTACGTAGCTGGTAACAGTAGCACCAAGGTAGTAAAATTGGTCAACAACATCCAGCTGAATACCATCTAAGGTGATATCTGGAACTGGTTCTGAAGAGCCTTAGTGCATGATAAGTCTTCTTCAAGCTTATTGCTCGCCCAAAGATTTTGCATGAATCAGAGAACTTGGTAATAAGATGTTGTTGGGCATCAACACTGTGAGCCACAAGGGCTGCATCATCTGCAAACAACAGGTCCCTTATCATGATCTCCTCCACCTTCATCTTAGCTCTGAACCTTGCAATGTTAAACAAACCTCCATCATGTCTAAGATAGACATCCTCTTGAACATCACAGAACGCATACTGAAGTAGGAATCAAAAGTAAATATTAAACAATGTAGGAGCCAGTACGCAACCCTGCTTCACTCCATTGTTGATGTTAAATGAGTCAGGCTCTTGGTTTTCATACATTACAGATGCCTTCATGCCATCGTATAAGGATTTCACAAGATTTAGCAATATAGGTGGACAACCAAGCTTCTTCCGAAAAATGTAAACCCCTGACCAACTAACTATGTCAAAAGCTTTTGTTCAATCTATTAAAAGCCATGTACAATGGAGTACGCATTTCTCTGCACTTTTTCTGCAGTTGTCTCACAGAGAAGAGCATGTCTATGGTGGATCTTCCTGAGTGGAAGCCACACTGGCTCTCAGGATAGATTCTCTCAGCTAAAGTTTGAAATCTAGATAAAAGAATACAGCTTACATTTTTTTTCCTACTATGTTAAGAAGAGATATTCCTCTGTGGTTATTACAACCACTTCCGTCTCCTTTGTTTTTATAGAGTTGGATGAAAAGAGCATTCTTAAAATCTTGCAGTTTCTTCCTTCCAACAGAGTAGCAATACCTTGTGCAATCTTTGCAGCAAATCTTTGTTTGCACATTTGTAGATTTCAGCAGGTAAACAATCAGCTCCTGAAACTTTTTGTTAGGAATCTTTTTGATGCTTTGTTCAAGTTCCTGTAGTGTAGGTTTGGGATCCGTTTGAAGTCATAACTTCAAACCGGATAAATTTGGCTAGCACACAGTAATCTATTACAGACTCCCCTGAGTATCATTCTATAGCGCTTACTCCACCTCTCCAGTTGCTTCCCTTTATCAGTTATGATATTGCCATCCAGAACTTTCAGAGGAGCTGTCGTGTTCTTTATCAGCCCAATGGCCTTTCTAATACCCTCATACAACCGTCTACTGTCACCTGCATCAGCCACCTGTCGGATGCTGTTGCAGAGAACCAGCTAAAATTCTTGAGCACACCTCCTGGAAGCAGTTTGGAAGGATCGTGTATGCAAATATCTTTCAAATATGTACATCTTGTCAGTACCAAGTCCAGCTGATGCCAGTGCTTGGACCTCAGGTGTCTCCACAATGTTCTTCCGATGTTACCAGCAAAGAAGGTGTTGGTCACTGATACGCCTTTACTGGCCCACAGCTCGAGAACTCTCTGACCATTGTTATTCATTCTCCTCATTACTAGACTGCAGAGTTGGAGCATAGACACTGATGTGGTTGACGAATCCCTTCTGTAGACTAACTCAATGTATCATGATCCGTATGAACACTGCAATTGAAGCTTCAAATGATATCAGTTCATTTCTGATAGCAAAACCTACACCATGCTTTCTCCTTACTCCTTCAGGTTTGCCATGCCTGTAAATTGTGTAGACTTCATAAGGGAGAAGGACTATGTCTGAGAGCCGAGTTTCTGAAAGAATTGCAATATCAAATCTGAAACATGGAAGCTTGTTACTCAACACAGCCATTTTCCTCAAATCCGAACTCAGATCAAAGTCGTATCCAGGGGTCAAAGTCTGAATATTCCAGCAAGAAATTCTGTTTATAAAAACAGTTGAGCTAAACAGTGAATCAGGGCATGTTTGACTCACCTTCTCTAAGGCCACCCTCACACAAGGCAAGCAGGACTTCCATAACATGGATGCTTGGAAATCTTGGTAGATGTCCCAGGGCCCTTATGCCTCTCTCAGATCACTGCAACCATCTTGCCAAGACATTCAGTGCACACACCTAGGCAAAGTTATGGAGGAGCAAAGGCTGTCAGGGTGAGATCCCTTACCCTTTCTTCAACCAAGAAGTATCCACAAGGCAGTGGAGGATGCAGTTTAATGTCATACCCAGGACATGCCTTAGTGCTTCAATAAATATTTTATTTTATTTTGTAATCTGTATAGTTGCTAAGTCTTTACTAAACATTTCACAAGGAGTCACCAGGAAGAGAATTCAGTTGCTGCAGGGAGCTGCAGGAAGAGCACAGGAGAACTGTACATGCCTGAAGAAGAATTCTGTGTAAGCTTGAAAGCTTGTCTCTTTCATCAACAGAAGTTGATCGAATAAAAGATATTTCCTCACCTACCTTGTCTCTCTAATATCCTTTGACCAACGTGACTACAACACCACTGCAGACATGGATGCTGTGACACTTCTCAGTATTTTTTTAAAGAGCCACAAAAATGGTTTAATTTATCCCTGTGGGGTGCTTAAGTTGTAAAGGAAAATATGAGCTGAGTGTGTGGATGGAAGGGGAGCTTTTTCTTGTGGGAGGTTTTAATGGTGCTGTTGATCACAACTCCATAGCTGTAGCCTCCCACAATTTACAACTATTATCCCTTAATTAGTTTGAGCTAAAATGTTCTAAACGGAGTCCCTTAAGAAATGTATCATCTGAGTCCTTTCAAACTTTCCATGTAGTTACAATTAATTGAAAACTCATGCATAGGATATAGTTGAAGAAATTAGGTGTCAATTAAGCTTAGTTATTAATGATTGTTGTATTTAATTATTATGACTATAGGCTACAGCAGGCTCAGGTGAACAGGGAAGATAATTCAAGTGGAGCCATTGTGACATCAGAAGTAATTTAACTAATTGTCACTCCTTCTCTACAGCTAATTTGCATGCAACAATTCTGTTGGTTGTAATGACAATGGGGGTCAAGAGTTTTCACTGGTAGATTGCTTGTCCCATTGTCATTGTTCTTTGTAGGTTGTGTGGTTGCATACTAACTCGGGCTTCAGTGCTTGAAAGGCTCGTATGGCACTGCTGATTTGGCTCCCATGTGCATTTGAGTCAGCAGTGGTAGTGGAACTAAGATATGAATACTGGCGGTGCCCTTGTAGCACAGTGACATTGGGACTCAAGGATGGGCTCTCCCTGCCTGCCTTCACATAGCTCTGGTCTCATTAACACAGCCCTTTAAACCACTACATCAATGGCAAATTAACGAACCAGATTAATAAGTACACTTTGATGACTTTGCACTGCTCTGGCGATGTAAACTGTCAATCCAGTTTACCCAACTAGTGCAATCTGGTTGCCTTGTACTTCTTGGGTGTACTGGTGAATCCGGCTTAAGAGTTAAAATAAAACAACTGATTTGTGGTTAAAAACTACCTATCATCAAATCATTAGCAATATGATGTAGCAGCATTTGCTTGGGATTTCTTCTTTAGTGTTTGTGTATGAATTTTTTAATAATCTTAAAAAACTGAGGAAATTAACAGGAGAAAAAGAATCACAACCTTACGATGGAGTATTAAGGTTCACACTACATATGAGTAAAATAAGGGTAAAACACATTTCAGAAATTTTGTAATTATCAGGAAATTCAGAGTTAAGGTTATATTTAAAAGAAATCCAGACATGTTAGGATAAGAAATGCACAATTCATGCATCCAACCGACCTTAACGCTGCCCTTTAATGATGCCATGATGGGGGAAATTATCCTAATGAGTCCTTAAAAATGTGTTTCTTTTAATTTGGGACACCAAACACAAAAATGCCTTAATCACAATTGCATTATGACTGCATGATACCACTAACTCCATTTTAACATTGTTTTTGTTCTGTTTTGTTTTACTTGGGAAAAAGAGTTAGTTTGTAGAAAGCTGTGCTTCAGAGAGCCCAGATTTTGTAATGAAAATCTGGGACTATTTTCTAAGTATTAAAGAGAAAGAGGTGATTTATGCTTTTGTGTGTGTGTGTATTTGCGTGCTGTGCACAATTGAGGTGGGCCTGGAGAGGAAAAGGTTTGTAATCTGTGGGCCTAATCTAGTTCCAATTGACATTGAGTGTGTCAGCTAACGAGAGAGTTAAATTAGGCCATGAGTAAGGCCTTGGCTACACTTACGAGTTACAGCGCAATAAAACTGCCTGCAGCGCTGTAACTCACTAACTGGCTACACTTGCAAGGCATGTGCAACACTGTATCTCCTCAGATACAGCGCTGCATGTACTCCACCTCCCCGAGAGGAATAGCAACTGTTGTGAAGTGGGTGGAACGCTGGTCCTTCAATGTAGCCGTGGAATTCCGCAGTTACTGATCTCTGGAAGCTCCCGTTGTTTTGAAACGGCACTTCCGGGTTGGAGTTCAGAGCTCCGTTCTTGAGCTGCTTTACAAAAAAACAAAGACAGCTACTGTTTGCAGGTGGGGGGGGAAGGGGGGGTGCTCCATTAGGAATGCCGGCAGCAAAGTTGCCTTGGACAGAGACGGGGGCGGGGGGGGTGGAAGAACGGTGGGGGGGAGGGGGAGGGCTCCGTTTCCCCAAGTTCTCTTTTATCTGCTCTTTAAAAACAAACACAGCCCCTGCTGTTTGCTTTCAGTGATTGAGAGAGAGGCAGGGGATGTGGAGGTGTGGAAACTTAGGAGATAATGAGCTGACACTCTGTGGAGATTCCAAAAATCCACTCTCTCTCCCAAAACGCTCCCTGTCAAAGTCCCCCTCACCCCCCCCACATTTGAAAAGCACGTTGCAGCCACTTGCATGCCCATAATGCACCGCTCCCAATACAGCTGCAAATGCCTCAAATGTAGCCACCTTAGTGCGCTGGCAGCTGCCAGTGTGGACAGGCTGCAGCGCTTTCCCTACTCAGCTGTATGAAGACGGGTTTAACTCACAGCACTGTACATCTGCAAGTGTAGCCAAGGCCTAAGAGGGAGTTTGGAAAGGGGAAAAGATATATTTTTCCTGTGGGTGTACCACAAAGGAAAGGGATAGCAGGGGTCATGTCTAGTATATTGAGGAGTGTTTTGTAATTGCCAGCCATCACTTTAAGGGCTCGTCTACATATTGCAGTAAAATGCGCCAGAAAGATGTAAATTCTAATGCACTCCAATGTGTTGTGCACTAACTGGCCTGTGTAGACCCTGCTGGCATGCAGTAAAAGTTCCCTAGTATGCATTACTGTGTGTTATGTTAACATGCACTAGGTAACTTTTAGTGCGCACCAGCAGTGTCTACATGGACCAATTAGTGCACAACACCTTGCCTCACATTAGAATTTATACCCTTCTGGTGTGCTTTACCATATTGTATAGACAAGCCCTAATAGTTGTAGGATTTTCTGGTCTGGCTTGCAGGCTATAGGGCTCTGTAATGGAGCTTGAAATCAGAGTCAGTTCTGCAGCTAGCCAGCCTAGAGTAAGGTGGGATACGTTGTACCTCTCTATTTTTAGAGAGCAGCCTGCATTGTTTCTCTGTGTTTTGGGGTTCTTATGTCTTATCATACTGAATTCTAAGAAATAAAGTACTATTACATTGCAACTCTCCAGCAAGAATATTTACTTTTTTGTCTAACTTTTATGTTTGTTTGCTGTGAACATATCAATATGGATGCAAATCACAAAAGGGGAGGGATAGTGGGGACTGGGTAGGAGGGTGGATGAAGGTATTAAAAAGGAGTAAAGAAAAACTGGATTGTAGACTGTGGCTGTATGTCATTATTCAGGCTATGATTTTTTCATGAAGGTCGCAGAAGTCACGGAAACCGTGATTTCCAGTGACCTCCCTGAATTCAGCCCTGCAGGGTCCCCACGCCGCGCCCTGTGGTCACAGGTGCCGGGGTCATGCAGAGTTCCCAGATGCTGCGGGCAGCGAGGGCACACCCAGAGTGCCTGGCTGCCTCGGGCGTCAAGGGCCCCCGCAGCTCCCTAGTGAACACGGGTGATGAGGGTTCCCCGCAGCTCCCGGCAGATCCAGGTGGCGCGGGCCCCTGGAACTCCCTGGCGCTGCAGGCAGTGAGGCTGTAGCTCCTGGCTGCCTTGGGCAGCGGGGGTCCCCCCGCAGCTCTCAGCCACTGTGGGTGGCAGGGACACCCCGGAGCTCTGAGCCACCGAGGGCAGAGGGGTCCCTGGAGTTCCGAGTCGCTGTGGGGCCGAGGGTCCTTCAAAGCTCCCGGCAGCTGCAGGTGGCAGGGGTACCCTGGATCTCCGAGCTGGGGGACCCTGGAGCTCTGATCTCCCACAAGCGATGGGGGCCCCCAGGGCTTGGAGCAGCCCCTGCAGCTGCCCAACCTCTGCAGGTGGTGGGGGACCCCGCAGCTGGGCTCCCCATTTTGTCAGGGATATTTTTAGTAAAAATCAGGGACAGGTCACGGGCTTCCATGATGTTTTCATTATTGCCCATGACCTGTCCATGACTTTTACTAAAAATATCCCTGAGAAAATCTTAGCCTTAGTCATTATGCGGTGCTCTACCTTCTAGCTTGTGTTGCCTCACCTCTCTCTGCTGCTACCTTGCCCGCCACCCTTTTGTTTGCCAGCTGTTCACTTGTTCCATATTGTCAGATAGCCTAGGGGGGAGGTATAGCTCAGTGGTTTGAGCATTGGCCTGCTAAACCCAGGGTTGTGAGTTCAATCCTTGAAGGAGCCATTTAGGGATCTGGGGCAAAAATCTGTCAGGGGACAGTACTTGGTCCTGCTAGTGAAGGCAGGGGACTGGACTCGATGACCTTTCAAGGTCCTTCCAGTTCTAGGAGATTGGCATATCTCCATTTATTTTTATTTTTTTTTAGATTGTATGGATATCCGGGGTGGGGGCTGGCCTTGTGTTAATTGTTTGTACAGTGCCTGCTACTGCACTGCCCCGATACCTGACTGGGTCCTTGTTTATTTCTCCTGCAGTAATGCCTAATAAGTAGAAGAAATGATGACATCTGCAGTGTGTCATTACATAATTCAGCCCGTACATATGCTTATCATGTGTGCTTAAAGGCTAATATCTATGGAATGCTTAGAAGGACTTGAATACTTATCAAATACTTAAGAAATGTACTGTGTGGGCAGCTACTCTTTTTTTCTGGCACTCCTAGAACGCCGGCCTTGACGCTAGCTTCAGGGCAACTGCTGAGGAGGAAGAAGATACAATTAAGAGAGGGCCTGAGTCAATGCCACAGGGTTTTGAAGAACTGGGGGGCGGGGGCCAGAGGGCACCCACAGGCCAGGCTCAGGGATTATTCAGTTACTGTAGAACAGTGACTCTGTGTGTGTTGTATGCTGCTGCTGCTTTGTTTTCATTGCATAGCTGTCACCAGTGCCGGTGCTAGCTCACTGGGGGCCCTAAGCAGGAATATTTTTGGCCCCTCCCCCACACAACACATACTAATAATTAATAGGAGGCCCCCTTGAGCGGCTCGGGGCCCTGCGGAATTGCTTAGTCTATTTATGCCTAGTGCCGGCTCAGTCTGTCACAATCAGTTAGAGTGAGACAAACAACGTGCTGCTCGTTGCCGTGTGATTTTATTTTATTTGACTGATTTTGTTTTGGCACACAGCAGCAGAGAGCAGAACAGAGACACTATATAGCTTGACTGTGGTTTGAGAGCGAAGCACACTGAAAACCAGCACAGTACTAGCCCAGCCTTTGAAGGTGCAGCGTGGCACCAAAAATCCTCAAGTTCCATCAGCCGATAGCAGTGCTGGTAGAATTCTTCCCAGAGACGGCAGTGGTAGTAGGAGAAGACAGTGAGCCAAAATGAGCTCTGTGTAACCCCACAGACGTTGATGAATCAGGCCTCGAGTCTGAATGTTCTTGGAATTTCTCTGTTTGCAAAACAAAGGCAGATGACTGAAAAATGAGCCACTCTGAGCTATGAAAACAGCTTCTGCGAGTGTATGACATTTCCCATGGGTCCCAGGGTTGTGAGGCGCCTCACCACCCGCTGCTCTTATCGTGAGGAATTCTTGTCTGTGCTACACAAACACTGCCTTTCAGGCCTCCTCAGGCCTCGCTCGCTTTGTACAGGTAAGTGATAGGCACACACCAACCCCTGAGTCCTCCGAGCTTCCCTTTGGAGTGCTCAGCCCTGTTCCACTGAACACTCACAGAACTCTCTGATCCTCTACTCCCAGGGAAATAGTACACACCAGCTTGTAAGAGTCAGCTCAGAGCCACCACTTTACTTAACACACCATTGGCACGGACTTTTACTTTTCCCTGGGGGTGCTCCACCCCCTCTCTGGCCTGAGGTCCCACCCCCACTCCGTCCCATCCCCCAGGGCCTCACCTTTGCCCTGCCTCTTCCCACCTCCGCTCCATCCCCTCCCTTGAACCTCCACCCCCTCATCCAAGACACCACTCTTGCTGTGCCTCTTGCTGCCCCCACTCTGCCCCCTCCCCAAAGCCCCCACTCACTGGTCTCTGCCCTCCCCCAAACCCCTCCCTGAGCTGCCAAACAGCTGTTTGGCAGCATCCCCAGTCAGCTGTTTGGCAGTGCCCCCAATTAGCTGATCTGGGGTGCCACCAAACAGCTGATTGACAGCGCCACTGAACAGCTGTGGCTGGTGGGTGCTGAGCACCCACTTTGTTTTTTCTGTGCATGCTCCAGCCCCAGAGCACCCATGGAGTCGGAGCCTATGTAACACACAGAACTACACAGTGAAAAGAAGAATAAGTGTATTGTCGAAGAACAGTGATACAGCATGAGAATATTGGAAACAAATGGTTATATATCAAATAAAATTATAATATGCTTTCTGGAGCCTAAACTGTTTACTACAAGATAGCTTGCCTCACGTCCTTTTCCCCCAGCATTTTCAAAGAGTTTGGCTGAGATGCTTTCTCATAAGATTAAGCCCATTGGTGACTTGTCCTCACAGATGGAAAGTGTCTCTGAACCCCTAAATATACCAGAACAGACCTTTGGTTCACCTGAAAATAGAGTTTCCCGTCTTCCACTGTTTAACTCTTCCTGTTAATTTCCTTGTGAAATCTCCACCAGCTGTTCAATAGCATTTGACTTAGTATGCTAATAGACTCCTATTGTGTGGCATACAATACACAATGGTCCACCATGGAGATAAGTGTGTCCTACCCACTGTCTGGAGAAGTTTATCTCAAGACGTGCTACCTTTGAGTGACCTGCTTTTAACAACAGACCCAGAGAATATAATTTTTAGTATATATACCTAACTCCTCACATATTCTCCATACATACATCTCGCAATGGTTAGGATGACCACCAGCATGACTCAGACTTTTAGTAGACACCTTACATGATCCCTTGTTGGTGAACCCAGGAGATCCAGGCACGTCTGTATATCCCTGTGCCCTCTGCCAATTGGCATGAAGAGGTCCTTAGGTCACAGAGTGTTGCTCAGTGGGTCCTCTCACCTACTGATCTCTCGAGGGTCAGTCTTGGCCTGCACTAAGGGAGACTTTCTTGCACAAAAAAAAGAAAATCTATTTCTTGCTCACTAGCTAGGGTATCAGCACAGGGAGGGCAAGGGAGATGTCTCAGCATTCCTGGTTGTACACCCCATTCTTGTAAAACACCTTGTCCTGCTGAAAACAAAATTGCCATTGTTCAATTGCAGACATTTTAACCATGCACATTAATAGTCTTGGGACATATCCTGCTACCCTTAGTCTCGTGAATAAGCCTCAGCTGATGCCAAGAGGGCCACTGAAGTCACTGGGGCCACTTGTGTTACTAAGGGTTACTCGTGTGAGAAAGGGTCACAGGATCAGGCTTTTAACTTGTAGGTTAAAAAGCTTTCCTGCCTGGAAAATCCAGTAACATCTCCAAAAAGGAAAGGGACTGAATGAGGGAATTTTTCACTTTTTGAGTAGCTTTATGCTATTGCTAAAAACCCTTGTGACCTCTACATCTTATGTCAATACCTAAGCATTTCGTTTTGCATTATAGGTAGACTAGCATTATCATCCCCATTTTACATATGGGAAACTGAGACACAGAGGGTTAAGTGACTTGCTCAAGGCCCCACAGTAAATCGGTGGCAGAGCTAAGAATAGGTCTCCTAATTCGCTATCTCAGTGGGTCTCAAACGTTTTTACTGGTGACCCCTTTCACATCACAAGTGTCTGAGTGCAACCCCATAATAGATTAAACACACTTTTAAATATATTTAACATCATTATAAATGCTGGAGGCAATCAGGGTTTGGGGTGGAGGTTGGCAGCTTGCAATTCCCCATGTAATGACCTCGCGGCCCCCTGAGGGGTCCCAACCCCTAGTTTGAGAACCCCTGTGCTATCTGGTGTCCAGTTTCTTGCATCATGCTCCCTCTAGAGGAACAGCAGCCATTGCACTTAAAGTTGCAAAAGTATTTCCATGCTAACCCTCTCTTTTCAGTTGCTTGTTGTTTTCTGAACCTTTCACCTACTGAGCTAAGATTATTCAGGCTTGCTCTCTTTATTTGATGGTGACATTTTTGGCAGCTCTGAGCAAAATGGTTCAGCCATTTTGGATTATACAGTGAGGGAAATAATACACTCCTCTCCCCTCCCTAACTAAAAAAAATAAATAAACCCCATACATTTGTTTTTGAACAGCTGCGGCTGTACTGCTGAAACAGCGGGGGAGAGGAAGCTGAAATTGGCCCCGTTGGAGGAAAAGTGACATGGTGTACTTTGGTGAAAATTGCCTTTGCATAGGTTATAACTCACTGAAAATTGCATACTGCGCATGTGCAATACATTTTGCACTGTTTTTGCTAAGCTGGCAACATGCACAACTAAGGAACACCATGATGCACATGCATGTGTGGCTTCCTTAACTATGTATTGTTTGAGAAATAGCTCGTGGGCATGTAATTAAAGACTATCTCATAATAAGGGCGAGGGGGGAACCAACTTAAAGCTTTGTCTACAACCATTATCATTTCCTGACCTTTGATTGCTTAACATGCCACTTGAATAGTCTATCAAGGTAGGAGAGAATATTCTATTAAGGCAGGTCGGTGACCTGCTCACACTCCCCTTCATGGGCTTACCACATTGTGGGGCACAGCATGAGCAGGAGATCAGCCTTCACAGAACAGCACTGATGGACAAGAACAAGAAATGGGTGGAGGCTTGATTCTATGACCCTCCCACTCCAATGTGCTGGCCAGCACAGCTCACCCAGCATGGAGAGATTGTTACTGGTACAATGCAACCTACTGTCACCAGTAGCAGATTACTTCCTGTTATCCTCCACAACCCCGACTGGGCAGGAACCAGGAGTCACAGAGCCTTCCTTCTCTGTTCTGCTCCGGAGCAGCTGCACCACTTCTTGATCACAGCTAGTTTCAGTCTAACCCATAGTTGCTTTGATGGACTGTATACATTTTAAGCATACGTGCCTATGAATTTCTAGTACACTTGTCTCCAGGCTATCTTGACACCAGAATGTTCAGGCATGCGTGTTACATATATAAAGAGACTGAACTATTTTAGAATATTTTTGGTGTTTATATAATTAAAAATGGCCTATTCTTTTTTTCCCTAGGAAGAAAGTTCATATAATAGTCAGTTTTTCAAATGTATTTAGGTACCTAAAGATGCAGATAGGCACCTAAGTCCAGATCCTCAAATATATTTAGACTCTTAATTTCCATTGAAAGTTAAGTATCAGAGGGGTAGCCATGTTAGTCTGGATCTGTAGAAGCCACAAAGAGTCCTGTGGCACCTTATAGACTAACAGATGTATTGGAGCATAAGCTTTCGTGGGTGAATACCCACTTTGTCGGATGCATGCAGTGGAAATGTCCAGAGGCAGGTATAACATTGAAAGTTAGGAGCCCTAAAACACCTTTGAGTATCTGGGCCCCTACGGGATTCTCAAAAGCACTTAGGTGCCAAACTCTCCTTTTCAAAATCCCAGGAGATGTCTATTTGCATCTTTAGGTTTCTAAATACCTTTAAATATCTGGCCCCTGATGCTTTTCCTGGATGAAAGAAAGAAAATGAGCTGAGCTAGTTTGCTGATTAGCAAATGGCTGCTACTTCAGGGTCTAAGCAAAACAATGTTTTGGTCTTAGTCCTGTTCCAAGCAGATTATGGTCCCCATCTCCAAACCTGCCATCTCAATTGTGTAGTTGTTGGCAGGAAGGCTGAGTTCTCAGTGAGCACAGCATCCAATCTTCCTTTCGGTGGTCGCTGTTCAAGGTAAAAAAATAAGGCATGTTTGGAGAGGCAATGTAAGGAAGCCTGCGCCTTCGCTACCCATACTGTTCCCTTTCTGTGGATAAAGAGAAGACTTTAGACTCCAGGGCTGTCAGTGTGGCACCCTTCACAAACATTGAAATTCACCTAAAACGGGAGGAGGGAGGGAGAGTCAGCTACTACGTAGGCACAGCAAAATTTACTATAAATGGGTCTTAAGTACATAATTACATGATAGACCCAAATGGCTCCAAAAGAGTTGCTCCAGGCTATTGTGTAAGCAGTACTCCTTTGAGAAATGTATAAATACATGTAATTCAGTACATAATACGCATGTTAAAAACTACCTAATTACGTATTTTCCCAGGAGAATGAAATGGCTCCAAAAGAGCTGTTCCAGTCTCTTGAGTACACAATGTGTGTTTTATAACCTTTCATGAATCTCTTCCATTCTTTTTCCTTTAGGAGAAAAAAACAGCAAGGAAATTAAATACAAAACACCTACTGTACATTTATTTTAAAGGACAAAACACAATGTTGAAATAACATTAAGGGTGTGACGCACACCAAGAAAAGCCAGGAGACTGGGTGTTAAGGCTGTTACTCCATCCTTAACTCATTTCACTTGTATAATGTTTCATACAACTTTTCTGTAATGGTTGTGTCTGATCTACCTAGTTAGGTACTTATGGGGCCTGCATTGCTCTGGTAACTGAGTACATCCTAAGTATTTATTCATGGATTTTTTAAAAAATCTCTCTGCTTCCCAGCTTCTAAATGAAATAGGTTGATTGATTAGTTAGTTGGGGGGGAGGGTGTTACGTTTGCGTGTGAGTGAATGGCTGTGTTGTATGTGTGTAAAAACGTACTGAGGGAAAGCTAACTTGGAGAAATGAGTTTTACATTTCGTTCTGAAAGGGGTGAGGTCCGTGATCATTCTTATCTCTCTTCACTTAATCCCATAGTCTAGGTCCAACTCCTGTGAAAGTTCTGTCTCCCACGTTCAAAAGTCTCTCCCTGTTGGTCAACAGTTTCATTGTTTTGGTGGAACGTAGCTGCCATGGGAGGTCATGGTCTTGGAGGGCGAGACAGTTTTTAGGTAGCTAGTGCTAACCCCCAGGAGGGCTTTGAATATCAGGACAGAGACCTTGAACTGGACTGTATTCAGTGGAGAGCCTGTTCAGAGAGCGGGGTATCACAGGGATGTGTTCATAGCAACCCATGTTGCTAAACAGACAGACTATTGCATTATATCTTTACCTTTTTCATTTGAGTCAAATTCCATGTGGTGGGCTCTCTTTCTACCCCATTCCTGGAAACAAACAGAAAATAAACAAATTTAGCCCCTCCGCCCAGTACATACAAGTAATTTCTCTTATATTTGTACTGTATGTTTGTGTCACAAAACATATACAGTAAATGCTCCCCTGGTTCTGGAACTGGCAACCCTTTTCTATTGGGTAGTGGTAGGAACTTTGTGTATTATTTAGATGCCTTTACCATTGTCTAATTCCATACTGTAGGATAGCCCTGTTTAACAAAAATGCTAGCCCTGTTACATACGCATTCCTCCATTGTTCTGTCTCTTACAGTTGTACCATTTAATTGGCATAGGTAACAAAAGTTATAGAAAATTGTCTAATATATACCAAGATAATCTATTGCTACATGCGTTTATTTTCCAAAAAGGATTGCTCTACTTCATTCTATTTTCCCTTCCTATTTGAATCTCTGATGATTTCATAATGCTGCGGTAATCATGACATCATAATTCTCACCATGGCAACAAGAGTATGACATCATGTATTCAGGGTTATAAATTCACAGTGGATCAAGGAGGGGGATCTGAAATATTAGCAAAGGCAACACAGGATATGACTGGCCAAGTGCATTTACAAAATGTGTTCTCTTTAAAGTTTACTTCAGTATGAAAATCTCTATTTAAAGTTTTGTTTTATTATGATGTTTTCTGGGTGGCTTATGCTGTAGGTTGTTGGCAGGCTGAGAATTCTAGATGCCTCTTGAGTTTAAACACAGCTAGAGCATTAACTAGTTTGGTATGCACTTAATAGCAGTGCAGGTGGCAGAGGGAGATCGAGAATGAAAGATAATGTCTCTTTTTCCCTTTTCCCTGATGCATATCGGCTATTTTCATATTGGGTGGCTTTATTTGAGTTGGCACACTCCAGATTTTCAGGTTAGTGGAATGTTGGCATGCTGTTAGCACAGGGAATGTTAATCCTGTACAAGGTCATGTAAAAATGTTTGAATCTGAGGCAGGAAGTTAGAACATTGTGATGGTATCTGCCTAATGCACTGAAACGGCATCAGAGGTATGCATTAAATGAGGAACTTTCATAGAAGGGTGAAACTGAGAGACGGGAGCGTTAACACAAAACAACTAACTACAGTGACTTAGATGATCAATTTCGTATTCTGTTTGGTATCACTTCAGGTATGGTGCGCTCCCTCACAGTTCTGCTTTTCCCATGCTTGATCCTGAAGTGAAGTTGTAGAGGACCAGATCTGATTTCAGTTACACACCCTATAAATTGGAGAAACCCTGCTGGTTTCAGTGAACTGAGTTATTCTGGACATACACAAGTGTAACTGTAATCTAATTCATAATTTTATTGGTGCCATCAGGAGCTGTTGCTGTGGTAATTAATGTGAAATCCGTTCATGCATCCATCTATAATTAATATTAACAGCAAGGTGGAAGAAATACAAGCCAAAATAGGGAAAGAACAGATTAAAGAAGCTTTAGATAAGTTAGATGTATTCAGGTTTGCAGGGCCTGATGCAATTCATTTTAGGGCACTTAAGGAATTAGCTGAAGCAATCTCGGAACCATTAGCAGTGATCTTTGAGAACTCAAGGAGGATGGGTGAGGTTCTCGGGGACTGGAGAAGGACAAACATAGTATCTATCTTTACAAAGAGGAACAAAGAGGACCCAGGGAAGTATAGACTGGCCAGCCTACTTTCAATACCTGGAAAGATACTGGATCAATATTTTCATTAATGACTTGTGTAATGGAGTGGAGTGTAGGCTTATAAAATTTACAGATAACACCAGCTGTGGTGGATTGCAAGCCCTATAGAGGGCAGGAATATAAATTCAGAACAGCTTTGGTAAATTGGAGAATTGGTCTGAAATCAACAAGATGAAGTTCAATAAACATAAGTGCAAAGTACTACAATTAGGAAGAAAAAATCAAATGCACAACTGCAAAACTGGGAATAACTGGCTAGGTGGTAGAACAGAAAAGGATCTGGGGGCTATCACGGATCACAAATTGAATATGAGTTAACAATATGACTCAGCTGCAAAAATGGCTAATATTTTGGGGTGTCTTAACAGAAGTGTCATATTTAAGACACAGGAGGTAATTGTCCTGCTGTACTTGGCACTGGTGAGGCCTCAGTACTATGTCCAATTCTGGGAGCCACACTTAAAGAAAGATGTGACAAACTGGAGAGAGTCCAGAGGAGAGCAACAAAAATTATAAAAGGTTTAGAAAATATCACGTATGAGGAAAGGTTAAAAATCTGGGCATGATTAGTCTTGAGAAATGACTGGCTCTGGGGCAGCACCTGAGAACAGTCTTCAGATATGTTAAGGGCTGTTATAAAGAGGATCATGATCAAATGTTCTCTGTGTCCACTGAAGGTAGGACAAGAAGTCACTGTCATCGATCGGTCCATCAGCCCTCACAGAGAGGGTGCCGATCACAACACATCAGATGCGTTGTTCTAGCCAGTCCTCCAACTACCTGCTGGCCAGGCTGTCAGTAGCACCGGACACCCGACTGACATAGCGCACAGCAGCCTAGAACTCCTGAGCGATCCGCCAACCGCAGCCTCCCAAGCAGCTGGGATTACAGGCCACCACACCGGGCTGGGACCAGAAGTAATGGTCTTAATATGCAGCAAAGGAGATTTAGATTAGATATTAGGAAAACTTTCTAACTATAAGGGTAGTTAAGTTCTGAAATAGGCTTCCAAAGGAGGTTGTAGAATCCCCATCATTGGAGGTTTTTAAGAACAGTTTGGGCAAACCCCTGTCAAGTATGGCCTAGGTTTACTTGGTCCTGCCTTAGAGCAGGGCTGGCTTGATGACTTCTTGAGGTCCCCTCCAGCCTTACATGTCTATGATTATAAAATGCCTTCTGTCATTGTATTATAGTGTCACAAATTCAGCGTGCACATGGACACAAATTTAGTAATATAACCAGAACCAGAGCCAGGCATAACCCATTGATTTAATTTCAAATGATTTTCTAGTAATCTTTCTGGTAGGTTCGATCAGGGCCGGCTCTAACGTTTTTGCTACCCCAAGCAAAAAACCCCCCCAAAACCCACAAAGTAAAAATGAGCGCTGTCCCCACAAGCAAAAAAAAAAGATTGTCACCCTGCCGAAACAACCCCCCCGCACACCACCCTACCGAAACAAACCCCTCCCTGAGCGTCACCCTGCCGAAACAACCCCCCCCCTCCCGAGTGCTGCCCCGCTGAAACAAAAACAAAAAACCCCTGAGTGCTGCCCCGCTGAAACAACCCCCCCTCCGAGCGCTGCCCTGCCGAAACAAAAACAAACAAACAAAAAAACCCTGAGTGCTGCCCCGCTGCCCCAAGATTGGCTGCCCCGTAAAAGGTGCCGCCCCAAGGACGTGCTTGGTTGGCTGGTGCCTGGAGACGGCCCTGGGTTTGATACAGATGGTTGCAGACCCTGTTGTTTCATTTTAATTTCAGGTTCATGTGCACTAAAGATGTGCCTGAACCAAAATCCTGGATCTGAGCTCCCCAAAACATTTTTGATATTTGGATCCAGATTTAAATTTCAAAGGCTGAGTCCAGCTCTAGACAAAACCCAAACCCAAAATGAAAAACTCTTAACTCCTTACTCTGGAAACATAACCTGGATTCTGAAGATCTGGGTTCTTTCCTATTGCACATCATTACTAGTAATAATGTATATGTTGTCCAAAATCAGGCCCCCAGTTATACTCCATTCCATGAAATAGCATTGCTCAGGTATAACTGAATGATCTTATAGATAAACCATAGAAAAAAATTATATTTATGAAACACAAAGAGGAATAGAATCCAGCTCACTCTGTCTTAACTGTGTTTTGCTCTGCAGGACTAACAGGAGTATAAAGCTGTATACATTTATTTTTGTCACTGAAGTCAGCAGATGTGTCTACGTACACACAAGGAACAGATCTGCGAAGTGCAACGGTACTGTTTTACACTGACTTTTTAGACTAGCACTGCACTTTAAATTATTATAGTCTTCTACTAGTGCCTGATTCAGGATAGCATTCCTAGTTAGGATTTCACTCAGGTTTTTCTACACAGCAGGTAATGGACTCTATGGGGGTGTGATGTCTACAGCGCTAATGTGCTGTGCATTGATGGTCCAAGTTGACCTTCCTAGTGCACTTTAATGCAGTACTGTTTGAAAGAGTGCTATGTTAAAGCTCACTAGCAGTACACCATCCGGGTCTACCCATTAATGCGCAACATGATAGAGCACTTTAGAAATTACACCCCTGTAGAGCACATTACCCTACTGTGTAGACAAGCCCCCAGACGTATGCTGAAGTTTCATTTTAAACAATGAGAAGAAGAGTAATCCGGTGGTTAGGTCACTAGCTTGAGAGACGAGATGAGGGTTCCATTTCCTGCTCTGCCGTAAACTTCCTGTGTGACTTTGTCAAATCACTTAGGCCTGGTCTACACTAGAAAATTACGTCGGTTTAACTACCTCGGTTAGGGGTATGAATAATCCACACCCCTGAGCAGCATAGTTAAGTCAACCTAAGTCCCCATGTAGACAGTTCTAGAATTCTTCCGTCGACCTAGCTACCATCTCTCGGAGAGGTGGATTAACTACAGCGATGGGAGAATCCTCCCCTATCGGTGTTGGTAGTGTCTATACTGAAGCACTGCAGCGGTGCAGCTGCAATGGCACAGCTGTGCCACTGTAGCGTTTTAAGTGTAGACAAGCCCTTAAATTTGCTGTGCCTTAGTTACCCTTCTGTTAAATGGGATAATAGTACTTCCCTTCCTCACACAGGTGCAGTGGGGTTAAACACATTAAACGATTGAGAGGTGTTCAGATACAACATAGATGGAGGTCACATAAGTGCCTAAGATAGATAGGCTAGAATGCTGTGGACTTAAGAATGTGTGTAAGTGCTTTCCTGAATAGGGGCCATACTATTTAAGGAATATAAATGACAGGAGAATCCGGCCAAAACCATACTAAAGAACAGTGTCTCCCTAAATGCTTGTTACGGTTGAGTAATGACAAGCAAGATTCCAGAGCATACAGATGTCATTATTCCAAGGAAGTAATTGAGGTGGATTACCTCAGAAAATATTATATCCCATATACATACCACCAGCAGTATCTGCTTCTGCCTTTTGTTAGATGACTTATTTTATTTAAGTGCAAAAAACCAGAGTCATCCCTTGTGTAACTCAATTGACTTAAACAGAGTGACCACTTGTTGGCCAAGTCATCTTTATACAGAAAACATAGCTGCAAAATAGTATTTCATTGCTATTAAATCAACCAGTGGGAATCACATTTCTTTGAGGAGTGCACCTCTTACAAAAATATATTGAGGCATGCCTATCATAAATGCAAGTTGCTCACACTCTGCAGTTCTAGTTATCCAAACTGCCCTGTAGTGAAGTTTATTATTTCCTCTTGGAAACTTTTTGTTTTATTGATGGTTCTTCAACATTTCTCTTCTGGTGCATTTTCATTTCACAGTTCGCTCATGAACAGGGTTGGAGCTAGACATTTAGGTAACTTAAGCTAGGCCAGGTGGTGCTGCGGGATAAACTTAAAAGGTCAGATCCTCTGAATTTATCCCAGCTGATAGGGATGTGGCTAGGCAGGAGCTACCTCTACAAAAATGCGGTGCCCTAGGCAAACGCCTATGTAGTCTATCTCTAACAACAACCCTGCTCATGAAGGCAATTCTCCCTCCAATTCCACACAAATATCTTCCTCTGGGCCATGACAGCTGCTATTATTTATTATTTGTATTACTGTAGCACCTAGGAGCCTAGTTATGGACCAGGATCCTATTGTGCTAGGCACTGTTATTTTGGCTATAAACAGCTAAGAATTAAAGAAGGGCTACTACCGGCGACCTCGTGCTTGATCTTTTCAAACGGAATGCCCTGCTGCTCCTTGTCTGCCACAATGTGTACGTTACACCGAACTGCTGTCTACTGAAGTCAGGCGTGGCTGAGAACACTAGTCGGCCCGCGTCTCAGATGAAATAAATCAGTGTCACAGCTTTGATTTCAATAATTGCAATGGAGTTATGCCACTTTACACCAGCTGAGGGGCTTGCTCCTTGTGCTCAACAACTGCCTCTTCAACATAGCAAAGATCTTTAAAGTTAAACCTTACTTTAGCTTTATGAAAGTTCAAAGATTTATTTTTTTAAAACCAGGTGGAAAGATAAAAAATCTCTGCTGCATAAAGGGGCAATTAAAAACATTGTGCGTTGCACACACTCCCAGCCGAATATGATGTTGCATAAGAGATTCTACCAAGAGCTTAAAAGGGGTGTACAACAAATGCTTATTGTGATTTAATTCTCCATTCGTTCTAGTTATGCAATGGCTATTTTGCATGGAGATTGAGGCATGGGTTGTCACTTTAAAAGCGCTGTTCCTCATGATTGCATTCTAATGTAGCTGTGAGAGGGCTCACCATTTAATTTATCATTTTCTCAGTCGTTCAGTGAGTCACATCTTCATTATCACCGGATTGCAACCCGCAAACAGAATTGTTTTTTTAAAGTTTTGATTACTGTGGTCCCAAAACCACTGCCCAACAGACACTAAAAGATCATGACTCCCCTCTGTTTATGAAATGAGAAGATCCACAGGCACATAGAACCTTCCCCTTTTTAAAGTTAGTTTAGAAGTTTCTTCTTTGTGTGTTCATGAACAGGCAAATGTGAACCTTGGAACGGAAACATACAAAACCTGTTCCTCTGCCTGTTTTAACCTGGATTAGTCCTTCTTTGCTTGGATAGTATCACCACAGACAAATGACATGAGTACTCTCAGTGAGAGTACATTAGGCCATTAGAAATCATTATCCTTCTCCTTTCCTCCAGCTAAAAACAACAGTGTCTGAAATTAGAGACGGTCTTATGCAATACACAAATACCTCAGCTATTGGAAACAGTTTCCAACTGTTCTTTGTGATGCTTTGGACTCTATTTCTGATTCAGTTTGCAACTCTATTATTAGATAATAATTGTAATTATTTATTTGTATTCTGTTAGCATCCACAATGTGCTATCCATACACAAGATGTCTTTACCCTGAAGAGTTTATGGTCTAGTGCAGAAGTGGGCAAACTACGGCCCACGGGCCAGCCGATTTAATCCGGCCCTCGAGCTCTCGCTGTTGAGCAGGGTTTGGGGCTTTCCCTGCTCCCATGATTCAGCCGGGGAATGTGGTCAGCGGCCACTCCGCACACGCCTGTTGCTGCGCCGCGCATCTCCCAGAAGCAGTGGCATGTCCCCTCTCCAGCTCCTATGTTTAGGGGCAGCCAGAGGGCTCAGTGCTCTGCCCTCACCCCAAACACTGCCCCCGCAGCTCCCATTGGCTGGGAACAGCAGCCAATGGGAACTGCAGGGGTGGTGTCTGTGGATGGGGCAGCATGCAGAGCCGCCTGGCCGTGCCTCCACGTAGGACCCGGAGGGGGGACATACCACTGCTTCTGGGAGCTGCTTGAGGTAAGTGCCACCCAGAGCCTGCAGCCCTGAGCCCCCCACACACCCCAACCCCCTGCCCCAGCCGTGATTCCCCTCCCACCCTCCGAACCCCTCAATCCCAGCCCAGAGAACTCTCCTGCACCCCAAACCCCTCATTGCCAGTCCCATCCCAGAGCCTGCACCCCCAGCCGGATCCCTCACCCCCCCCCATATCCCAACACCTTGCCCAAGCCTGGAGTCCCCTCCTGCACCCTGAACTCCTCATTTCTGGCCCCACCCCAGAGCCTGCAGCCCCAGCCAGAGCCCTCACTCCTTCCTGCACCTGAACCCCAATTTTGTGAGCATTCATGACCCGCCATACAGTTTCCATACCCAGATGTGGCCCTCGGGCCAAAACGTTTGCCCACCCCTGGTCTAGTGAATACATTATTTTGAAAAAAGATTAAAATTAGCATTGAGAGAACCTGAAAAAGTTCAGATAACTCTCCCCTTCCCCGCTAAAATGAAGAAGCTTGTCAGAACTATTCATATCTTTTGATTCAGCAAAGCTTGGGCTGGAACTTTAATGGCAACAGGGTGACTCCTGAGGTTTCTCCTGATACATTTTGCTTCTGGTTGGTCTAGGAATATGACCAGTGCATCTTATTTTATGTTGTTTCAACATTTCCTGTCCTCAGTGGAGCTTTGAAATGCGAAATAGTCTGAATCACAGTCCTGAAATCTCATGAACTTCTCTCAATCTTTCAAAAGACCTCAGAGCTTCGGTTCAGGTTCAACTTAAGTTGAAGTCCAAGGTTCAGAGCCAAGATTTTCAAAGTGATTAGCAATTTAGGGTACCACAATTTTTGGGTGCTAAATTTAAAACACCTTAATAGTCCTGATTTTTGGAGGTGGGGGTCGCTTAACACTTAATGAAAACATGCCCATTTTTGCAGTCTTAAAAATAGAGGCAACCAAAATCACTAGCCATTTTTTAAAAACCTTAGTCCAGATTTCTACAGTAGTATACTCATTCCTACTGGAAAGATAAACGCATATTAATATAATTTATCCTTGATTAATTAATTTTGCTTAATATTCCTGTTGCTTCTTTCATTAGTTGTGAATCTTAGCTATGTTGCGGCTAATAACAAAACAAATAGGGAGCTTCCCAGATTTGTCTCAAAAGCAAGCCACTTTCAACTAGAGGAGTAGAGAGGTAAGAAATGTGGGGTCTCTAAGATATTACTACTGGTGAAATCTGAATGATATTAGCCCAATGGTTTGATAGTAGCAATATATATATATATATATATATATAGAGAGAGAGAGAGAGAGAGAGAGAGATCTATATAACAGCACATATACAATTGCGATATCTATGTGATATAGTGCAGGACAAAATGATAAGTGTTATTTATGATGCTGCTTGTGGTAAACAATAAACATAATTATAGCATATGCGGTACAATCATGCCAATAAAACCTTTCTACTGCACCACACTTTTCTGTGTTATAATACTGATCTTGTGGGAAATATATTGCTCATGTTGATAGAATGTTATAATTCACAAGCATTAGATGTAGAATGGAAAGAGGGGCAAAAGTAAAACTTCTACTCAGGTATGTGGGGCTACTCTGATGTCTGTAGCTGGTCCATGTAGAGTGGATGGAGTAATATGGATCTCTACTCTGTTTTTGGAAGACGTGGGTCTCTAACCATTATTGGGAAGGTGAATGGATTAGGTATAATAAAGTTTCCAGCCCATAAATGGAAGGTGGACAGAGTAGACTGCAATCTAAATGGATAAGACATCAAAGAAACTGATTGCCTGTGTGACTAGTGTAAAGACTCTAATTTTGCAAAGGGCTGGCCATGTTGCAAGAAGGTGCCATTGCCTCAGCCTGCCACAGGGAGCAGTGGAATGGGAGGGTGCAGCAAAGTCTGCGAAGAACAGACACACACACTAGTGATCTTTTTCAGGACCAGTATTATATCTGGCCTGGGCTAGGTATGACCAGCAATAATAATGAAGTCCTTCTCATGCAGTAGGTAAAATGAAATTATCATAAGCCATAACATTCATGGCTGCTACAGTAGCGTGATGCCTCAAAACTTCTCACAGAGTTTGCATATTCTGAGGAAAAACAAATGACCACAACACAGCATTTTGATTTCCTGAGCTATTGTCATGAGGGATTAGAGCCATGCTGAGCAGCAGAATTCTAGATTTCAAACAGGCAAAATAGTTCCACTTTCTGAGCCGTCGCAAATTAGAGACTGGGGTGAAGATTTTCTAAAGTGACTCATGGTTTGGACTGTCCCATTTAAGACACATCCAGGTGGTCTCAGTTTCAGAAAGTGCTGAGCATCCACTCTCCAAAAATTAGACAATTTCTTATACCTTATCTACTTTTTGTTGCCAAGCATTAACCAGGTTTGTACATAAAAAATGAAGGGATTGTGGAGTTTCCCTGTGAAGCCAGTACATAATAACATTCTGAAAGCACTAAATGTTTACAGCATATAGTATGCCTGTGAAATGGATGGGCTGGGATAACGGGGAAGGAAAGAGAGACATCTGCTGAGTTGTTGAAAAGACATATTCTCCTAGCGCTTCCTTTGTCATGCGTTTTGGAAATCTCTTCTCTCTGGGTTTATTACTAATATTTAATTTAAAACCAGATTTGGACTATTGACAAAATTATAACTTGTAAACGGATGCATTTTTTTCCTCCCCAGTCTGATCTGGGCGGTAGTCATTCTTCCATTTCCTTCTCCTCCTGCTCCCCACACACACACACTAAGTCCCTTGCCAATTGCTCCGGAGAAACAGAGACCTCAGCCTCCTTTTGGCCTTATGTGAAAGGGCAATACTGACAGGAGCCCAGAGGCTTGTCACTCTGAAAGCTGGTACCTTTTTGGTCGTTCTGGCATCCCCACGACTAACAGTGACATTTATACCGAGTGGAAAAAGTGAATTTATCTCTGTGTGTGAGCGTGTATTTGTGTATGAACATTTAATGACATTTCAAGGCATCCGACAAAAGCCTAATTCCTTGGATTGGATTTGTCAAATAATGAAATGACTTGACATAAGTATAATTGAAGGCAGATGTGGAGATATGGAATTTTAGCAGTTATTCTACTGTTTTTGCTCTTGGTTTATGTCAGAAAATATTTTCATTTTTTTTGTTTCTTAGTTCCTTTCCATAGTATGGTGCCTTCAAGAGCAGGGATGGTGGTGGAGCATGAACTTTTCCTTCAGAACAGAAAGCAGACTTTTGAAAATAATAGAAACTAAAATAATTAGAAGGGGAAAAAAAGCTGTGAAATATTAGTTTTGGATCTATGCCTCCTGACATTGCACTGTTCAAACTTGCCTGTAGGTGGACTTTGATATATCATCATATATATTTATGAAGACTGTTTTACAGCTCTTCGCTGATTACACATCTCTTGGTTGTATGCTTTCTAAAAAGCAAGCAAACTCATTTATGTTTTCACCTTCTCCACTTCGCTGGATTGAGTAAGTGTTAGATGGAAGAATTCATAAAGATGCAGGTCCACGCACATATGTGAACACAGACAAAAGGCTGAGTGGGTTTTCCTAGCATTTTAGACTGTCAAATACATACAGCTATTACGCTGCTGCTTAGTGAGAAGGGAAAGGGATAAGATGGAAATGTCAATAATGGTAGCAAATCTATTATCAGATGCATAAATGGTAGTGGATAAGCTTGCTTGCAGAACAGTCCTTCCTATTATGTTAAACCAGAGTGACCAGTAATGTTAATTTTATAAGATTAAGGAAAACCTCAGTGCCTCTAGAGTGATATTTTTTGTAAATCTTGTTTCTTTGCCCAGGTCTTTTTTAATACCGTGTTAACTGTGTCCCATCAGACCTTTATGTTTAAGGCATTCAAGACAGAGCAGTGTTGGTTTCAGCATATCATTGTTACAGTTATGGGCAATTGCACCTCTATTCCCTCTCTATGGTCCAGCGAGGGCACCCACTCTTAGCTTCAGCCTCATCAGCTGTCACCTCTGCTTGGTGGAGACATGTGCGTCTCTCCTTCCTGACTGGGGCATTCCCAGACTATGCTGTGATATCTCCAGCACAAGACAGACTGCCTAAACAAGCCTGTTTCACTTTTCTGCTCAGAGATGGTGCACAGTGCAATCGCCACAGTTAGGTTACCATACAGCCATTTATAAGCAAGCACGTTTATTTGTAAGGTGAAAGCATTTCAGAGAAAACATATTAACACAATAAATTAACATACACACATGCTAATAAGCTTACCACAGATCACTCCCTCACTACAACTAGGGCTCTGGGCCAGTCCTTCAAACCCCACCCAGGGATTTTCCTATGGTCACAACTTCATCACAGCTTCACCCCAAAACAAGCATCCAAGTCTTACTGGGCCATGGTAGGCCAAAGGCCTTCCAACCCTTTCCTAAGGATTGGAGCCTCCTCTTGGACCAGAGCTCCTGTCCATTTGCTAGATCAGAAAGAAGGTCCTGAATTAGTTTTAACCCAGGCTATTTAACCAAAATGTTTTTCTTTGTTTGTTGATCCCTTGAGAATCCAGTCCAAACCAATATATGTAAGCTTATCTCCAGGTGGTGGTAGCTCTCTGAAGGTGGTACAACCTGAGTGAATTTGCCTAACCACTCTCCCAATGTTCTTAGTTCATGGAGGACTGTGGTCTTTCTCCCTCAGGGAAATACATACAGCCCCTCAATAATATATAAACATTTGCATTTTTAATACAATAAACTCCTAATATACTTAAGCTTTATTAAATTAAGTTAAACCTTACTACGTTTGTCCAGGATATTGTCATATCTGTAACAATCATCTGCTCTAATTTCATCTTTTTGTAGAATAGGGCTGATTTCCAAATGAAATGAAGGGAATTAATTAGGTTCCCAACTCCCATTTCAGTGAGATTTAGGAGCCTAATCCTATAAAAATGCCATTTTAGACTTTTAATTTGAGTTTTATCATTTTGTGATTTTTTTCAGTTTATGGTGCCTTGACCTTTGAGGAGGATGGGCCATATATTCAGTAAGAGAGCTCAGGCCAAAATGTTCAATAGAGGCCACTAATTTTGGGGTCCTCTGTGTTTGGTTGCCCAACTTGAGACACCTAAAGCCTGATTTTCAGAGGTGCTGAACACTTACAACTCAAATTGAAGACTTCAGAGCTGCGGGTGCCTCACACCTCTAGAAATCAAATTCTGAGTGTCTCTGGTTGTGCACTACAAAATGTAAGCACCCAAAATCCATGGCAGCTTTTGAGGCCTACATTTATTGGTGATGCAAATGGTGGTTTAAACTGAAGATGTGTGCAAGTGAGGAGTAAGTTGCAATATTTGAAAATCCATCAAGTGTTGAAATTGCCTACCTTGAATAAATCTGGGAGTTGCCCATGGATCAGAAAGTCAGTGGGATAGTGTGAAAAGGGAGTGAGGCCTGCCAAAAATACAAAGAGCCAGGAATGTGTCAAGGGGTTAGTGTAGCTAAGGCACTACATCAGTGGTGCAAGCCTTATAGAAAAGTGACTAACAGGAGAGTATAAAATAAAGCAGCCCCTGCCTTTAAAGTATACCAGCACTGTTATAGAGATACCTGCCATTCCTGGGAGCGCACTCAGATTCTCATGCCCTCCTCAGTACACTGGGAAAGTCTAGTATCATATTGAAAATATGTTTTGAATCATCTTTTGCCCGCTCATGAACATTGGGACTGCTCCCTGATAGTACTCTGTGGATTGCTGACCAACCTAAAATAAATGTATTGAGGGAAAGACAGGGCTTTTCTCCCCATGCGCCAGCCACTGTAGTTGCCAGGTTATGCATGGCAGTGTACGCTGTTCCCCTTCATACATAGCACAGCCAGTGTGCTCCCTCCACTTGCTAGGGAACTCCAAAAGACATTATGCAATCTACACCAACCTGAATAGCATAGCCCACAATTTCACATTAGAACTTTAAAGCTAGAGCCCTTTAATTAACATATTAAACGTCATTGAAAAGGACAGTACACCACTCTGTGGAAGGTCGATGTTTTAATTTGCCCTCCATTAGCAGTAGTAACACTTCATACAGAAAACAGAAATTCTTTTGTCCTTTTCTGTTCAGAAAACTATTTATATTGTTCTTTTCTAGTTCTGTAGGTGCCAAAATGACTGCAGCTTATTTACCTCTCTCTGTTAGATAAATTCTCAGAGGGGTAGCCGTATTAGTCTGTATCCACAAAAACAACGAGGAGTCCGGTGGCACCTTAAAGACTAACGGATTTATTTGGGCATAAGCTTTCGTGGGTAAAAAACCCACTTCAGTTTTTTACCCCCAAAAGTTTATGCCCAAATACATTTGTTAATCTTAATTCTATAACCACACTGCATTTTGGGATGAATCCACAGAAACACCTTTTCAAATCTCAGCTCAATAGATCCACCTGCAAAAATGTGCATGTACCCAATGTGTCAGAAAAACATTACATTTGTGTGTGCAGATTAGGTGTTCACATGTACATCCAGTTACTTATTCTGTGCACACGTATGAGGAGGTTTGTGGGCATAACAGATGCTTGCATGTTTTTAGCTCAGCAGTTGAAAAGGTTAACATCAGTTAGCCATAAACTGCCATTAATCTCCCAAAACAACAGAGCTGTCTTTGTGCCTGGCCCCTGCACCTTCTTTTTTCCCTTGTGCAGCCGCACAGAATCTAGGTACACATTTCTGAAAAATTAATAATTTTAATTTTGCCAACACTCAAAATTTCAAGATTTATCAATCAGCTGTGCATGGGTAGTCACTGCTCTCGACGCTGAAAATGTAGTCATTGTGGACACATAACCACAGCCACATGTGTTATTATTTATTTTGTTTTCATATAGGCTCTTATCCAGCAAAGAACTTAGGTACATGATTAAGTTCATTTTGACTTCAATGGGCATATTCACATGCTTAAGTTAAGCATGCACTTAGGTATTTTGCTTGGGTTGGGGCCATAGCTCATTCCATCAAACTACACCCCTTACGCTGAGTTAGAACCCACCACTTACTTGGAAATAAAACACAGTAGTCCAACTTAATCCTTGGTTCATCTCCTCTAAAGCCAGTAGATTTATATCAAGGATGGATTTATTTCACTGTTGAAATAACCCTGGCTACAAATGCAAGACACAATGCTGAACACATTTCAGCTGGAATGATTAAGGTGGAAAAACTGCAAATGCAACTACTGCTAATGAGAACTTTTACATAATGCTTTTTATATAATATGAAAGGATAACAATGTCTTGGAAATATTAATACTGGCTGCTAGTTCTCCTCCTGGAGTCTCTCCTGAGTTTCCGTGTTTGAGCCTGAATCAGAAGGAAGTTTAGAGCTCCTTGAATTTTTGTAGAAGTCAGAACTTGTGAGCTGATTGATGCTTGTTTGCTTTGTGTGTGATATCATTGCAATTAGCATGGTTATATCAATACAGACTGCAACAGCATTCAGAGCCAGGAAACTAAAGAGACAAAAATGACCAGGATTTTTAAAAGTGATTCGTGATTTTGGATACCTCATATTTTTGATGCCCACATGGAGACACCTTACAGGGTGAAAACACAGACCGAGTGCTCAGAACTTTCTGAAAGTTGAGTGCCTTTAAGATGTCCCAAAATGGACACAAAAAACAGAGGCACCCCAAAATCACCTGCCACTTTTGAAAATCTTGACCATATAGTGATGCATGGGGGCATTATGTCTTGGTTTATACCTATATTAATTTTCCAAGGCCTCTATGATTGTGTACAGGGACAAATGATAAAAAATATAATTTTTTATCGGTTGTATAATAGGAAGAGAGACCCTGCTGAAAGTAGACACAATTGTCATATTCTATGGTACCTATAGCCATGTAAAATGAAATTGTATTGAGAGTTCATTAGCTGGGTCTAGTTCATGGAGAAGTTTACAAGCCAAACATGAAGAGATTTAAGAGGACACAGAATGCTGCAGCCTACTTTTTGAATTACACAACCAATGATACTAGCGGTGGCTGCAACAGAAGAGAACGGTACGGTAAAAGTATATATATTTGTGTGTGTGTGTGTGTGTGTGCGCTAGAAGGGATCATTTAAGGATTCTGTTATGCCCTTTATGGCACACACTAACGTTGGGGTTGGTGTGCAGAGGCATTGTATCTGAAGGAGGCAGAGCTCTGGGGTGCATAAGAGGAGAAGAGCTACTGCACCACCCTGGGGAGTAGATGAAGTGCATGATTCTCTCTGTGCCTGTGTGGTTCTGCAGTCTGGTTTAGTACTGTGGTATTGCCTCCTTCCTTGCTCTCTCTACCCACTTTGGAAAAGTTAGGATCAGCTAGGGTGACCAGATGTCCTGATTTTAT
Organism: Chelydra serpentina; assembly: GCA_037349315.1. Taxonomy (NCBI): domain Eukaryota; kingdom Metazoa; phylum Chordata; order Testudines; family Chelydridae; genus Chelydra; species Chelydra serpentina. The sequence goes on from JBAIAC010000032.1 coordinate 9,212,443, forward strand.
AGGGACAGTCCCGATATTTGGGGCTTTGTCTTAGATAGGCGCCTATTGACCTCTACCCCTGTGCCGATTTTTCAAACTTGCTGTCTGCTCACCCTATCATCAGCTAGTCATAAGCAGCTATTGACCTTCCAGTGCACTAGGGCTGTCTTTATACCCAGCCCCTTGGGACCTTTTTTTTCCCTATTGAGCCACACATTCCAGGCACAATTTTGCCCTAATTGTAGTTTTATTCAGTAGAATTAGTCTGTAGAACCCACACATCCAAACTATATCTCCAGTGGATTAGGCTACTGTTAGCTCCTGAGAATAGGCTATGCAGAGCTCTCATAATCTGCATGCACCAAACTTGCTAGGTTTTGTTCAGCCCTTGTCAAACCTATTACCACTAAAGCACTGTGGGTTTTAAACTGCTAGGTGCACTCTGATCCTGATTCACTTAAGCACATGTGTAACTTGAAGCACATGAATAACTTTACATCAATGAAAAAAAAAGTGCTGAAAAAAGCATTAGGCGATATCTCAGATGTGTACTGGAGGTGTGAAGGATGTGGGGCTGATCTGTAATAATTTATGAATACTGTATGTGATTTGGGATAGTTACGATATCACTTTAGAGAGTTATTGGAATGTTTACTGTATGCATATGTTAATTTAGTTTACTAGCAGGGTGTTACGAAGTTAGCAGGAGAGCTAATAGCTCCAGATAAGCAACCACCTCATAAAGATTGAGGATCATTAAGAGCCAATGTCTGAGCTTTCAGCTGGGAAGACGCTATTCCCGTTCTCCAGACAGAGTTACAAGACTTGTTTTGCCAAGCTCAAGAGATCAAAATGACAATAAACAGTTTAAAAGGTTACTCTAGAACAGTGTTTCCCAAACTTGGGACGCTGCTTGTTCAGGAAAGCCCCTGGCGCGCCTGGCCGGTTTGTTTACCTGCCGCATCCGCAGGTTTGGCCGATTTCGGCTCCCACTGGCCGCGGTTTGCTGTGCCCGCCAATGGGGGCTGCGGGAAGCGGCGGCCAGTACGTCCCTCAGCCCGCGCCGCTTCCCGCAGCCCCCATTGGCCGGGCACAGCGAACCACGGCCAGTGGGAGCCGCGATCGGCCAAACCTGCAGACGCGGCAGGTAAACAAACCGGCCGGGCGCGCCAGGGGCTTTCCTGAACAAGCAGCGTCCCAAGTTTGGGAAACACTGCTCTAGACAGAAGGGAGGCAGGCAGTTGTCAGGGGGCTGTTCCTAGAGAAGAGACTGACACAGAGACAGACTACTGGAAGAGCTGAAGAAGCAAACCTGCCTGGTCCACTGCACAGAGGTGGGGTTTAGAGTAAGATAGCCATGTATGTAGGATGGACATTTTTTTCAAAAGAGGTCTGTCAAAATTTAAGTATATAGGGTCAGATGTATGCCCTTCATTAGAGAGAGCCAGAATATGCTATTCCGCCATACCAAATACCTCTCCATAAGACAGTCAAATGTGAGAAATTACAGCATCACTCTTCAAAAAGATAAAATTTGGCATGGTATAATGATTCTGTAGTTCTTGAAACACTGTCCAAAGATAGCTAAGAGAAGCAGCCTTTCCTTTTTGCATTAAAACCCTTTTTCTTATGTTATGCTTTGTTCTTGCTGTTAAGATTAAACAGTGACTTGGTTTGAGAAGCCTGTGAGGTCACTTGTATTAACCACGTGATCACAAGCTCCCAAAGGGAAGAACCACAGGTGCCAAAACCAGTCAAGCCTCCGGAGCAATCACAGATGGTACATACAGTGCCATAGACTGGAACCTGGTCTAGTGGGAGAATCACAAGATTCCAACCACCGGAAAGAAAGAAAGAAAAAGAGAGAAAGAACATGGGGCCTAAAACCTGAGGGGGTGCAGTCAGAGAGACAAGGTTTTAGGCCCCATGTCCTTTCTTTCTTTCTTTCTTTCTTTCTTTCTTTTGGTTGGAATCTTGTGATTCTCCCACTAGACCAGGTCCCAGTCTGTGGCACTGTAACCATAACAGGGGGTATTGACACTGAAGAACCAGAGATCAGATGCTGGCCTTTGGGCCCAATAAACAAGAATCGCAGCTTTCATTTGAAAAAAGAGGTAAATCTCTAGCCTCTTTCTTTGCAATGATTGCCTTGAAAATGTAAACTTCTTGCTAGGACTGAAAGCAGTATGGGATTCATTTCTGCAGCAGGAAACTGGCACAGGAAAACTAAGGATCTGCCCCCCACCAACTATTGATGGCACGTATCCCAGGGAATCATTCTCCTAACCCTCTGCCAAATCAAAGGCAGACCCTCTGCATAGTGGTGTGATAATCATGGGCAGAAATTGGTTTCATTTGTAGGGAGGCAAGAAATAATTGTTTAGCACCCCAAGCAAAAATACCAAGACGGGCTCTGTTTGTTAAAAACGTCAACCTTCTCTGAATGCAGTCATTACTGCAGCAACCATGGCAGCCCCTATCCAGGGGAAACCCTGTTTTAGTGGAATGCCTTTGCAGTGGCCAAAGCTGACCTTTCAGTGGAAATTCTTGCACTTTTAACTATGGAGTTGCTGCCACCACTCCATAATGATGTCAATTACCAGACATTGATAGATAAAACCTAAAAAAATCTGTAAACTTGGGTAAAATTCCCAAAGGCTTTTGTTGGAGGAATACATTGTTTTAAAATGCCACCTTTTCAGAGAGTAGAGGACTGGGACAATAGAGCTACACTGATTAACGCCACCCGACTATCTGGTCACTAGTTTGTAAGACCTTGTCTATAGTTGCCTAGACTTGTGGCAGCATGTACGGTACATGTAGTGAAAGGCAGGCTGTGTCCACAATCACTGGGGTGTGTTGCTATATGTGGCAGTGAAAGGCTCTAGCAGGGTGGACGCAGTGGAGAAAGGCTGTGGTGAGGAAAATGTAAACCTCTTGCTTTCACCGTGGCAGGGAAAGGCTTCAGGGAGTGGGCCACTACACTGCTGAAATAGCCATGTAGTCGTGGGAGACACTGTCTGGGCATGTAGAGAGCCACATAGAGTATATACCCTGTGGGGATTGAGGCAGACGGGCACTCTACTCACCTGAGCAGTGCCTCACCATCTACACCACTATTTATACCAGTGCTCGCTGGGTGTGCAGTGTCTGTACTCTACACGCCACCGTAAGTATAGACAGGCAGGGCCGGCGCTGCCACTAGGTGACCTAGGTGGTCGCCTATGGCACCAGGATTTGTGGGGCGGCATTTCAGGTCCCTTGGTGGCATTTTGGCGGCCACGCTTTATCTTCAGCCGCCCAGGTCCTCGGGGGCATTTCTGTGGCAGGATCTTCGGCCGCCTGGGTCCTCGGCGGCATTTCGGCGGCAGTTTCTCCCAGAGGTGCCGCCTGGGGTGGCAAAAAAACTGGTGCCGCTCCTACTAGCAGGGCAAATATGTGCACATTTGTGTTCCTATATACATTTCTCAATGAAAAAGCCTTTTTCTGTGTGTCAAAATGAACATTTTTTTCCAGTTGGTTTTTTCTTTACTTTCCTTTTTTGGGGACGAGGGGGAGAAAGGAAGAAAAATGCAAACCTACTCAATATTTTTCACCACTGGTGGGACTTTATTTACCCAACGTCCAGAAAGAACTACGCTGAGGGTTGGATTTTCAGAAGCACCTACCAGCATAAGTCACTTAGGTGCCTTTGGAAATCCCACCCTGATGTAATTGAACCATCATTAAATACTTTCAATAATTACGTCTTACCCCGAGTCAAACAAGTGACACAAGAGTTGATCTTGCAAAACTTACACATTAACTTAACTTTATTCCCCAAAAGAATCCCATTGAAGACAACTGGATTACACACATGAGAAAGTGAAGCATTGCATGCTAAGGGTCTTCAAAGTCAAAGGCTAACTGTCAATCCATCTAGCCTTTTCTTTAACTTCCAAATCCAGATCTACCCTTCCTTTTACAAATTCACACTTTAACACTAGATACAACAAATTCCTGCCCTGAAATTAATAAACGAGGAGGTCATGGTCAAGTTTAGACTTTCCTCCCCTCCTTCTCTCCCATTAAAAACAGCTTTGTAGTGCAATCCAGCCAATATTTATGGTTTTTACAACTGCATGCATCAAATGTAAATTCTGTTTCTAGTCAAGTTACTAATAGTAAATTATGACAGTGACTTCCTCTTGGCTAAGATGTTTAGCAGATAATATTTCATTTGAAATTAATCATATTCTCCCATTTGTTGACTGTGGATGGACATTTTTTTCAAAAGAGATCTGTCAAAATTAAGTATATAGGGTCAGATGTATGCCCTTCATTAGCGAGAGCTAGAATATGCTATTCAGCCATTCCAAATGCCTCTCTATAGGACAGTCAAATGTGAGAAATTACAGCATCACTCTTCAGAAAGATAAAATTTGGCATGGTATAATGATTCTGTAGTTCTTGAAAGATAGCTAAGAGAAGCAGCCTTTCTTTTCCATTAGCCAAACTCCAAAAGGCTGCACATTTATAACATATAAAAAATAGGCCCTCTGACAGCAATAAGATTGCTTAGTGTCTCAGGTTTAAAGAATACTGCTCAAAGAGTGACCAGGAAAAGAAAATAGATTCAGAGACACCCAGTTTCACAGGTGTGGAATGAGAATGTGCTGTCTGTAGTTTCCAGACCCACATACAGTAGCTTGTTGGATGGCTTACACTTGATCCTCAGTGAGAGCTATAATACTGAAAAACATGTTGGGGCAGCATGTAAATCTGTGCAAAATCAAAAGCTTTAGTAAGGGGCAAAAAAAAAAAAAAAAAAAAACTTCCCCCAGCACCAACAACAGGAAACCTAAGAAGGCCACTTTTAAAAGGCTATCCTTCTGGGCAAACTCATTGCTCCATGATACTTGAGTCATAACAGCAAGTTGTCACAAATGAGTGTCATCCTGACCATGTAAGTCAGTGTAATCACATGACGGCATTGTATTGACTCTGAAGAGATTTCAAGATGATTACTGTTTTGCAGGGCTAGCTTCCAGAATGTGCAAAAGCTCAGTCAAAATTTGGGACTGTTCACTGTAATCAGGATGGATGGCACTGAGAACCGTATCAAAATCTCACCTCAAGCAGGAGGTTCTAGCTCACTAGAAGTTTACCATTTATGAACCCAGTTCTGTGGCTGAGGAGACACAGTGCAACTTGGGGAGTGCAAAGAAGTCTTTAAGCCATCTTTGTGCTTCCCTGATCTTGGGCTTACTGCCTGCTAGGCTGATCCCCAGCCCAGGATAAATAAAGCAACTTTCAACCTGTGTTAACTTGTACTGACTGCCTAGGGGATCAGCAGGGTGTAGGAACCCTTTCCGTGACCATGCCTTCTATGTAGGCCATGGAGTGGGTAGGAGATGCAATTTCAGTTCTATACCACCAGAGGATCATCCTATATTGGGCTGACCCTGCCATTGAGGGCTACACTGCTTTTAAGGCCACTTTGCCCTGGTGATGTAGCCCAAGATCTGCGCCTGTTTGGATTTTGGAACAACATAAATCAGTACAGTAGGATCTTAGGATGAACTGGTGGTGTTCTCACCTTCAGCCTGTAGTAGGGTGACCAGATTAAAGGACCCCAAAATCGGGACACATGGGGGAAGCAAAAAAAATGGCCGGAGTTGTCCAAGCAAAAAAAAAAAAAGCAACAACAAAAACCCCATCGGAGTTCTCCGAGCAAAAAACCAAAACCAAACCCCCCCCCGATATCGGGACAAATGGACAAAGGACGAAAAATTGGGACAGTCCCGATTTTATCGGGATGTCTGGTCACCCTAGCCTGTAGTATTTCATTGCCAACTGGGTTATCCTTCTCTGCTCATGTGAAGTGCTCACTCAGGAAGTCTGTACTTATAGTGCTGATAGAGGTAAGTCATGTTGCTGGTCTGGATTTCCATCAGCATACCTGAGATCAGAATCAGGCTTAAGGTCTCTAGAATTTGCTGTCAGAGCACAGCCTCTCTTCACTCCTTCTTCTGAATACTATCAAGGGGTGAAAATCGCAATGTAGGCCTTAATATTTCATTTTTAATTATGATTGGCTGGAAGTGGAATCAATGAGAGAAAAAGGCCAGAGCATAAGATCTGCTCTGCCACTGAAGTGCAGGTGAAACTCTCACACACAAAGAGAAGAATTACATCTATAAATAGGACACTTAAAAAAAATGATCACGGCTTTTCCTTTATCTGTTTTTCACTGATATCTAGTTTCCTCTCATCCTACTTCATCCAATCCCTACCCAGTGAACACTTGTTGACTTGATCCAGTTGTGAATATACAATGGGTAATTTTTGTTGAGCTGTACATACAAACAGTGGGGGTTCTAATACAAGTAGTCCAAGTGAAGTCAAGAGGACTATTCACGTCAGTATAGTGAGCAGGATTTGGCATGTCATTAGTATTTTAACCCCAACCCATCAAATCTCCACACACCCAGCTGACTTTCCTATCAGTCTGGTCTTGCTCTCTCAGCTTGTTGTTCTTGGTTATGAGACTATGAGTTAGTTATGAGTCTATCTCAGACTAGAGCAATGTTGTCTGTGAAGTAATTTGATAATTCCTTGCAGCAGAATGTGCTGTGTGTAGGGGTTAAGTAGAGGACTGGGATTACAAAACAATTTTATGCTCTAGAAAAGTTCTAGGACGTGTGATTTTGCTGCCTCTGTGGCAGAAGAGAGGAAAGCTCTGTTTGCCTCTTTCATGGCATTGACATAAGTCTTCAGAAAATCCTTGAGTCCAATCTTCAGCTGGTGTAAACTGACTTAGCAGCTTCACTGACTTCAACAGCGCCACACCAATTTACACCAGCTGAGGATCTGGCCTTTTGTGTCCAAGTCCATCTGTAGCAGAGCTTGTTTTCTGCCACTAATGCTCTAGTTTTTTCCACTTTTTTGTCACAGGTCATGTTAGAAGCATGACGATCTGTGTGGTTGGTGCAGTGGGAAGGGTCTCTTCAGGGCTAGAGTATTTACAGTGAGAAGGAAGGGTCCTTCTATGAGGGAGGGAACCTTGTGACAGAGGATGTGGAGAAAGCTAGTGTACTCAATGCTTTTTTTGCCTCTGTCTTCACAGACAAGGGCAGCTCCCAGACAGCTGCACTCCGCAGCACGGTATGGGGAGGAGGTGACCAGCCCTCTGTGGAGAAAGAAGTAGTTTGGGACTATTTAGAAAAGCTGGACGAACACAAGTCCATGGGGCCGGATGCACTGCATCCGAGGGTGCTAAAGGAGTTGGCCGATGTGATTGCAGAGCCATTGGCCATTATCTTTGACAAATCATGGCAATCGGGGGAGGTCCCGGATGACTGGAAAAAAGCTAATGTAGTGCCCATCTTTAAAAAAGGGAAGAAGGAAGATCCGGGGAACTACAGGCCAGTCAGTCTCACCTCAATCTCTGGAAAAATCATGGAACAGGTCCTCAAGGAATCAATTCTGAACCACTTAAAGGAGGGGAAAGTGATCAGGAACAGTCAGCATGGATTCACCAAGGGCAAGTCATGCCTGACTAACCTAATTGCCTTCTATGATGAGATAACTGGCTCTGTGGATGAGGGGAAAGCAGTGGATGTGCTATTTCTTGACTTTAGCAAAGCTTTTGATACAGTCTCCCACAGTGTTCTTGCCAGCAAGTTAAAGAAGTATGGGCTGGATGAATGGACGGTAAGGTGGATAGAAAACTGGCTGGATGGTCATGCTCAACGGGTAGTGATCAATGGCTCCATGTCTAGTTGGCAGCCGGTATCAAGTGGAGTGCCCCAAGGGTCGGTGCTGGGGCCGGTTTTGTTCAATATCTTCATCAACGACCTGGAGGATGGTGTGGACTGCACCCTTAGCAAGTTTGCAGATGACACTAAACTGGGAGGAGTGGTTGATACACTGGAGGGTAGGGATAGGATACAGAGGGACCTAGACAAATTAGAGGATTGGGCCAAAAGAAATCTGATGAGGTTCAACAAGGACAAGTGCAGAGTCCTGCACTTAGGACGGAAGAATCCCATGCACTGCTACAGACTAGGGACTGAATGGCTGGGCAGCAGTTCTGCAGAAAAGGACCTAGGGGTTACAGTGGACGAAAAGCTGAATATGAGTCAACAGTGTGCCCTTGTTGCCAAGAAGGCTAACGGCATTTTGGGCTGTATAAGTAGGGGCATTTCCAGCAGATCGAGGGACGTGATTATTCCCCTCTATTCGGCACTGGTGAGGCCTCATTTGGAGTACTGTGTCCAGTTTTGGGCCCCACACTACAAAAAGGATGTGGATAAATTGGAAAGAGTCCAACGGAGGGCAACAAAAATGATTAGGGGGCTGGAGCACATGACTTATGAGGAGAGGCTGAGGGAACTGGGATTGTTTAGCCTGCAGAAGAGAAGAGTGAGGGGGGATTTGATAGCTGCTTTCAACTACCTAAAAGGGGGTTCCAAAGAGGATGGATCTAGACTGTTCTCAGTGGTAGAAGATGACAGAACAAGGAGTAATGGTCTCAAGTTGCAGAGGGGGAGGTTTAGGTTGGATATTAGGAAAAACTTTTTCACTAGTAGGGTGGTGAAGCACTGGAATGGGTTACCTAGGGAGGTGGTGGAATCTCCTTCCTTAGAGGTTTTTAAGGTCAGGCTTGACAAAGCCCTGGCTGGGATGATCTAGTTGGGGTTGGTCCTGCTTTGAGCAGGGGGTTGGACTAGATGACCTCCTGAGGTCCCTTCCAACCCTGAGATTCTATGATTCTATGATTCTACAGCTTGGCTTTCTGATTAGGGAAAGATTTTTATTTAAAGGTTTGGAATTTAGTTTTCTGTAAGTTTGGGAAATAACTAGCTCAAAATCTTACACTCTCCAAATGTTTGCAAATATTTCAGTGCTCACACTGCAAATCTGTAGACATGAAACATAATTGAAAAAAGAACTTTTTGTTCTGAAACTGTTTTCTCAGTCATAAACCCTGCATTCAGCTTGCCCATGTTCAGTTAGTTACTGTTTTCACTCCAAGTATGCAATACAGCATCAAATAAGACATACAGTCTATTACAATTCTTCTTTTTGGTTTCACATAAACAAAACTGATACATATAGTCAGTCACAGTTACTATTTTTTTTAACTGCTTATGATGAAATTGTGGCCATGAATAGCATAAGGGCAGGCAGCTTTAGACTTTACTGACACTGAAGGTTTTGTAATTTTCTTATTCATTTACTTGAACTATAAATAGAACATCGTACTGTAATGCTTATTCATGATGACAGAATATACAACAGTCTATATGCCTGGGTTCTGGCACTAAACAGCAGCCAGATAAATGTTGGTAGTTCTTGTATGAGCTATTAATGATTCAAGGGTTAGATACATTTGCTGTTGTGGGTGGTATTGACATAAGCAAGACTGGGATAACCATGATCTCTTTTGGTATAATAGAAACTATCACTAAATTACTTTGCATTCAGTTCCACGCATGTCTAGAAATCCTATATCATTTCTGGTATCTAGGAGAAATTCAAATTGTCGACAATGTGTGGCATGATGTTAGGAAATGTGGTGGTCTAGTCTAAAAATACAAAAACACGTATATCGTGTATAGTTGATAGCTCTCAGTATCACTAAGCATAGAGGAAATGCTCCATCTCAAGGACGTATACTATATTCCCAAACAAGTACTTATATAGATAAAATTAAGACCATTGATTTATGAGTTTGTAAACCCTGCATGAGTCCATGCAGATCTTTCAAGTATATACAATGTGAACATAACAAACTAAAATTAGCTATGGAATGGCTATAGATGGGGAATTTAGCCAACTGAGTGGTATTACAAAGGTGTTCCTCAGCTGAGTTCCTACGTCTGAAAGCTCTTATTCAGTGGGCTGCAGCAGTCTATGTATTAACTAATTTTGAAAATTCAATCTCATTAATTTTTAGAAGCTGTTTGATCTCCCTTCTATACAATTGGCCTTAATTACATCATATAATGGGCCCACATATAATGCTGTTCACATGCGACCTCAAGCCTTTTGGTTCTGGGGTAGACTTATTTTTTTGCCGTACATCTTCCTCTCGCAGTGAGACAGGATGCCTGTCACAATTAGAAAAGACCCTAAAATTCAGACCCAAATTTGGAATGTCCTAATGTCAAGGCAGCTGTATGTTATTGCAGCCGCCAGTGGCACCATAGGGTTGCTGGAGCACAGGAGAGCTTGGTCCACATCACCGTTTTTGTCTGCACATGTCAGAGCTGAGTGGGTAGCACAGAAGCCTCTGCAGCAACCCTGTGCTACTAACTAGGGATTCCCCGTCAACGGGAATCTCCAGCTGGGCTGTGACCAGTGCTATTCCTGCTTCTTTCCAGACGAACTATTCAGAGACCTTCTCTAGGTAAAATACTCGGTGATTTATTTACAAAGTTAGCTCCCACCATCTTTATAGATTGCGCAGCAGCTTTCACAGTGTCCTGGGACTCCGAGGCTCCTGAGCAGGGGAGGGAGTAGCGGGGAAAAGACAGAGACAGACCGTTTGTCTGACAATCCGTCTGTCTGTCTATCACTCTCCTTTTTCCTCCACCCTCTTCACACGTCTTTCCTGTGCCTTTGTACCTTCTAATTTAGCTTGTAAATCTCTCCAGTCTATCTTTGATCTATCACTTTGGCACATGCCCATATTCAGGTGTGTGTGTGGGCAAGTAACTGAAGTTGCAGTGATCAGAGTGCTGAATCAACGGGTGTTGCCTAGCACTCTGTTACATGAACATTTAAGTCAGGTTTAAGTCTGCTTTGGGCTTCCAGAGTGGCATGAAACAGACTTAATAGGACTGAGGATCTGATAGGTGGTGTTTCAGATACTTTGGTCTGCTAGCAGTGTGTCAATGCTGCCTTTTTAATAGCAGCTACTGTATTTTTCTACACATTTTAGACACAAATAAGTCGGTCCCAATATGTTTTAAGACAACATTGTCAAATTTTGGTGCCTAAAATTTTAGAGAAGATAAGCATGGACAGCTCTCATTGAAGGCAGTTGGAGCTCATTACCTCTGAAATTCAGGCTACCTCTGAAATTCAGGCTACAGTTTAGCCACCCAAGTTTGGAGATGTTGGCCTGAGTGACTTACCCAAGAACACCAGGTTGATTCAGGAATCAAAATCATGTCTCCTGATTTACAATCCCAATGACATCTTTGCCCTGAAACTTATGAAGAATTTTGGCATATTATATTCTCAGGATCTAAAATAAGATAGTTGAATTATGAAGTTTTGCCATTAAATGCTTTGGTGACTGGTTCACCTCCACTAATAACAATATAAATAAATAAATGAATGAATTAAACGAGATTTTTCCCATCTTACTATGTTTTCTATTTGAAAATCTCTTTGGGTTCATAAAAATGTAAAATGTACGGATATAAAATAAATAGAGGGTACCTGAGCTAAAGGACTTACCTGGGATAAAGACAACTTGAATCTTATAGTTCAGTATGTTACTAAAGACATAGATGAAGTCCCCTAAATGTAAGAGTTTGGAGATTATTGGAATTCCTGCCTGACCAAATTAACTTCTCCTCACAGATTCAGTATTTCGTTGGGAGGTAAGGGGTGCAATGGCTAGTTATTGCTATGGAAAGTCTTCTCTCTATCTTCATCCCTGAAGGACAAAAGGTATATATTCTCTCTCTCTCTCTCTCTCTCTCTCTCACACACACACACACACACACACACACACACACACACACACACACACACACACACACACACACACACACAAATAAAGAGAGAGAGAATGAAATTGAGCATAAAGGTGTAAAGATTCCAGAACCAATAAAATAGCAACTGCGTTTGACTGAATGCATGCTAAATCTTTATGGATCCCTAGTGGCAATGCAATGCCAAGGGTGGAGCTGGAAAGAAGCTTAGGTGGCTCTGTGTTCTAGGAGCTTATTTGCTCTTTACTCCAACAGACCATAAAATCAGTATTTAGTGATCTAGTATATTTGGAGATTCTAAAATCCAACAGTATATATGTGGAATCAGATTTAAGGTCCCAGTTATGTGGGGTATTGACCATCATTTTCCATTGAAGTCAATGAGATTGGAAGGAACTCACAGGAAAAGTTCACCAATCTCACAGAATCAGTCTTCCATTACAGTACATTGGGTTATTATATGTGGGAAAGGGTTAAGTCAAAAGGGAATTACTATTCTCTTGGATTGATTTCATGGATATAAATTTCTGAGCTTTTTGTGTCTGAATAAGGAGTGGGGTTTGGCTAACTGTGAAGAACTGCGCCATTATTTATAGCTATGATAAATGTTGTTTGACAGTTGAGTTTGGTAACCTGTTATGAAAGATGCCAGATTATAATTTTGGCACTTAAAAAAATTAGATGGTGTCCACATCAGAATTCACATTCATATGTTTTTGTATATTTCAAACAGCTCAGTTACCGTGTCATTTCTTATTTAAGACCATTTTGGTAAAAACCTGTAAGTAAATATTATTTGGAGAAGCAGTGGATGGCACTGTTGGATTATAATTATAAGGCAATAAAGGATGGAAATCTTAAATTATAACATTTCAAAATAATACACAAATTTTAGTAGTCATTTCTCAAGAGGCACAAATTGGAGTTAAGCCTGCTAAATTGTTGCGAATGTCACAGTTAGTTGGGGATAGATTGGGGAGATGCTTTATTATAAAGGTTTTGGGATAAAGAAGTTGAAGGGAGTACATAACCATTTTGATTCCAATATTTTGATCACCCCAGGATTATTGCTGATAAAGGCCTCTTTTAGTGCTGAGGGATCTAGCTGCCTGAAGGAAGGCTTGGTTGATAGTTGGACTAATGGCAGCAAAGAGTCATACTGAGATGCTGGAAAGACATTACTGCTCTGGTTGAGCATGCTTCTGCTAGATGACTTTCAGTGAGAACGAGGAATTGAAGGGACTATGCCAACATTTAGAAACCAGTTATGGACACAGATCGAACAGGTGAAATTCACCCCTATGTGCAGCACAGCTCTATGCAACACTTATGTTCTACTTAGTCCTTTTGTCCTAAGAGGAACTTAGCCGTGGGAAAAGCCTTGCGTGACACTCTGTACAGGGGCGAACGTCGCCATGGATGAATCTTCCTTCTTAGAAATGCTTGTCATTCATTGTTTTCTTTGGTAACAGTTGCAACCAACCTCATGTTGTGCTATGGATGGGAATTTTCCCAGAATTACAAGGGTTTGGTTTCCTGTTTTTCTGGTAAAGGGAAGAGAGAGTAGTTCACATTGCTTAACTAAGTAGAAATTTGGGGTTGGGAGTTATTGGGAGCACTCTTCTCGGTTGGGTTTCTGGTGCTAGTGTCAAAATAATTTGTACTTTATTATGTTTTATTAAGAATCTTTAAACAAAATAATAATAAAGTTGTGTAACTTGCCAGAGTATGGGGCTTCCTCTTTTCCTTTACAGCTGTGATACTAACTGTGACAGTAGTAGTCTGTCATGAGGCACAGCCTAATGACAGGAGACACAGGAGTCACAATCCCTTCTTTGCTCCCAGGGAGAAGTAAACTGCTTCTGGCCCTTTCCAGTAGCAGGTTATACCCCCACATCAGAGTTCAATTGCACTGGTGGGTGTGTTGAGAAGGTAGAGTCGAGGTTCTGCCCATTCCCTGCCCCACTTCCCCACCCAGCTGCACATGGAAAGGAAGAACTAGCCGCACAACCTTTGCTTTGCACTCACTCCTGCATCTGCAGTAGAGATACAGGGAGCACCCAGAGAGGATTGGAGGATTGGGTGTGTCTTAGCCCTGGTTTAAACTTAAAAGTTAGGTCAACACAGCTATGTCAGTCAGGAGTGTGAAAAAACCACATCCCTGACCCACACAGCTACATCAGCCTTACTCACAGTGTAGGCACAGCTATGTCAACAGAAGAATGCTTCTGTCAATGTAGCTAACTTCATTCAGGAAGGTGGTGTTCCTATACTGATGGGAAAAGCCCTTCTGGCGGTGTAGGCTGTGTCTACATTTCAAGGTTATGTCGGCATAGCTGCTCCCACTGACTACACCAGGATAATCTCCATAGTGAAGACAAAGCCTTACTTCCTTTCATGTCTCTGTGTAGTGCCAGGCCATAATCTGGTGTTAACATTGTAAAGTAGATCAGAAATGTGCTGTTCAAGCTGAGCTACGCATGGTAGCTAGCTGGGATTCAAATAAAAAACAAACTAAATCATACTGTTTGGATACCAAACCTGGCTGCCCCCAAGTTTGTTTTTTTTAGGTGGGAGGAGATGGAATGCTGGCACCATGAGAAGAAGAGGAAAGAAACTACAAGGGAAAAAATTATCAGGACAGAAGATGGGGTGGCAGTGGTGTGATGGAGGAAAATACCTGCTGAACTAGCCATGACAAGAAGCAACTGCTTCCAGTAGAATTCTGAAGTAGAGGAAGGAAGCCAGAGATTCAGAGGTGGTCCAGAGAGCTGGGGAGGAGAAAAAGAGAGAGAGAGAGAGCAGACATAGGGAAGACAGGTCAGAGGATTGGTGGCACACACACTGAACATTCCATCTAGCTCCTGTTCTTATCACAGCAGCATATTATCATTACAGCATCTGTGAAATGGAAGCCCATGCAGTGCGGGGGATTGAGTGTGTGTGTGGGGGGGTTAACACAAACAGATGTTGAATGGGAGTAAAGTTACAAATACAAAATAACATTCATTTTTTACAAAATAGTAGGAAGTGTGATGAAGGAAACCAAATATAGTTGGAGGAGCAGAGAAGGAAGAGGAAAGGAGAGGGGGTTTAAGGAGATGTTGAAGCGGGGATCAGGAAAGCTCTCTCTCCTTTAAGTTCATATGGCATTGGAAATAACTACATATAGTTAAGAAATGCTAACATATGGCACTCATATAGCATATGGCACTAAAAATAGTTAAGAAACACACTTGTATTGCAGCCAATTGCTGCCCTCAGTTGCATGGGTGTAAGTGAGGATAGGATTGATTTAATACAAGAATATTTCTCAGGCTATTCTGAATGTCAAAAATTAAAAGAGGTTGCTTCCTGCTCTCTCCCATCGTTCCTTAGAGCCTCTCTCCTTTTCCTTCCACACCTGTGTCACTCTCAGTTCAGTACCCAAATAAACAGAGTTGGGTAGGATAGTGGTACCAAAAGATTTTTTTCCACTAAACTTTGCCTGGTTTTGAGTTCATAATCAGCCTGAGTCAAAGCTCAGTAGAATTAAGGGAAATATTCCTATTCAATTCAATGGCTTTCATATGGCCCATAATGTCCATAAAATTGGAGCGTAGTTGTAGCTGTGTCGGTCCCAGGATATTAGAAAGAATTTCTGTCAGCGAGCTAGACAAGCTTTCAAGCCACACACAGCTCTTCTTCAGGTCTATATGACTTGAAAGCTTGTCTCTCTTACCAACAGAAGTTGGTCCAATAAAAGATATTACCTCACCCACCTTTCTCCATAAAATGAGAGCAATTTTAAATTTTTTTAAAAGAATTGAGTTTCATCCGAATACTTTTCTCCATCTGGAGGTTAAAAGAACAGAAAAAACCAACAACTTCTCTTGCTCCAAAAGTGTCACTGCCATAGAAGGGGATGCTCCTCTCTCCAGAAGTTACATGGGTCAGTGAATTCTGCACAAGGATGGAAGCTTGAAGATCCTGAGTTCTATTTCCAGCTCTGCCGATGACTGGCCTTTATAATAATTTGCATGTGTATAGCATTTAGAAAGCTATTGTTTATTGGTATATACAGTACTGTCTAGAAGTCCCAACTAAGATTGGGGCTCATTGTGCTAGGAGTTGTATATAAACATAGTAAGAGAGAGTCCTAGTTCCAAAGAGCTTATGATCTAAATGGGCAAGAGAGACAAAGGGGAAAGGAAAGGAAGTAGTATTATCCTCCAGAGTGAAAAATCCAGTTTGGTGGCCTTTGGGAAATACTGCAAGACTTTGCACTTTGAGAAAGCTTTTCCACTACAACCAGATTGGTATTTACCAGAACAATCACCCATCTGCCCCAATAAACAGAAACATCAATAGAATAAAAACTACCCCAAATAAGTGAGCGGCATACAACACTGATTTGGTTGACTTAATGTACTCTCTCTACACGCACATGCATCATACATCATTTGACAGCTTATTATGTCTACTTCAGGATGAGGTCTGATGTGGAATTGTCAAGTGGTGCTATTACCATAGAAACGGGAATAAGCAATGACACCATCATCACAATAAAATGACCACTTTGAAATATTTGCATTCATTTCTGTTAGTTTAATGACTCTATGTATTATTTCAAGATGTAAAACTGGATTTCTTTGTAACCTCAAAGCATCACAACAATAATCTAAAGGGTAAAACAAAAATATAATAATACATTTATACAGGTATCATTGAAATGTAATAGTGCTGGTGACATTTCTAGTCAACTTCATTATCATTGTGTTCATCATTATGATCTCTGTTGAGAGTGTGTGGGTTACTAGAGCCTTCATTGCCTTGATATGCACACAGCTCTGTGCAGGGAAGATTGTTCTGACTACAGACACAGTTGATTGTGCAGCAAACCCTACTGGTATAGGCACAAATGAGGTCTTGTAAAAGCTCAGATGCAGCGAAGCCCTCGAAAAATACAGGCAGTAGTTCATCATCCCCATTTTTCCATCCACGTTGCAATGAGATCCAATATCTGGTTTATGTATGTGTGAAGATATCCAAATCTTTGTTTGCCAAGATGCTTTTTTGACACACTTCAAAATTATTGTCACATAGTGGGAGTTTGGCCAGTGACTTATCCTTTTTGATGGCTAGACTGAGGCACAAGCAATTCCGGTCTCTGTCCATTGCTTTTACTTCCTTGCTGTGGTCACAGCACTGCTACCAACTTCCTTGCTGCAGAAATTGTGGCTTGTCCATCACTCTCTCCCAGTTCAGCAAGATCTCTGAAGCAGTAAGCTTCCTTTCTTTCGACAACATTAAACACAGATTTTCCCCCCCAATACCAAATAGGGATGACAGAGAGCCACAGTCTATTAATGCGTATGTGACTGGGTGCCTGTTATGGACCACACTGATAGTGCCACACTCAGGGCAGATTGCAAGAAATAGGGCAGAAAATCCCCAAAGCTGGTGATTTACCCCATAATTAGATTCACCAAACCAGTAACAAAAGAGCTTATGTAGTACCCAACCAGTTAACCAGAAGCCAAACACAGTCCCCTTTAGGCATTCCAGCCCTTAGCTCTCATCCAAACAACCAAGTCTAATATAGTGAGAGGTTATTGAAAACCCATTTCACCATATGTGACGTTCTTTCTAATCCCAAAGGATCAGACACGTATCCCCAGGTCAATATGAATCTCAGATCTTACCCAAATATCATACTGTCAGCCAAGCCTTAGTAAACTAACTAAACATTTACTAATAAAATAAATGAGTTATCAGTGGTTAATAGATCATATACATACAAATTGATGGAATAGACTGCTGGCTTGTAAAGTCTCTCTAGTAACTTCCAAAAGATTGGAAGAGCCTCAGTCCATGGTTCAAGATGCTCCTTTTTGTTGTAAATCCACAGTCCAGAGAATTAGAGCAGGAAAGAGGCAAAATTGAGGTGTCTCAGGGGTCTTTTATATCCTTTGCCATGTGCATGGAAATGTTCTGTCCCAAACAAAGCCCACAGCCCCTGTGTGTGGAAATGTACTGGTCCCGTTGACTGAAAAACAGGAGCTAAAATTAAAGGAGGCCCAAACTCTTCGGTCTCAGGTTCGTCCCCCACCCGTATCTGTCACCAGGGGTTTGTATTCCCAGATAAAACTCAACAAAATACAGGTACAAACAGATTTATTAAAGAAAGATGGCAAGGACTCCCGGGATAAACAAGGTAAACAGGTAAGAACAAGGCAGATGATAAAACAAGGCAGGCTGTAACAATAAGGGACTGTACACATAGACAGATGAGGATTACAATACCATTTCTGGCAGCTTGACTGATGTCTTCTCCTTCTTAGGATGGCACAGCACAGCAGGGCTGCTGGATCCCTCAGACAGAAACAGGAATCTCGGACCAGGATCAAAGAGTGCTCCTTCAGGTAAACTGTTAAATCCTTCCCACTCCCTATCCTGCATTGTTGTGTGTGTAGTAAGCGGATCCTATAGAAGGTGGATCAGGTGTGTGTAGGAATGTATATCCCCTATTTCAGGTAACCCTTGTGGGGTGAATGGCCTACCCTCAATCACTGAGTTTGTCTCAACCATGCACTACCACTCAGATGGGCAGCCCCATTCTGATCTAATCACTGCCTTATATAGACACCCTGTCAGTAGGCAGATTAGATGACTGACAGCTACTGCCATTTCCCGCCAAAACAGAAAAAGGCACCAAACTGGAGCTAGGAGGGAACAAGAAGGCTTACCAAGATGGATGCCTAGTTGTCCTTTAGAGGGATCCAAGATGGCCTTATGATTTCTCCCTCTACAGTCCAAGATGGAGTCCAGGGTCACATGAGAATATCACATGCACCTACATATTTGGCTGAATTACAGGGGGTTCCCATTGGCTCCTTGCTGTCTGAAGCATTTGCAGAAAGAGCTATCTGGACAGGATGAGTTTCTTCAATGGCCCATTGTAAGAGTGGAGTGTCCTTGATAGGCTATCAACCCGTAGCTGTCTAGCCCTAATGTAAATTCTATCCCAGGGGGTGTCACCTAGGAATACAACACATTTCTATGATACAAGTACATAGTCAATATTCATAACTTCAGATACAAAGATAATACATGCATACAAACAGGATAATTATACTTAGCAAATCATAACTTTTCCATTGACACCTTATATGACATACTTCGTGCAAGATTTGTTGCAATTATGTAACAGTGGTAGCAACGATGATACAAAGAGTCATCTTTGTTATACACAGCATCACAGCGTGTACAGTAGGAAGTATGTTGCAGAAGTCATGAGTGCATCACAAATTGCATGCTTAGGTATGAAGCGATGCTTGTCAATTGTACTGGTATGGTGCCTGTTACAATACACATATTTTCTATGTGTTGCAGTTTTGGAAGGTAGTGGACAGCAAGGACCAGAACATTTGTATCAGGTGATCTAATTACTATGGTTCCTTTGATACCAAGAGATCCAAAAGCCATATTAGCATATATAGCAAGCAGAAGCATCCTTGTGTCTGCTTCCTCTTGAATATTGTACAAATCTTGGGCTTCTTGAACACCTCTACTGGTGATGGACTTTGCTAATTCACCATTGGAAAAGCAAGGAGTTTTGTGTTGGGTGTGCTACTACACTCTTGGTGCATTTGAACCATACTTTCACAGACCAAGTGATTGTTGGATGCCATATTTAGAAACTTCTTCCATGTAGGCACAGGGCATCCATCAATCGTCTGGTATTTCTTGCATCCAACTTTATATCCTGTGCAGCACTGTCTTTCTGCAGTTTTCAGAGTGTTACCATTGTCATATCTGTCAAAGACCTAGGCCTCTCTACATTACCTTTTAAGTCAATGTAAGTTATGTTGCTCGGGGTGTAAAAAACCACCCTTCTGAGCGACGTAACTTACATGGACTTAATACAGTGTCTACACCGTGCTATGTATGTTGGCGGGAGATGCTCTCCCTTCAACATAGCTTCCACCTCTTGTTGAGGTGACTTAATTATATCGACTGGAAAGTTCTCTCCTGTCGACTTATCATGTCTTCACCAGACCCGCTAAATCGACACCGCTGCATCAATCGCAGCTGATATAGCTCAGTAGTGAACACAAGCCCCGGAATACAGAATTAGCTTTGATGTATCCTTTTAGGACCTGCCTGAAATACTCAGAAGCCAATTAATTGAATGTATGGAATTTGTCTCCCGCCACCATCTGTGTGAAATCCATGGCATCTGTGATATACACTGTGGTTTCTTTGTTGCATGCTCTTAGCTCATGGATTCTTTTAGTTTGATATACCAGCTGGTGCCCTAATTCAGCTTTGTCAATTCTTCTCATTGTTCAGTCAGCATGGAAGAGGGACATAGGCCCAGGTCCTATTGGATGACTAAGAACAGTTGTCACTGAAACATCATCTCTGCATCTTGCTAAGAACTAGATTCTGTGGAAACAGTTGCTGGACTGATCGCTGCTGTGATTGTCCCTCCCCTGCCAGTCTTCAATTTGCTCTTCATGGCCATGTCAGCAAATGTTCTGATGCCAGATTTCTTTACTGGGCTGAGAAGCTACATGTCCCATCAAAATCAAGTCCAGGTCCCACATCTCGCTATTTGTTCTTCATCAATATCTGCTATTTTCAGTAGAGAGACTTGTACATCTCATGTTACATGCAGTCCAGTAGTTTAAAGCTCAGGATGCAGCCTTAGCACTTTAGATAACATTGTAGACAGTTCTGTAGCATGAAAACTTAATATTTGTGCTTCTGGAGTAGCTGAATAGACCATGTAATCACATATGGCTAATGCCATAGGAAAATACCACTCTCTCCCCACATTTCTAATGTACCTATTTATATTATTTGTATAAAACTCCACCAGGATAAATGTTTTCTTATTGACAGTTGATGATCAGTTTATGCTCTGAAGCTGCTATTCTTCATCCGTCTGAGAGTTAGGTTTATGGAAGACTAAGTCATAAACAAGCCTCAGTGTGTAAGGGTACGTCTATACTTACCTCCAGGTTCGGCGGTAAGCAATCGATCTTCTGGGATCGATTTATCGCGTCTTGTCTAGGCGCGATAAATCGATCCCGGAAGTGCTCGCCGTCGACACCGGTACTTCTGCTCCGTGAGAGGAGTACGCGGAGTCGACGGGGGAGCCTGCCTGCTGCACGTGGACCCACGGTAAGTACCTTGTAGTTCGAACGTAGGGCTAGTCTACACTTACCAGCTCTGTCGGATGCGTCGGATCAATCTTCTGGGTTCGATTTATCGCGTCTTGTCTAGACGCGGTAAGTCGAACCAGGAAGTGCTCCCCTGTTGACGCTGGTAATCCTGCTCCATGAACTGAGCAGGCAGAGTCGACAGGGGGAGCCTGCGCGCCGCGGTGTGGACCAGGGGTGAGTACTTTGAAGTTCGAAATAAGATACTTCGACTTCAGCTACGTTATTTACGTAGCTGAAGTCACGTATCTTACTTCGAACTTCAGGGCTAGTGTAGACCAGCCCTTAGATACTTTGACTTCAGCTACGTTATTCACGTAGCTGAAGTTGCGTATCTTAGTTCGAACCGGGGGGTTAGTGTGGACCAGCCCTAAGATTCATTGTAACATGCACTATCACGCTCTGTCAGATGTCAAACATGTCAGGACACGTGGTGCATCCATAGCCTGGTTCATACGTAGACCACATCACTGCACAGGTGGAAGGCCACCATGGCCAGTTGCTCATTGCAAGCCATCTATCTCTTCATGTTCACAAACTCTGCATACCACCCTGAGGTGGAGGCATAACCACCTTGTGCTCTGTCTTCCAGAACTCTGACATGATTTCAGGGGCTGTAGTAGCTCCACATTTTTTTGGAGTTTGCTGTACTTTCATAGGCGTAGGAACTTCTTGGCTCGCTAGGGCAGCAATATCTCACACAACCTGATTAAAAGTTATATCACTATCCCTCCCTCACATTCTAGCCCTACCAAACTTTTATAGCCTCCCTGCTCCTGCAGCCTTGGTTACCTTTGTAGTTTTCATATAGATTTTCTGTGCATGAGCCTACACACAAGAAGATGACCTGAAAATCGATGCCACGCAAAACGCTTAGTGATGTGCGTATTAGTCACTTGACTTTCTAAAATTTATACTTGTGCCAGTTGTTTGCAGAGAAACTGGGGTGCTCTTCTGCTTACTATACTTTCTCCTTTATAAAATCTTAGTCACATTCTTAGTCAGACCACCCCCAAATGAAAAATTCTGCCCCCAGACTTCTCATCTGTGTTTTATGCAACCTCCAGAGTAAGCATGTTTCATTTATGCACCTTACAGCTCTTCATTAGTCAGAATGTTCTGATAAATCACATCTTTGCTCCTTTCTCCAGAGTAATGGAATGAGTGGGGAGGGCTGTAGCATCCATCTCCAGTAACAGGGCTCAGGAGAGAAAATGCAAATGATAGATTCCTTCGTATTGCGAGGTGAGGAAACCAGAGGTATTTTTGGTGTGTTTCTTTGTTAAAAAGTCTTTAGAAGTTAACTCCGAATGGGAGTTGAATGGCTAACTGCTCTTTGTACTTTAGAAAATCTCCCTCATATTACACAGAAGGTTCCTGCTTCTCTCTCACTCCCACCATGCCTCAAAACCTAGAACTCCCTCCCTTTGCTTCAGGTTCCCATCCTTCTCTCCTGTCTCTCACTTTGCACCTGTTCTGCATTCAGGAATTCTATCCCCTCTCTCTCTCTGTTTCAGTTTCTCAAATCCTTTTTTCTTTGCCCTGCTTATTCTCTCATTTGCGAGGTTCCCTCTTTTCCAGGTGCCCTACATCAACAGAAAAGCCCCCCTCATAACAGCACAGCACATTCCCAACTCGCATCTCACTGTAGCCACAATTACACACTCATTAGACCATAGCTATTCCCTTCTTTTGGTTCCCTAATGCTACTACTTCTATTCACCTTTAACTATTATCCTCCGACTCTGTTTGCAAGCCCACCACATCAATTGCATGGAAGAGGGGGGAAGAAATGTGCCTCCTCACCAGCATCGGAAACCTGCAATTCCAGGGCGACTTTTCAGTTCAAGAAGATGAAGGAAGAATATTCTATTCCTCTAATAATCTTCAGTCTTTACATAACATTTTCTACAATTAAATTAATCCATGTTATGACTAGTCCTTTCTGATGTTTTCCCGATCATAACGTGAGATTTTTCCACTGGAGTTGACTGGTTTATATTCCCCGGTGAGCAAAGTGGAATGTCATTAATGAAAATTTCATCAAAGTGAATTCTTTTAAATCACAGATAGAAATTAGTATGCAAGAAATGAATTTATGAGCTTCATGTATACTTGTCCCTTTCAGTGGAGGCACATTTTGTCGATTTCACAGTTCTCTCTTTAGAGTTACCACAAGTGATTTCGATTTTACAAAAGCACATACAATTATTTGTTTACATTTTAGACTAAAAGCAACTCTATGCCAAAAGGTGCCCATTCAAAGCACTGGGAACGCTTGACATATATCACTATAACATACGAGCTATGACATAGAGTCATAGAGTTTAAGGCCAGAAGGGACCATCAGATGTCTAGTCTGACCTCCTGTATATCACAGGCCACCAGCACCACCCGGCACCCGCACACTAAACCTAACAAGCAAAATTAGACCAAAGTATTACAACCCTCAGGAGATGAAAACTATTATGTGCCACAGGCAGAGAATAGGAAGGACCGAGGTGCACTAGTGCCTGAGGCCCCTTGGATGGCAGGAAAATAAGTGAGATACGCCTAGATAGTCCCAGCAAGTGACCTGCACCCACACACTGCAGAGGAGGGCAAGCTGCCCCCCACATCCCACAGGGTCACTGCCAATCTGACCTGGGGAAAAATTCCTTCCTGACCCCACATATGGTGAACAGCTAGACTCTGAGCATGTGAGCAAAACTCAACCAGCCAAGAACCTGAGGGAGAGAAAATGCTCGATGCCACCTCAGAGCTCTGGACCTTCCCATCCAATGTCCCATCTCCAGCTGTGGGCATCCCTGATGCTTCAAAAGAAGAAGATAAACACACACAGTGAGAAACCTTGGGGCGTGGGGTAGGAAATCCCTTCCTGACCTCTGCATGTGGCTGGCTGAAACCCTGAAACACGAGCTTTTACTAAGATAAGACATACATTGGAAATGAGCCCTGCCCTCTGCCATCACAAGCAACCCCATGAGTCACTCCAAGCAGCAGAGCTGCTCTCTCCTCTCACCCTGCAGACATGTCACTTAGGGCCTGAATCAGTAAGTTACTTAAGCCAGTAGCGTAGCTGGGGGGGGAGCAGGGGAAACGGCTGCTCCCCCCAAGCACATTTTCCAAAAGTGGCGCCTTTAATTTTTGAAAGGGTGGAAACGGAGTGGACGGAGGTGGAGCGACATCCCCCACTGGTCCCACCAAGAGCCTGCTGCTGGCCTGGGTGAAAGAACCCAGACTGGCAGCGGGCTGAGAGACCCCTGCTGGCAGGAGCCCGCGGGGGGAATCCTAGAGCGGCAGCTGGCTGAGCCGCTCAGCCCACCCTGCTCTGGGATTCCTCCCCACGGGCTCCTGCCAGCAGGGGTCCCGCCGCTCGCCCCACCAAGAGCCCGCTGCTGGCCTGGGTGAAAGAACCCAGGCTGGCAGCAGGCTGAGAGACCCCGGCTGGCAGGAGCCCATGGGGGGGATCCCAGAGCAGGGCGGGCTGAGTGGCTCAGCCAGCTGCCGCTCTAGGATTCCCCCCGCTGGCTCCTGCCAGCAGCGGTCCTGCCGCTGGCCTGGGTTTTTTCACCCAGTGGGTGGCGCCTTTTTTTATGTGTTCGCTCCTCCTGGTGTTAGAACCTGGCTACGCCACTGACTTAAGCATGTGCCTAACTTTAAGCATTTGGGACTGCTCACATACTTACTTACAAATTAGGCGCATATTCAAGTATTGGGGCCTTACAGCCCAGTTCAGCAAAGCACGTAAGCACATGCTTAACTGTAAGCACGTTCATAAATCCATCCCAGTTCAGGAAAGCACTTAAGCATGTGCTTAACTTTGAACGTGTTCTTACGTCCCACTGACTTTAAGGCTTAACACTAAGCATGCACTTAAGTGCTTTGCTGAAATGGGGCCTTAATTACCAGTTAAGTGACCAATACAGCTTAAAACCTTCACCTCATCTCCCCACCAGAAAGAAATCCCACCCTCAAACAAATCAGTCCTCCACCAATGCCAGCTCAGATGGGTTTGGCAGCATGCCCAGATGAGAAGGAGAGACCACATCTCTGGCAGGTTGTGTGTGTGTGTGTTTCTTTTTAAAATAGTGGCTATTGAAAACTGCTCACGGATTTGGAATATAAGAATAAGTGCCGCGGGAGGTATATTAGTAGATAGAGAGCAGATGAGGCAGTCAAAGGTGTTTGATAAATGCAGTTTACCATACTGTTTTGTGGATTCTCACATATATAATCACCCCCCACATATGTGGCATATATAGCTAGCTGAAAGTTCTGAAACAGACATCAGCCAGCAAGACAGCCTACGATGCTGAAGACAACATTCCCATCTAGGGTGACCAGACAGCAAATGTGAAAAATCAGGACAGAGGGTGTGGGGTAATAGGAGCCTATATAAGAAAAAGACTCAAAAATCAGGACTGTCCCTTTAAAATTGAGACATCTGGTCACCCTATTCCCATCCACCATGTAAAAGGAAGCAGGTGAACATGGTGGGAGAGGGGCTATATAAATTAAAAAAACAAACAGAAAGCGTTATGAATCAAAGGGCGCATGTAAGTATTTGCATCTCTGACTTCTTGATTTTCATCCTCAGGGAGGTCATTGGAAATAGTTACTCAGATTTGTGCCCACCATTTAATTATCAGTACAAAAATATAGACACAAATTGCTCCAAGGGTGTCACTCTTTGGAAACTTTACCCCAAAATATCGACCCAAATTACCCCCTGGATTAATCTAGCCATGGCTCCATTGTATTATACGTTGTTTGATTCCATAGTGAACATCTTCAGAATTAACATTTGGAGATGCATTTCCCAATAGTTCACACCTCATTTTACACCTCCCGGTAAAGTGTTACTCCCTTCACTTCAGCTACTGTGGTCAGTGGAAAATCTTTTTCTTACGGAGCCAAAGAAATGTGAAAGAACGTTACACAACTCTGAATTTTAGGAATTTTTTCATATGACTTACTTCTGGCTTCCCACCACTGCCGTTCTTCATACAGCTGTTATAAGCAGTATTTTGTGAGGCCTGGTAAAAGTGTAAACCAATATCAAGGGGAGAGGATCTGCAAAATTGACTTTATTTTAACTGTATTGAAAATCCCTTGACAAATTGGAGCTCCAGCACATTGAGAGCTAAAGTGAAATGTGTGCACTTTTCCTTTGCATACATTGCAAAGGAAACCACTCACAGTGAGCTGACAAAAGCAAATCTGTATATTTTGTATTGCATAGGAAGGGATCTGCTATAATATACACAGGTATTACAGCCAGTTAAAACCTGTTATATTGTGTGTTTTAATAGAGCTTCTCTGTAACAACAGCCCACTATGCAACTCTGTACTCCTCTTACCATGTCTGTCTATCCCTCTCCAGTCACAAAAGGCTTGATCCCACATGGTGCTGAGCACTCCAGCCCTGATTCACTAAAGCTCTTAAGCACGTTCTAAACTTTAAGCACATATTATGTCCCATAGATATCAACAGTATTATTCCTGCTTAAAGTTAAGCACGTACTTAAGTGTTTTGAGGGACCAGAGTACCCAGCACTTTGCAGGAGGCAGCCTGATAGAAAATATAATACACAGGGTACTGCTACAGAGATGTTATTTTTGATCACTGTGTTGACCCTAACTACTGCTTTGATGTGCTTATGATAACACAAGTTTCCCTGTTACCATGAATACTAAAAGGAGCGGTATATAAAAGTCTGTGTTTACAGAATCCCAAATTGCACGCATTTCTGGTTAGTAGAAAACATGGATTAAGAACTAAAATAAATTCTTATCAGAGTGTCATGTGGTGATGGTATGAGGAAGATACAAAAAAAGCAGTTCTGTGTCCATATTTTGCTTGCCACATACAGTGCTTGTGATTCCTGTTGGTGTGTATGATTACAGAGTGCAACCGGGAAAAACTAAAATATAACAAACAGGAGAATGAAGTAGACTAAATATACAGGAAATATATACAAGAGGAGAAATTGCTCTTAACAGCTTGGGTCTTTCTAGCTTTCCCACATCTAAACCAGAGTGGTGGCTTTCAGAGCCAGAGCTATATACTGCCCTGGCTCCATCCTATCTGTGTGGGTTTTTATATAACTCCCATGTCCAGAGTGTCTGAGCACCTTTCAAACAAAATAAATGCATCCTTGCAACTCCCTGTGGGGTGGAGAAAATTTATTAGCCCCATTTTACAGTGAGGTCACTGTGGCATAATCTGATCTTGAAGGGTCCTTACCCCCTCACAGTTCCCATTTAACTGGAGTTGTGATAACTCCTGATTTTAAGAGCAAAGGGCTAGATTTTTAAATGTATTAATGTTCTTAGCTCTAATTGAAACACCTTTAAGAATTTGGCCCCAAGTGATTGCCTGTGGCAACACAGGAAGTCCACAGCATATCACCTCTCCTGATTCATAGCTCAGTGCCTTAATCATGATGCTATTGTTCTACCCATTAATTAACATTCTCATGGGAGGGGCTTATTCTATAAATGGGGTGTCCTCCATTTTTAATTTGTTTTGCAAACAAACACTGCTCCTGGTGCAGAGGGTAACCAGAACCAGGTATGTTTTAAAACCAAATGGATAAAAAAAGGAATAATGGCAGAAATAACAAACATAAATGGCAAACTTGAGGACAGGATACACATCTTTTGTTGAGCCTGCTCTCTCTCAAATTGAAGCAAAAGGTGAGACAGAAAAGAAAACAAAAATGGAGTTTTTTGAGACAAATGGTGTTGTGGGGGTTATCTATCACAAATCTGGGAGTGCTTGTTTCTTTGATCTTGAGGGGAGACTATGTAGTTAGGACATGGCCTCCTCCATTGTACTGTATGGAAAACTTTAAACTAAGATTCTTACTTTTAATTTGTAAAATATAACAGGGACTAGTTGGTAGGTGGGCAATATTGGATTGGTTTGTAAATTGTGTTTTCCATGAAAAGAAAAAAAATTGGTCTTATTTTAAAATGTTCACTGATTTTATTTTTGATAAACGAAATGAAAAAAATTGGGATATTTATTCCATCCCTCTTCTTTAGTTGTAAAAACTTGGAGAGGTGAGGTGGGGTTGGGCAGAAGAGTAAAAACACCAAAAAACTAAACAAAGTTTTTGAGGTTTTTTTGTTTTGTTTTTGGTTAAAAACAGCCTGAAAACTTTGGTGAATATATCTTTTGGTCAAAGAAAATATTTTAAATATTTATGAAAAGTGAATGACATTTTTATGAGGTCTAGGCAGCAGTGAACCCTAAAACTTTTCTAGGATCTGTATTTTCAATAGGCCATAAAGAGAGAGCTTCAATTTTGAAAAGTTTCCGTGTTAGTCTGTGTCAGCAAAACGAAAATAAGAAAAAAAAACTTGTAGCACCTTAGAGACTAACAAATTTATTTCAGCATAAGCTTTCGTGGGTTAGTACCCACTTCATCGGATGCATGGAATGAAACATACAGTAGACAGATATTTATACAGTCAGAGAAACATCATGTTTCTCTGACTGTATGAATATCTGTCTACTGTATGTTTCATTCCATGCATCCGATGAAGTGGGTACTAACCCACGAAAGCTTATGCTGAAATAAATTTGTTAGTCTCTAAGGTGCTACAAGTTTTTCTTTCTTATTTTAATTTTGAAAAGGTTAATGCACAGCTTTCTTCCCCACTCTTTCTTCCTTCTTCTTCCATCTTGTCCTATCCACCTTTTTCTCCCTCCTCTCCTTTTACCTAATGTCTTTCTGTTTTTGTCTCCTATCTCTCCCTCTGATTTACAAATTGCCCCTACCATATAGTTGCTCTGGGTGCAAATACAATATCAAGGATTCTTTACAACATTTATTTAAAAAAACATACATATCACAATAATCTCAATGAATAAAATGTGAAAGAAAAAATAAAGGAAGTTTCCCAGTCAAACCAACCCTGCTTAGAGAAAGCTGAATTTACAGAGCTGTGTTGCAGAGAATCTGAAATGTTAATAAAACTGAGGGGAGGGGGTGAGTTCAGCTCCTTGTGTTGGTACAGTGCCTAGCACAGTGGGGACCCGATCAATGATTGGGGGCTTTTATTTTATTTTGACTTTTCTATAGCACTTTCCCCAACTCCCACCCCTTTCATCCATTCCATGTGCCTAAACCAATCTTAGCTACCACAAAACAAAACAAAAAAATAGGGAAAATGAGAAAATGTGGTGAGGGCTGGTGTTACAAGGCAGGATTTCAGTGGAGAAGTGGATAGAAAAAAGCATTCCTCCTCCTCCTCCTCCATCTTTCCCTTTTTGGAATGAAAAATTGGGACACACGGGGGGAGGGATAGCTCAGTGGTTTGAGCATTGGCCTGCTAAACCCAGGGTTGTGAGTTCAGTCCTTGAGGGGGCCATTTAGGGATCTGGGGCAAAAATTGGAGATTGGTCCTGCTTTAAGCAGGGGGTTGGACTAGATGACCTACTAAGGTCCCTTCCAACCCTGATATTCTATGATTCTATGACACTACAGTAAAGGGAGAGGTGGGAAAAGCAATTTTTATTCTTCCTCTAACTCCTTTTGCCATATTCTCCCAATCCTAGCTGCTTCTCCTCCTCCAGGCTAGCTCTAATTCTTATCATCCACTCTTTTTCCTAGCCCTGTGCACTCATTCCGGCTGACCACCAATTCATTGCCTTCTCTGCCACTCAGCTCTCCTAACCCAGTCAAGTCCCTTCCTGGCTCAGAAGCCACAAGTCCCTCCAGCTGCCCAAAACCCAACTGAGCCCAACTCACTGAGCCAAAAACTTTACCTCCCTCTTACATTAAAAACTAGCTCATCCAATATCCTTGAGAGCTCAGTCTGAATTAGCCCCTGAGAGGGCTGTGTTTCCTGTTCTGCCTGAAGTCTCTGTGCTGCAGGGACCTCAGCTCCACCAGGAGTCCCCCTGTAGCAGTAAAGAACTGGAGGATAGCTAATGTGATGCCAGTTTTTAAAAAGGGCTCCAGAGGTGATCCCAGCAATTACAGGCCAGTAAGCCTGACTTCAGTACTGGGCAAACTGGGCAAACGATAGTAAAGAACAAAATTGTCAGACAGATGAACATAATTTGTTGGGGAAGAGTCAACATGGTTTTTGTAAAGGGAAATCATGTCTCACCAATCTATTAGAATTATTTGAGGGGGTCAACAACATGTGGACAAGGGGGATCCAGTGGATATCGTGTACTTAGATTTTCAGAAAGCCTTTGACAAGGTCCCTTACCAAAGGCTCTTAAGCAAAGTAAGCTGTCATGGGATAACAGGGAATGTCCTCTTATGGATTGGTAACTGGTTAAAAGATAGGAAACAAAGGGTAGGAATAAATGGTCAGTTTCAGAATGGAGAGGGGTAAGTAGAGGTGTCCCCCAGGGGTCTGTATTGGGCCCAGTCCTATTCAAAATATTCATAAATGATCTGGAAAAAGGGGTAAACAGTGAGGTGGCAAAATTTGCAGATGATACAAAACTACCCAGGCAGATTGTGAAGAGCTAAAAAAGGGTCTCTCAAAACTGGGTGACTGGGAAACAAAATGGCAGATGAAATTTAATGTTGATAAATGCAAAGTAATGCACATTGGAAAACATAATCCCAACTATACATATAAAATGATGGGGTCTAAATTAGCGGTTACCACTCCAGAAAGAGATCTTGGAGTCATTGTTGATAGTTCTCTGAAAACATCCACTCAATGTGCAGTGGCAGTCAAAAAAACCAACACAATGTTGATAATTATCATTAAGAAAGAGATAGATAAGACAGAAAATATCATATTGCCTCAATATAAATCCATGGTATGCCCACATCTTGAATACTGTGTGCAGATGTGGTCGCCCATCTCAAAAAAGATGTATTGGAATTGGAAAAGGTTCAGAAAAGGGCAACAAAAATGATTAGGGATGTAAAACAGCTATCATATGAGGAGAGACGAATAAGACTAGGAATTTTCGGCTTGGGAAAGAGACGACTAAGGGGAGATATGATAGAGGTCTATAAAAGCATGACTGGTGTGGAGAAAGTAAATAAGGAAGTGTTATTATTCCTTCTCATAACAGAAGAAGTAGGGGTCACCAAATGAAATCAATGGGCAGCAGGTTTAAAACAAACAAAAGGAAGTACAGACGCTCCCTGGGTTACACAAGACCCAATTTATGCAAATTCGCATTTACGAAAAAGTTCCATAAGCCAGAAATAGGATTTTTGAGTTGCGGAAATTTTTGTGTGATGTACAGGTATACGTTTCCGACTTACGCAAAATTTGAGTTACGCAAGGCTTTCTGGAATGGAACGATTGCGTAAGTCGGGGAGGGGCATTTGTATTTTTTCACACAACGCACAGTCAATCTGTGGAGCTCCTTGCCAGAGGATGTTGTGACGGCCAAGACTATAGCAGGGTTCAAAAAAGAATTAGATAAGTTCACGGAGGATAGGTCCATCAATGGCTATTAGCCAGGATGGTCAGGAATGGTGTCCCTAGCCTCTGTTTGCCAGAAGCAATGGGATGGATCACTTGATGATTACCTGTTCTGTTCATTCGCTCTGGGGCACCTGGCAATGCATTGGCAACGCTCAGAAGACAGGATACTGGGCTAGATGGACCTTTAGTGTGACCCAGTATGACTGTTCTTATGTTCTAAGTTTTAAAGGGAAGAAGTGCATGATCTACATACTAAGGGAACTTCTGAGCAAATCTTACTTTCTTGCGTATGAAAGCTAAGGGGTTTGATGCTTTTATATGACATGGAAGTTGGAGGGAAAACTTGCATAGAGTAATTGCATTGTGAATCTTGGGTGTTTTATGCTTCTTATAAAGGCACTGGAAACCGAGTAAAGAATCTGAAAAGTTTATACTAAGCTCACATGCCACTTCATTTCTGGCCCATATTTTTATTATTGATTGTTTTCTAAAGGCTGATGATACTCTCCACGCTCGCATCTAATCTGTACTAGTCCGCTTTAGAAGCTGAACTCAGCATTAGTTCAAGACTGATTTGCAGAAACTTAATACATTTAATGCTGGCTTGGGAAAAGAACGACAACTTTATTGAAATGCAAGAATGATGCCCAGTTATCCAGGACCAGTCCTACATGTACTGTATTGGCAATCTGGAAAAAAATGGTGGCTTTCCCATCAGTCAGAAAAGCAGATTTGTTCTCTCCACTCCCCTAATTTCCTCTCTCTTCTTCCCTCTCTTTTTGTTTCAGCTGACCTTGCCCATATGGGTTCTACTCCCCTTTGCTGGATAGACTCAACGAGCTTGGCTTTTTAGCCTAACCAAAAGAAGGCTTGTGGGGGAGGGGGGGGATATGATTGCTCTCTATAAAAACATCAGAGGATAAATACGAGGGAGGGAAAGGATTTATTTATGTACCAGTGTGGACACTTGAACAAATGGATGTAAACTGGCTATCAACAAGTTTAGGCTTGAAATTAGACACAGGATTTTAATCATCAGCGATGTTAACCAAAGGGGAAAAATCTAACTGACTTCAAGACTGAGCTTGATAAATGTATGGAGGGGATGATATGATGAAAATCACTACAACTGCATGTAGCTCATTTGACTGCTAGCAGTAAGTATCTTTTACTGAGAACTAAGTTTTTGGTAAGGGATCATTTTTGTTTTGAACCCTTGGAAATTCAAACAAGCTAATTTTTCATTTTCTAACCAGCTCTAAAATACACGCTCACGAAACATGGAAGGTAGGTCAGTTCTATCACTGCACTCCAAACAGAAAGCCACATATATTACTCCTGGGGGAATTCTGCACCACTGCGCAATGCAGAATTTTGCAGAAATTAACGTGCGTGGAGAATTTCCTTTTCCTCACAGAAGTGGGCTGCAGTGCTGCTGGCTGCCACTAGGGGCTGCTAGACTCGGCTCAGCCAACCTTGCACATAGAAGATACTGCTGGGAAGAGGGAGAGGGAGTTAGAGGGTTCCTGGCAGCTGCAGTTCCAGGCATACCCTGAGGGAAGGAGAGGGCAGTGCGCAGGAAACATTGTGCAAGCCTGGGACCAAGCATCAGGCTGTTTCTCTCTCTGGATCCCTGGGATCTGGGGGAAGGAAGGAGGATGGGTGTTTGGGCAAGGGAGGGCCCATAGCTGGGCTCTGGGGGGGGGGCGCTTTTGGGCTCTGGGGAGGAGGGGATTTGGGTGTATTGGCTGGGGGGGGGCACAGGTGGGCTCTGGGGGGGGAGCAGTTGTGGGTGTCTGGCCCCCTGGCTGGGCTCTGTGGGGGGAGAAGAGAGCAGGGAAAGAAGAACTCGGTTGTCATAGGGGTTTCTTTAACTCTCTACTCCCAGGGAAATGTTGTATGCATCTGTATTGTTACAGACATACTTGCTGATAGGTATTTTGAAATAAATTACCAAAATAAGTGAAGCTGGTGTGATTATGTAGTTATTTTGACAAATAAAATTTGCAGAATTTTAAAATATTACGCATAGAATTTTATTTTTTTTGGCGCAGAATGCCCCCAGGAGTAATATAGAAGAGAAGAACATAATTGCCATGTGATTTTGGTCTTTCAACTCTGTAATATAAAATGAGTCTCTGATCTTCAGTGAGAATCTGGTGGTCACTGCAAACAATATGTTTAAGATACACTATGATTAGAGGCTTATGCCATGCTGAAGCACTAGACTTTCAGTTCTGGAGATCTGGGTTCAGATGGGAGGCTTAGTCCTAGCTAGTGCTATGAGAGACAAGAGGGCACCCATTCAGAACCTAGAATGCTTCCCCTAGCACTACCTGAGCACAAAGGAGAGGGGACACTCATCTATGCATACCTGGTGGCACCTAAAAGGCAGATTCAGGGGAACAGCAGGCACACATTGTGCTCCCAAGTCCCCCTTGTCCTACACCATGTCTAGTCATTTATGCCGGTGCTAAATTAGTGTAAAAAGCTACCATTCTGATGTGGGAACGTTTTATATTCACTCCGCACTGGTTTAAATGACTGGCCAAGTTGTTGGACACGGGTGCTCTGGCTCTCTATCTTTCTGCTGCAGGTGTAAGTAATCCTGATAGGCCTGCACCCAGCCCATTTACTCCCTGTATCTATCTTAGGCAGGCGGATTACCTCTGAATACCACCGCTCATGTCTTCCTGCTACCTCTGCTAGCACAGCTCATAAGAGCAAAGGAACAATTTGGCTTCTCTGAGTTTTCATCACCTAACTGAAAAGAGTTTGATCCAAGATCTCTGCCTGATTCTATACAGACACTTATCAATCTGCAAAGCTATTAGGAATTGGGAACCATGGTTAGTGTCTGCTCTGGGGGAGAGACCAGCCCTGAACCAGGTGGTGTTACAGGCTGGGATTGAAGTACATTGGCAGAGCTGTGTGCAGAAGCTAGCACAGTGTCTGCTTACACTATGCTGGTTCTAGCCAATGGGATCAGCCCTTCATTTTCTTGAGGATCAGTTTCACACAAAAGAGGTGAAGAAAAAATTGGCAAGCACTATGTCTGGGCCTAGCCAGTGCTATTAATCCTTCAATTTCATTTTAATTCTCTGCCTCTTCAAAAACAATAAGGAAAAATGATATGGAAGATTGTCAAGCTCTGTTTCCAGTAGGCTTCGAAATGAGTTAGCGTGAGTGGAAAATCTCCCTCATCTCTGAGTGTTTCCACTAGAGTTTTGCTATCAAGGATAATCATAAAACATATGGCACATGCAATATGATACCAAGACACTTGATCAAAAGCACTTCATGTACAATGTATTGTACATGCAATATATACAATAGTTAACTATTTGACCAAGCTCCACATCATAAAAATGTATGGCATGAAACTGGGAGCACTGTAAAATCTAACCAAAATATATAATCTGAAAGAGACTTTAAATGTTTTAGAATACATTTAATTGCCTGCAGTAGACTCCAGTAATAATAACTGGATCTAAGTGAGTAATTCACACTGAATGATTTATTCATCACATTTTAGTACTTTTTCTGTCCACAATATGTCTCTGACTTGAAAAGTTTGCACAATCAAAAAACAAAACAAAAAAACCCAAAATACCCCCCAACCAACCCAACAATAAAAATAAACAGAAAAGCCACCACCACAACAAAAAATGCACCTTGACACTTACGCAGTGTTTTCCATACTCACTGCACTGGACAAATATTCATTAATCCTTACAACATCATTGTTGTGGGGATTTTTTGTATTGTAGTAATACCAGCTGAGACGGGGCTCTTAGTGTGCCAGGCAGAGTACATTCATATAGATACACATAGGCAAGAAAGACAAAGGTTGGGTGATAGGAAGAATTGCCATTGTGAGCTAGGTAAGTATTATCATCCACACTTTACAAATGGGGAAACAGAGGCAAAGAAATGAATTAACTTGCCAAAGGCCATAGACCATGTCAGTGGCAGATGTCCATGGCACTGCACATTCCTTTCGACCATGCTATAGAAGCAGACAAATTTTAATGCTACACGCAATATAGTTGGACAGGTAACATTAGAGTGGTGAAGCACTGGAATAGGGTGGTGAAGCACTGGAATGGGTTACCTAGGGAGGTGGTGGAATCTCCTTCCTTAGAGGTTTTTAAGGTCAGGCTTGACAAAGCCCTGGCTGGGATGATCTAGTTGGGGTTGGTCCTGCTTTGAGCAGGGGGTTGGACTAGATGACCTCCTGAGGTCCCTTCCAACCCTGAGATTCTATGATTCTATGAGTTGTTATACTGAATTGCCATAACAAAGTTGCATCTTGATTAATGTTGTTTATTACTTATAAGGTGTCTGCAGTGTGTGGCAGTTTACAAGCTCATGTCAATTGCTTGCCTTGATCTCTGTTCTGACAAGCCGATAATGTAATTTGGAAAGATACCAAACAAAGAATAAAGGGAAGAGTCCCATGAATGGGGGTAGGGAGATAGTCTGATTTCTGGTGTCTGGTACTCTCCAGTTCACAGGTTTTCGCTCAGAGGAAAGCAAAAACCTCTCATGGTTCACTCATCCATTTTGAACACATCACTGGCTTCCGTAGTGTACAAAATATAAAGGAAGACATAGTCATAGGCTTAGTCCCTTCCTCAAAGAGCTCACAGTTTAAGGGCCAAAACCCAACAGCCATAAAGTTAATGGGAATGGAATCATAAATTATACAGGCAATATGGTTGAAATACTGCATGTGTTTTCTGGAAGATGGCCTCATCTCGAAGCAGTGCAGATCTGTCTTTGTATGGATAGACACACATGTTTACACCAGTGTTCCTTTACGTCGCTATGTCACAAGAGGGATCTGAATGGGGAAAGAGTGGTCATTTGGTGCACAAGCAGATGGGAAGCTGTTCCAAGTGTAACAGATAGCAGGAAAGAAGGCCTGGCAAGAATGGCCTGAGTTACCAAAAGGGTGTTAAATTGAGGGCGAGCGAGAGGGAGAATACATAAAGGAAGGAGAGCTGAGTTACAAGCAGGAGCAGATACTTGAACTTAAGGATGGGAAAACTAAAGTTGATATGGAAGATGAGAAGAGCCAGTGGAAGGATTGGAAGAGAGGAGGAAGATGATTAGACTTGAGAGGAGGGAAGGTGAGATGAGAGAGGAAGGTGATTTTTGCAGAATTCTTGATACACGGGAGTGGAAGGAGAGGAGGCGAGGCAGTAGTAGCAATCAATGCAAGAGATGGCATTGGCAAGGGCAAGATATACAGGCAAGGATTAGTGGAAATTTAGACAGAAAGAGGGGTTTTTAGGTATGTTATCAAGGAAAAATACAATGGGACAGATTCTCAACTCATAAGTCAAGAGTAACCTCTCTGAAGCTGAGGGCTGGTCTACACTACCCGCCGATTCGGCGGGTAGCGATCGATCTTTCGGGGATCAATTTTTCACGTCTAGTGTAGACGTGATAAATCGATCCCCGATCGCTCTCCTTTCGACTCTGGTAATCCACCCCAGCGAGAGGAGGAAGCTGAGTCGACGGGGGAGTGACGGCAATCCACATTGCGGCGTCCTCACGGCACAGTAAGTCGAGCAAGGTACGTCGACTTCAGCTACATTATTCACGTAGCTGAAGTTGCGTACCTTACATCGACCCCACCCCCCCTAGTGTAGACCTGGCCTGAGAGAGTTACACTAGTGTCAAACCAATGTAAGTAAGAAGGGAATTAGACCTAGTACATTTTTACCCATGGTCTAGATGTGAGGAATGAAAGGTATCTTCATACTCTTAGGGTAATGCAATAATTTATTCTGGGATCAAGAATGTGAATTTTAAATGAATGATGTTGTTGTCTCCCTTACTAGAGTATATCCTTTGAACGTATAGAGCACCTTCTATCTGAGGAGTGCAGCATGGTTTACAGTTGAAATATTAAGTCTCAGCACCTGTGTGAAGTAGATGGTATTATGCTCATTTTACAGATTGGATAAACTGAGGCAGAGAGAGTCTAAGATACTTGCTCAAGGTTATTCTGTGAATAGGCATAGGAGTT
This sequence comes from Chelydra serpentina, assembly GCA_037349315.1. Classification (NCBI taxonomy): domain Eukaryota; kingdom Metazoa; phylum Chordata; order Testudines; family Chelydridae; genus Chelydra; species Chelydra serpentina. The sequence goes on from JBAIAC010000032.1 coordinate 9,249,810, forward strand.
GGGACTAGATCTATGTACCTGACTCCCATTCCTTCTTCTAATCACTAGACAACTCTTCTTTGTGTATTAAATAAAGTAGATGGAGGAATGGGAAATACAGCTTTTAAAATATTTAAGCAAAAGTTTCTTGCAAAACACATTGAGACTATCTGTGCACTGTGCAAGCAACTGGACTGCTCCACCCACATTCAACTGGCGGATGCTGCTGCATCCAAATGTGATGCACTGAACCTTACGCCAACAGACACTCACACACAACCACAAAACTGTGGTGTGGTGCAGCTTGTTAAAGGAATCCCTCTTCAGTGTCACCTGACAAGTGCTGCAGTTTGAGATTAGCAGGGTTGCCAGGGCAGGGTAGATTTGAATAGCACAATAGCCTTGAAATGTATTGGTATAGTTAAAACAGAACCTCAGTGACATTATACTTACATTTTAATCTGCTCACTTCATCTGTGCGGTGGACAATGATAATATACTGGAAAGAGAGAGGGAGAGGGCGAGGGAGTGTGAGTTCTGTCTTGCTGGAAGAGGTATAAATTTCAAATCTCGAGAGGGAAGTGTGAAAACAAAAAACCTATATATAATAAAAAGTCACAAAGGCCATGTCCTGATATAAATCACCCTGAAATGACAAATACACACGGGAGGGTATTCTCTAATCACGCCCCTTAACAGGTTGGCATCCTTAATAAACCATTTAAGGGGACGGGTGGAACCTAATCCAGCCAACATATTCTGTCTGAGCGCTGCACAGCTGCATTTTCTCAAGACCTGCATAGTTCTTGAGAACCGGAAAAAGTCCTTTTGAGCCCTGGGCTGATAAACTGTACCATCTTTTGTGCAGCTGTAATTTTGACAGGGGGAGCCAATTTGAACTTCTGTAATCCTCAGCTCCAGACACCTCCAACGCCTGAGACTCTGTGTGTGTGTGTTTTTCTTCCAAAGGTTTTTCAGCTGTGCTCTTGAGAAAGTCACTTCATCCAAAGGGGAAAAAAATAAGAAAAAAACATCTGTCTGACTTCATTCGGGAGATTGTTTCTGTAGCTGCAACATTTAGAAAAGCAAAAAATAATGTTATTTTTTCCAAGTCGGCGTACCCATATTTTTCAGTTCCTTTTCTGTGATGGACACCACTTCCTGCCCCTCCTTCCTTTTAACCACAATGTAACTAACACAGATAAAAAAGGAGAAAGCAGGAGAAACCCTAGGAAATTGATTGAAACTAGACTCAGAATTGCACAATGATCTTAAATTTTCCCAAGACTTATATTTTGGGAGGGAGCTGTTTTATGAATGGATATAAGGTTGACACATGAAACGCGTGGGATCTGTCTGAGTGCCTTGTCTGGGTCAGCTGTGACATCTGGCTCTTATGAATCTGGCATATTGTGACTCATTAATACACAAATAGTAATCCTTGATAGTATCCACTTGTGATTCCTTGTGGGTGTTGTCACAAACAATGTCAAATGCCAGTGAACTGCCTGTGCTCCGATCTGTGCTGCTGCTCCAGACTGTATTCTTCTCGTAAAGGAAGACTTATGTCATCAAGGCTTATGTGGTTCAATGCTGGTCATACATGCTGTGCCACAAAATTGACTGACTCACCTAAATACAGGGCAAAGGAAGGTATTTCCCTTAGTACTGCTGTGACTGTTGTTGGCTGATTACAAAACACTGTCTTTTTGTTCTCGCTTAATGTCGGCTTTTCAGAAAAATTCCCCTTCAGGACAAGTGATGCAGTGCAGGTGTGGGTAGCGTGTGGTTTGAAGTGGGAAACTTAATTTGTTGCTCATTCTCCCTGAAGTGGTTAATGACGATGACCCTTTCTTCCCACTAGTCCCCACCCCTGCCCCAATAACTATATGTGTGGGCAGGATGAGTAGCTTTGGACATGACCTGTACCAATTCTGACAGCTTCACTGTGTGAGACAGCTTGGCACGGGGGCCTTGATCTAGAAGTCACGTGAACGTATTAGATGTCACAATGACAGCAGATGAAAGGTCATTGATTAACAAAATTCCCTGTGACGATTGTGGGGGCGCCATTAGCACACAGCAGCTGAAATGATGGGAAGGCATCTGACTCAACCCTGTGTGAAAGGCCTATGACATAACAGCCAACTGTCCTACAGAGAACAGAAACCCACTATACCTCAGTCAGGCCGTAAAGAGGAAAGACTTGAATGATTAAAAAGGTTGATCCTAGCATGTTTTAACTCTTTTACGTTCAACACTTGAAGTGTTTTCCACGTGTTATGAAATAACTCAGGTTGTGTGTGGCTGGTATCTCTGGGGAGGAATAAAAAAGAGAAACAGGTCTCATTTAACACTGACTTTCAGATGCCAGGTTCCATTTTTGAATAAATAAGTTCCTGGGAAGAAGTTATTAATGGATTCAGTTTGGTTCAAGCCCATGATGCTATGGCATAAGCAATGTCTGGCGGGGTTTTTAGCACCTTCTCTGGCTGGAGGGAGCTTTTGGGGTTGGAATGGATGCTGTCCCTCTTTTTAGTGCTTTGGCTGGCTGGTTGTGGAATGCATGACAATCAGATTTCCAAAGGGCTGCAGAACTAGCCACTTGAGAAAAAATACAAAGAGTTAATTATTATAAAAGGGGTAGCAAGGTAAAGAAATTGAATGTATAGATAGGAAGCCTTTTGGGACAGCAACTGTGTTTGGAGAGAGTCTGAAATAGTAAATAATAAGACATGCCAGCCCAGCCTTGCAAATAATAAATAATAAGACATACAAGCCCAGCATCTATGGAGTGTAAGGAAATTCAGCTTATGCATATGAGCACAAAGAGGGTCAACATACTTTTGAAATGCAGATGTACGTAATGTTACAGAAAGGTTAGTATGATCTTGGCCCTCTGGTTCTTGATCACTTGCATGGAACGGGGATTCTTGGGCTGGCACATGTTCTATGGAGGGTGCTTTGGAAAAAGGACTGTCCTCTCCTATGGGATAGTGTCTTTGGTATGCTATCATTCCTGAAGTGTTTTAATATATTCGCTTGTATGTGCCCAATTCCCCCTGCTTCCAAACATTGATCTGGGCTGGGGGAGGGGGAGAGGGAAGGGAGAAGTCCTTCCCAGCTCCTCTCCATGGAGCTCCAGTAGAGTCATTTTGTGTCTGCTACTACAATCCTGAAAGCTGTATTCACTTCTGCAGCTGCTGCACTTTCACTGTCTGCATGGCAATAGCTGGTGGGATTGGCATAACTGCAGAGCTCTGTAATGCACTGACTGCAAACCCCCATACCTGCATAGAGTCCTTATAGCCTGTCACCTTTCCTAAATGTAGTGGAACTGTGCTATGTCAGCTGCATCTGGGGCACACACTCAGGGATGCAAGGAGTAGCATTAGGGATCTGATTCGATGCCTATTGAAGTCGATGGAAAGAATCCCCCTGACTTCATTAGACATCCGATCGGGCCCTTGGTCCTTATTGTTTCATAGAATTGTACCTGCATAGTTTTATGGAAACATTTCTAGAATACTGCAGCCAATAGAGACCATAACAAAGAAAATAAATTATTACTATATAAGAATCAATTTTGAATGTAGCGACATTAATTTTCTGCACCATTTGTGGTACAATGCTGATGGTGTTGACACCCCTGGCTTGCAGTCTATATGCTGAACATTGGGTTGCAATTGTTAAAAGGTAGATAGGGTTACATTGTATCATGAGATTTTTTGAATCATTCTTTTTAAAACTGCGACTCATTATGGCTTGAAAAGGTTATCTGAGGATTCTAATCATCATGGGAAAACTCACATGGTTGAATTTAAGAAGTGGTGAGCAGTATTTTATTGAGTGTCCATGAGAGGAAAGGGCTTTAAATGCTTTTTGAGTGATAAGTAAACGGTGGCATTATTATTTGAATTGTGGCAGTGCCTAGGGGCCCCAGTAATGGATCAAGACCCCATTGTTCTAGGTAATAGGCACACACACATAACAAAAAGACCCAAATATAAGATGAGAATCTTGCACTGCAAAGGAATGTGCGGTGAACTCTGAAACAGGAAAATAAATGTATTTCAGAAGCATAATGTTTTGGTTTTTTGAAATGTCTGAGTGTGCACGCACACACACACACACACACACACACACACACAATTAGTCTGAAAGAGCCAAGAAACCTATAATGGATTAAATGTTTTACACATATGTGATGGAAAACTCTGCTCTGCTAAGTCAAAAAGCAGCTTCTGAAGAACTTAATGTGGCTGCAAAGTCACAGGTGCTTGACCTCTTGGCCCTGTTACATCACTGCTGCATATGGTTGGACCTCTTTCACCACTCAGATCTGCCATATGGGGAGATCATATTCTGCTAAACAGAAACTTCCAGAACTGCTTGAGCAGCCTCATGCCAAAGAAGATTCCCTACATCTCACCCTTTTATCCTCACACAGGAGCATTAAAGAACTAAACAGCTCTCATTTCAACTTCCTTCCAGCCTCACTTTTTTGGCTCATGGATTATATCTTTTAGTAGCAGCTGTTTTTCAGCTGACATTTAAACTAAGCTCACATCCTTAATGTTGATTTCTAATGTTTCCTAGGAAAAAAAACATGCCCCTACCGTATGAGTTTGATGTCAAATCTAAATAATTTTGAACATATGGGGATTTCCTGATTTTGATATTGCTGGCATTACTAGCTCATATTTACATTGGTTAACGATTTACTAGCGGAATGGATGGCTCAGGGGACTGGTAATGGGCTATCAAGCTTTTTCACCTTTAAGATGCTGGTTCAAATCCAGCTCAGATTTGTAGTGACAATAAAAGGTCGTAACCATCTGATAGCTGTTTGGTCGTAGTCCAGTGAACAGGTGTCCAGCTTGAACAGAGGAAGGGCACTCTTTTGGTTAAAGCACTGGACTGGAACTCAGGTTTTCTTGATTCTGTTCCCAGGTCTGCCAGAGACTTTGCATGACTTAGGAAAGTTCTCCATACATGGTGATACTACTCTCCTATCTCACAGGAGTGTTATGTGAAGTGTTCAGGTGCTGTGGGGATGGGAGCCGTAATAAAATTATCTTGATAGCGAGAGAGAAAGAAAAAAAAACTACCACGTGGTGGCAGTCTCAACAGAGAGGCCAAAAACTGAATGGGCATTGAAACTGACGAGCGTGTGCTGTCCCCAATCTCTGCTGCTGGAAGTGGCCCTTCCACATCAGAGAGAGAATATGTTCAAGGTTAACCCGCTCTGTGGATAAATAGATACAGAGCTGGTTGAAACCTTTTGAAAATTTGGGGCAAAATAAGCAAAAAAACAAACAAACCCCAAATAAAACAGTTTTCTGCTTTCTGACCAGATCTAAACAGAATGTTTCCTCCTCCAAGACTATCAATTTGGCATCGTTCGCAAGCATTAAATTCACATTAAAAAGTTTTAAACAACTGTAAAACTGCTGCTGTGATCTGACACCCAGTCAAGGAGGCATGCTTTATGTTAGGGGAAAACTTATTAAGTGTAAGATGATACAAACAGCAAATCCCCAATTCTCCTCCACACTAGGGAAGACAGTGAAGTGCCTAAAGGAAGCCGTGCTTCATATCCTCAGGGCTAGATTTTTACTTTAAGCACAGCCCTGATTAACAGGTGATGCAAAACTCGTACCACCCTAAGAGTAACTGCACGAATAATTGTGACTCAGAGACACACGCCTGAGTCACAATTTTCCCCTTGCATCCTTCTTGCTCCAGGGAGTAGTAATTTTCTGCTGGCTTATACGTTTAGCATATTATGACACACTGCGAGGCCACTGGCCCGCTGCACTGGCCAGTGAGTAGAAAGGGTGGAGCCCTCCACATCCACCTACTCATGCCTATTCCAGACCTAATGCAAGGTAATCCAGGCTTCTACTATGCTGAATAACTCAGTGAAAGGTTTACATGTAGTGAAAAGATGTGGACAGAAAGAACATAGTTATGGCTCTCAGAGCCTTTATGAGGTCAAGTTTTTAGAGCCATAATCTTTATTGAAGTGTGAGGTAAATCTGCCCAGAGCCTGCCAACACTCAAGCACATAAGTAACTTTATTCATGCAAATAGTCCCAATTAAGTTAGTAGGACTTCTTGCATCAGTCAAGCTATGGATATGTTTGGAGGATCAGGCCTCAAGGTATCCCAGAGTACATTAGCCTCCTAAATGTTTGTCATAAATACTAGCATACAAAAACAGGGGAACAACTTGAAGCTCTTCTCTTAAAACTAAAAAGGGTTTGCCTATGGTTCTCCAATTATCCTTTTTTCCCTATCTAACAGAAACATCAAAACAAATGTGGCTTGACATGTGAAAGAAACGGGGTTGATTATTGTTACCCACGAGATGAGTTTTGGTCAGGAGTAAACTGCAAATTTAGGACCAGACTGTGAACTTCTTACTCACAGTAAGTAAGCAGTTAATCACACAGGTTGTCCCATTGACTTCAATGGAATTGCTTGTGTAAATAACTGCCCACCAGTCTGAGTAAGGATTTCAGTCTGGCCTTAAAAGCAAAAATCTTCTTCCCATGTCTGCTTCATGAAGAACCATTTAAGCAGTGCTATACTATTTTGAACCTTAGAGTCCCTTGCATTGTTGAGTTCTTGACCAATATTTAATCAGTACAATTGCACTCCTTCTGTTAAAAGAACAGTTTGATATTTGGAGTTGAAGAAATATGTTTGTGACATTATCCAGTGTACAATCTGGACTATTGAACAGCTGAGTCCCCTCAATTCTCTAATGTAGGATGTCTTTTACACTGCTTCATTGTGTAAGCTACCATTCCTGGTCTGCTCTCACACAGCCTTCAGCATATAAATCACTCCCAGCTATACTGTATGAGTGCTATAGCCAGTCATTCCATGAATTACACTGCAGGGCGACACCAGCAAAATGCCAGTCACAGACTTCCCCCCAGAAATGTGTGTCTTGTACTGCCCAGCACCCTCCTGGACAATATAAGCTCATATAAAGTCCATCATTTCATTAATAGAAAATGATATGCACAAATCCTGTGATGTCAAATGGACTCTCCCAAACACTTAAATCCAAACACATTGGTTTAGATAAAACAATAAAACAAGTTTATTAACTACAGAAAAATATATGTAAGTGATTACAAGTAATGAGGCATAAAAGTAAGAATTGGTTACAAGAAAATAAAAGTAAAACACTACTAGAATCTAATTTAACAAGCTAAATGAATTCAAAGCAAAGGTTTCTCTCACCACAAGCTCCAGCGGTCTTACTGGCTGGATTCCCTGCAGATAGGACTCCTCTCCCAGTTCAGTGTTACTTTTCTTGTCCTTTAGATGTTATTGATGCCGTGGGCACAGAGAAAGGGAGGAGCATTTTGGGGAATCTGTTCCCCTTTCTTATAGTTCTTTTTCTTTGAAAATAATCTCTAGCTGAGATTCAGGAGACAGTTTTTGGGGGGAAATGTAGATTTCTCGCTTACACCCTTTTTCCTGCTGAAGAATTGCTGATTAACCAGGTGATAGTCCATTTGATTATGTTCACACCTGGCTGAGGCGTCAGTTTGTCATTTATCTTTCAGTAACTGGTTTATGCCTGCTTTTCTAAACTTGGAACATATCTCAGTAATTTCATATAGTAGAATCTTATAATTTTACATACAGTGATGCCACACATTTTACCAGGACAATAATGATCAGCAAATTATGAGTTTTCAGATGATACCTCACAAGCCATACTTTGTACAGTATTTATCATAGTTTTGTAAAAGGGGTGAACAAAAGGACACAGACTATCACAATGTTTCAGATTACATTTACGCACTAGTTCCAAAACCAGTTCTTTTGCTGAAGGAGAAAACTGTGGGTTAAACTGGACTGAGACTCTGAGCGTGACATTGACCCCTTTTAATCTTTGAGCACAATATTGGATCTGAGTGCCCCAAATTTTTGAAAATGTGGGCTCAGAAATCCAATCTCAATATTGTGTTAAAGTTAACTATGGGCAAAAATGTTTGCAGGACTGGAAGTTTAAACTTTTCCAGTGATCATAACTGTGTTTAAAAAGAAAAGAGAACTAAAAAAGCAAATGTGAGAATTATTATTGAGGGTTGGGCAAAGGAATTGACAAGGCAGGATAATTGCTCATCAGGTGGGCATAGTGAAGGAAACCAGAAAACTGAATAGATACTTAAACTGACAGTTGGTCCAACTGCTATCAATCTTCCATTCCAATCTACCCCATTATTATGCTGCGCAGGTTTGCTCTGTCCCTGCAAAGGTGTTTGATATCACAACCCCCTCTTTTGGGATTTCTGCAATGGTGAATTTTTCTTTTGCTCAAAGACATGTTTCCTTTAATAATAATCATAATTGGGGTCCAGCTCTGAATTTACACCAAGGTGCAGCATTTTGGTTGGGCCCATTATAGAGTTAGCGGCTGGATGTGACATTCAGAAAGAGTGCTCCAAACTTCGAATACCTGCACATTTGAGGTGATATATGTGACAGTGTCCCCATAAAACTTTATGGGGAGATGCTTATAAATGTATATATGTAACTGGAATATGTTTTATGCTGCATGTGCCACGTAACATATCTCTGTGAAAGTTATGACCTACTGAGTCTATTCCTCCTGTTTGTATGCATGTATCGTTGTAGTTGGAGTTATGAATATTGGTTTTACATTTGCTGGTTTTGTACATAGCCTTTGTAAGAGCCTGGAATCATGGCTTGAGAAAGGTATGTGCATGTAAAGAGACCAATCAAGAAACCCTTACGCAGACAATAGGAGTTGCAGACCCCAATCCACATCTGGGCCTGGTCAGGAATGCAACTGGCTGGACTGGTTAGGGTGCATGGACAGGTGACTTGCCCATGTGATCCCAAAACTCCAGGGTAAGATGATGCTACACAGGGAGTGGGGAAAAGGCTATAAAAGCCCTTGGAAGACCTCTCCATTTTGTCTTCAGCTGGCTTAAGAGAGAGGCTCTCCACCCCCCCCACCCCCCCCAAGGACATACCTGAGAGAGACTGAACAAAGGACAAAGACAATAGGGGGTGTGAGCGATTGCCGGACCCAGGCTAGTTCTACAGCCTGTAAAAGGAAAAGACTTAAATCTGGTGAGGCTTTTATCTGTGTTAAGTTTGATTAGACATAGACGTGCGTGTTTTATTTTATTTTACTTAGTAATTCAATTTGTTCTGTCTGTCACTACTTGGAATCACTTAAATCCTACTTTCTGTACTTATTAAAATCACTTTTTACTTATTAAGTTACCTGGAGTGCGAGTTGGTACCTAGGTGGGCAAACAGCTGTGCATATCTTTCTATCTTTGAAATAGAAGGCGAACTATTTATGAGTTTACCCTGTATAAGCTTTATACAGGGTAAAATTGATTTATTAAGGGTTTGAACCTCATTGCGAGTTGGGCACCTGGGTGTCAAAGGCAAGAGCGCTTCCAGGAGCCTTACAGTTGTTAGGGGACGTGGTTCGGACCTGGGTCTGTGTTTGCAGCGGATCTGGCTTGAAACAGACAGGATTCTGGAGTCCCAAGCTGGAAAGGGCAGGGAAGCAGGGGCAGAAGTAGCCTTGGCACACCAGGTGGCAGCACCAAGGGAGTTTCTGTGATCCCAACCCATCACAGTATTGATGCAGGATTTTGGTTTGGGCTAATGTCTAAGCATAACCATAGTGTACAGGAGGGATTAAGAATTCTTCTGTCCCTCCATGACAACTTGATAAAATGTACTCATTACATGATAGGAGTGGAGCAGGGGAAGAGAGGGAAAAAAGCATATATTATTGTTCATGGTTATAGCCCCTTGTTAGGTTTTGTTGATACTGTGCTCTTGTTCCTAGTCTGTGTCCTTTCTTGGAATAAATATGTGTATTGCTTAGTTTCTCATTACATAACAAAGTCCATGACGTCCCCACGCTGTATCCTGTGTTCACTGTGGTTATGTCTTCACTCTGACTCTTCCTTTCCCATCTCATTCTCAGCTCAGGTCAAGAAGCCTCACCCATTGCCCCATGGATGACTTTGATTTAGGGCCACTTTGGGGGTGGGCTAACCACAGGCTAACCACAAAGTTATTTATTTTGCTTTATAAATGTAATGACTTTCTGGGTTCCTGTCTCAACCAAAATATCATGTGTGATTTGTGCCAAATCAATAGGAAATAAAGGAGAGCCAGAAAGCCATCCAAAAGGCATTACTAGACATAACAATTATACTGGTTCTCAAACCTGCCATGGTAACATGGGAAATACTGATGTCCAGAAAGTCCGCTTTTTTTTTTTTTACCAAATAGAAAGGGGGAAAAAGAAAGGTATTCAGTTGTCTTGTGTGATCTTATTGACAAGCAAAATATTCACTGTTGGAAGCCTTGTAATGTCAAAGACAGACTGCTTTTGCTTCCTCTGCATTGCTATGTATAGAGTGAGGAGTTATCAGAAAGTGTAATTGTAAGTTTGTTGTGGGAGATGATTACATTTTGGTGACCCCCCTGCTGTAGGTCTTTTGCCTTACAGTAGTGTTGCCCATTCTTCTGATTTTTAACGTCTCATGATAGTTGATTTGTTTAAAGCCCCAACTCCTGGAGTCATGTGAATATATGAGAACCTCAGTTTCCTTTTTTTTTTAAGGAAGTTTCTAGTGGATAAAGCTTGAAAACAAGAACCCTAAATGCTCAAAAAGTAGAAGTCAAAATAAAAAAATGTAAAATGTATTGATTTTAAGATCTCATCTTTGTGATGTCTCACTCCTGATTTTTGAAATCTGTAAAATTCATGAGTGAGGGTGTTGCACACAATAATACTTAAAATCAACACTTAAATAACACTTTCCAAACATTAATTCATTGAAGCCTCATAACATCCCTGTATGATAGGTAATTTTAGCCCTATGTGGCAGACAGGGAAAGTGAGTTAGAAAGGTTCAGGGACTTGCCTGATGTTACAGGAAAGGTAAGTGTCAGAACCAGAAGGGCCACACAGGAATTCATTGCTTCCAGTACACCTGTTTGGTTGTGAGTGTTCATTGACATGAGAGACCATAACAACTGCTGCTTAATTTGCCACAGACCTGGTGAAAATTCTATTGCTTAAACAGAAGTTGTGGACTTGATGCAGAAATTTCTGGGTAGGCTTCTATGGCTTGTGTTATGCAGGAAGACAGATCAGATTATCAGTGTGATCTTTTCTGCTCTTAAAATCTATGAACGCCAGGGAAACAAATCAGCAGATAGAGCTTTTGATGTCAAAATACAAGATTTGATAAAAGGAATATCAGTGATTAATTCTATTTAGAGCTGCTTGAAATGTTTTCATTAAAACATTTTTTGGACAAAAAATGCCTTTTTGACCAAACCAATTATTTTTGTGGAAATGTCTGGTCAAAATATTCTGATTTCAAAAATCCAAAAAACAAAAGCCATACATTTTTACAGAAAATAGTTTTTGAAAACTGAAATATTGTCAGGCTTTGGGTCTGCAAAATGGGGTTGTTAATATTTACTTCCCTATGTAAAATGATTTGGGATCTTTATGAGGCAGCTGGTCTCAGGGGTAAGGCACTGGACTAGGAGTCAGGTGACTTAGAGTCTGTTCTACTGAGCTACCAGGTGACTTTGGGCATGGCTCTCCTTTTGTTTGGATTGCTAATTTAAACTGTAAGCATTTGGAACAGGGGCTGTCTTGTACTATGTATTTGTACAGCACCTAGCACAATGGAGTCCTATCTCAGTTGAGGCTTCTAGGCACTAACATAAAATCTATGAATTAATTACTGTATTTTCTTATGTCCAGAATAATCATTAGATCATCTCTTCTGACCACCTGTGTATCATAATTCATAGCATTTCAGAACATCTATAGGAGATTAGTTTTTTGATGAAGACTAGGTGACTCAAGCTGAATCCAGCCAAGACCAAAATGATGCTGGTCATCAAAAACATTTTTGCAGCTCCAGCTTGCTAGGAACCTTTGTCCCTTCATCATGGATGAAAACCTGGCCACAGTAGTCCATGCATTTTTTACCTCCAGTCTGGATTATTGTAAATCACTGTATCTGAAGCTGAATGTGAACACAATACACAAGCTCTAGATAGTACAAAATTATTGGTTGCCAAACTTTTCTATGGCTTAGGATGCCACAAGCACTTCAGGCCTGTGCTCAAGTCCCTCTACTTGCTCCAGGTCAGCTTCCAATGGTGTTTAAGGCCTTGGTCCTAATTTTCAAAGCAAGTAATGGATTGAGCCCCACATACATCAAAGGCCGAATTTCAAGTTATGAACCACCATGGCAGCCGCACACCTCTGGGACAATGTTTATCCCAAGGCCGAAGACAGCATGCGAGAGGTGGGGACAAAGCGCATTCTGTTCTCATAGACTCATAGACTTTAAGGTCAGAAGGGACCATTATGATCATCTAGTCTGACCTCCTGCACAATGCAGGCCACAGAATCTCACCCACCCACTCCTGGAATAATCCTCTCACCTATATCTCAGCTATTGAAGTCCTCAAATCATGGTTTAAAGACTTTAAAGACTGTTGAGGGGATAGGCTATGGAACTGTATTCCAGAGAAGATCAGATAAACCCAGAGTCTGACCATCTTTAGGAAACACTGAAAAGCCTTCCATTTTGAGGAAGCCTTTCCACCCTAAGTAATGCTCACAATTTATCATAGAAATGTCAGGCTGGAAGAGACCTTGAGAGGTCATCTAGTTCAGCCCCTCCTGCACTGAGGCAGGTCCAATTATACCTAGACTATCCTTGATAGAGATTTGTCCAACCTGTTCTTAAAAACCTCCAACGATGGGGGTTCTACAGCCCTCTCCTATATTTAGAAACTTTTTCCTAATATTCACCCTAAATCTCCCTTGCTGCAGGTTAAGCTGATTGCCTCTTGTTCTACTTCAGTGGAGATGGAGCACAATCGATCACCATCCTCTTTATAACAGCTAACATATTTGCAGACTGTTCTCAGGGCCCTCCTCAGGCTTCTTTTCTCAAGACTAAACATGCCCAGTTTTTTTAACCTTTCCTCACAGGTCAGGCTTTCTAAACCCTTTTGTTATTTTTGTTGTTCTCCTCTGGACTCTCTCCAATGTTTTCACGTCTTGCTTAACGTATGGTGCCCAGAACAGAACACTGTACTCTAAATGAGGCCTCACCAGTGCTGAGTAGAGTGGGACAGTTACTTCTTGTGTCTTATGTACAACACTCATGTTAATACACCCCAGAATGATATTACCCTGTTTTTTTGCAATTGTATCATATTGTGGACTCTCGTTCAATTTGTGATCTACTATAATCCTCAGATCTTTTTCAGCAGTACTACTACCTAACCAGTTATTCCCTATTTTGTAGTTGTGCATTTGATTTTTTCCTTCCTAAGTGCAGTACTTGCACTTAATGAATTTCATCTTGTTGATTTCAGACCAGTTCTCCATTTTGTATTATTTCATGATCACTGTCACTCAAGTTGCTTTTAACCTTCAGATTTCCAACCAATTCCTCCTGATTAGTCAGAATCAAGTTTAAAATGGCTGCCCCCTGGTTACTTCCTCCACCTTCTGAAACAAAAAGTTGTCCTCATTTGAACACTCTGTTTACTTCCTAACCCCAAGAATCCCAGCGTACCCCAAGCAGAGTTCTGATCCCATAAAGGGAGAAGTGCCAGAGGCTGCAATATTGTTATTGATTTAATGTGGAAGGTGCTCAGATATACTGTGAGGAACAACAGTATATAACTCTAAAATAGATAGAATTTAATCCTGATACTCTTGTGTTGATCCCAATAATTTGTGTTTGACTACAGCACATCTTGCGGTAAGGTATCCAGTCTTGGACAGATTACATGAGATTTGCACCTACAACTGCTTGTATACAAAGCACGATTCTTTCTGTTGCTCCACTAAAGTACTGCACAAATCATCATGATCATCATTTTATAATGCTGATAATCATAATAATAATCTTTGGCTGGAAAGTGTAATAGATGAGCACACTATCAGCAATACTTGGTTTGTAATAATTAAGAGCTGTGCTGGGAAAATTTTAGATTAAAAAAAATGCCCATTCTGAAGCAGAACAGAAAGCCAAAATCTTAAAAAAGCCAGAAAAAAATGTTTGGGTCAATCAAAATGTTTCATTTTTTAAAACTGGACTTTTTAAAAAATAGTTCAACTATAATTAGCTTAAATTTTGAATGGAAGTTATTTTGAACCAATAAATGCGTGTTTTTCCATTTAAAAACCATTGAAACAAGATGTTTCAAAAAATTCTAAACATTTTCCCCAAATTTTTGACCCAAGAAATTAAGTGCCTCATTTCCAGCCATCTATTTATTCTTTAATTCGCTGTTAGTTAACAGTGTAAAAATCTGCCTGCTTTCAAAGGTGCCAGTAGAGGGCACTAGTTCAGAACATTTGTGTTGGTTTCCTGTAGTGAAGAGACAGGATGGGGTTGGTACATATGACTGGTCTCTGTCTTTGATGACTGGTACTTTTGGCATGGTTAATCATAATGGGCTATATCCTAAGATTTTGACTGAGGTTTTACTCAATCCTTCTTTGCCTAAACAAGGTCCGAGTAAGAAAGTGACTCAGGGTTTGGCCCTTTATTACTGATAGCTGAGTAATGGGGGGGGGGGGGGGCGGAATGGTAGGATCATGGCAGCCAGGGAGTCATCTTGGAGGATATTATTTCAGTGAAAAGAACAGCAAAATCAAATTATGGATAGAGGGGCAAATTTTGCTCTATTTCTAGGTGGAACATGCTGCTCCCTTCATAGCAGCATGCAGGGAGTGGGTGGAGCAGGAGTGGGGCCAGAACATCTGTGGCTGAGCAGATCCTCTGCCCTGCCTGCCATGAGGACACAGGGGTTGATGTAGCCTCCATTGAATGGTTTCACAGCCACTGTATGTCCTAGGAGGAAGGATCCTTCTTCATGGGTGAGCTCAGCCCCAGCCCCGTTACTCAGGCTGGTGAGGACTTGAGCGTTTGCCCCATATAGAAACACATAACTGAAAATCCTGTAGCCACATACATAGCAAACTATAAAAACATTAGGCTTGTTTCTTAGGTTCAGCTGAGCAACTCGGTGCAGCATGCAAGGGGGACAGTAAAGGTGGCTTTATGCCACTTATATGTCCTCTCCCCCCACCCCCAATACTTGGGCCAGTCCCTGGTACAGTTTGTCATGTCCCAGGGCTGCTCTAATATGTGTATTGCCTAAGGAGAAGTCCCAGAAGCTCACTGTCATTCAAATGCAGTTATGCCATTCCCCAGACACGCCCCCTCTAGTGGAGACTCTGAAGGGGTCTGTTTTCGATTTGGCTATGCTGACCCTTTCGCCTTTTACTAAAGATTTCCGTGGAGAGGAACAGTTACGAGTTTCAACTGAGGATTCTACTAAACCAGATCCTTCCCAGCAGTGCAAAGCATCTAGAAAATGGTACATCTGGGTACCTGGTGATAATTCCTTCATTTTTCAGGTTACTTTGCACTGCTGGCGTGGTGCAAAGCAGCAACATGATACAAGGGTGCAGCCAATTAACCCTACAGTGAATATTCAGTGTGACGGACACATGCTGTTCTGAAGAATTCTAACTTGTGACAGTGGGGAATGTCTGAGGTAACAGCAAGATGCAGGTTCCAGCATCTTGTGGTTGTGATATAATGTGACAGAGGAACGGGAGACGGGAACAAGAAACAGAGAAGGAAAGTTGTCTATTTACCTTTGGCATGCAGAGCTTGGAGGCATAATTGGGCCTTGGAGACAGGATTTGGCTCGTGATAATTGAACTTGTGTATTGAGGGATCAAGAAGTTTCTACTGTTCCTGACATAGCCTCCAATATGAGTGGATGTGTGGCAGAGTAAACTGTTGAAATAGCCCTGTTAAGGAATACTCTGTTGTGGACAAATTCTGCCATAAAGAAATATCCATGACTTGAAACATAATGATGCGACTGGTATTTTGTTACAGTTCAGTGTCTGGAATGTGTCTCAAAGTTCCTGGTCTATTCCAGTGTCTAAAAAGGGAAAGAAAAAAATTGATAGACATACTGGCCCTTTAAATAAAACAATCCTATGGTGCATCTGAGGTCAGGAAGTAGTTGATCTTAGCAGGAATCTGGGCCAGTGCCCTATGTCTCATAAAAGTCGAATTAAAGGACAAAGAATGATGATGCCTATAGACTGAAGTTACCAGTACCTGAAACATATAGGAAAATTTTTGTCTGATTCTTTATTGGGGGTGGAAGGTACGGGGGAACCACACCAGATGCTTTGTTAAAAAGGATTTTAGTAACTCTTCAAATCCGTATTGTGTACAAACCAATACTGTTTCATGCTGGAAAGGCAAAAGAGAAGACAGATTTGTTGAACTATGAATCTTTGATCCATGTCGCGCTGTTCGGCAGATTCCTCTAATTATATATATGTATGTGCGCTTATATGAGGAGAAAGAGGCAAAAGCTCAGGAAATTCAACAAATTTCCATTTTTAAAAGATGAAGTAACCTGTGGCCTGGCAATCTGCCAGCGTGACGCAAGGCTTTGTGGAAATCAAGTTCCAACGGTGAACAACTTGAAACAGAGTGCTGAGCTGTCAGATAAGTCACAGTTGGTGAATGTTAACTTCTATTTGTTATGTTTTCAAGATAAATAACATACCCACGTACCAGACAGGGCAGGGTTAGACTGCGGGGGTGAAGAAGGGAGGAGAGGAAAACCAGAGGAAGGAAGATATCCTTTGTAAATAAATAGAAGCTTAGTATTCTAAGCTTGGTTAGGCTGCTTTGCTCATGACCCTTGTTGTACTAGAAACAGGAAAGACAGTGACCAGAACAGGCTCACTGAAGTCTTTCTGTCTTTACCTTTGCCAGTGGGAGTGTTCATTGTTAAATGGGAGTTAGACTGTGAGGTGTTGGTTGCAGAAACTCTGGGCCACATTCCGCCGTAATTAAAAGCCTGTGAAACCCTGTTAAAACGCTTTGGCCCTGTCTTGTTACATGTTCTGTACATGTGTTTCCAGGTCTCTATAACAACTGTACATTTCCATTTTATTATATTTAATATTTATATTGCAGTAATACAGGGAAGCTTCACTGAGAATCAGTGCCCGCCTTGTGATAGGAGCACAGAATAAAAAACAGGGATTTGTGAACTTTAAAATAGAGGGCATGTTTCCTGTACTGCATGCTGGATCATGACAGGAAAGGACTCCATACTTGTAAAACCAAACTGGCCCTTTATTAAGAGAACTGTCTACAGAGATGCTGCAACTGCAGCTAGCATTCTATACCCGCGCACACAGACTAACTTCCTGGTATCTCCTCTGAAGTCTTTCCTCCTGCAACCTTTGCTCCTCCCTACAAGTTCCATGGAGGTTGCTACATGGTACCTATTATATTTAACTGGAGTGGAGACAACACGATGATCAGCATGATATAAACAATGTGAAAGATAGTTGTAGATTTTACTCACTTTAATTAGTAGAACTTGTCAGAACATGTTTAAGTGATTTTTTTCCAACGGAAAATAGGAAAAAATGTTTTACTGAAAATATTTTCCCCCATTTTTCAAGCACCTTTCAAACAAAAACATTTTGCACTGAAAAACGGGAACCCTTTCTGTGTGATTTTTTTGCATCCCCCTTATCATTTTTCTGACCGGCTCTATTAATTAGAAGAGAATAACAACACAAAACGGTCTCCTTTATTCCAGGAGCTTTTAACCAGGAGCAGAGTTTGTACTTCAGGCAAGTCATATGGATGTGGCAACTCATTAGCGTGTGCTAGCGCTGCATGGTTGTAGAAGTAATATAGAAGGAAAAGATTATTTCTGGCCACTGGCTGAGGTGATTGCTTACATGCAGTAACATAATGCCAGACTTCTGATGCCTCTGGCAAGTAACAGGATTTCATGCACTCTCAATCTGAGTCCATCTCTGAGCAATCAGTTTGGGTTCAGACAACTCTCTGATGTGTTTTGGTAACAAGTTGAACACATCTGGATTTGGAGCGCGGTAGGAACAATTAGAGAGCAAGTGTCGCCTATTACATATCTGCTATGTGGAGCTAACTCATCACAAATGTAAAAGAAGGGTCTGCACTGTTTTGCTAGTCCTCTAGTTAGATAATGTCATACTTTCTGAATATATTTAATAAACTGCTTTGAGCTGCTCAGTAGACACAGTACTATAGTGACTGGTTAACACCAAGTTTATTTCATATTCTCTGCTGGGTGGGTATCAGTTCTCTAATTTGCCATTGTCAACAAGCAATCGGCAGGAATATTTTCACTCCCTGGCTGGTATTTAATATCGTATATGAAAGTCATCAAGTGGGCTAAGCATTGTACAATGTGTATTCTGTCTTGTTTGAGTTCCTTCATAGAGAGCGTTGGCACTGTCTAAAAAGTAAGTGAGCCATTTTACAGTGGCCTGAATCAAAGGCTTCATTTTCAATAACAGAGCATCTTTCTTTGGCCCAGTTAGTGTCTGTGATGCACCATGTCACCGTTCTTTTACAGCTGGAAGAGCACTACGCCTGCTGCATATTTTGCAGCATCAGTGATTGTGGCAGGGAGGCATCCCTTCACTCCAAGAGATGCAAGGCAAGTGGAATAGGGCCTCTTTCTCCAAACTAGGCATAGCATAGCAGGAGGATCCCCTTGCTCTTTGGAAACAAAAGGTGCAGCTGCCAGGGGTCCCTCCCCACCGAATCAAACAAAGTTGACGGCAGTGGCTTCCTAGTACATATCCCATTAGCAAGGGTGTATCTGTATGGGTGAGTGGGTGGGACCTGCAGGACCGCTCTTCTGCCACACACACAGAGTCCCCATTGGGGTGGTGTTGGTAGGCCTTCCCAGAGCAGCTGGTCTTGGAGTTAACACCCCATTGATATGCATAGGACAGTTCATGCTTTTCAGCACTATTGTTTCGGGTTGCCTGAAGGCTCCCTGCATTGGTTAGGCTTGGGTCAGGTTGTCAAGTTTTTCTTTGAAATCATTGAAGGTTAGCAATGTAGGGGTTTTTTATTGTTAATGAAAGCTGAGCTGCTGTAATCACACACTCCAAGAGCTGTAGCTTGTAGGCACAGGCCTATTGTGCCTATGTCGTAATCTGGTCCTATCTCCATGTGTGATTTGATGTAGTATCTGCCAGTAGCACATGGTTTCATTATGCCATATAGTTGGCAATATGCAGCACAGATCCACTGTGAAAGCCTGACTTTGAAGTATCAGAAGGTGCTGAGATGGCACACTGCTTCTTAGATGTGTCAAATGTGCTCTATTTACCATCATCTTGCTACCATTCTTATGCCAGTTTAGAGATCATATTATTAATAAATTAACAGCTTGGGCAAGGTTTGTAGCCCCCTTGCCAAGCAATGATTTGAGCCTCTGCCATAGCAGACTCGATTTGGCTAGCAATAACTATAGCTTTCTGTAAAGTTAGTTCTGGTTCAAACAGTAATTTTCAAATAAGCTGGTCTCAAATCTTTTAATCAGACATATCCCTATGCTGGCATGTAACAATTTCCTGCAAGGTAGTAACACAATTAGTGGGTTCAACCATTCTTTGAACACACGGGAATACATTTTAAACTTCCTCCATCAAATTTACTTTCGGTGCAATAGATACTTGACGTCTGAAACAAATTGCAGTAGTATATTGATTATCCAGATGAGGGAATTTGTAAAATAGATGCTGGCCTCAATACCTAGGTGGCATAGCAAGGCTGGCTTCCTGGCATCTGGGAGTTCATTCCCTTTAACAGCAAGAATATTGTTCTCAGACATACAAAATCAGTTTGTAAAATTATTAGTATTCATTTACATTGTGGCAGCACTTAGAGACCTGAACAAGGTCAGAGCCCTGCTCTGCTGGGCACAGTATGAACAGGGCCGGCTCCAGCACCAGCTTGCCAAGCTGGTGCTTGGGGCGGCAGGTGAGAAGGGGGCGGCAGTCCGAGTCCCGCGGCGGCAATTCGGCGGCAGGTCCGCTCTTCCCGCTGCCGAATTGCCGCCGCGGGACTCGGACTGCCATCCCAGTCTCGCCTGCCGCTGTCCCCTTGCCGCTCTGGAATGGGACTGCCTGCGTCGGGGGCGGGGCCCCGCCCCCGACGCAGGCACACGTGGCGGGGCCCCGCCCCCGACGCAGGTGTCGGGGGCGGGGCCCTGCTACGTCTGCCTGCGTCGGGGGCGGGGCGCCGCCACCCCTGCTTGGGGCGGCAGAATTGTAAGAGCCGCCCCTGAGTATGAACATGTGGCAATCCCTGGGCCCCAAAGGGCTTATAGTCTAAAAGGCAAGGCATAACCGGAAAAGTGAAACGAGTAAGCAGGTTGAAGCGACAAAGGGTCCTGTGGCACCTTATAGACTAGCAGAGGTATAGTTAACCCCTCTGATACTTGAGCAAGCAGGTTGTTTGTGAGGGAGGACAAAGTAACAGAAATAATATGATGTTTTAGGATACTAGCTGTGTGCACAATTTGTAGCCAGCCCATAGCAGTAATCACAAGATACTACCAACTCACAGGTCAGGGGACAAAATGTGGAAACGGGTGTAAAGTGGGAGAGTCATCATGTTTGCAGTCAAAATGTATGGTCTATGCAAGAGCTGGGAGAGGGCGATAGCACAACACAGCTGAACAAAGTGCTTTGCTCTAGGAACGTTTAACAACAGGGATTTTATTCCAGAAGTTCATACTGATAGAGCATCGCATATGTATGGTGTAGTGTAGTGTCATTGAACAAATGCCCAAGGTAACACATCGCCATAACATGGAGGAAGGAAACTGGCCCTTTTTGGAGAATGCAATAGAGTGAAAGAACCATGCAACAGGGAAGAGGGACTGTCAGCAAAATTTTAGCTGTGAGAGAGTCTCAAAAATTTGAGACATTTTGAATAAGCTTTCAAATGTTTAGAGGATTATCTGAGACAAATTGAACTTTTAAGGTTCACCCATCAATAAGAAGTTTATTTCCAAGCTTAATTGCCATGCAGTATAGTATATGTGTGTTTAGTGAAGCCACAAATAAATTATGAAGGTTAACTCAGTGTTTTTCTGAATAAGGAGAATTATTCAATAGGGAACCACAAAAATATGCTATTAAGGTCTTAAAAAAAATAAGAGGCCTCTACCATTTTGAGGTTTTGGCTTGTTTTGTTTGTGGTTGTTTTTGTTTTAATAGTGCGACTGACCAGGTATCCCTGCTTGAGCACCTTCTCTGTTTCTCAAGGTCGAAAGGTCAGATTCAGGCCTTTAAATTTTTTTGGAAAATGGAACAATAACGAGAGGGGAAAAAAGTCAAACAAAATGTGTTTTTTTTTTCTTTGAGTGACTGCATGTGGTGTCTTGGAATGATTTCTAATAAAATCCATTGTATTCAGTTCGATGAGAATCTGCACCAGATTTACCAGGGTTTCCCGCCCTTCAAAAAATAAACAAAAGCACAGATAAATTAAAAGCTAAATTCTTTGGATTATAACTGATAGTCTGATAGCATCATTTCTTCCCTCCCAATGTTATAGTATTTTACAAATTAATCAGGTGGGTTACAGAGGCGCTTTGTGCCTTTCTCTGGTGGACACAGAATATTGGACTTGATTAGTGCAGGCAGGATGAAGGTGGACCAAGAAGCACATGTAAGGGCAACAGAGATAAGTGGTTTATTCAGAATGACAAGGAAGTAAAATCAAGGGGGGTGAGGGGTGGGGAGGTTGACAGTAGTTCTGCTGGTAGGGAGGCCTATCAGATTAAGGCTGAAAGTAACATCCAGCACAGATAAATGGTTGATGCCAACATTAGCTTTATTCTGTTTCATGCTAAGGGAATACACGCTCACAGTTTAGTTTCAAAATGTAACTGACTGCAACTTAAACTGTTTACCATGTATTAAAGGATGAATGGCCTCTGCTTCAGGAAAGCCACTTCGAAGTAATGGAAAAATAAATGGCCATTAATAAGGAGACCCAGAAAGCAACAATTTCATAAGTACACCCCTGCTTTGAGCTGCAGTTGAACTTCAGTACGAGAGGAGCTGTGCACAGGTTTCATTGTCAAACCCCAAGCTGCACTAAATTTGCATGGCTTTGTGGCTCCCTACAAAACCAAAATTAATCCATATTAATAGAAAGATTTTTCAGAAGAGCTTGTCAGAAAATGGGCTTTTTTCCACACACACATTTGACTTCTCAATGAAAAATATAAAACCAAAATATTTTGGTCAAAAATTGAAATATTTTGATCTGGAAATGCTGCCGTGGTGCCTCATGGGAGTTGTAATTGGGATGGCCGAGAACAGTCAGGTGCACCATTGCAGATGTAGTCTGGCTGGGGAGCCTGGACCAGGGGGAGGAATTGGGACATAAGGAAACTAAACTCCGACTCCCATGAGACACTGTGGCAGGATGTCCAAATTGAAATGTGTCTGTGTTTTGGCTAAAATATTTTAGTTTGGTTTTTGATGAAAAATCAAAAACATTCCATGGGAAGCAGACGCCTTTTGTGGAAAATTTCATTTAGTTAAAAACCAAGATTTCTCTTAAAAATAGTTTCGATGGAAAATGTTTGACCAGCCTTAGGTTTCAGACTTTTCATATGAACATGGAATGACTTATATACTGTGGTCACCATTTAGAAACTCAGCTACTTACCAGGACATGCTACTCTGATATTACAATATTTCTGTATTGTTAGACTAGGAAATGCAGCAGCTCAGGCACCACTGTGTGATAACTACTGTAAATTAAATATTCATGATGTAAAAAGTTCTCAATTTCAAAGGGCTTGGGCTAGAAAATAGGTGAAATGAGGTGACTTCAGCTGAATTTTACTTTGAGTTTCAAATTCTGAAACTTGTAGCAAATCTCAGGGCTAGAAAAGAAATGTAGATTGAACTCAACCAAACCCCTGTATTCGAACACCTTATTTGTGGGGACAGTTTGAATCCATACCTTGATCAAGATTCAAATGTTGTGGCTATTCCTACCTCTAATAAGCCCCAAGAAAAAGTTTACATAAACCCCTTCCAGCTGAAATTGTCAGTTTGTGCAGAGCTGTGCTGACAACCAGTAATGCTTTCTTGAGCTGTGTTAATATCATTAGAAGAAGACAGTTCAAACAAGGGAATAATAATAATACTAAAAATCAGCTTCAGCTCTATTATAGATTCCAAGGCCAGAAGTGACCATTGTTATCATCTAGTCTAACCTCCTGTATAACACAGACCATAGAACTTCCCCAAAATAATTCCTAGAGCATATTTTTTAGGAAAACATCCAGTCTTGATTTTAAAATTTTTGGATGTAATCTATAGTGTAAGAAAACAAACAGCCTGGTGCAACTGAAAAAAGCAATTGACAATGTTTGTTTTAAAGGGACGATACCACTTATTTCATTTCTGCTTGTTTCCAGGGGTTTTATGAATACTGGGTAAAATCCAGGCCTCTTCAAAGTCAATGGGGTGGAGGGGTTGCCATTGTTTTCAATGGAGCCAGGATTTTCACACGCTGAGTTTTCCTCTAAAGTATGTTTGTCAGAGTTCAAATGCTGAAAATTGGACCCTACATCCATATGGCATTTGCTGGAAATGAAGTCAAGTGTGTTTGTGTGTGTGTATGCTTCTCACTAAACTGCACTTTTGATACTTCAGCCTCAATTTGTGAACTGTATTTTAAGAATATTTGGGACAAATTTAAGTTTTATGAAAGTTAAGGACAAAGAACACTGGCTGGAGCCAGAAGGAATGAATAAAGTCACAGGATAGGGATTCACATGACCAGGAGGTGAGCTGCTGGGGGATAAAAAAGGGAATTCTGGGAGAAGAGCTAGGTAGTCTGCTGCTGGTGGTATCTGAAAGGAGAGCTGTAGCAAGAAAGACAGCGGTGGCAGCTGCTGTGGGAGCCTGAATAAGGGAGTTACAACTGGAAGACTGCTGCTACTGAATGACTACCGGGGCAGGGAGAAGAGAAAATACCTGGACACAGTTGCTGGTGGAAGTTGGTTGAGACTCCTGAGAGGGGAGTGAAAATGAAAAACCTTCTCCAAAATGGCACCATTACTCTCCTCCCTTATTTTATTCAGTGACACACAATTACAGGAGACCATACCCAAAGCATGGTCATCCGGGGATACCGACTGAATAGATACAGTTCAGGACTCTACTTTGTTATGACCTGATCCAAAGTCCCTTGAAATTAAATCCTGTGATTTCAAAGGGTTTTGGATCCAGGCTCCAACAGAGTTTCTAGACTAATTCTGTTGACTGCAGTGAGATTATGTCGGATTGGCATTGGTGCAAATAAGAAGAGATACAAGAGTACTATAATAATTACTAGTCAGAAAATCATCATTAAAATGTAGATGGGGTTAAGAGTACATTTCATTAATGTAAGGGTAAGAATCCTTACATAAAGTTGTATTTATTTGGAGGCAACGGTTAAAAGTTCTTTATATAGATGTGTTTTCTCCTAGAATTTCCTCATGGGGTGTGTGTGTGTGTGTGTGTGTGTGTGTGTATCGATGACTGATCAGTGCCGTTTAGATGTATATGATTGGGTGTGACTGGAGTGAAGTGTAGGCATGTTGCCCATGTTAGTAAGAAGCCAAGGTATTCCTTTAGCCACACCTTGTAGGAGTAGAGAATTATTAGTTGCCAGGAATGAACTGACACACACTTTTTATATATAGACATACACTCATATGTAAGTTTTATATATATACACACACATTTAAAGCTAAAAACTTCCCATTACATCAATGAGAGTTTTGTCTGACTTGGTATTGAGTAAGAACTGCAGAACAGAATAGGCTTTTTTATGAAACTTCTAGAATTTTTTATTTAAGATTTTGTATTTTTCAGCTTTCTTCTGAGTTTTGTGAAATACTTTGCCCCCTAATTGCAGCATTTTTTTTCAAGGAAAATTGTATTTAAAAACTACATTTTATAGAGTCATAGAGTTTAAGGCCAAACAGGTCCATTATAGTTATCTAGTCTGATCTCTTGCATAATGCAGGCTACAGAATTCTATGACACAAAGCCTGCTGTAAATTCCCAGAAGTTGCATATTTTTTCTTACGACTTGAACAGGGGAAAAATAATCCAATACACTACCAGTGCTCACAGTCTATTGTGACTATTGCTGCTTCTTGAGATAAACAGGAAGCAGCTTCTGATACTTTATCATAATAATTCTCATGATTTAAAGGGTGTGATTTATTTCCCGTCTCTAAGACAGAAAAGTTAATCATTACATGCATGTCGTTTACACTGCTGTGGTTTTTACTGTGGAGAAAACCCCTTTGTGTCATTTCAGAGAACACGCTTCAGTGACTGTGTCTTATTTTAACAACACAGGGGATATAATTTCCTTTGCTCATCATTTCTTGTTACTATGGGGTTTTCCTACCCTCTGGGCAAGTTTATGTGTCTAGCTAAAATGATTAGGTAATGAGGCCAAACAAGGAGATAAGCTGCAGATCCCAAGATGACACAGCTCTCTGATGGTAATGACTCATCTGTTGTCAAATAAAGTCTCCATGCTGATATTTGTACTAAGGACAATAATGAAAATAAAATTAATATAAACACCTTATCATGGAGAAAATTACCTTCTAAAATATGATGAAGACTCGTGTATTGACAAGCTCTTTTTTGAGCTGAGCATATGCTCCTTCAAGGATCTTAACTTTTTTGAATTAAGAAACAGTAATTTACTAAATGTTTCAGACTAGCTGTGTCATAGAGTTCAGACGTGGATTCAATCTAAATCAAAATTTCCCTAGTGTTTGGATTTAGTGTTGCAAATTGGCCCATTATAAAGCCTGACTTATGCCACAAAGTTTGGATTCTGATCGACATTCAGGCGTACCACAATCTTGCGGGATCTGGTGTCTGATTTTCTAATTCAGATCCATCTCTAAAAAATAAAAAGGAAAATTTGGCCATGAGGAGGTAATTTGCTAAAACAGCAAAGGCCTTATTTTCCTCTTGTTAGTGTAACTTCATTGGTTTCTGTGGAGTTATTCCTGATTCACATGGATGTAAATGAGAGCAAAGTGAGGCCCTAATAATACAGTAGCTCAAATATTGAGGTGTGCTAGTAAATCAAGCTTTACTGATCCCATGCTGCCCTGACAGAAAGGGCCTCTGACTGACCCTGGCCATTGGGCCACGCTACCTTGAGTGAAAGGCTCATTTATTGACTCTGGCCACTAGGCCGTACTACCACGTTTGTAGTCAGGGTCACAAACATAGGATATGACAAACTGCTATATGGTTCTTTTTCCCTTCTTCGCCCCATACGTAACCCGGTCCCTGTGACGGGGTGTACCTACCCCACGACAGACTTCTACAAATATCTAAATTCTAGGTTATATATCAAAGGTCTGTAAGGATTTCCTGTGTCATTTCATGAAGAGGGCATTTTCCATACCTCATGGTGAGCGGACTTGCTAGCCAAGAGGGAATGCATTGCATTTCACTTACACTTGGGGTGTGTGAGGGTGAGAATTATGGAAATTACAAACCTGTTTATAGAAGAACAAGAGCCAACAGGGCCAGATTGAGCGGATGGACTGAGCTGCTTGGACTGATGATTGTGGATTGTAGCAGAGCCCCCACTTCTCAGCTGCGCTACGGCCCATTTTCACCACTTCACTGCAACAAAGGAGCCATAAAGCTGGAGGACCTGAGATTTTCCTCTGCACTGAAGGAATCCCCAGGTGGCATACAGATTCTACACTAACACCTTTGTGTCACTGCCACAAAAGGGGTCATTGCCATGTTTATGGCTATGGATAATATGAACTATGGAAAGCCTGAGCACTGAGGCTGCTTTAATTTAAGCCAATGACTGAACCACACCATCTGGCCCCAGAATTATGGTGCTGGAAAGGTGGTGTAAGCCCATTTGACCCTCAATCTTAGTTCTTCCCATGTCTTGTGACAAATGCAGCTGAGTTGAATGCATGAAGCAGGCCCCTAAGCAGAAGTATAAATATACCATAAAGAGGGCTGCTATTGTAATATTTATGGACTCACTGGATACAGAGAAGTAACAAAAATATAGTGAAACAGCCTAAGATTTCCAGACTGTTTTTGCATCCTCACGAAGCTTTGATAAACATCAGACCCCGGAGTCCTTATCTTAGCAAAACCAAACTTTATGAGGTTCTCCTCTCATTAGCTGTGAGAACGTACAAGATTTTTCAGAAACAGACATGCTGCTGCTAGAAAAATAGAAAAGCAAAGCAAGGGAGAATAACAGTGAACATTTCACAGGGGGTTTGCCTTCCTACAGCTACTTGTGTAGGCGGTGTTTCTTGAGGCCCGACAACAGAGAATAAGGCGGAGACTGTAAAAATGAGACATGGGAATAACAAGTGAATCACTAGAAAGTCCATGTTAGCCCAAGATTGTGAACCTCGCCCCATTGCTTTGAACAGGTGAGCACCTTCAGGCAAAACTAATAACCTACCCATTCTTTTCATCGGGACAAGAAGGCAGGAAATACAATATAGTCATCAATCCTAAGCAAACAGTGGTTATCAAAAGTGGTTCACAGTAATGTCACTGATGCGGGATAAAAATTCAGACATCACCCCCAGTACCACTGGCTATTACTCATGTCTTGTTTAAAATTGAAACATCATTTTAAATATTAGAGAAATGTGGCACTTTGCTAAAATAAGGCATCTGTTCCAGCAACATGTTGTTTTGATCACTTAAAAAAAAAGATTGTTCTGGTTTTTTTTTTTAAAGAAAGCATGTGGACATGTAGATGAGTCATTCCATTTGAGCGGTTACTGTAAGTGAAGTTATTTTGAATGCTGTAAAAATTAAAAATACATTGAAAGAAATCATTTTCCTGAAATATTACTTTAATGTTATTCTTTGCCTTTGATTTATTTTTATCTCTTCTCCTCACCAGCTATTCAGGCAGAGAGAAAATAGAAAACTTTTACTACCCAAGAAAATCAGAAGATTAAAAATGTGGCCTTTTATAGCTGAGGGATTCTGAAAGAAGAATGTTATGAAACATCAGCCATGACTGAACTCTTCTTAGAGTATGGAGTCATATGCCTTTTAAAAGTTGGGTTTCTGTAGGAGTGCTGTAAATACTAGGATTTAACCTGTAACTTTGATAATTTGGTCTTTCTTAAAATCAATGGAATTGCAATAATGAGAGTCTCAGGAATGCTCAAAAGCTTTATAAAACAAACTTCTGAGCCCTGGTGTTCCCTAACTGTAGAGAGCCATCTGGTTTCCCAAGGATGGCTGGCATGGCAGAAGAGGGGACAACTAAAGTACCAGGGACATTCAAATCCATAGCGCTGCTAAGAATTACAACCTGCTGTGAGGTAAGACTATATGCATATGGCTCTGAACATCTTAAATCCCGTGTATTTTCACATTTTGCTTAAGACAAAAATTAGACCTGGTTGAAAATCTGGGTGGCAAAAAGAAGCCCAAATGACAGGCTGATGCAAAATCCTAGATCTGCAGTCCCCCAACATTTGGAGTTAAAAAGCCAGATTTAGACTTATTATTTGTATTAAAGTAGCACCTAAAGACCTCAGATAAGGTGAAGGCCTCATTGTGTTATACTGTAAATATATACCAATGACTTTCCCTGCCCCAAAGAGTATGAAATCTGAACAGACAGCTCAGACAAAGAATGAGAGGGGAAGTAGAGGAAGAGTGGCTTGTTCAGTGACACAGCAGGTCAGTGGAAGAGCAGGGATAGAGGCTAGGTCTCCAGTCCAATGCCTTATTCACTAGACTGTCCACACAGTCTCTTTACTTAGTCTAATTTCTAACACACACATATATTCCATGGGGGATGCATCACTTGTTGATTACCTGTTCTGTTCATTCCCTCTGGGGCACCTGGCACTGACCACTGTCGGAAGACAAGACACTGGGCTAGATGGACCTTTGGTCTGACCCAGTAGGACCATTCTTATGTTCTTATTTTTCTTCCTTTGACCATTCTATTTAATTTTTTACACTATGGATATTTGCATAAAGAGAATTTTTGTCCTTTGTCTGATATCATGATTAGAGCCATACAAAGCAATTTGGTGTCAGTTCTAAGACGTTTTGGCAAACTTGAGGTTTTTGGTGGGTTTCGTTTCTCATTCACTGAGTTTCACTTTGATTTTTAGGTTTAAAGGAATCAAAAATAACTCAAAGCAAAACTTTCCAATCCTTGCCTGGTATGTAAAGTTTCCCTCTGAAGCTATAAATCCTTCCCAGATACCTGAAACTCAGTTCCACATTTTTTTGGCAACACGTGGCAAACTTGGTCTAAGTTTGGGGTTTGTTACAAAATGTCACACAACTCTGTCATAATCCCATTTGAGACATAATATCCAGCATTTATAGAGCTATTTATACGTTCAAAATGTTTTTCAATTATTAATGAATGAATCCTTACAATTATTAATTACTTCACACAATTCCTCTCCCTTTCTTGTTGATGTGGGTAGGCAAATATTGTGATCCCTATTTCACACACGTGCTCAATTGGAGTTTGTGACAGAATGAAACAGCCAGGAAATTAAGGGTTGCCTGCCTATCACATGATTCAGCAGGGGGCTGAAGGAAGGAGCATGTCTTCTTTTGGGGGCTGAGAGAGGTAAAGGGAAAGGCCTCCGGGGACTGCAGCCTGCTTTGTTTTGTATTATTTAATGAGTTTTTATATGTTTGCCCAACAAATTATGCCATGAGGCAAAGGCCTGACACCAACTGGGCATGGCACTGATTCTTTCCTGTGCTGGTGAGAGAGCCCACCTGCTTACCTATGGAGGAGAAAGTGGGCAGGTGCAACAGCCTGAAGACAGAAATGGAGCCAGAAGCACTATTGAAATAGCCAGGGGGGAACGACACTACCAGCAGCAACAACAGCTACAATTGCAGCAACAGCAGTTCCAACAGAAACAGGAAAGGCAGCAGCGATTTCTTTTCCAACTACTGGATCACGATGGACTCATAAGTTGGTGTGACACTGCCACTATCCCAGGGTGGATAAGGATTTCTCACTAAGATGGGGCCAGAGGATGACCCTGAAACCTTAGAATGGGTGGCAGCTGCCCACCCATGGCTCTGAGTAAGCTATCAAAATAGCCCATTACTTGGCAGGGGAGTCCCAGGCTGCATTATTGTGCTATGGGTGACATAAGACCTTGATTTTAGGGCCACAAGCCTCAAAACCAGGGCTTGACCCATATATGCCTCTGGGAGAGTACCTTTTCAGTGTGGAAGAAGAATAAGACTGGGAGCTGATCAACGATTTTGAAGACTTCTTCACTACCATCCCAAAGGAACACCGTATCAACCTTAAGCCTGGGAGCCCTGTTCAGAAGGGCTGATTCTGAATACCTAAGTGAATGAGGGACACGGTGAAGAGGGAAGTGGAAAGTATGATCCTGTCAGGGGTAATAGAGGAGTCCCAGAGTAAGTGGTACAACCTGACTATGCTGGTCTCAAAGCCAGATAAAAGTATCCTGTTCTGTATTGACTTCAGGATGGTGAATGTGGTGTAGAAGTTCAAAGCCTATCCCATGCCCCAGGTGGACAAGTAGACTAGGAAAGGCTACATATATAACCAACCTGGATCTCACCAAGGGGTATTGGCAAATATCTTCCTGGATTCTGGGGGCAGGGGTAACAGCATTTGCCACTCTGTTTGTATTGTACTCAATTCAGAGCCTTCCATTTGGGCTCCACGGAGCCCTTGTTGCTTTTCAGAAGTTGATAGATAAGGGGCGTTTACCTCACTAAGCATATACTGTATCCTACCTTGGTGACATGGTGATCTATTCAACTACTTAATCAAAACATCTTGAGAGTCATTAAAGAGGTACTACTGTCCCTTAGGGCAGTGGACTAACAGCTAATCCGGACATGTGTTGGATTGACTATGGAGACACTAAATGTTCTGGGTTCAGCCTAGTGACTGAGCAGATCAGACCACTGGTGAGTAAACAGAATGCCCTGTTAGAATTTCCTGCCCCATCTATGAAATGGCAAGTCAAATCTTTCCTGGGATTAGTGGGATATTGATGCTTTGTGCCACAGTTTTCCGTGATAACTGCTCACTTAGCTGACCTGCACAATGACACACCCTGGAAAGCTCATTGGAAGGCCCAGAAACGCACTCTGTGGACCCTCCTTATCAAAGGGATTTCTTCCTTGTTAGCACACGCTGGAGGACTAGCTATCCCAAAGGGGGGCAAAGAAGGGTGCGAAGGCAGTGGGGCTATTGTTTTGCCACTCTCTCTGGAGTTTGCTTCTGGCAGTGCCTGTCTCTCCTGGCTTAAAGAGCATTCCTCTTTTTAAATGGACTCTGTCTCCTTTCTGCCCCTTCTCTTCCATTGGGGGAATTTCCAGACTCCAAACCTCCACCCGTCCTTGGTTTCTGGGCAGAGAGCTGTTCAAAGTCAATAGCCCTGCTGACCATTATTTCATTAGGGTAGAGACCTTCAATGTTTATGGCCCTTGATTTCTTTGTCACACCTCTCCAGACATAGCCTCTCTATTAGGTACAAACTGAATGCTCAAACTGAGGGTATGTCTACACTGCAGTCAACCTGGGTTTTAGTTGCAACTCCACACAGAAACACTTCTGACCTGAGTTTGGAGATGCTTTAAGCCTGGTCTAGCTTACCTGGCTGGGGGTGTGCCTGGGTTAGGGCTCAGGCTTTGCTTTAATTCTGGCTAGAAACCAGCCCACTTTGCAGTGAGAATGCTGGCTAACTCACTTAAGTGCTGTTAGTACATGAATGCTCTTCCCGCAATTCCCCCTGAAGGACAGACCAAGTTCTTCCACAGTTGACAGGGAAGGAATGCTAGAGCATTTCAGCACAGAGTCATGGGATATGTCCCCAGATATACAGGTGAGTGTGGAAACAGTGAGGATCCAACAGTAACGTGGGTAGGGCTTTGCTGTGGGGATGCTCACACCCAGGTTAGGCTAACCTGTGTGCCCAGACCCGGATGCCGATCATCCAGTGTAACCATGCTGTGAAGATGTAGCCTGTAGGTTACTTTCAAAATGGAGGTTGAAAATTCTGCATGGTGTTCACTAAACCAAGATGGAATTCCCCTGCTCTGTCACAGTAAGATGTCAAACAATTATTATTTCATAAGAACTAGACTTAGTGATGAATGAACCATACACATTTAGATGTTTTGTTTACAGCAGCACCCAGAATTTGTCATGCTTGTCAAGATCTTCTTAGGTCTGCAAAATTTGGCCTGGACATGTCATGTGAGAAGATTGTCTGGGTCAGAGTAGGATTAGCACAAATATCATAGAAATAGAACTGCTCATCAACCAAAATTTCCGTTCCATGAGAAATTCTGGTATTTTATTATCTTTTTCTTTCAGTTCAGAACGAACAGCCAACATTTCAAAATATTCCCCCAAATTTCAATTCAGGACCATCAAAATATCAAAGTATCTTGAATGAATCAAAATGATGATATCTTCTTTGACTTTTATATTACAATATTAAATGTTGCATACATTTAATGTAATAAAATATTTTAATATAATATAAAAGTCAAAACAAAATGAATTGAAATGACATTGTTTAAAATAATGTTTTCAAAATTTTCCTGTCAGATTTCACCAAAATCAACACATTTCCACAAAATATTAAGATTTTTGATGAAACTGCCTTTTTTGACAAAAACATATTTTGTTGAAAATATTTTGACCAGCTCTTCTTAGGAATATATTCCTCCACTCTATTTTGATACCTGCTCTTCTGATCTTGACTTAAACCAGGAAGCTCAGAAGCATGCAAACATGAAAAGTAGTGTGGGGGAGGAAACGCTAAGTGAAATATCTGAAAAGTACAAGTTTGCAGGGAAGGATGAGAGGTCTTATTTTATCTGAACCCATTTGATTGTCCCAAATATAAGCTGCCTTCATCATTCATAAAGTAATACTTTTGCAGTGTATGGGTTATGGAAAAACAGGTAATGATTCATGAAAAAAATCCTACGTCTATGCAGTTGGATCATCAGTGCACTGCTGCTTTCATTTTTCTAAGCACGAGTTTGGGTGTGGGTGCACACAGGCATGTGGATGAGGAGAGGGGGGCTACATGTGTGCGTGTGTGGGTTTATATATGGAGTTAATATATGGATTGGGATATTCTTTTTAATCTTGTAAAGTATGCATGCTGCTTTTATTCATTAGCACCTACAAAGGACTAATTGCCATCAGGCATGTAGGTGGACTTTCTGGCAGGGAACAAGAAACGCAATAGGTTTGATGACAACCAATGATCTGCCAAAGACTTGTCAGAAGAAGAACTCAGTCTTGCTGTCATTCACCCACCCCTTTAAATTCAAATGCAGATGCTTCCAGGGGGTGTAGGGCATCCATCCAAGCCAGCATTTGAAATACAGCACACCACTGTATATACACACAGTGTTGTTGCGGCTGCTGCTGCTGGATGGCTAAGATGAAAGTGAAAGGAAAGTGTGACATCTCAAATGCAGCCAGCAGACTACAGGCTGCTATGACCTGTCTAAAATATGGACAACATGGGTATGTAGATTTCATCCGGCATATATGGTGCGTTCCCACACAGTACTCTCTCTCTGTGTTTAAGTTGATGGCAGGTGTTAGCTTTAGAGTTGGCTGGAAACAGAACTAAGATGTCCTGCAGAACTGCATTTTACTCAGCTGATTTATCGTAGCATGATATTTTGAGTTACTGTGGCACTTTATCCTCTGGGCCAGAATAACATGGGTTCTAGACCAACCCAGTGTTCAGTCTCATACCCAATGCTGACCCTTCAGTTACAGCAGTTGAAGAGTCAGAGATGCTGATAGATTTTTAAGGCCAGAAGGAACAATTATGATAACTTAATTACGCCTTTTGATTAACAATAACGATATAATTTTTACCTAGTACTACCTGCAATGGAGAGAATTATTCTTACATACCAAGGTAATTCTGTCCATTTTTCTTGACTCTTAAGATGGACATTAAAGATCTTGAAGAATGCTTGAAAGGAAAATTGGATAACAAAGTGTCATGGCCCAACACTCCTCAATTTAGTAAAATATTAGTAATGTCTAAGACGGTATGTAAGTGATTGCCAAGCATTTGTCTAAGTGGTTTCTGTTAATGTGAAAATGTCAGACTAAATGGATCTATACCTCTGGGCTTTAACTCTATGCATGTCTTTCTTTTTCTTTTCTTTTTTTTTTTGAAAATGTGAATGTATGCCAGGATTTTGGAACAAGGGCCTACATTTAAAAGTGATGTGTAATTATTGGGCCTGTGTAGACTCCCCTTGGCCTTCGTACTCTTAGGATATGTCTACATTGCAACTAAACAGCCGCTGCTGCCCAGTGTCAGCTGGCTCAGGCTTGGGCAAGAGGGTTGTTTAATTGTGGGGTAGACATTCAGGCTTGGGCTGGAGCCTGGGATTTGGGACCCTGTGAGGGGGGAGGGTCTCAGAGGCTGGCCTCCAGCCTGAGCCCGAATGTCTACACTGCAATTAAACAGCCCTGTAACCTGAGCCCTGTGAGCCCTACTTGGTCTGGCCTTGGGCCAGTGTAGACATACCCTTATTCAACCCAGGTATAAGGGAGTCTAATTTGGTCTAATTTATACATTAAGGAACCAGAAGAAAATATGTATTAAAATAGAGTTTGTTCCTTTAACTTGTGCATGCCATAACTTACACCTTCTTATATCTTCTTCAGGCTCATCTACATGTAAATCAGACCAGTTTCAGACCCCTTTACATGCAGATACATCAGGTGTAAAATGAGCAGGAGAGGGTCTAAGTTAGTGTAAGGGAGTTCTAAATTAACATCATCCTAGACATCACTTCTGATTTTGGCTCGAGATCTCTTCATGACCCTCAGCTGTAAGATCCTCCACTGGGATTCCTAATTGCAAACTTCTCCTATAACCCCAGTTCACCTTTTTTCTCTACTTCTTTTCTGTGGCTGAGCAATGAAGTAGGAAGAGGTGATAATTGTATTGGAATGCAGCATTTATCACCTGCTGTATTCCAAGAGAATTAACAGCGTTATCATTTTATAGACACATTGAAACAAATAATGCATATATTTTTTATTTCATGTCTAGAGACATATGTGAGGTTTGGGGTTAGCTCTAAGAAATTTATATTCATGTGCCTAGCTACTATGATGGTGGACACTATAGAAAACCCTAAAACAGACAAATGAAGAAATACAGGAAGGTGATTGAAATCAGATTAGTTGTACTCTGTGTTTTGTATATAAATCTAAGCCTTACTATAAAACACTTGTTGTATCTCATTAGGCTGTCACGAGCCTTTATTAATTAATATTTGTTCATTGCTTTAACAACCTCAGATGAAAGGTGCTATTTAAGTGCAAAGTAATTATTATTATTTCTGTTCAGTTTTTTTTCCATATTATAGTTCTGATCATGGATGGGGCATTTCCAATTATCAGGTGATGGGCAATATTCACTTTATTCTTCCTGCATATTTCTCCAGCTCCCAAAGCTGCGCTGAAAAAATAAATGAGGAAGGAATGTAAACTGAGTGTTCCTATATCTCATTTGCCCAAATACAAAAATGAGAAGCCATTCAATTTTAAAGAAATACTTGTTTGCCCAATATATAATTAAACGGTGGAACTCTCAGCCAAGGGATATTAACGAAGCAAATAGCTTAGGGCCAAACTCTGCTTCCCTTTCTCATGTTTAGATGTACCTTACTCTGCGGGGTAGTCTCATTAAACTACAGAGTAAAGTACTATTAATCTTAGCAGTATCTGGCCTTCTCTAAGTTTCAGTAAAGGATTGGTAAACTGTGACTGGTGGACCACCAGCAATCTGTGGAACACTTGCTGGTAGGCTGCAGAGAAGTGGCTGGACACCCAGTGCTGTCTCTTCCTCCTTGCTGAAATTCAGCTTTATAACACGTAAATTCTTCTCTATCACAGGGATGTTATGTGGGAGGTGAGGTGTTCTGTGCAATCCTGAACACGAGAGGAAATGCCCATAATTTGTCTGTATTAAGATGTGGTCCACACTATATTAAAAAAGCTGTTGAGAAACTTTGATTTATATAATATGAATAAGAACAGCACCTGCATTTACATTAGCTAGGATAAAATTACAAGAGCTATCAATATTCATGCCTCAGGGCATAAGCTGATCACCAGCTGGGGACAGGAAGAACTTTCTCCGTATGGCATAGTATATCACAATTAAGCATGTTATGAGTTTTATGTCTTCCTCTGAACAATCCAGTGAAGCCACTGGCTGAGAGAGGATACCAGACTAGCTGGATCATTGGCGAGTTCTGGTATTGCAATTCTTCAAGTGTATCTAATTTCTCAGCATAATTACTGTCAGAAATATTTATCTTACCTAATTTTTGTTATTTATCACATACGCATTTTGTTTTTTCAAGTCTGGGGTGACTACATCATCTTGTGATGCTTGTGAATATTATGCCACTGATGCTTGTAGGTGGAATCAAAATTACATGAGTTAGAGATGCTGTAAAGACTTTAGTTGTGCACAGTATTTCTGAGAAACGGTGCTAATGTGTTTCTCCCCCTCCCCTTCTGTTGGGAATGGATTACCTTCCCTTAGTTAACCCATAGGACCCAGCCACCAAATCTGGTAGATCCCAGAAGGGCAGAGCCATCCATGCAGAGGTCCTGTGCCTCCTCACCTAGCACCCTGGCAGCATGTCTCCTGTGGACTGTAGTAGCAGCCACGGCAGCTATGCCCCTCACACCCTCCCACATAATGGTTTTGGCTAGTGGATCTGTATAATCACAAACCAGGTACTCATTTGATTCCAGCCCTTGCTCTGGCCTGCTCCCAACCATGTTTTCTCTCGTTACTCCCCCGAGACAGAGAATGTCTGTCTGTAGAACACTGTGATCCAGATGGTGCAGAGATCCTCTCTGAAATTACAGTCTGCTCTTTCTCCCCCGGCCCCGTACATTGGAACTGTGGAAGTGCCACTGCAGTTATTACCTTGTGTTCTCACAGTGTGTAGGGTGTGGCAGGATTTATCCAACAGCAGCAAACATGGACTTTCAGCTTCTACTATGTTTATTTTTGGTTACATAGGTCATTGTTTGAGTAGAGGGAGCTGTTAGGTGTCAATAACACAGAGGGCAAACGTGCACAGATTGGATGGGACATCACAGTTTGTTGCTGAGAGGCAAGGAAGAATTCATTGGTGTGCAATTGCAGGCACAAAATCTGTCATGTTTCATGCAAAAGTTGCAGATGCTAACTCAGGTGTGAGAGTGGGTAGGGCAGGTTCTTATTTCCTGAGACACTGGGTACTTCTGAAGCTAATTCTACTTCATCGTGTGTGCACTATTGCAGATCACACCCCTAATGGTGGGACTGAAATGCACTCTTGGACAAGTTAGCCCTAATGACAGTATCAGAAGGCCCACATTTTCACCATTTACCTCATATATGTCTTTCTGGTGGTAGGTTAAAGAAAATCACTGGCATGGGTTGCTCTTTTCTTTATCCGAGCACTGTACTGTTTCTGCTGCTGTCAGAATTTCACTCAGGGACACCTGATGATGATAATAGGCAACAGGTTTAAAACAAACAAAAGGAAGTATTTCTTCACACAACGCACACTCAACCCGTGAAACTCGTTGCCAGGGGATATTGTGAAGGCCAAAAGTATGTGTGTGTTCAAAACAGAATTAGATAAATTCATGGAGGATAGGTTGACCAGTGGTTATTAGCCAAGATGGTCAGGGACACAGCCCCATGCTCTGGATGTCACTAAACCTCCCACTGCCAGAAGCTGGGGCTGGGTGATGGGATGACCACTCAAAATTGCCCCGTTCATTCCCTCTGAAGCATCAGGCACTGGCCACTGTCAGAAGACAGTATACTGGGTTAGCTGGACTATTAGTCTGACCCAGTCTGGCCATTCTTATGTTCTCATGACAGTGGGGTCTCTGGGGAATGAATACGGCACCACAATCCAATGGCTGGACCACATAAAAAATTACTCTAGTGAGGTGCTGAGTGTCCTCGACTCCTCAAGTTGCACACACTCAGCTACTCACATGATCTAGTCCTTATGTAGCTAAACTGCTGACAGCTTTTTATTTCTTTTCCTTCAGATATCAGACATGAGATCAGCGGGCACCCCTTCTGGGGAAAACAAACCAATCACCCAGAAAATAAGTGGGTGGATGCGTGTGTATGTGAGAGAGAGTGAGAGTGCTTTTCTCTTTCTCTCACACTCCACTTCACATGATTGGGAATCTCTTGTTCCTATTGAGATTATCATGCTGCAGACACTTAGATGCCAAAATTATTTAGATTAAAGCAATCTGTTTGAATTTTGCAGTGCTGTTCATATCCTTCAGTGGATTTCATCATGAAAATAGGGGGTAATAAGAAAAAAAACCCAACACATGCAAAAATGTCACTGTTCAGACCTGAGAAGAGAGAGCCTCATGTCTAATCTAGTGTCGTTGAGGTTAAATGAGACAGGAGGATGCCCCATATTTCAGGACATAAAATGAGACAGAAGAATGTACCCTCCTCAAACATGACTTCATATTCCTAAAGGAACTAGCCTCTAACAGTTGCCATATTTTCTATTTTGGTGTTTATTATACACAGAAGCTGCAATTTGCCAGACATTAAACACATCTGAGCACACACACGCAAGCTTTACTTCATGACTGAAACATCTGTATGCATATGTGTATAATAAGCCCTGCAAGGAATTTTGCATAAAGATTAAAAATGGAGAAATTGTAGATTGTTACTTTAAAGAGAAAAATATATTTTACCAGCTTTTAAAGGATTTTAAAGAAGAGGTGGAAAAAAGAGGAATAGAAAATGAAAGTGGTATATATTTAGTAGGATGTTTAATGAAAGATCCATTTAAAGAGAGCACTATTTTCCATTAATTACAGCATCTCTTACTGAAAAGACCAGTTGCTGATAATCAGATTTGTGTCTGAAGAGAGACATGGTGTTATTTTACTGTATTTTAAAAGAGATAAATTAGAACATTGCACCAAGTCCTGTTTTCTTTTGAAATGCTGAGACAAACTTTTCAAACTTGAGTGCCTAATTTAGGCATCTAAATCCATACACAGGCATCTGAATAAATGGCTTCGTTTTCAGATGTCCTCAGCACCCACTGACCTTAATGAGCTTTTTACTTCAGTGGGTTCTGCAGGTTCTTAGCACTTCTGAAAATCAGGCCGCTTTAAGTGTCTACGTAAAGATTCTGATCCTGAAGTACAGATAACCAAGTTTGAAAAGTTAACCATAGGCATGTCTACTCTGGAGCTGGAAGGTGTAATTTCCAGCTTGAGAAGGCATACCAACATTAGCCCTGATCAAGCTAGTATGCTAAAAATAAAAGAGGAGCTCAGCAGTGGGAGGGGCTAGCCACCCCAAGTATGATCCCATCCCAAACCATAGGTATGGACGTGGGTGCCTAGCCACTACTGCCACTTGCACTATTAAAGCTACACTTCTATTTTTAGCATGCTAGCTCAACTAGAGCTAGCACTGGTCTGTCTCCTCAAGCTGGAAATTACACCTTCCAGCTACAGAGTCAACATACCCATAGTGCATAACTGAGTTGACTAAAAGGCCTACAGGAATACACATTAAGCACCTGAAGTATCTGTAGCAGGGCTAGTGAACTCATCACCTTTAGGAAAGCAAAGGACCCAGAACAACATTTAGGCCTTGGTTCAGGAAAGTGCTAAAGTATATGCTTAACTGTAAGCATGTGCTTAAGTGCCCTTTCTGACCAGAACAATGTGAATTGTTGAGGAGTGAGGTAGCACTTAATGTGAATAAGAGTTTCAGCATCTTTTTCACCAGGCGAAGGCTGTGGCTGAGCCGCTGGCTTCCTGTAGTCACACCACTATTACTACAATTATTTATTTCTATGGCAATGTGAAAGGAGAGGGGGGTCTGATGACTGTTGCATCATTTTGTGGTTGTAGATAACTGTCCATCTGGAATGGAAAAGAGCCCATCAGATAGTCATTGCTTTGTGATTTGATCAGTACAGATTCAAACTGGTGATGTAAAGCTTCATAGCAGGTCTCTGGAGTTGCATAATGATTGTGACAGAAAAATCTTTAAAGAGGGAAAAGAGGAGAACATGCCCAGCTACTTCAGACCAAGAGTGTGTCCATTCAAAAGCATTTTACTATTATTTGTATTTGTTTTTCACTTTTCTGTAGAAGTCATTCCTCCATATTTTTCTCTGTCTCTGAGTCATTCCACAACATAGAACA
This sequence comes from Chelydra serpentina, assembly GCA_037349315.1. Classification (NCBI taxonomy): domain Eukaryota; kingdom Metazoa; phylum Chordata; order Testudines; family Chelydridae; genus Chelydra; species Chelydra serpentina. Next base: position 9,290,129 of record JBAIAC010000032.1, read on the forward strand.
GATTGCCAAGAGGGAACAAATATTACTCATCTCCTTTCCTGAGACAGGTAGCTGTGTGGGTGGACAGGTAAAGGCAGGTATACTTATAAATATAGCTGCATTTTCAGCATATCTTTTTAGCTGAACGGGGGTTTCTTTCTTTCGACAGTGCATAGACTGGGCTAGAATCATTATCCAGACGTTTACCTCATGACTCAAACAAAATCGCAACCACAATAGACAACCGACTTTTTATGAGATATTGCTCATTCCTGACAGATGAACCACACAGGTAGAAGCATACACACTCATGCTATATTACTCTTTCCCTCACCTCCCGCAGCAGGATAAAAAACAAATGAGATGGTGACAACATCAGAAAGTGAAATACGACTTTTTCCTCCCCCTGCACTGAAAGTTAAGTGCTTGCTGTACACCCTTAGCAAACAATAATAAAGTGAGACCCTGGTCAAGGGACATTAAGAGTCAAGCTAGAAAGTATGTTGTCTTTGAATAAGAAGGAACCCAGAAGGGGGGGGATTGTTCAGTGCTCATGCGTATGTCACACACTTCCAGTATACTGGTATAATACTTTCATATTATGTCTCTCTTTTTTTAAATTTATTTTCAAAAACAACATCATCTTTTTTCTCTTTTCTTTTCTTTTCTTTGCTTAAACTCCTAGCAGTAGTAATTTTTCTGTAACTACGTTGTGGTGGTGTTGTGTGCTGTTGAACAACTGTCACATTCCACCACTTAGGTGGCTGCATTTTAGTGGTGGAATCCCTAATATAGAAAAATATCAAGAACCCCCAAGTTGAGGGGTGGGGATTGGTTCAGCACTCTATGAAGAAGGGGGGCATTGGTAAAATTCAGTTATAGACCTCTGTTCTGTTCTTAATCACTCTCAAAGTTCATGGTTGGGGGACAGGGTGTTCAGATCCAAGATTTCAGTTTGGGCCATCTGATTTGTAGGGCTGGTTATATAACTATTTTTGTGAAGAGTCTGGCAAAATCATTCTGTTAACTGCCAAATAAAATTATTCACAAATAAATGTTTTCATTATCCAGCCAGCTCTACTGGTTTGTAAAGAGTTTGCAAAGACCTTTGGATGAGATGTACTATATAAAAGTAAACTATTTGTTTGTCTAGTCATCAAAACATAGTTTAAAATGCCATTTGGAGGCCATATGGGATAGTGGAAATGCAAAGTTCTTCTGGATGAGTGATCCAGGTTCAGGTTCCAAACCCATTCCTTTGCTCCCCTGATAGGAACTTTACCAGGAAGCTGCATCCTCTAATCTACATAGGTCTAAGACCAAATTAAATGTTAAGTTGTCTTTTCCAACTTCAGACATTTCTATTAAGAGTCTAGCACTGAGGGAGATAATGTTAGGCATAAACCCCACTCCTTGCTGCAGCTGAACCTCATGCATGATATTTGCCTGAGTTAGACTGTAAACCTCTCCAGGGCCACAAGTGGCTGAAGAACAACCAAATCTTTCATTTCTGATGATGATGAAGTTTAGGATCTCCTATGACCACAATCTCGCTCTGCAACTGATATGTATAAAGTATAAGAACTCTAAAACAAAATCTATTACCTTTTATAGGGACGTGAGAACTGTCAAGTGACTGGAGCCCGTCAATACCAATCTGTACTAAATGACTGAATCAAAGAAACATTAATAGGCCCAAAGGTTCATGTTTTCTAGGAAAAGAGCAATATTCCCTCCTCCCAGATGCACAGACAGTACCCATGCCAAGCTCGTAAGCTGGAAAAGTACGCCCCCCTGGCCGACAACCTGAGAGCGAAGGGCTACGAGGTGCAGATGGATGCCCTGATCGTCGGAGCCCTGGGCACCTGGGACCCCTGCAACGAGCCTGTGCTGCGGACCTGTGGGATCGGTCGACGCTACACACGGCTCATGCGGCGCCTCATGGTCTCGGACACCATCCGATGGTCCAGGGACATCTACATCGAACACATCACCGGTCACCGACAGTACCAGGAGGCGTGAGCCGGAACGACATCGTGCATCATCTATGAGAAAGGGACCAAGAGTCTTTTTCCCACTGGACCATATGAACTGGAATGATAAACTCACTGAACATTAAATCTCACCAAATGAGGGTAAATCCATCCTCACCATCGTACCCACTCATTCTACTCCACACCTGAACATAGCCATTATATATGAACAACTTACCCTCCTATCTCAATCTCTGTACTTTGACCCGTTAAGCCTTTACGCCCAATTGGGGATGTTGCAGATTATGTATTCCTTGTGTCATCCAATCCTAAAACCGAACTTCGCTCTCCTTGATAATCTGTACCTTATCCCCTGATAACCAGAAACTTCTATGCTTAAACTCTGTACCTTTATTTTTATTTTTAACATTATCTTAATAAAAATTTTAAATCCTAATGGGGTTAAATTCACCATAAAGCCAGTGATTTACGATTCACTGGAAGAGGAGGTGCAGGGGAGAGCGAGTCCTTGCAACTTTCCTGTGGAGCACCATCCCCAGCAGTGTCAAGTAGATTTAACCGAATACGTGATCTGTCTATTACTTGCTGCAGTATTAACATTCTAACAGCACACGTCATGCTTATGGGAAAGTGACCACTTAACCACCAGGCAGTGGCTAAGTTCACAGTTATATACAAAGACATTACTGCAGCCACAACTTCTTTTTTGCTTAAGTGCATCATTGCTGCTATTAACTGTTAATTTAGTTTATACAATAAAAAAACTTGTAAAGTTTTTTAAGCATGATGCTTCTTTGACTATATTTTCTGTGGTTTAACAATAATTCTGATGGTGAATTATTTTAAGAAGTTTTACTATTTTATTGAATGCAGACATTTATAAATTCTCGCTGTTAGTATGTTTGGCTGATGCTAGGTTTGAGGCTAAATTAGCCTGATTCATGAAGAGAGTTTCATACCTAAGGTAATGTCTTTTGCTTAATACTTCACCGCTTAGAGGTAGGGAATGTGCTCTTCACATGGTTTTTAATGTCTAGAGTTGCCAGCTCTAGCCCACCTCTTCCTGAATAGTCATGAAATGAGCTGTTGTAGCATGAAAGTTCAGCCTTTCTCGCGTCTGCAGAAATCTCCCTATGAGCTGTTCTTCTCCAGTCATTCTAACTGGCAAGTCTGACTCTGTACTAATGTCTGCATGCCACATGAAGGAGCCAGATGAGCATGCTTTCAACTTTGACTGATAGCCTCATGGAGAGTAGAAGAACAACCAATGTCCCTTGGGTATTCTTTATATTTTACTGGTTTCCATCAATGTGAGGCAGAAGTCAATGGAATTTTGCCCAATTAAGCACTTGAGCATTGCACCCATTGACTATACATCAACATTAACTTTTGCCTTCCTCACAGAGGTGTTGTGAGGATTAAATATTGGGCCAGATTCCCTTTTGCTGAAGCAGAGCGGTGGAAATGACAATATATTATACTTGGGTGGGAGAAGAGGGACTCCCCTGAGAGAGGTCAGAATTTCCATTTGGGGAAGATAACTTTAATCTCATCTGAGGACTCTGTTGGACCTTTGCAGGTGGAGGCTGCCTACAGGAAGTAATGAATCAACATGTTTCCCCTATCCACCAAAACTATAGCCATTTCTCAGCCAGAGCAACTCACTTCAGGCGCAGTGCTGCTCAACAGTAGGCTCCCTGGATGAGGGAAAATGGCTTCGCGCCAGGAACTGTGTCTGCACTACATAGTTGCTCCGCTATAAAACTTCTGCTAGTGAATTTTCTGTTTCCTGGGCTATTAAGACAGGATCTCCCAAGGGCTGGTCAAAGTTGGTACAGGCCTGAAAAAAATATAAAGCCTGATGTAAGTGCTACGCATTATTATTAGCTGATTAATCCATTCATGAGATAGGTAAACAAGTACAATTTGCATGTGGCAGGGTATTTGTACCTCTCTGTGGTGACCTTCTACACTAGTACTTCCACTGGTGGAGCTGCACTGTTTGTAGCACCAGTAGGAAATGAAATGTAGAGGTAGACACTGCTCCTGGTGTGCTGCCATTTCTGTAGGAAGAGATCCCTTGTGCTTCTCTCTGTTGGTTGGCTGAGGTGAAGCTAAATAACACCTCTTTTAAGAGCAGAATGATAAAAGAGGAACTAATTTCCAAATATGTGTATAAGTTATTTCTGAGTACATAATGGCTACTCCAGTTGCCAGTATACGGACTTTACAGCAATTAAGGCAACTTATTACTTGGTAAAGTGCTTGAAGGTTGATACCTTGAACATGAAAGACACTCCGCAAAACCCCAAATTCTATGCGGTTATGTGCAAGAAAAAAAGCTTGCTTATTTGGGCTGTTTTCAGTAGTTAAGAAATGACATTTTCCTGATTAATTGGGGCAGGGAAAAAGCATGTCAGGAAAGACCTCCCTGATTGGCTGGAGTTTTCATTGAAAAGGAAGAGAAGATGCTTTTATTTTTCTTTAATGTTATCTGATGTTTCCTGAATGCACTGTGGGCTTGCCATGTTTTGGGTCAGGAAAAAAAGCACAACCAGTGTATTATTATTTTCTGTTTTAATGAAGCCGATTTCTTTTCCCGGGATAGGCACTTTGCAGTCCACTGATTTGGACTGGAGAATCTGTCCTTGTTAAGAGAAATAATACAAAGCTGTTAAAATATTTTTGGATATGGGCTGTGTTTTTGTTTTGGAAATGCTACATTAACTTTGCCTCAGGACATTAATTAACACACTGGTCATTAATTGCTGGAAACAGCAGATTTGTCAAGGGTTACTGTTTCATTAAACTGCCTTGATTTGAGGGGACAAGCATGGAAGAGAGTGCCTCTCTGTAAGATCCTTGTCTCTCCTCCCAAAGAAGAAAAAAACCTAACCATAAATGAATGAAAAGGAGCTCAGGACTTTTTATTGTCTTGTATTGTGAGGTTCTGAAACATCAAAGGTCTTTCTGCATCAAGAAGTGACCAGTGATGCATTACTAGAGCGAGCTGTTTTTTTGGATAACATTCTTTGCCTTTGACTGGAGAGGAACCCCACTAAAAATAGCTCTCAGGAAGAATGACTTCATTCTTGAAGTTTGGTGTGAGTTGTAGCTGTGTATTGATGTCTTGCTTGTCTTCACCTATCTTAGTCTTGTAATAAATGGAACAAGGATGGATAAGTGCAAGTGCATTAGGGCCAGTAATAACAACCATCATGGTTTAATGCATAAGGGAAAAGCGGGTTTGGAAGCAGGATTGGTATTCCAGCCCCCAGGGTTCAGAGAGGTTGATATGTTCAGATTTAAGGGGTGGGAGGTTTTATGGTGAAGAGAGATGATGGATAATTATTCAGGGAATTTATGGAAAACTCCTATTGGTGTTTCTGAAAGGAGTTAATGCTTCTTTTGCCATTGTATGCTTTAGTTTATTGCTAGGAGACAAATAGAGATGAAAAAGAAAGTAAAATTGAAGGAGCAGTGACAGATCACTTATTTGTAATGGTTAACAATTGGGATTTAATGTACTATATGAATGGAAAAGAGGACAATGGTTTTAAGAACAGGATAGAATTTTCCTCATAGAAAATTTGTTCTTCCTGTGATAAGCCAAAGAGGCCAGTTTCTGGTTTTAATTAATGTGATGCCCCCAAATTAGAGTCCCTCAGTTTACCATCCTTGAACATTTGGATCTGACCTTCACTGCTGAGTCCTCTATTTGTATTGAGTTGAACTAAAACCCTGGGGCAAACATCATACACTATGGAGAACTTAGGATCTGAAGATTGCTTAGACCTATCTCTAGTTTTGTTTAATAAAACCTCATCAGTTAGGTTTCAGTATTGCTGAACCAGAGTTATGGTGAGTGGATTCTATGTTATATTTTATCAGACCCAACAGAATTTGCGGGTGAGGGGCTCAAATAAAAGGTTGTGTTCCACCTCTGAAAGAGGAAAACTGTAGCGGTCTTAATTTTGCAAACTCATTTGTCACGTTTTGATTCAGATTACAACCACATGTTGTTTAGATCACAGTTCAGTTTCATCGGAACCATCAAAATTGAAGAGGGTTGAAGGAAAGTTCCAGTTTCCAAATTCCAGCAGGAGAAAGAGAGAACTACATGTGACAAATACTAGTCAGATTGTCTAATATAATTCTGGAAGGTGCTCAGCTGACTACGGTGATGAGGGCAGTGTAAAAACAAATAGAATTTTGGTTCATATTTAGTTTTTTGTTTTGTTTTTATTAAAAGGTGGTAGAGGAAAGAAATGTAAATTAAAAATAAGAGAACAATCTCACAAAAGAGACTATGCATTGGCAAGAAAAGAAACAGGAACCAAAAAGGATAATGGCCAAAACTTTCAAAAGTGTCTAGTGATTTTGGCTGCCTAACCAGAGACATCTTAGAGGCCTGACTTTTAGAAAGTGCCAAGTACCAGCCCTTTAAAAAACAGACCCATTCAAAATGTCTCAAGTTGGTCACCCAGAGCCATTAGTAACTTTTGAAAATCTTGGTTCACATTTGCTAACTGCTTCAGAAATGGGGAAGAGGCAGATACAAAAATGGAAGCTGCAGCGTCATCTCCATCCACTATTCTTCAGAATCAGTACTCTAGTCCCCAGTTCAGCAAACTATATAAGCATGTGCTTGAGTGCTTTGTTGAATCAGGTCCATACTCTGGGAAGATTCTTCATCTGTCATCATCTCTCACCTCGCAAAGTCAGCCTCAGTGCCAATGCCATAAATGAGAAGGGCAGATGGATACAATCCAAAGTCCAAGAAGCATGGTAGGGACAAAGCTGTGCAGAGGATGAATAGTTAAGTTTTGTTCAGGCTAATAATGAAGGGTAGATATATTTTAGAATGTGGATAAGGAGTTTTCTGTTGTCTGTCCTCACTCCACACTACCACAGTTAGATGTTGAGTTGGCCAGCACTAGATGATGATTATTTATTTTACAGTATCACCAATAGGCCCAAATCTTGAATCAGGGCACCATTGCTAGGTGCTGTGCAAACATATAATAAAGAGACAGAACCTGCCCCAAATAGTTTTCTATTTAGATTAATGACAAAATGTAAAATGTGGTTGAAACAAATGGGTAGGACTGGGGGCGATAGAGGATGATGTAACAATAACATGAGCACATTTCATGTAGACTAATTGTCAGTGCAATATAACTCACCACCTGTCTAGCTCTTATCAGCTGGCAGTGTTCTGTAAGCATCATGCCAGAAGTAAGGAATCTGAAAGAAGAGGTTGAGTTTAGTCTGCTGCTTTAGTTCACTTCTTTGTTGGGTTGTGCCACACCCACTCTGTCACCCAATAAACACCCGTAGTAAAGAAAAAACACAAATTCCGTGTAATTTTTCATTTGTTTTATTTTTTGTAAAGTGCTGGTAGTTGGCCAGTTCACAGTGAAAAGCTGGTTTTGCTACAAAAAAGGTAAATGCGTGCTTGAGGTGAATTTATGATTGTGCTCAGAAAGCACACTACTTTTGCTAGCAAATGCTATCACAAATATGATGATGTTTACCTCTGGGAAAAGACTCATGATAATTAGGCATTTAATTTTTGTGCATTAAAGGAAAATAATCCACCACCTTTCTGAACACATGTAATCCATCTAATGGATTGAGTTTTAGGATAGGATCCAGGAAATTCTAAATGCCAAACCTGACTACTCCCTAACTCAATCTATGGCCTTGGGAAAGTGTCTTTGCTTCAATTTCCCCATCTTTTAAAATGAGAATAATACTAATTTACCTCATTCACCAGGGTGTTGTGAGGACTGATTAATTAATGTTAGTGCCTTGAAAATATGTGCTAAGGATTATTATTTATTATTATTATTATTATTAATAGAGCTGTTTGAATAATATGAAAATAGCATCCTAAGTAGGGAGAAAAAATTATCAGTACTGAATTGGTGAAATATTTTGGGAACGTGCACGTATTGTTTTTCTTTCTATGCATTTGGGGATTTTTCTGGGCTATTTTAAAATCTTTGAGAGTTAAAGATGACATGTTATATGTGAAAAAATAAATGCAATAAAATATAAGTACAACACATTTCCCATGCTTTGAATGTATTAATTCTTGCTTACATAAGAAAATATATAAACATAAAAAAGGAATAATCTGGAATCAGATTCTGCATGGTGAATCATGAGAAAAATTCTCATCAGAGAGGCAAAAAATATTCGGGCTTTACTGCCAGTGTTTTCATAAAACATTTCCCCCCAAATTACTCTGAATGGAAAAAAAAAATCTACAAAAAACTGTTTTTTCTTAAATACATTAGTTTCATGGAAAAACTATATAAATACAAAAATTGTGGTTTTATCACCCTTCTTGTTTGGACTGGTACACTTTAACCTTGGCTGTGTTTCTTACATGCCTAGTTTCTCCTCCAGACCCCAACTAGGTAAACAAAGGTCTTGGATAGTGGAGTAAAGCAAGATAAACTCTTCATGCCAACTTTAATGATCTACCCAAGGCTAAATATTAAACCAAAACCATTAATTAAGCACCTACTTTAGGGGAACATTTAAGAGGTTAGGTAATATGTTGTGGGCTCCTTTGCTGCACTCTTCCCGTCTTTTTCTTTGTCTTTTTCTGTATTGAAGGCCTTAGGTTTGTCTTCCAATTTCCAGAACACCCTATGACACAGGCTTCTTGACATCTCTCCTCTCTCAATAAAGGATCTCTCTTCCTGGCTGCTGAAAAGGGGTGTACTACATTCTATCTCCATTCTGGTTACTCAAAGGCCGCTGAAATGGAATCACACCAAAGGTGAATTTGAACCCTCCTCTCTGTAGAAAGGTTAAGGGAATTCCTCTTCTTTTTATTCCTAGAAGTATGAGAAAAGGGAATTGCAAAATTGCAAATAATATTTTGTATACAATATCATATAAAGAAATGAACACTTTGCAAAATATACAACACTAATATTATTGTAACAAATCCATGGACCTCTGGGGTTGGATGGTTATTTCTATGCTGAACAACATGGCAACTCAGAACTCTATGGTGATTGAACTCTGATTATCTGCTCCAGAAGAGTAGGCACCTACCATTAGAATTAAATTAGACTCTCCATTAGCTGCTAGCTCTATAGGATGTATGATACATATTTGGGCAATAATGATTCCATTCACTAGGGGTGCAGTGGTATACCTTGCAGTAGTATACATACTAGCCAACTCATCATTATATGTAATGTAGCTATTTATTAGAGATCCGTATACTATTAATTAGAAATTATTAATAGTACCCCCACTCCAAAAGAGTATATTCTAGAACCCCACTCATTTTAAGCCAATGTCGTTCGCTGAAAGCAGGCTGCAGTTTTCAGTTGAAATGGCAATCCGCAACTTGGTTTGCTTTCATAGGGTGGTGCTGCACAGGAGGCAAGTCAGAGCAGAATCTGGCTCTCAGAATGCTAATGGGCTTTCTCAACTCCTCTTATATTAGATTTTTGAGGCAATCAGCACAGCTCTTTTTTTACTGTTTTTTAAATATATATTTTAGTTGCATGTCACCATGAAGCGTAAGTGGAAGTGTGTTTGATTCTGGAAGAGGCACATAGCAAGCAAAGGGATTCCAAAGTGATATTCCCTGTGGGAGCTGAAAAAAGGGGCTGCCAGGGAGCTGAGAATTTGCTGTAAATACTGTGGTACAGTTAGTTGGCCAAATGGGGAGCAAAGGTAGCTGGTGTGAGCACACAGTGAGTGGCTAACATCTCTCCAGCACTGGAAACTGCCACAGGAAACTGAGCTGACTTCCAAGGATCCTTGTGCCAGCAGACAGTGTGAAGTTGAGTAAGTGAACTGGGAACTGCTGTATCCGTTTTTATGTACATTTTCTTCATTTGAAAGACTGTATTATGAAGCCAGAGGGACTGCTTCAGGCTGGATATGTAAGTTAACAAGTTACTTGAACTGTGTAGGAGGGACTGAAGTGTTGGAAGGAGAAGCTTTCAATAAAACCTGCTTCTGTGTGTTGTACAAAGATATCAGAGTTGGCCGGGTTATGCACAGGTCAAAACTCACGCTACTTCCACTAGAGTAACCTAGACTAGAACTATTTTGGAGGTTGAACTGCTGAAAATAAACATCTGGTTAGTACAGTTGTCTTTCAATGAACATCTTAATGAGAGATTTTCATCTGATACAGGCAGAAGATGCGCACAACATGGATCCAGGGATATTTTCAAACTCCTAAAATTTTGGCTCCAGGGTTTGGCTTTAGGCCCATTATAAAAAGCACGCTTGTAGAATTCAGATCCAATGCAAGATTTCGCCTGTCTGCCAAAATTTGGGGGTATTTGGATCAAGCATTTTGGTTAAGGCCCATCTCTAATTTTCACCAAATGTTTTTAACTGTTTTATAAGTCCCCTTTCATTCCTGCATTCCCTTCCTGCTTATATTATTTTTCCTGTTCTTGTCTGTTTAAAAAGGTCAGTCACAATTGTGCTCGTGAGTTTTTAGCTACTTTGGTGTGGTGTTAGTTCTGTCATCTGCTGTTAATTCTTTTTTTGCACATGATCTCAATTTGGGAAATTGTGTTTGGTTCTGTTATGCCAGAGAATACACAAGCGAGCATTTTTCTTTTACTCACTTTTACGCTGCATTGGAGTAGTTGCTGGCAACCAAACACAGTACAAATGTTGTTGAGCTTCAGACTACTAAAAGCTTTTTCCTTATATCAATTTGCCTGGAATGTCCCAATCAGAGATGAAGACTTTATGGGCTCTCTATACACGGATTGTTCCAGAATCCTGTTCGGGACCATAGAATAGATCTCCCTAGGATATGACAGGTGTGCCCAAGCGCTCAGATTTGCAAACAACAAGATTAAAAATCATGCAACCCCAGAAAATAATGAGGATAGTAATTAAAGTTGATGTTTTAATCTGAGTACTCCTGAGATGTGGGGAAATTACCTTCCATTGCTTGAATAATACAGGGTCACCTGGTTTGGTTGTGGGGAAAAGGTTAGGTCATTGGTCTTGTAGCCTTACTGTGTCACTCATACATGATACCTTCTCATTTCCCCTACCACTACCAAAAAAGGTGTCTTTCCTTTGAGTGGATTGCTGCCCCAACTGGTGAAAGTACCTTTGTGCTTCATTGAATGAGTCACTCTGATTGCAACACACAGTGTAGCGTGTGACAGAGAAAGGACTTTTCAGTGAGGTGAGACAGGCATAGTAAGCATGGTTTGCACTAAGGATGGGATTTTCAAAAGTGTTCAGCTTTGGCTTAATTCTGTTCCCACTGAAGTCAATTGGAGTGTCACAGGGGATGTGCCAGCAGTAAGTGTACTTCGACAGGGAGCTTTCTCTTGGAAACAGAATTAGGCCCACCCAAAAATTGTTGTTGTTTTTTTTAATAAACAAAATATTTGGCATCTTAAATGGGAGTACATGAGAAATACTGGCCTTTTCAGTGTGCAGTAAATTGCTTTTAATGATTACTAGACTTCTAATAGAAACACTGGTCACTCCACTGAAATAATAGTGGGTGTTAGCATACTTGTCAAGGTGGAAACTGAGTTTTAGTCATAGATGGTATGTAATTTTGTCCATAATGACTCTGGATAGAAAAAGCAGCAAGGAAAAAAAATGGATCCCTTCCTTGGTACTCACCTAGGTGAAAGAAGGAAGACAGACAAGCAACTGCTGATTAGCTGGTCTGGCACAACTGTGGAACTGGCAGTAATAACAACTGGCTGATATTGCTGTTTTTGGTTTAGCCAAACACCAATGCCACTCCCTCCCATACAAAATGTACAATATATATTTTCCCCAGTGTGAAATTACTTTTACTAGAGCTGGGAAATGTTTCATCAAGATTTGCCTAAGTTTGAGACTGAAATAATTTTATGAAATTTGGGGCAAAGGATATTAATAAAAAACTAAGGCCATTTTTGCTCAAAAATTCACATTGAGTGTGTGGGGGCAGGGGGGAACCACCTGAAAAGCTACACAACCTAATGGATTAAGCCCAGGGAAGGAAACCAGGAGACTCCTAAATCTTATTCTCCATCTATCTTGCCTGGTCTTACTAACACTTTACAACACTTACACTGGATAAGATTGTATGCTTTTACTTGATAGTACATCACATCTTTAGGACAGGGTCTGGCATTATTATGAGAGGGGGTTGGCACACTTTACTAGTGGGGTTCACAGATATTTGCTGACAGCAGAGGAATGGTGAGACTGGCTCTTCATCCATCCAGTCCCAGTCTCCACTCCTCAGGATACTTGTCCTAGTCCCCTTGCATGTAGGTCCTAGTCTCACCCCTTCAGATTTCCCACATCAGTTTTCCCACACCACTCCCAGTCCTGTTATTAAGCCAGTCCCAAATCCCCTGCTCCTTATCTGATCTTTCTCCCCATAGCCTCCAGTCATCCCACTCGCCTCCAACTTGCATTTCTTGTCCCCACTGACTTCCAAACCCAATCTCCCTCCACTGGGTCTCCTCATCCAATTTTTGCCCCAGTTTCTTCCTCTCTGAGGTCTCGCTCTTGTCCCCTCTTTATTCAAATCAGGCTGCTTCCCTCTCCAGTCTGCCTGGGCTCAGCAGGGGGAAAGAGGATGCCTTTGTGTGTGAGCATAGGAGAGACAGGCTCCCTACTCTCGGTTTGGGTGTATGGACCTGGAGCCAGCAGTGCCCACAGCAGCCAAGAGCTGCAATTTGAGGACAAATCCTGCTCAGCCCCAGTCTGAAGTATGCCCAGTGAAGATGGACTCTTCAGAGATTTTTAGCTGCTAAAATCTAAAGTCTCTACTAAACTCGTGGACTGTAACTTTTTCTAAGGCATATAACTTGGCCAAAGTTGGATGGATTTTCACAGGGACCAGTATATGCACATCCCTGACATCCAACTGTCACATTTGAAGTCTCTGCTTCAAAGCATGGGGGTGCTAAAGCTAGTCAAAGAAAAGGTCACCAGTGGTACGGGTTGGGATCACAGAGACCTGCTTGGTGCTGCCACCTGGTGTGCCAAGGCTACTTCTGCCCCTGCTTCCAGGCCTTTTCCAGCTTGGGACTCCCGAATTCTGTCTGTTTTGAGCCAGATTCCACTGATCTGCTGCAAACACAGACTCAGGTCCGAACCAAGTCCCCTAACAACTGTAAGGCTCCTGGAAGCGCTCTTGCCTTTGACACCCAGGTGCCCAACTCCCAAGGAGGTTCAAACCCTTAATAAATCCGTTGTACCCTGTATAAATCTTATACAGGGCAAACTCATAAATAGTTCGCCTTCTATTTCAAAGATAGAAAGATATGCACAGCTGTTTGCCCACCTAGGTACCAACTCACACTCCAGGTAACTTAATATTAAAATCACTTTTTACTTAAGTACAGAAAGTAGGATTTAAGTGATTCCAAGTAGTGACAGACAGAACAAATTGAATTACTAAGTAAAATAAAATAAAACACGCACATCTATGTCTAATCAAACTTCACACAGATATAAAAACCTCACCAGCTCTAGATTCTTCCTTTCACAGGCAGTAGAACTCATAGCCTGGGTCCAGCAATTGCTCACACCCCCTATTGTCTTTGTCCTTTGTTCAGTTTCTCTCAGGTATGTCTCTGGGGGGTGGAGAGCCTCTCTCTTTAGCCAGCTGAAGACAAAATGGAGGCGTCTTCCAAGGGCTTTTATAGCCTTTCCCCCAATCCCTGTGTAGCATCATGTTGCCCTGGAGTTTTGGGATCACATGGGCAAGTCACCTGTCCATGTACCCTAACCAGTCCAGCCAGTTGCATTCCTGACCAGGCCCAAATGTGGATTGGGGTCTGCACCTTCTTTTGTCTGTTAAGTGCTTGCACTCAACTTGCACATTCTTTTCTCCAGACCTGATCCCATGCTCTTACAAAGGCTATGTATAAAACCAGCAAGTATAAAACCAATATTCATAACTCCAACTACAACAATGATACATGCATACAAACAGGAGGAATAAATTCAGTAGGTCATAACTTTCGCAGAGATATGTTACATGGCACTTGTAGCATAAAACATATTCCAGTTACATATATACATTTATAAGCATCTCCCCATAAAGTCTTATGGGGTACACCATCACAGCCAGAATTTTTTAACATGGGCCAAACAACATTTTTCCAAGCTTCTTTTTTTGAAATGACAGACCCATTTTAGCTGAGATTTTCCTGAAAAATTCAGTCTGAGGTAGACATGTGGCTTGGAAAATTTCATGCTGAATGGTTAAAGTTGATAAAGTTATAGGCAACTGAAAACAAGGTCTTATGTGAAGTATCAGGCAACCTTAATACTAAGTGGTGCTACCAGACTCTCCTATAATAAGAATAACAACAATCACTAAGCCTAACCAGTCCAGCCACTGCCTGGTTCACACCACTAATGATGACTGTAAAATAAGCAGAACTCTAATGAAAACAGATGCACAAAATGTAGCAAGTCCCCGTCCTCTCCCTGTGTTCAGACAGCAAGGAGAATATGTGGGTTGAGTACTGACCCAGGTTTTGTATTTTTGAGTGTGAACACAAAACTTGTTTTTTGCCCAAAACATAACTGACCTGTTTGCTGTGATTGTATCATTATAAACAGTGCTGTTCTTGGGATTTGGGCGGGGAGGTCAGTGAGTTGATTCGTCGAGGGATCCCCAAACTTTAAGTGTGACGCTACTCTGTAAAAAGACAATACATTTGGCATTGGAGGGTTCAACATTTGTTTCCTAGTCACATTTAGATCAAATGTTCTCAGTTCCTAAATAAAATTGTGCTTTTTTCTAATTACCAGCCCTGAAAACTTAGCCAAGGGTCCCAGAGTTGTGCTGGATTCCTTCCTTCTCATACATGGGCACCAGTAATAGAGGTTCTTCAGGCTAAATGAGGCACTCACTCACATCTGGGCATCTCCACTGCCTTCAGTTGCACAGATGTAGTTGATTGAAACTTGGAGAACAGTTAATGCACATGAAAAAACTGAATCTAGTCCATTCTCTTTGTTGTATTTGCTGTGCATAGCTTACAGGAGTAAAAAGCAATATGAGGTTACGTTTGTCACTGGCCCCTTTTGGAGGGAGGGGGTTCCAGAGGCATCTGTGACTGATTATCTGCTGCTTAATTGGACCTAAGGGAAGACACCTGGTCTCTATAAATGAATACACAGTAGCAGGGGAAAGGCTGTTACCTATGGACCTCTCTCAGCACAGGGAGAGGGAAGGGACTCAATAGAGAGCTGCTGAGAGTGTCTAGAAACACAAGCCCTGAGGAGGAATGCTGAGTCACCCTGCACCTGAAGGAAGAGACTATGAGCCAGGGAGACTTTATTGTGAGTATGGGCATTGCAAACTGTATTTCAAGGTTATCTGGGCTTAATCAAATAGAACCCTAGCAGTGAAATTTTGTCTGATACCTTTTGTCTGCTACCTTTGTGGTGGTCTTAAGGAGCCCTGAGAGGAGGGGGAACAGAGGCATACTTGGCTAATAGGGGGTGCTACAGGACAGGTACCCCCTTTTACAGTCACCAATGTCAGCAGACCTGGAGAACAGACATGGAACAGCTCAGCTGAGTAAGGTGCGATTTTAAGTTGTTTTTCAGAGTTGATTGAATCACATTTAACTAAGGCAGGGGATGGGGACAAGGAAGAATTTAAGTCTATCAAGTAGACCTGCTTGTGCTGGGATCCATGCATACTTATTTGGGTAATTGACTTGGAATGTGGTGGGAAGGGAGAACACTAATAAGCTACGCCCTCAGCCTTTGAGGATTTTGTCGGCTTCTAGAATGTCTTGGGTGCTTCTAGTGAACCTTACGTAGGGCTTGTGAAAACTACATTTGATGGAAAACTGGCTTTTTAATGAAAGAAAGATTTGTGGAGAATTAGACTTTTTATAAAAACTGAAAGCAAAAAGTGAGAGAGAGAAGTTGACATCCCATAGAGGTAAAAGCTCCCATTCTTGACTAGCTCTAATTTTAGTATCTATTGAGCTCTTTACAAATATGAATCATCACCATCCCCCAGTGAGGTGGGAATATATTTGTTATCCCCATTTTACAGATCAAGAGGGGGGGGGGAGATAGAAAAGCTGTGATTGGTTTGATGAAGGTCGCAGAGGCGGTCAGAATCAGAGACTGCATTAGAATACATAAGTCCCTTCACTCAGGGCTCATTCTATTAGACTGTGCCCCCCTGCTCCTTCTTTAGGCGGGATTTTGTCTGGATGAGGCAGAGGGTAGGGGGTTAGTTTCATGTTGTGCCAGATGACATTTCAATTGCCTGTAGTAATTTGTAAGTTAAATTCATCATAACATATTTTTTTTGGTCTGGACACGGAGGGAATCTTGTACAGAAGGCAGCTTAATCATTGAGTATAGCAGAACATAATTATGCTACCAGTCTGAACAGAACTGGAGAAATGTGCATAGTCTTAAAAAACAAAATCCTGCTTATGCTGGTTGATTGCAGAGATCTAGGAATTGTAGAAGTGTTGACATTTTTAAAAAAGTGGTAGTTTGAGATTAGAGTACAGAGTTGCTGTGTAACCCCCCAGCCCTGCATATATTTATTTGTGCTTAAAGTCAAACATGTAGGTAAGTAAGGATATACAGAACTGGGGCCTTAATCTTCCCTCAACAAATTAATCTAAAACCTATGTGTAATAGAGTCAATAAGGAAGAAGACTCAGCAAAAATATCCTAGCTCTTCAGTTTCTCCATTTGAGAGGAAGTTGAAACTAATGGATGAATTCCTATGTCATCATAAGTCTCATGAAGTTCATGTAAATTTTCCTGACTGTTTAATTTAAATATAACAAGGTCAGCACAGTATCTCAAGAGACCACTTCACAGGGTTCCTTAAATGCTTTAAGCAATGAGATGCACTAGGAGAGTATCCTGTTCCAAGTGCTGTGGACTGAAGGGGAGACTGGATGGTGGTCATGTTAGCTCTATCAGCCTTTTAAAATCACATTATGCTGTTCTACTGCAATGGTCCAAAACATCTAACAGTTGTTGTTGTTGTATTTATTTTATGGGCTGTTCCCCAGTTTGCCTTATAGTTAGTTTAGTGATTTCTCAAGTCTTAGGCTAAACTTAAGAGACTAAAACTAAGGGTCTCAGTTGTCTCTTTGGCGTCCTAGTATTTACCTTCAGAAATCTACATGCCTATAAAATTACCCCTTGAACAGGTTCTGTAAGAACTGTGGACATATGGGTCATCCTTGCACACTCTGAAGCTATTTAGTTCCTTTGAGGGACCTTTGGATATTTCTAGGATAAAGATCCCCCTGAAGCTTCACTGTCTGCTTCACCATGACTTTTTACTCCCTTAACAATTTTACAAAGGAAACTAAACTGTCTCCTCAAAGTAGACTTTGATTGGCTTTAGCTCCTTCTGGTAGGTGGAGCTTGGTTTCTTTAAAGACTCAATACACTTACTCAAGAATCTCTACGGGTATATCTACACAGCAACTAGACACCTGCAGCTGGCCTGTGACAGCTGACTTGGGCTCATGGCGGGTGGGCTGCAGGTCTGTTTCATTGCTGTGTAGACCTCTGGGCTCGGGCGGGAGCCTGGGCTCTGAGACCCTCGCACCTCACAGGGCCCTAGAGCCTGGGCTCCAACCCAGGCCCAGAAGTCTACACAGCAATGAGGCAGACCTGCAGCCCGAGCACTGAGAGACTGAGTCAGCTGGCATGGGTCAGCCATGGGATTTTCTTTGCTATGTAGACATACTATAAATTGCTTCAAGGTCAACTCCTAAGTTCAGCCACCTAAGAGGGTGTAATGTATGCTCTGTGTGTATGTCTGACTGCAGTTTGGAAGTGATCCTGAAGGAGTCTTTTTACATTTTATATTTAAATTTATTATGAGAAAATATAACAGCCCATGATTAATGGCATTTTTCCATGTGAATGAATGCTGTTCCTAAATTCTAACTATTAAGTTTAATCCTTAAGTAAGGGAATGTCTGAAAATAAAGATTATACATGGTTCAAGGTACAATAAAGTGTTGAGTAATAAATGACTGACAGGGGACTCTTTTTATTTTGATGGGGGTGGTATTACCTGTGGTCATGGTTAAAAGCTTATTTAAGCTTTTGTTTTAAAAATAACAAACTAGGACATATGAACAGTAACCTAATGCTATATCTAAATGTTATTTTAAAACACTGCACTTAATTATCACCTTTATTCACTATTAGCTTTAACAGTACTTTACTAAGCTGCTTTGTGATTCTTTCCTAGTGAATTCTGGAGAACTTGTCTTCCCTTTTGGGCACACAGGGGGAATTGTGGGAAGGCACGGGAGGATTATCAGCACTCAAGCGACTCAACCTGCATCCTCACTGCAAAGTGGGTGGGTCACCAGCCCGAGTGAACGTGGTACTTGAGCTCTATATACACCCAGCCAGGCTAGGTACCCTGGGTTTAAAACACCATCTCACCTGAATTTGGTGTGTATGTGAGTGGACACGAGGGGAGTTGGGGAAACATCCAAATATGAGCCCAACTTAACTCTGTTGTGAAGACATACCAAAAATATAGCCAGCAGAATGACACTATTTCTTTTTCTTTTAAATGTCAGCATTGGCAACAACCCTTTCTTTAAACAAATCTGGCAATTGGAAGTAAAGCTGTCAACTTTCCTTTTAATAGTACAAGGGTTACATGTGAAAATTTTAGAAGGAATCCAATGCAAAAGCATTTTTAAAAAAGAGACTTTATACGGGGGAATAGAGGTAAGCAAATCTTGAAATCTTTGTTGGTGTAGCTTTATTTGCCTGCAATTTATCTGGCTGTGTCCAGTTCTCCTTCATCCAGGAATCTGGAATGGAAATCTCCCGAATTCACTACAATCCTATTTCCAGTGCTCTTTAGTTGTAATGGGCATCTCGCCTCTAAAAATGAATTACTTGTTATACTTTGTACTTTACAGGTCAGGCCATACCTCTCAAATGTCCTTCATTTTGAGAGATGTCACTTAATTTAAACCCCAATTTTATCTACTTCTCACATACACATTTCAGGACTCCATACTCCTATTGCTGAAAGTGATTTATATCAGAAATCATAAATTATGAAACAAACTATAGAAATTTCATTACACTGAAGAAATTACTTCTGCAACATTTTTATTTTCCTGCATTAATAAGATTTTTTTTTTTTTTTTTTTTTTAGTCCTTTGTCCTGGGTTTCCATCACTCATTGCATTCTGCTTTTATGTTTTGGTAGATTAAGTGGCTTGTGTCAGGTCTCTGTGAGAAATGTGCATCAGAAATGCTATAATACCATGATAGCCGTGGTTTGTAGCTTGCCTGCTCTCTCTCTCTCAAGGCTTTCTGGTTTGGGCATCTGATAAGAACATAAGAATGGCCCTACTAGGTCAGACCAAGGGTCCATCTAGCCCAGTATCCTGTCTTCCGACAGTGGCCAGTGCCAGGTGCCTCAGAGGGAATGAACAGAACAGGTAATCATCAAGTGATCCATCCCATGTCACTCATTCCCAGCTTCGGGCAAACAGAGGCTAGGGACACCATTCCTCCCCATCCTGGCTAATAGCCATTGATGGACTTATCCTCCATGAATGTATCTAGTTCTTTTTTGAACCTTGTTATGGTCTTGGCCTTCACAACATCTTCTGGCAAGGAGTTCCACCCGTTGACTGTGCGTTGTGTGAAGAAATACTTCCATTTATTTGTTTTAAACCTGCTGCCTATTCCATTTGGTGACCCCTAGTTCTTGTATTTGAGAAGTAGTCAATAACATTTCCTTATCTACTTTCTCTACACCAGTCATAATTTTATAGACCTCAATCATATCTCCTTTGCCATCTCTCTTTTCCAAGCTTAAAAGTCCCAGTCTTATTAATCTCTCCTCATACAGAAGCCGTTCCATACCCCTAATTTTTGTTGACCTTTCTGAACCTTTTCCAATTCTAATATATCTTTTTTGAGATGGGGCGACCACATCTGCACACAGTATTCAAGATGTGAGCATACCATGGATTTATATAGAGGCAACATGATGTTTTCTGGGTTTTTTTAAATCTATCCCTTTCTTAATTATTCCCAGCATTCTGTTTGCTTTTTTGATGGCCGCTGCACATTGAGTGGATGTTTTCAGAGAACTATTCACAATGACTCCAAGATCTTTCTTGAGTGGTAGCAGCTAATTTAGACCATTTTATATGTATAGTTGGGATTATGCTTTCCAATGTGTATTACTTTGCATTTATCAACATTGAATTTCATCTGCCATTTTGTTGCCCAGTCACCCAGTTTTGAGAGAGCCTTTTGTAGCTTTTTGCAGTCTGCCTGGGTCTTAACTATCTCTAGTAATTTTGTATCCTCTGCAAATTTTGCCACCTCACTGTTTACCACTTTTTTCAGATCCTTAATGAATATGTTGAATAGGACTGGTCCCAGAACAGAACCCTGGGGGACACCACTATTTACCTCTCTCCATTCTGAAAACTAACCATTTATACCTACCCTTTGTTTCCTATCTTTTAACCAGTTACCAATACATGAGACCACCTTCCCTCTTATCCTATGGCAGCTTACTTTGTGCAAGAGTCTTTGGTGAGGGACCTTGTCAAAGGCTTTCTGAAAATCTAAGTACACTATATCCACTGGATCCTCTTGGTCCACATGCCTGTTGACCCCTTTCAAAGAATTCTAATAGATTTGTGAAGCATGATTTCCCTTTACTAAAACCATGTTGACTTTTCCTCAACAAATTATGTTCATCTGTTTGTCTGACAGTATTGTTCTTTATTATAGTTTCAACCAGTTTGCCCAGTACTGAAGTCAGGCTTACAGGCCTGTAATTGCCAGGATCACCTCTGGCAATCGTTTGGTCCTGGTGACTTATTGCTGTTTAATTTATCAATTTGTTCCAAAACCACCTCTGATGATACCTCAATCTGGGACAGTTCCTCAGATCTGTCACAGAAAAAGAATGGCTCAGGAATCTCCCTCACATCCCCAGCCGTGAAGACCAATACAAATAATTCATTTAGTTTCTCCACAATGGCCTTATCATTGAGTGCCCCTTTAGCACCTAATCGTCCAGTGGCCCCACTGGTTGTTTAGCAGGCTTCCTGCTTCTGATGTACTTTAAAAAAAAATGCTATTACTTTTTGAGTCTTTGGCTTAACTGTTCCTCAAATTCTTTTTTGGCCTTCCTAATTGTATTTTTACACTTCATTTGCCAGTGTTTATGCTTCTTTCTATTTTCCTCACTAGAATTTAACTTCCACTTTTTAAAGGATGCCTTTTTGCCTCTTACTGCTTTTACTTTGTTTAGCCACGGTGGCTCTTTTTAGGTTCTCTTACTATGTTTTTAAATTTGGGGTATACATTTAAGTTGAGTCTCTATTATGGTGTCTTTGAAAAGTTTCCATGCAGCTTGCAGGGATTTCACTTTAGGCACTGTACCCTTCAGTTTCTGTTAAACTAATTTAACTCATTTTTGTGTAATTCCCTTTTCTGAAATTAAATGCTACAGTGTTGGGCCACTGTGGTGTTTTTCCTGCCACAGGGATATTAAATTTAATTATATTATGGTCACTATTACCACACGGTTCAGCTATATTCACCTCTTGGACCAGATCCTGTGCTCCACTTAGGACTAACTCAAGAATTGCCTCTCCTCTGGTGGGTTCCAGGACTAGCTGCTCCAAGAAGCAGTCATTTAAGGTGTCAAGAAACTTTATCTCTGCATCCTGTCCTGAGGTGATATATACCCAGTCAATATGGAGAACTGAAATCCCTCATTATTATTATTATTGAAGTTTTATTTTTTAAATTTTAATAGCCTCTCTAATCTCCCTGAGCATTTCACAGTCACTATCAGCATCCTGGTCAGGTGGTCAGTAATGTATCCCTACCGCTATATTCTTAGAGCATAGAATTACTATCCATAGCAATTCTATGGCACAGTTTGATTCATTTACGATTTTTACTTCATTTGATTCTATGCTTTCTTTCACATATAGTGCCACTCCCCCAGCAGCACGACCTGTTGTCTTTTTAAATAAAAGTATTAAAGGATGGTAGGCTTATACTCTCAGAAGGAGAGCTGTAAAATAGAGGTGTTGGCCCATCATTTGGGCCAATCATAAGGATTATTTAAATATAATTAGTTTATTAACTATACAAAAACCAACAGACTTCAAACTCCCAGACTCTGTAGCCCAACTTGACAATAACTATTCAATATGTGACTAGTAACACTCCCTTTTTCATTTTTAATGAACTTTTCTGCCATCATTACATGTTGGATTATGTACTTCTAAACTGTGAAACCTGAAAACAATAGAATACTAAGAGTGCCCTGTACAGTACAACTTTCATATAACTGATCTTCTGTACAGTAAAACAATTGCGATGTATGGTAACTGCTCGATGGATTTGCCCAACTTTTGAAGTGATACCACTGTGTAGAGTTGGTGTCACTGTCCTTATATATTTACCATTTACAATAGTCATATTTACTGTGTTTTCAGTACTTCCTGTTCTAATTAGAGCAAGTACTGCAGTAAAGGCAAATTCCATAGTACTCTGTGTCTGTCTAAAATACATTTGAAAATCATACTCGTATGTGCAAAGGCCTGACAGTTGTTGCACAGGCCTCTCAGGCTAGCAGCCACTTCTTAATTCCCTAATGTGGAATTTGTGGTCCATGTTGCTGTCAATTAAGAGATTCAGCTGTGGCAATGTGGCTCTAATAGTCTCAATCCATTTAAAAAAATGAATATTGAATAAATGCTCTGTCATACTTATAACAGCTTATCTCAAGGGGCATATCTACTACCCTCAACTTCCAGTGTAAATCCCACTGATATCCGCTGTCCATGGCTGTGGGGAAGTATATGGCCCTATCTGTTTTGAAAAGTGCCGGACCTGACCCCAAACTATAGGGCCTCCGTATGGGCACAGGGATCTCCTGACATAAAGCAGCTTGCAGGGTCAGAGCCCTAGTTTGTTACTTTGTAGTTCTTCGCACCTTAGTTTGTTCTAAACATAAATGCTGAAATGAAATATTGATTTGCATCCAGTTTTAAGGGTATTACTTTTTGTCTTTAGAAAAATGTATGCAGTAGCAGGAAATTATTTAACACCCTCACTCCGCCCCGAACAAAAAATCCTTAATCAAAGACTTGTTTGTATAGCAGACTCACACTGTGAATCACTGTGCAGTGGGGATCAGTGTGACTCACACTCCTTCAACCCTACTGTAGTCATCCCAAAAAGAACATGAAGCAGACTGTGAGATTAGAGGAAAGCCAATAGGTCCCTCTGTTCTAATAGTGGCTGAGCAGCTGACTTGCTGTGACCTTCTGTGAGTTGCATGACCTCTTTGTACCCTAGTGAACTTGGCTAGGAAAAGGGCTCACAAGCCAGTGAAAAACAGGTGCTAGAGCTGAGCATGATCACTTATCTTCTCATCAGAAAGGGTTTATATTTTAAATAGTTAGCTGCCCTTAATGCCACACCTAAATCATATCAATCTAAGAACACAGATTCACAGGTACTTGGTGCTGTTTAAATAATGCATTAGTAGTAAAATGTGGCTAATCTTTTTGTGTGTGTAAAGGTAATTTTAAATGGAGACTTCAGAAACAATTGTAGGAGCTAGTTGATACTGAGTTGAGATTTGACAAATCACTCCAGCTTGCTGTTATACATTAAAGATTATCTGTGGTATCTTAGATACTGTGGTAATAGGGGCCATTTAAGTACCTTAGAGGATGAGATAGTTTGCCTAGTATAAAGATGAAGGGAAAAAAGTCCTCTCTTCCAAATAATTCCCTTTGAAGTTTTGATGATCTGATTAGATTGGGACCCATATCTCGACCACCTCTATTTTGGTTTTGTGCCTCAGTCTCCTTTGCTCATTTAGACTATTTTATCATTCAGTTCATTGAGTCTGTGTAGTGTTCACTCAGTTTCCACTCATATTCTGTCATAACTCAGAGGTCAAGATTTTTTTAAAAAAATCTGTCCTAGCCAAGTACAGATTAACTATTATATAACTTTCCACTGATGTAGTAGAGAGATTTTCCAGTATAATGAATAGATCAATGTCATTAACCTGTTGATTGATGACATTTAGAAAACAGCTCCATATTCTAATGGAAATATTGAATTAATAGTTTATAGTGCTGGGTCAGTATTACTGATCTGCTTTACCTTCATACCTTCCTGATACTTCATGGTTTTCATTTTTAAAGTAGTTAAGAAACTAGCAATGTGGCTTATTGTTCATAGTTTCATTTAATGAATCACTCCGAAGCTAGTTCCAAATCAGTGTGAAAGACCTTCTTCCCATCTCCCTCTTACATTTCTCTCCATAATGTCGTCATGGGCACCGTTCCTGCAATCTTGTGGAAGGGTTTAACCAGAAAATTTCACCACGCTCAACTAGCTGACTGCCAAGGATGTGACACTTGTTAGCCAAGTCTCTTTTCTTCCCAAGCGTCCTTACCAGTAATAATGAGTTAGCTTCATCCTCCATGTAGTCACTCACCGTGCTTGCCAGTTACGACAGTCTGAATTTCCAGACTTTCCATTGTTTGCTTTATGAAAAATTTACCCTTAAACTAGTATTTCCTGGCTTTTAAACAGTTGTACTTTTAATAACTACTAGGTTCAAGTAATTTTCATTTTTCTTGACATACTGATCTCTGTACATCTTTAACTGTACCCTAAAAGAGCTTTGTCTAGGAATTCATTTTTTTATCACCTCTTTCCTTTCTCCTTTGAATCTCATTTGGGGAGCTGTTTCCAAATTAAATGTGTCAAATTTCTCACTTTCAGTGCTTTGATTCCAAGCCAAGATATCCCTCTCATGGATTTACCCACCCACAGATCTGTCCTTCACAGTCAACCAACCCAAAATGCAAGATAAGTGACAGGCCATATGAATAGGTGACAATAACAATCTCTTATTGGACCAACTCCTGTTGGTGAAAGAGACAAACGTTTGAGTTCCACTGTGGAGCTCAAAAGCTTGTCTCTTCTGCCAACAGAAGTTGGTCCAATAAAAAACTATCTCATCTACCTTGTCTCTTTCATATCCTGGGACCAACATGTCTACGACACAGCAAAACAAAAAATCAGCAGTCACTCATGCTACATAGTTTCTTTATTAATCTGGACAACCAGGGTTTGTCTACATTACTTTCTTTTATTTTCGGTTCATTGACTGTCAGTTAACTTGAGGCAGTTAACACATTCATAAAAGCTACTCTGGACATGTCAGTTCTAGGCTACAAATGTTCATGCTTTATACTTTTCCATTCAAAGTCCTGGAGTAAAGCACAAATGTTTGAGAAACTCTTAACACTTTTCTTTTAAGAAAAGTCTGAACCTCAAGCTAAAATCTGTAGGGCATTGTCTTCACGAGGAAAAATGTGTTTAACTTGTGTTAAAGAATACACCTTTTTCCTAGTGAAGACAAGAGCTAATATAGACAGATCGAAGTTACAAATTTTACCAAACACAGTTGTGACCATGCATTCAGTATTGGGGAGTAGGAGATGTCGGAAGAAAGTAGCAAAATGGCTACTACTCTTCCAGATCAAGTTTAAAACCCCGCATAAAGAAAAATACAACAGTTTATGTTCAAAGAACCTGCCAAGCTCCTTTAATATGCTTTAACCTAGAATATAGGGTCCATCCTTGAGATGAATCTCTCATTCATAAAGACACCAAATTGTAGCAACAGTTACAAAACCCCAAATACATACACGATAGTTTACAGGGAAGGTATATAGATTTGTGCGTGTGAAGGTGTCATATTGGCCTTCCAATATATGGGCTTTTATGTTAGTTTGACTGTTTGCTGTAATTACAACCCATCTTGTGCCATATAGCGCCATGTAATCGTGTGTTGACTAGGATAAAATGTGAGCTAATACTTACAAATCCTAGTCTAGATAAAACCTGGGAGGGTATCCGAAGGTGTGATTTATTTATCTTTTTCCAAAATGGCGATGACCAAACTTGCACTATAAACACCTATAACAATGGTATGTGTAGGGTTGATTGATTTGAATCTGATTTTGTAATTTTTGTTTTACAAACAATGTAGCTAGTCATTCAAGATGATATTCTAGTGGATTATTTAAATATAGTGCTAATATGAAGTAAAAACAGCACAAATGTTCAGTAAGTGTTAAGTGCTATTATTATATTAATACACTGAAATTCTAGCTAGACACTGCCAAAAGTAGCATGGTGTAAGTCACATTTTTAGATAAATTCCCATGTTTCGACACCTTATAAATAAGGTCCAATCTTTCCATTTATACATTGAAAGTAGCCAGACAATTTTGGTGCTCTGGTTTCTTAGACTGTAGGGGAGTATGTTTTGAAAAGGACAGGAATGTGGATAAACTTGTTAACTAATCAGAAGCTGTGCTCATGTCATTGACCATTCTTGTGGCATCATGAATTAGGCCCTGATCCAGAAAAGCACTTAAGCCCTCAAGTAATTTCAACCACATGAACAAGTCCATTGGTTACAATAGTAAGGAAGCAGGAGTGGAAAAAAGCATAAATCTAAGCTTTAGAGAGGAGATGCTGGTTAGATGGTAGTTACAACCACTTCCCCATGCCATTAAGGTCCTAAATTGAGCACTGATTTTTCTTTGTTCACTACTGTTTTAAACGATTAGATGTAAAGAAGACAAGGTGGGTGAGGTAATTTTTTATTGGACCGACTTCTGTTGATAAGTTTTGAGCTACACAGCGCTCTTCTTCAGGTCTGGGAAAGGTAATCAGAGTGGCCCAACTAAATAGGAAGTGGAACAGATTGTTTAGCATAAGTAGTTAACACATATATTGCAAGATGCACAGTTAGCTAGATGGAATAAAAGATATTGCCTCACCCATCTTGTGTCTCATGTTGAAAAAGACCATTCAAAGTGAAGTGCCTGTTAACACCTTTGAGGCATAGCACAAGAGTGGGGTTAGTGGGTTACAGATTGTTGTAATAAGCCATAAATCCAGTCTCTTTATTAAGACTATGACTTTTAATGTCTAGCAAAGTTATGAATTTGAACTTCCAGGCTCATCTTTTGAAGGTGCTGTCCTCAAAGGAAGACTGTACAAGGATTGAGATGTCAGATATGGCATGAACATTTTGTGAAAAGTGTTCACCCATGAGTGAATATGGTGTTTCTTTTATCAATTTTATGTGTGCGCTCATTCAAGTGTGTAGTGATTCTGGTTTCACCCATATAACTCATATTGGTGCATTTATCACACTGGATGAGGTACACCACATGTTATGATAGGCATGTGTGGGACCCATGGATCTTGAAAGATGTGTTGTGGGGGGGGTTGACCATTGTAGCGGAGATATGTCTGCAAGTTTTGTATCTGTTGGCAAGGTCGGATGCCACTTTGAGTTGTCCTGTGTCCTGGTCTGTGGGGAGCTTGCTTCTGATGATGAGCTTGGTGAGGCTGAAAGTTGTTTGAAGGCCCAGGGTTTCGGAAAACTTTCTTTCAGGCTGTGGTTCCAATTGAATATGGCTTGTAATTGTTTAATACACTGTATGGATTCCAGTGTTGGGTGGAGGTGACAACTGCTGGAGTGTGGTCAGAGTGGGGTTTCCCCCCCATAGTGAAGCAGGTTCTCTTGGGGATATTTGGGTTACCTATTCCATGATGTGATCTACCTCCCCAGTGGAGTGTCCTTGTTTAGTGAAGGCAGTTTTAAACGTGTTAAGGTGTGTACCCTGGACTTTCTCCTCAGAGTGTATTCTGTGGTATCTGAGTACCTGGCTGTTAAGAGATTTCTTTGTATGTTTGGGGTGGTTATCGGATGGGAGGAAATGTCATGTAGTGGTTAAATATGGGAATAGGGGTCAGAACTCATTGTTTCTGTTCTTGGCTTTAATTACTGGCTATCACCTTTCAGTGGGAGTTGAGTGCCTAACTGCTCTTTGTGTTTGTTGAAAATCTCTCCCTATATGATTTGGTCAAACGTTTCAAATGTAAGTTCTTAAAGCCCCATAAAATAAGTGGAACAACTTTCAAAAATACTAAGCAAACCTTAGCTACCACTGAATCAGGTTGCTTATTTAGGTGCATGTATATGCATGTAGGAATAAAAACTTCTGAATCTGAAATGCCTTACAAAAATACTAGGTATTAAATGGAATGAATTTATAGCAAATGCCAAAATTTGTCAAAGTTCAATAAGCCCTTATCTGTAAAGTTATCCAGAAAAGAAGACGGAAACTATCTGGAACGTATGTTAAGAATGAACCATGGAAGGTGTGCGCGCGCTCGCTCGCTCTCTCTCTCATATTTGACTTCGTGTGGAGGACACACAGAGGATAAACAGGGATGTTGGAGCCTTGTTCATGCCTAAAGCAATGTTTAATGTAGGAAGATTTCAGATTCAGAGAGCATATAGGAACCCAAGTTTAGACACCCATTTTTGAAAATCTTGCCTTAGTTTTTAAACCACACTTATTGTCACCGTGTCAAAGCATCACAAAGGCACCATCTCTCTGAGACTGTAATTCTCAGAAATGATGTCACATTATTTATTAAGAGAAGGCACTCAGTGGGCATGAATGGCATCATCACTCTGAACTCAGGCTGATAACCCTGGGGAATCTCGTAACAGAGATGGATTGGTACTGAAGTTGAAAGGAAGCTTGGTTTCATACCACAGGCTTTGTATCTTTCAGCGCAAGCTTGAGATACAGCAACAAAGCCGTGTGGGAAGCCTGCATTGCTCTTGACTGCAGTACACATGGGTTAAGCAGAGGGCAGCTGCCTCCAGTCTCATTACTCATTTATAAATAAGCGCTGAATCCAGTATGAATAAATACATAAACAGCTAGCTTGAGAGTGCTGTGTGAAGCACTGTAGTGCCCTGAACTCAATTCTATTTCTATCATGTTTTCTTTTGGGGAAAGGGCTGCAGTTTGGAGGTTTAGTTTGCATTCAAGGAGGATCTTTAACAAAGCCTTTCCTTGACATTCATGCCAATTTAAGGCTAAACTATGGAACTTCACAAAAGAAGATTTTAAAACAGTGAACCGCTTAGTCAGCAAACCACAGTTGCCTGCTCCACAAAGAGGAGTCGGGTGCAATTCAAGTGAGCTAACTGCAGTCTTGAACACCTGATCATATGAGTCCGGGAAATGTAAAAATCAATGTTCCAAAACAGACTCAAGCTGTGATCAATGGAGCACTGTTTAAACCTTGGCTCGTACATCCCTGAAAATCCTATCTGAAAAACTCTTCTACTTTGAGAGAGACTGAAGATACACTGTCGACTGAGACCCAAGTGCAGTTTCCTGCATTATGTAGGAAAAATATACCTGAAAGTTCTATGCAGAGCTCAGTCTCCAGGGTTATTGTAATGATAACCAGTTCCCTGTGCTGCTTTTAAAAGCAGAGCCCACTCTGAACTGTGAGAGGATTTCTGGATCTGGGCGCCACTTGACCGGATCTTCATGGGGCACCTATATCTATGGGATTTTTGACGCATAGAAATTCTGCTCTGTAATGCTGAGCAAAGTGCTCAGGAGTCAGGTTTGTCAGGGAGAAGTCTCAGCACGTTTATTAATTTCCCCAGCTCAGTCCTGAGGCAGCTCAGGCTTCTGGAAACATCTAGTTTCCTCTGAGCAGACTCTGAGGCTTAACTGCTGGAATTAGCAATGTCACTCCTCTGCCAGTTACTCTATTCTGTTATTGCAATCATGCAGAGGGGATTTTCATTTCAAATGTCAGTGGAGGTTCTGCTCTGGATTTTATTCCCAGTTTGGACACTGGTCTTCTGGGTGACCTGGTGCAAGTTGCTTCACTGCTCAGAGCCTCAGTTTCCTCATCTGTAAAACAGGGATGCTACTGACCTTCTTTGTAAAATACTACTGATGAAAATAGATATCTAAGAGCCGGGAACAGCAAATCGCAGCCACTGGGAGCTGTGGGCAGCCGTGCCTGCAGATGGTCAATGTAAACAAACTGTCCCGCAGCCCACCAGCAGATTACCCTGACGGGCCTGCGTGTGGCCTGCATGCCACAGGTTGCCCGCCACTGTTCTAAAAAATGCTGGATGTGTGCTAAAGTATAAAAATAATTGCAATATTACCACTCATCTGGCCAACAGGAATATGCCAGAAGTTTAAGGGTTAATTATTTCTTCTAATAGTCTCTAGGGGGTACTAGGATGATTCAGAGTGGTTGCTAGGTCTCCATGGAGTACGGAAAGATGCCCAGGCAAGGTAGCAGAGAAACACTGACTCAGGCCCAGCTGAGCCCAGCAGTTCTTGTTTCCTTTTTTTCTTTTTTCCACGTGAAATGACTTTGGAAGTCAGATGCCAAAGGCCGTTCATTTTACATTCTGTTGTGTACTTTATAACTAGTTCAGGCTATTTACTACAGTGACTCTGCTGTTTTTCCTGACTCTTACTCAGGTTATTGGAGGTTAATTGGCTAACCACTTACTTTTTTAAAGTGCTGAATTTTATGAGTTGTAAACGTGTTGGTAAAACGAACAAACAGTTTTAGGGTTGTAAGCTTCACAATACAAATTTCTACAGAATTATTCAATCTGGAGCCTGATCCAAAGTCCATTGAAGTCAATGGGAACATTTTCCATTTATTCCTTGGCTTAGAATCAAGTCCATAGAAGTTAGAAGCAGATTTCTTTTGATTTTTTGAGAGTAAATACTGCTATTTGTTTTCAGAGAATAAAGGCAAGTTGGTCTCTTTATTGAGGTCTGACCCCTTTGCAGCACTCAGGGAGGACCAAAGGAGTTAGAAAGTTACTGCAAAGGTCCAGCAGAGAGTTCCTCTGTCATGGAACTCCCTGATGGCATGAACATACTGGCTCTGAGCTCTGCACCTGCTTCCTTCTCAGCATAGAGAGTGTTAGACAGTGTGTGTTAAAGACAGGGAGGATCTGAGCTCTGCTCCACGAATCCAAAGGACCCGAAGTCACTGGCATCATTTAGAGCTGCCTGGCAGAAGCTCTACGTGGCATTGTGCTGGTGCTGGCCCTCTAAATCAGGGAGCCATAACCTGCTCCCTGATGCCCCCTCCCCTGTTCAGTGCAGAGCATCTGGTCCATTCAGTCTGGTTCTCCTCTCATACTAGTTTTATACCAGGGTAACTCTGACTTCACAGGGGTCCCTTGTGATTTACGCTAGAGTGAATGAGAGCAGTGTCAACCCATTTTTATTCTACCTTTTTGGTATTTGTTGAGATTTATATCAGGTCATGGATCTCTGAAAATCCTGTGGTGGGTAGGGCAACAGGATTTACATTTCCCTAGTGGCTGACTTTTTAAAAATGTATTTTTTATTTATTTTTTACACCCCTCATTGCTGAAAGATTAGGAAGCCCACAAGAAGCATGTGAGGTGTTTTGTAATATCTCCATCTAGAGAAATCTAGAAATTATATTAAAAAGGTATGTGAGCATCCCTAAAACTAGATAAGCAAGATACTTTTTCTTCCATAATTGTATCATATTAACACAGGTAAAAGCACACTTCCCAGGAATCTGGAAACCCCAGGGAAAACTGACCTTTGGAGGAAATAAGTCCAAATTAAATTCTTTAAAGCAATTCCACACCTAGTTAAAATTTGGGTTCTTGTAAACTGAGGTAATCTTTCTGCTAGAGGAGGAGGAGGAAATAAGTAACTTATATTTTGCTAGACAGAGAAGATTTAGGTACATGTGATCCAGGCTTAAAAATGTGTGTGTTTGCATGTCTGAGTTGTCTCTATTTGCCACATATAAATGTAGTTATTAAAATTAATAGTAGTATGTTTAATAGTAGTACCAGGGATTAAAGACCTATTATTTTTCTGTACTTTGGTACAAATTCTAATACCCAGAACTCTCAGCTTGTATTGATCACATCTGATACTATCCAGCAATATTTAATGAATGTTCTATCAGAAATATGGGGGGCAGGTACCATTTTGGATCCACATGCTTCACATATGTAGGATCCCCTCTGAGTGAGCTCATGTGCTGAAGTTTCTAAGAACTGGGAGTCTAATCTAAACTCTTCTGTTGTAGTGGATCTAATCGACTTAAAGGGATCTGCAGTTTCAATGAAAGACAGAGTTTTGGATTTAAATCTAACCATAACTCCCAATTCAATCATTATAAGTACAACATCACTGTAATGTTTTTACCTTTAAATTACTGATATGTACTCTCAAACTGGTTTATTGTCTCAGAATAATCATATCATATCTAGGTGTATGGCAAGGTGGCCTAGCCACACAGGAGGACTCCTCCCCATCCCCTTGGGCCTCACCTTTCAAGCCGCATGGGAGGAGAAGGGGATTGAGTGGAGGGCTGCGTGGCTGGCTCCACATCCCAGGCCCAGTCCCTGGGATCCCATCCTGTATGTGCAGAACCTGACCTGGCACAGACATCCTATTCATGATCTTTCAGGTTTCTCTTTGGAAATATTGTTACAACTTTTACTGCTTTCTGGGAGGGAGATGTCTTGGGGAACTTTCTCAGTCACCTGCAGCCCAGCCTCTGTTATCCCAAATATGGCCAAGTGAAAGCAGATGGTTGAGCACTTTGAAATGTTCCCAGCCTCCTCACTTGGCCAGGTTGAATCAGGGACTATGAGGTTGGCATGGAACTTCAAATTGTCCCCATAGAGTCTTTGACATTCCTTATGGACCCTCAGATGCCCAGAGGAGACCTGCCTTTCAGGCACAATCAGCTCAGAACCAGCAGACACTTGTCCTATCCTTTGTGTCCCTTGCAGCACCCTGGAGATGAAAGAGCCTTTGATGACCCAGAGCAACCTTTCCTTTTTTTCCGCATCTACCTATGACCAGCAGACACTGGTCCTGGCTCCCACATGACCAACAATGCCCTGGAAAGAGAGATAATGGTCCCCACTCCTTCCTTCCAACCCCCCTTTCTAGACCCTTTCCAGGCTGAACCAGGACATCACCACCTGCTCTTGTTGGAACTTAACTGTTCATGTCCAGCCGCCTGGGAACTCAACCAATACAAGACCAGTTTGGAAATTTGCCACCTGCCCAGCCAAGAGAGCCTCAGGTAGACACCTGTGATCTCCTGATTGATCTAGAAAATTGAAAGGTAGAAGAACAACAATGTGAATTTTTTTAATCTGTTGATTTCTAAACCAGTCTCTTGACTTTGGGGGCATCTGACTCCTGGGTTTTGAAACTTTGGAGCAGGCAATACTACGTGCAATGCATTTTCTATTCCATACACAGAACTCAGCAAAGGGATTTTCTTCCAGAGCCTCAAAGTGTGACAATCTGAGGAACCTCGGCCTTTCCTATTGTGGTGTCCCCAAAATAGGGGCTTCATCCAGGTTGGTCTCTGAGATCTAGAATATTTGTATCCTTCCCCTCAAGGATGCTCAGCATAGGGAGGGTTGAGTGTAAAAAAAAATATAGACTTGCGCAAATTTCCCCCTCAAAGGTGGAATTTCTTTAGAATTGTACCTCCTGACTCACTTCCCCCTTCAGTCGTCTTCAACTAAGAGCATTATGCCATGCCTTAGAACCAAAGAGAGAGAGCTTTTGCCTTCCTTCTGTGACTTGGTCAACACAGATTAGGCTAGTGTTTTTTGCGGGGTTTTTTTGTTGTTGGTAGTACGCTCTGAGTGATCAGAGGCCATTACATCTCCAGGCTGATGCAAAGGACATGTAGGACAGGACCAGTCTCCACTGGTTCTGGGCTGATTGTGCCACTTGAGCTGAGTGACCAGGCACTGGTGTCTCATTTAGATTGAGAACACGGAGTGTGAGGAAATTCAGCGTGGTTTATAGTAACTGATTCCAGTAAGAATTGTTTGTGTTTTGGGTTGTTTGTCTTCAGCTCATTCTCATTTGTTTCCCTGATGAATTTCAGAGGAATAGTTCTACCCATTGTCTCCTGTGGGCTTGGAGTTCTTTAGGGTCCATCCCCTGCACTCCCCCAGGGCTTCTGCCTCATGGAATTGGGGATAGAACATAGTTCTCCAAGTTGGAAGGTGTTATAATTTAATTCCTGTATCTAGGGGGAAAGAAGAGACTAGCCCAGTCTGACTAGGCGATGCAGTTGCTCTGCAGAACACTAGCAGACTCAATCCATTTCACGACACAGCCTGCCCACTTTATGGGATCCATTAATCTACTGCTCCCTCTGCACCAATCCCTGGCAGAGAAAGCTCCTACTCTCTCCCAGACAAACTACCCAACACCCACAAAGCATCTCTTCTCCCTCTGAACCAGAGCAGCTAGAACAGCGTGTTTGTCTTCCTCACAATCTCTTATTATATTATTTTATTGGCATCTCAATGCAATTAGAAAAAGATCCCAGAACCACTATTCCTAGCACCAGAAAATTCCCAGGAGCTCATAGCACCATTTACCCAGCTCTCAGCAAAGGGCCAAACTTTTAAAGCCCCATGGATTTAGGGATTTCTCTGAGCTTGTTCTCTTGTAAGTAATGAAGACAAAGCAGTCTGGATTTCTTGGAACCTAGGCCCTTTCAAAGAAAAGGTGTGTTAATGTAGCCAGAGGAAAAGTTATGCATCTAGGAGCAAGGGATGCAGGCCATACCTACAGAATTGTGAACTCATGGAAAGAAGAGACTCTGAAAAGGATTTAGGGGTTATAGTGGACAAGCAATTCTGCATGAGATTCTAGCAAAGATTGAGATTCTGGCAAAAAAAGGTCTAATGCAAGGCTTGGTAGTATAGAGTAGTACATAGAAGTAGGAAGATTATTTTTACCTCTTCATATAGCATTGATTAGAGCAATACTGGAATACTACATGCTGTTCTTGTGTCCACATTTTAAAAATCATGTGGAAAAATTGAAGAGGGCGTGGAAAAAAGCCACAAACATGATTTAAGGGATGGAGAATTTCTTACAGTGATGGACTTTTAAACAGCTTAATTGGTTAGTGTATCAAAAACAAGTGAGAGGTGAGTTGATTGTGAAGGTACTGATACCTTGTAGGCAGATACTTCTGGGTACTAAAGGGCTTGTTAATCTAGAGGAGAAAGGCATAACAAGAACCAATGGCCGAAAGCTGAGAAATAAGATACACATTTATAAGAGGAAAGGTGATTAACCATTGGAACAAACTATCAAGGATAATGGTCGATTTATCCATTTCTTCATCTCTTAAAATCAAGACTGGATGCCTTTCTGGAGGATATACTTTAGTTACAGACAAGTTCTTGGGCTCAATGTCAGGGTAACTGGATGAAATTTTAATAGCTGTGATACACAGGAGGTCAGACTAGATGATCTAATGGTCTTTTCTGGCCAATCCCTAAATGCTCTCACTCACGCACATCCTCTCCGCACAAAACATATCTGCTTCCACAGGTGACTCTGAATTTTTTATTTTCTTCCTGTATTGCTGTTAAATCTCTTTTACAGCATAGAACTTCCCTTTTCTCTCCTCTTTGACTTGCCCCTGTCGCTCTCTATGGCCATGTGACTCACCCAGGCACTCTGCTCCCACTGAACTGCTCAGTTCCTTTTGGGTAGCCAGGCCCAGGCTTCACCTCCTCCCAGGTACTGTGCTGACCTCAGCACTGACTTCACAATGCTTGGCTTTGTGTTGACAGGGCGACACTGCAGCATAGAACTGAGATGGTCTCTCTCTCTACTGTCTCTTTCCTTTCTCCCAAATTTTGACAGAGTAAATACTGCCTTTCTTTGATGGACAATATTTTCCTAATGGATAGCATTGAGGCAATTGCTTTTACAATCCCTACTGCTTTCAACACGGGAGCCAAAAATGTGCCTCGTTTCTCTCTCTCCACTGTCAACTTAGTTGCACAGTCATTCATCTGTGGGTATCTATTATGCTTTGTCTCTCACATTTTCTAACTGCAGATTGAGATCGCTGATCTATAGGTTGCATGGTTCTGCTTTGTTTTCCGTATCTCATTGTTGTGAAGGATCTGCTTATGGGAAGGTTCTGGTCTTATGTTGTTCCTGTTGATTTCTGATCTTTCCCACAGCAGTTACTTTAATGTCCTGGATTAGCATTTTAAATGTTGAGTCTGAGATCAGTGATGCTAAGATTTTGGAGTATTACAGAATCTGTTCTATCTCAGCAGGCCATTCCTGTTTGTCATGCTCCGTCCCAGCATCAGTCCCGTCAGTGGGTCCCTGGCACTCCACAGTGGGACAAGCCTTAATATCCCTGAGTTAGGGATTTCTTCATCTAGCTTGCGAACAGGCATGCAACTTTGTCCTCCGAGAACCCCATGGCAGTTGCAAGCACAGCAAAGGCACTTCCTGCACCTGTTTGCAGGGGGACTCATCTGGGTTCCTCTTAATTTCTTCCCATGTTGCCTCTTGAATCTTTCTATCTGTTTTCTCTCCCTCCGTTTCCCCTGATGTCCCTGTGCCAATGAGATGGCACTCTGATCAGTGCTCCCGTTAGGATGATAGCAGCTGTCCCTTCTGGTGTAGTGCTAGGCCTCACCACCTCCTCAAGCCCAGCGCTGGCCTCACATTGCTGAGTTTTCTGCTGCTAGGATGATATGGCAAAGCAGAGCCGATATGCTCTGCTGCCTCTTTCCTTTTTCCTCAGATGTGGCCAATAGTGTACAGGGATCTGATTAGTGTTCTG
Source organism: Chelydra serpentina (assembly GCA_037349315.1). Classification (NCBI taxonomy): domain Eukaryota; kingdom Metazoa; phylum Chordata; order Testudines; family Chelydridae; genus Chelydra; species Chelydra serpentina. The sequence continues at coordinate 9,326,743 of JBAIAC010000032.1, forward strand.
AGTCCCCTTTTCTTGCCTGGTTTGAACAGTGGTTATTCCTATATATGGAATAGGAATATTGCTCGTATGGGTGATACCTGCTGGTGAAAAGGATGTCGAAATCCAGTTTTTACTGCACCCACTTACAATTTGCCATGTTCCTTGTGATATACCGATTCTTGCATCAAAAGGAGAGTGATATTCATGGTCACTTGGTTAAAATAGGGGAATTTTTGTAAGGGAACAGTCAAAGGACCCCGTTCATGCTGGGCTGTTTGCATTTGGCTAAAAGGGATCATCCCTCAGAATAGCCACGTGGTGGAGGGAAGGGTGAAGGGATCATCCCAGAGAATTGGCACATAGTGGAGTGGGGAGAAAAGGGTGTGCTACACATCCGCCCGAAAACCTCAGCCCCTCCTTTTAAACAGCAAACACAACCGGCATTGGTTGCTATGGGAAAGGAGAGTGCTGCAGTTTGAAACCATTCCCACATGTTATGAATGCAGAAGAAGCCCACCCCACGTACCCTTTGTCTTACCATGGCTGCCTGCAAACTGAATTTTGTTGCCCAGCTGTGTGTGATGTCACCATACCGGCAAGCACTCAATATAAAAGGCAAAATGCGACCTTGTACCTAAAGCACATGTGCTGTCTGCTGTGAATTGCTTGATTCCTGTGAAAGACTCTCCCTTTTGTTCTCAGAAATGTATCTTCTGTAAAGTGAACTCTCCCTTGATTTTTTCCTCCCCTGCATCTGCAAATGTTGCTATGCTACCTGCATCAACTCTGTCCCTGAGGTTATCGCAGATTAAAAGACGAAAAAACCGCACTCATGATGACATGTTTTCAGAGCTCATGCTGTCCTCCTGCACAGATAGGGCACAGCTAATGCATGGAGGCATTTGGTGGCAGAGGCCAGGAAAGCATACAGTGACTGTGATCGAAACATGCAGCAGGAGATGCTGAGGGTGATGGGGGAACAAACAGACGTGATGAGGCATGGTGGAGCTGCAGGAAAGGCTGCAGTGGGGGTCTGTAGTCTAGTTGCCATTGTTGAACCACCTGTCCTCCTCGCCAAGTTGCATATCCTCCTCACCCAGATGCCCAAGAACATGTGGGGGAAGAGGCTCCTGGCACTCTGCCACTCAGGGGATGGTCCAAGCAACAGAAGGTTGTCATTCAAACAGCTTTGATTTGTATTGTGGCTACAATAAGCAATGTGGCCTTGTCCTTCCCTCCTCCCCAACCTCACCCTGTTATCAAACTCTTTGTACACCTAGGCTTCCTTTTACTAGTCAGCGTTGCCAGTGATCTCAAGATTTTTTTAATAAAGAATGAATGGATTCAGAACACTAGGCACTTTATTTCCTGTGCCAGCTGTGGTCAAAGGGGGGAGGAGGATTGACTTACAAGGAAGTACATTCACCAAAGGGGGTGGCAAGGACACACACACACAACTATCACACCGTAACCTGGTCAGTCATGAAACTGTTTTTCAAAGCCTCTCTAATGTGCAGTGTGCCTCGGTGGGTTCTTCTAATTGCCCTGGTGTCTGGCTGTTCAAAATTAGCTGCCAGGCAATCTGCCTCAACCTCCCCCTCCACCCCATAAACACCTTCCCCCTTACTCTCACAGATATTATGGAGCAAACAGCAATAACAATGGGAATATTGGTTTCGCTGAGGTCTAACCTACTCAGCAAACTGCGCCAGCGCCCTTTTAAATGCCCAAAGGCACATTCTACCACCATTCTGCACTTTCTCAGCCTATAGTTGAACTGCTCCTTACTGCTTCCCATCCTGCCTGTGTACAACTTCATGAGCCATAGGAGCAAGGGATAGGCTGGGTCCCCAAGGATAACTCTTGGCATTTCAACATCCCCAACAGTAATTTTTTGGTCTGGGAAGAAAATCCCTTCTTGCAGCTTTCCAAACAGCCCAGAGTTCTGAAAGATGTGAGCGCCATGCACCTTTCCCAGCCATCCCATGTTGATGTTAGTGAAACGGTCCTTGTGATCCACCAGTGCTTCTCACCATTGAGAAATACCCCTTGCAGTTTATGTACTGTTTGGCAAGATGGTCCAGTGCCAAGATAGGGATATGCGTTCCGTCTATTGCCCCACCACAGTTGGGGAACCCCATTGCAGCAAAGCCATCCACTATGCCCTGCATAAGGGTATTGATTGTCCTGGCTACTTGGATCACAGCAGTCCCCACATGACCGGTAGCAGTCAGGTGTTGCAAGCTTCCGCAGGGCTATCGCCACTTGCTTCTCAACAGTCAGGGCAGGTCTCATCTTGGTATTCCTGCACTTCAGGGCGGGGGACAGCAACTCACAAAGTCCCATGAACGTGGCCTTACGCATGCAAAAGTTTCCCATACCCGCAACACTATGTGGTCCCTCCAGTCTGTGCTTGTTTGCCGGGCCCAGAATCAGTGTTCCACTGTCACCATGTCCCAATTGCCACATCACATGCTTTAAGGAACCTCTGTGTCCATGTCCTCCTCACAATCTTCCTCATACTGGCGGCTCCTAGCTAGGCTCTGCACATACCGCAGGATAATGCGTGAGGTGTTTGCAATGCTTACAAAAGCAGTGTACAGCTGAGCAGGCTCCAGGCTTGCCATGCTATGGCGTCTGCATGGATAACCCAAGAAAAAAGGCACGAAATGATTGTTTGTTGTTGCTTCCAAGGAGGGAGGGAGGAGGGGAGACTGACAACATGTACCCAAAACCACCCCCAACAATATTTTTGCCTCATCAGGCATTGGGAGCTTAACCAGAATTCCAATGGGCAGCGGAGACTGTGGGATAGCTACCCACAGTACATCACTCTGTGAATTGATGCTAGCCATGATATTGAGGACACACTCCGCAGACCTAATGCGCTTAGTGGGGACATGCACGATCGACTGTATAAAATCGGTTGCTAAAGATCAACTTCTATAAAATCATCCTAATTTCGTAGTGTAGACATGCTCTAAGTGTTGGGCTTAAAGTTGTCAGAGTTACAGAAATCCTGAGACAGGGTGAAATGACACCTTTATCAACCCTTCTTTGTTCAGTTCCTGACAGCAGGAACAGGTGATCACCTGGTTGAGATAAAACAAATAGGAAAGAAAAACACCAAGCCCTGATCCAAAATTTGAACTAAAGCTTTTTAGGGGATGAGCATTTTCTCGTTACTTTGCAATTCCTGCTCTGAACTGCAAGTTATTAAACTCTCTTCACAATGGCTGTTTTCATGGCATGTCCAATCTAATAGGATGCTAGAAATAGTGGAAACTTGACCAGAATTCTTTTTCATAAAAGACCCAGTTTTGTAGACCCAAAAGATTTAGAAGATTTGGATAAGATTCAGCTACACACCCAAACTTTTGGGTAATTATTTGAACCAAAGCTTGCCTGTCAGAGACCAAATGAATAGGGCACTACAAAATTCATGGCCATGAAAAACATGTCACAGACCATGAAATCTGGTCTCCCCATGTGAAATCTGGTCTTTTGTGTCCTTTTACCCTATACTATACATGGGGGAGACCAACATTTCTCAAATTGAGAGTCCCGACCCATAAGGGGGTTGCAGTATTGCCACCCTTACTCCTGCACTGTTGCCTTCAGAGCTGGGCAGCCAGAGAGTGGCGGCTGCTGACTGAAGGTCCAGCTCCGCAGGCAGCAGCACAGAAGAAGGGTAGCAGTACCGCAACCCCCTCTACAATAACCTTGCGACCCCGCCCCCAACAGCTCCTTTTTGGATCAGGACCCCTGCAATGACAACACCGTGAAAATCCAGATTTAAATAGCTGAAATCAGGAAAGGTACAACTTAAAAAATCCTATGACTGTGAAATTGACCAACATAGACCATGAATTTGGTAGGGCCCTACAAATGAGATAGATATAAGATTGTTCACCACTCATTACCTCAATGACTACATAGCCATCATGGGGGTCAGTTTCAGAACAGAAATTTAGCCTTAAATCTGAATTTCCTGTCTCTAAGACACATCCATAATGTCTCATTATCCAGACAAAATTGCCATTGACTTAAATTAAATGGGCTATAGGGTTTAATTTTCAAAGCAGAGAGCAAGTTTTATTAACGTGATACCATTAGATCCTTTGAAAGTGTGGGTGATAAATATTAATTGTTATAATTACAGTTGCCAACTTTCACGTGGTAAATAAGCACCCCAACTTTCACAATAAGCCAAAAATCAAGCTAATCCCATTTCAAAACAAGGCCAAACAAGCCAATCTCTAGGAACTGCGACACTCTGTGAATAGAGTTTCCCCCCACGCCCCCGACGTGCAGTCTGGGACTGTGGTGGGCTCGGTGTGCACCCCTGACTCTTTCTCCCCCTTCTCCCACCCCTTACCCTCTTGCCCCTGCTTGCCGGAAGCTGATTTAAAAAACAAAACAAAACTACAAGCCCAATTTCTGCATTTTTTTTTCCCCCCCATGGGTTTGGCATGTCTGATTATAATTTAGGATTTTCTATGTGAAGTTGAATTCCAAATATCCCTACGTGCTTTCTACCACTTAGCCATAACTCTGGGGTACTGATGAAATCAATGTTAACTTATTTTTTAGGATGGAATCTTAAAAACAATAAAATTATCTAAATGTTGTTTGCAAACTGAAATACAGTAGTAGTATTTAACAGCACACATAGTGGTTGCATGAGATGTATTACGTTGCTCTCACATCTCCACCAAAGTAGAATCAAATTCCAGTGACTATGAGCCATCTTTCTCCATAGTGTGGCCAACTTAAGGTTTCCTGGTAGTGAGTAGTGCAGAAGTTTTCTTCTGTGGTCTACTGTCCATTAACAATCTACAATAGCGGACACTGTCTAACTCAATTATTTGTGACCTGGGGCAGATTTAATTCAATTCCACAGTGGCAGAGAACCAAGTGTTAGAGACCAATGAACCATTTAGTCCCACGGAAAAAAAACCCTTGTGTGATTATTATTTGAGGAGGGACAGGGGCCTGATTTTGTGGTGTTTGGCAAACACACTTGCATGAATTTGGTCAGGGTTCATTCGATCATTGATGAGGCAAACTAAAGAAAGCTGTTACCAAAGGAGTTTCATAGGAGGAAATAGAAATGGTAATTTATTTTAAAATACAGGGTTTAAAATCTTGTATGCTCACTTTTAAGGATTTCTGTAGATCATATCTCTATTTTCCTCAGATTGGCATATACATAGTATGCTGATTGTGGAAAAACATTAACAGCTGTAAAAATTGAATGGATTTTAAACACCATATGATCTAACTGAGAGAAATTTTCTACCAAATGTGAATGGAATTACACAAGGAAAAAAAAACCCCTCAAAATGTTAAGAGTAATAACTAAACCTGTCATTGATTAATATAGCATGTTTCATTTTAAATAGGTAGTGGCATGGGAGAAATGAAATGAAATAGACCAGTCGAAACACATTTAAGCTATTAATCATTTTTCAGACTTGTCAAAGTCAAAACAAATTGCTGATGGATTTAAGGGGAAAAAAACAAAACCCTTGATCAGGTGGTTTTGTTTTCTTACATTCAAAATAACAATCACACTATTGTAAGTTTGTTATATTCAAATAAAGAAATGAAAGCAAAGAGAAGATCATTTTTACCCTTTTATTTTCATGTAGATTTGTTATGAGGTTTGAACTGCTTTGGGTTTTTTTTTTAAACTGGAATTAATGGTAAAGTTCAAAACAGATGCAGACCTGAATAGCAGAGGAGATTATTCTTGGGGACTTGTCAGAACTATGGAGAAAGAAAATGTCACTTGACTTGAAGTTAGCTCTTAAGTAAAGTATGTAGGCAACACGTAATTCACTCAGCAAGCATTTCCTCCTTATGATAAGCAGCTGAGTTTTCTCTCGAAGTGTTTTACCTTTGCTCTAGGTTTCCCACTTTGAGTATTGGGGGGGGAGGGATAGCTCAGTGGGTTGAGCATTGGCCTGCTAAACCCAGGGTTGTGAGTTCAATCCTTGAGGGGGCCATTTGGGGATCTGGGGCAAAAATTGGGGATTGGTCCTGCTTTGAGCAGCAGGTTGGACTAGATGACCTACTAAGGTCCCTTCCAACCCTGATATTCTATTTCCTTTATACTGTGACTGCAGTTCTTTGGGAAAGATATCAGTATAGAAATGGGGTGGGGTGGGTGGCACCATTCTTTTTCACCTTCTACATTTTCACCTGTGATTAGTGGGGTAGAGGAAAGGATGTTATTGACAGTTTATCAGAAATTTATAAGGGCATCCCAATAGTGAAGCGATGTACTCTGGATGCTATTTGTATATATAAATGATGCAGCTCTTCTGGGACAGTCTTTTTGTGCACTAGGCCCCAACTGAACAAGGTATTTAAATGCTAACTTTATCTATTCCTATTCAGCAAAATATTGAAGTATTCAAGTCCCATTGATTTCATTGCTTGTGCTTTACTGAATATGGATTGTGATACAGGATGGCCAGAAGGCAGCAGGAGAGTGATCTAGGATGAGGAGAAGCCTTATTCCCTGTAGATTAATTAAAAGCACCTGAAACCCATTAGAGCACCTGAAGCCAGTCACCTGATAAAATCCCCCTGCTTCAATCAGCCAGGAGAGGAGCTGGAGCAGAGTGAGGAGGAGTTGGAGCAGAGTGGTTTGGTGGTGGAGCAGAGAGCAGTTTGGAGGAGCTGGAGCAGAGTGGTTTGGTGGTGGAGCAGAGAGCAGTTTGGAGGAGCTGAAGCAGAGTGGTTTGGTGGTGGAGCAGAGAGCAGATTGGAGGAGCTGAATCAGAGTGGCTTGGTGGTGGAGCAGAGAGCAGATTGGAGGAGCTGAATCAGAGTGGTTTGGTGGTGGAGCAGAGAGCAGATTGGAGGAGTGAAGCAGAGTGGATTGGTGGTGGAACAAAGAGCAGTTCGAAGGAAAACGGAGGAGAGTTTTGAGAAGTGCTGCAGCGGGCTAAGAAGACCAAGATCCTAGGTAAAGGGACACCTGGCTTGTGCAGAGGGAAGGCAGGAAGCCCCACAAGCTGAAGGTCAGGAGAGGGAAGTAGCCCAGGGGAAAGAATCACTGGTACAAATGGTTCACCTGCTATCATAGGGCCCCTGGGCTGGGACCTGGAGTAGCGGGCGGGCCCTGGTCCCTCCCTCTCCACTCCCCTTCCCTGGGATACTAGTAGGATAGCTGTTACCCCAGTTCAGAGGCAAGAAATGGCACCCTGAAACCCCCCCCACAAGAAGAGAGAGTGCGGGACCCATCATAGTAGTGCTGGCAATTTGCCACAGGATGGACTGTTGAATTGGAGCCTAAATGCCTGATCCTGCATCCGTTGAAATCACTGGCAGAGCTCCCATTAACTCTAGCACTTAAGGCCCAAATTCTAATACCATAGATTAGCACAATCAATTAAGGGCTTGAGTTCATCTGCCTTTAATGTCCTTATTTGGGAAAAATAAATGAGAAAAGAGAATACATAACTAAAAGGAAAAATCAGATGATCATTAATACTGCAGGAAACTTTTTAAAACCATAGCTTAGGCCAATAATTATTAGCCATTTCTCCTCATTCCTAAACTGTGAAACACAAGGATCAGTGACTGATCATTCTGAATTTACGTATTAGCTGCCTTCTACATTCCTCTGCTGTGCAGTATCTTGAGAATATTCTGAACCACTGTCTTGGGTGGTCATCTTCACCCTTAACTCTACTGTGGTGTGGTGGCCTTGAAGAGGCATTAGTGGAACTGTTACCTACCAGCAGAAAGTAAATCAAATGCTAGTGGAAGTCCCCCCGGAGAAAATGTATTTAATTTGTGAAATATTCTCACCATTAAGCCTCCTTCTCCCTCCAAAAAAGCTTGGAAATCTTAGATACTTAAGTAACCCAATTCCACTGAGTTGGACAGTGAATGAGTTAGTGATTTTGTGGTTTGACCCTCATATGGTACATCAATCATGGAATAATTCTTTCTCTTTGGGTCCAAGTAAAACCACTACTTCCCACGCAACATGTCATTACCATCACAATAGGATCTGCTTGGTAATAGCATTTGGAATGGATCTTTAAATTTAAAGCACTGTTTGAAATTAAAGCTTCCTTCCTGTTGCAACTTAGCTTTAAAACAGACTTCTAGTAATCTTGGAAAATATAATTTTCTCTTCTTTCACCCTGTTTGGTTTTTGGTTTCATTGCCTTGTAAACCAGTTTTTTCCTTTCTCTTTTCCCTTTAACAAAAAAACAGATTTTCCAAGATTCTGCTATAATTTTAAATTTAAGGGAAAAAAATTTCGCTATGAGTTTGAGTGGCTCCTAAATCTCCATAATGCCTGTAAATCAGAACTACAAACTGCATTAATTTCCAAGCCTCATTTAAATGACTAACTCAAATAAGAATTAAATCCCGAAGAACTAGTTTGTAAGTAGCATCTGGGTTTGACTGAAATCCATAGCAAGGAAGGAAAATTCAGAGAAGTAATGCTGAAATCAACCCATTGTGTACTGGTAAATGCTGGCAAATGGTGTATGCTCAGAATACAATCTGTTGGGCCAGCATACTAAACTAGGATTCCCTATTTTCTTTATTATTCTTATTGAGCCACTAGCTGCTAAGATTTGCTCTCAGCTGTTCTAGGACTGATGTTGCAAGAGACTGTTCTATAATCTTTTATTATATGTTCTCTGGCTATTATGTATCACACATTATTAAGAAGGCACCCATCCCTCTGATATCTTGGTGGTCCCTGCATAATGGAAAAGGGTTGTATTTTTTAATTAAAAAGGATAGAAATCTCCTTCCTTTCCACTTTGACAGCTGTGTTCCTAAGAGGCATTAAATTCCTGCTGGGCTTTTGGGAGAATGAGCTACAGTGACGCCATCATTCAGATATTAGGAGGGAGCAGGCCTGCTCAAAGAGGTGACTCTTGTGTCATGTCTTAAAAGTGGCTCAGCCTGATGTTCAGCGGGCATAGATTCCAAAGGTGAGGAGTCTGTCTTGAGTACATCCAGAGTACACTCATCCTGTGAGTTCAAAGTTGGGATCTATTAGATAAAACTTCCCCACCAAATTCAGCTGACGTTGTGGGGAGAAGAGAGAGAGGTGGGTGGTGTTTGAAATAGCTTTAGTTTAAACCTGTGGCGGATTTTCACAGGTAAATTTCAGGACCTCAAAATCAATTTGTAATTAGAATAACAATTAGCATTGATTGCAGAGCATTGGAGCAATGTGCTGCCTGGAGCCCACGAGAGTATGGAATTACTTGGCTAAATTCACATTTTAGAGGAAAGTGCAGTGTGTCCATACCAGCTGAAAATGCGGGCAGGGCAAAGGCATTTCGAATGACTGTGCCATCTGGGCATCCAGGAGCAGAACTGTGTCAAGTAAGATTCTAAGACTATGCATCCTGCGGTCACAACAATTGGAGGGCAGATACTCTTAACTGTGGGACAGGCAACAACTATGGCTCGTTCTTCAAAATCCTTCTTCCTCCATCAGTCACTAACTCCTTTTACCTGGTTTGCCATTCCTGTTCTCTGTGGTCAATTCATATTCCTTAACAGAGGAATAAAACATTATTTGGGAGAAACAGGGTGTATTGCCACTCTCCCAGTTTTTGCCATCCATCTTTTTCCAAGTCTCAAATTTATGTGGCCTTGAATAACTACTGTCCTGAAGTACATAAGAATCTGCCTTAGTTCCCAGAATTTTCTCTGTTTAACTCCTGGGATACAGACTAACCTAGATAACTTGACGGGGGGAAAACAATTTTCTTCTATGAAGAAAGCTTAAATGAATTTCTCCTCAAAAATGACAGGTTAATTATGAATGTCCTTTTCCATGGCATTAAATATTTTTGAAAAGTAAGAGTGGTGTTAATGGAATGGGGCATGACAGAGTAGCTCACGCCTTCCTGCTGCTGTTTGGGGGGGAGGGATAGCTCAGTGGTTTGAGCATTGGCCTGCTAAACCCAGGGTTGTGAGTTCAATCCTTGAGGGGGCCATTTGGGGATCCGGGGCAGAAAAACTGGGGATTGGTCCTGCTTTGAGCAGGGGGTTGGACTAGATGACCTCCTAAGGTCCCTTCCAACCCTGAGATTCTATGATTCTATGACTGGAGGTGCCTTATATGACTGGCTTAACAGGACAGTAGCACACCTGTTTATAGCTATCCCTTATAAAAGAAAAGAGGCTATGGTGATGCAAATTGATGCACCAGTTCAGATGCCTGTGCTGCTGCAGAATCTTGTTGGCATCAGTGGCACTTTGAAAGGGGGAAGAGCAATGTCTCCTCTAATTTTTGACAGGCCGTGTGCGCAAAAGATTTCTTCTGTGCAAATTGTTGTGCTTCTGTGCAAATTTTTGTGTGTGTGGTGGTTTGCTGTGTGCGCAGGGTTTAGGATCTGTGTGCGCGCGCATACGTGCAGAGCTTAGAGGGAACAGTGGTGAAGAGGTCTACACTAGAATATCTAGTTAGTCCGGATCTATATTTGGATTTTCTGGTGGGTTCTGTTTGTGGGTATTTCAATGATATGAATAGCCTTCCTCATGCAAGTTGCCTGATAGCAGCAGTTTCTGTCCCTATAGTACTGTCCCTTCTAGGGGAATATGCAGTTGTTCATCCCCCACCATTGAAAGGAGCCTAAAAGTTAGGTTCAACTCCCAATGAATTCCAAGGCGGGTTTGGTACCTTTTAACTCCAATAGAATCCTTTGAGAATCTTGGCCTCAAGTATAGTATTGCCAACTGTCTAATCACAAAAACCCAAACACCATTGCCCAGACCCTTCCTTCCCCAAGGCCACGCCTCTACCCTGCCTCTTCTCCAAGGCCTCACTCCAGCCCCCCTCCCTCCCTCAGTCACTCGCTCTCCCCCACCCTCACTCACTTTCACTGGGCTGGGGAGCAGGACGGGGTGCAGGCTATGGGATTGAGGGTGGGGCTGAGGAGTTCAGTGTGGGAGAGGGCTCTGGGCTGAGCCTGGGGCAGGGGGTTGGGACACAGGAGGGGGTGCAGGCTCTGGGAGGGAGTTTGGGTATTGGGGGAAGCTGTCAGCCTCTGGGAGGGAGTTTGGGTGCAGGCTCTGGACTGGGGCAGGGGGTTGGAGTGTGGGAGGAGGTGAAGGCTCTGGGCTGGCGGGTGGGACCGAGGTGTTTGGAGTGTGGGAGGGGGCTCTGGGCTGGGCCTGAGGGGGTTAGGGTGCAGGAGGGGATACAGGCTCTGGGAGGGAGTTTGGGTGCAGGAGAGGGTGTTGGGTGCAGGTTCTGAGTTGGGGCAGGGGGTTGGGAGGTGGGAGTGCATTAGGGGGATAGTGCTTACCTCGGGTGGTTCCCAAAAGCAACTAGCACATCCCTCTAGCAGCAGCTCCTCGGTGGTGGTGGGTGGGGGGAACGGGGACAGGGGTCTCTGCATGCTGCTCCTGCCCACAGGCACAACCCCCACAGCTTCCATTAGCTGCAGTTCCCAGCCAATGGGAGCTGTGGAGTCCCCGTATGGGCCAGGGGCAGCATGCAGAGACCCTCTGTCCTCCCCCCAGGGGCCGCAGGTATGTGCCAGCTGCTTCTGGGATTGGCACGGGACCAGCGCAGGCAGGGACCCTGCCTTAGCTTTGCTGCACCGCCGGACTTCTAGCTGCCTAAAATCTCCCAGATTGGCTTTAGTAGCTTCTGGGGGATATAGCCTGATTCCAGGAGACTGCCGGCAAAACCAGGAGGGTTGGCAACCCTACTCAAGTACCGAAGTATGGAATTAGGAGCCTAGCTTTAGACATAAATCTGAAAATGTTGGCTTCATTCTCAAAATCTTGAAGTCCTTCTGAAGGTTTCAAATGTACAAACTTGAGCAGCATTTACCTTTTTCTAGGGAACATTCCTTCCCCAATGTAAAGTTTAATAGAAGAATCAAAACAGCACGCCGCAGGCAGGGCCGGCTCTAACGTTTTTGTCACCCCAAGCAAAAAAAACCTAGCACCGCCCCACCGAAACCCCCGCCCAGCGCTGCCCCACTGAAACAACGTCCCCAGCCCAAGCGCTGCCCCGCTGAAACAGCCTCCCCCAAGCGCTGCCCCCTGAAACAAATCCCCCCGCGTGCCACCTCACCCTGGCGAAACAACTCCCTCTCCCGCCCGAAACAAAACCCTGCCCCCAAGCGCCGCCCTGCCGAAGTAAAGAAAACAAACCCAAGCGCCGACCCAAGATGGGGCAGCACCTCCTCAGGGGCGGCCAAAGCATGTCCTTGGTCGGCTAGTGCCTGGAGCCGACCCTGGCCGCAGGGTTTGAGATCAAGCCATATATAGTGAACAGCATATACCATTTTTAATACCAGTAATAATTCTGTGAGATCTAGTACTCTGTGTGATTTAATGCAATCAGGAAATGATACGTAACTTGATATATAACATAAGAGTTCCACGGACTTTGCCATAGTCATTCTTTCATGGTTATCAATGCCACATTCTTTCATGGTTATCAATATTTTAGTGAGGCCAGTTTTTCCTTTATAGTGGGTGTGGGGTGGGGAAATTGCAATGTATGGCGAATTTAAATTAATTTATTGTTAACTGAAAATATGTAACAGTTGCATTATAACATAAGCATTCATTAATACCCTAATTACTGATTCATATCTGACATAGATGGGCACAGGAACACTGATGACAAGGCAAATTGTTTCAAATTGCAGTGAGCATCTGAGTTGGCTTTAAGTTCTAATGTTATGAAGTATAACTGATTAGAGAGTTTGAGGCGTTGCCAAAAACTGAACTCTGTTAGAGGATGAAAAGCATGATATATGATTAGATGAATTTAGTCCACACTAACAAAAAACTCCAGAAATAACTTAGCACCTCATCCTGCACACGCTATTGTGTTCAATTGCTTACTACTGTAAATAGATGCATTGATGTCAGTGGATGTATGGATGTATGTGCTGCTTATATAGACCCACCCCTGTAGTATGTCAATTCCTCAGTCATTTCTGATATCTTCCTTTTACCGGTCCTGCAAGATTTGTTTTTATTTTTATTTATTCACAGTTTGAAAATACATCATTAGGTGTGATGGGGCATCCTTACTGTGCCCAATTTACAGATGAGAGACTGAGGCATAGAGAGATTGTAAGTTGCTTGGGGTCTCCCAGGAAATCTGTTGCTGAGCTGGGAATTTAACCCTTTCTCCTGAGTCCCAGTACAGAAACCACAAGACAATTCTGATAGCAAGCACCACGTTTCACCATGGGGGGGAGGGATAGCTCAGTGGTTTGAGCATTGGCCTGCTAAACCCAGGGTTGTGAGTTCAATCCTTGTGGGGGCCACTTAGGGATCTGGGGCAAAAATTGGGGATTGGTCCTGCTTTGAGCAGGGGGTTGGATTAGATGACCTCCTAAGGTCCCTTCCAACCCTGATATTCTATGATAGCATTTTCAGTATTGAACCTGTAAAATATTATCTACTTCTGACACCTGAATTCATTTCTGCGTGGTGAAATTTAGCCCTATATAAAACTTTAATAGAGGAAGGAGAGAGTTTTGTGGTTGAAGCTCTAGCCTAAGAGTTGGATTGTCTGCATTTTGTTTCCTGGATCTTCAACAGACTTCCTGTATAACCTTGGATAGGTTAATCAACCTTCCTTAGTTTCCCATCTGAAAAATGAGGTTGATAATGCTTCTCTAATAGGGATATTGTGGGGCTTAATTAATGTCTGTGTAGCCCTTTGAGATCTTCAGGTGGAAGTTGCTGTAGAAATAAAGCTTATTATTTTTAATGTATTGTGGTTGCCCAAAGCTTGAATCCAGGCCCACACAGATCTTTGGGAGTTTGAAACTGGGTCTGAATTTCACACAGCTTGGTAAATGAAATTAATTACTCAGAGGATTTACATCAGTAAAATTGAAGAATAATTGATTAGGAAAAAATTATAGTGGATTTAAAATAGCTTTAGAACTGTTTTATTGTAATTCTTTTGCTTACAATATTTGTAAATTTTCAGGTTCTATATTTTAATTTTTGTATTTACTTGTCTGTATTTTAATACATGAAATCTTCAGTTTCTGCTTTGAGCACATGCTTGGGTTTTAATATATTTTTTTGAAGGTAGGTAGGTATGTGTGTGCAGGGGGCTAAATGTAACTCAATGGGGGGGGAGTATTAAAATAATCTCTTTTCTGGCTTTAGGAATTGCCATTTGGTGCTGTAAGAGCAGCCCTCAGTGAATAAATAGTATTAGTGAAAAGACAATTCCATCATTGTTAATTTAACACATCTTCTTAATGCATGGATATTGTGGCAACATTCCTCTGACTCCTACTTCTATTCCAGTGCTTAACTCTGACTAGCATAAATACTGTTTAAGTCATAGTCAATCAGATATAGTGAAGTCTAACTTCTGCCTGTTCTTCTGCAAGAAGTTTATGGTTCAATCCTGCCCTGACTGGAAACAGCTGGTGTTATGAGGGTATCCATGCTTTGCCAACTACACATCCAGCATAAGAGACAAACTGGTGTGAAAAACCAGGCTTGCTCTCAGTGAGACACTTTAGCACATGTATGTTGCCCATCTGAGCAGGCATACTTTACACAGTTGAGCTTCTGCAGGACAGTACTTGTTACTGCTAGCAGTCTATGTCCTTGCTCACTTAAAGCCTATCTATGTCCACCACATATTGAAGGGATGGCTAGGCTTCAAGTGAGCAAGGAGATATACTATCAGTGCAGTATTGTGCACCATGGTGCTGTGTGCACCCTTCTCCCTGTATCATGCAGAACTCCCAGCTACATATCTTTCATCCTTGCACATCACTTCAAGTAAGGGCAGGATTTAGCCCTTAATGGGTACCTTGTGATACATGGAGGGAAGGGAATCTTACGTTTTTGCTAGGTAAACCTAAATGCTCGTTCTTTTTAACAGCATTCTCATTTGTCTACAAAATGAAGAATACACCTCCTACCCAACTTATCAGTTACTGTGATTGTGTTGTCTTACTGTACATACTGTTTCTTTAAATCAAAAACACACAAAGACACTATTTAAAATACACACTAACTCCAGTAAACAGACTGAAAGGAAAAGGGACCATTGTAAACATAGAGAGAACGTATTCCATGTTCATGGTAAAAAATAAACAATCTTGAAGCTATGACTCATTTGAAGTATTTCACTATTAATTTGAACAAATTTGTCCAAGAGAAGGATGTTGGGCACTGTATGCTCTTAAGTCAATTGATCCAGAATGTAACAGTCACAGATCAAAATTCCAGATATGAATGTTAGGAATGACTAGTTAATCGAAAAGAAGTTGGAATGCATAGAAAGGCTTGGATGGATGGATGGGTAGATTTGAGGAAGGGTGATCTTGTGGTTAGTGCACTGGACTGGGAACAAGGTTCAATTCCCATTTCTGCCACAGACTTACTATGCGTCACATAGGCCTAAATGCACGGTGCTTAAGGCCCTGTTTCAGGTGCCAAAGTCCCGGTTTTGGGACCATTGCAACACATGCAACTCCTGCTGAGCTGTCCAGGTGCCTAAACTTACCTGAGTTTTTTGGCAGTAAAAGTTCCCTCAACACTGACCTTTCTGCCTCTAGGCATGCACACTGTCTCCCTCTAGGTGTCTGGGTGCATAACTCCCATTTAAGCCCCAGCAATTCAGAAGAAGGGTTTGTCCGCCTTAGTCATGTGCGGGGCCTGACCAAGACATCCTCATGCTTCTGCGTGTGCACTTTTAGTCATATAGGTCAAAGAGCAAGTGAGAGCACAAGCACAAGAATAACTCTGTGGCCTGGTGGTTAGAGCACTTACCTGGGAGGTGGGTGACCAAAGATTGGGTCCAATGGCTCCTCCTACTCCAATGCCTATTTATTTACCCAGAGTGCAACAGCTTCAACAGGACAGACTGAGGGAGGCCCACATAAGAATATCACCTAGTTCAATGGCTAGAGTGCTCATTTGGGAAGTAGAAGATTGCTGTTCAAATCCCTTTTCTCCCTCAGGTGGAGGGGTCACTTGAACTGAGGGTCTCCCACATCCCAGGTGAGTTTAAAAAAAAAAAAAAAGGGCTAAAAATTGTGATGGAAGTTCTCCTTGTCCTCGCTAACCCAGTAGGCACCTACTGTCAAGAAGGGGTTTGCAGTTGAGAATCCCACGTAGCAATAGGTGCCTCCCTCCAGCCCAGACTTAGGTGCCTATCTCTGGGACAGACTGGGTTTAGCGCGCACTCCTCTCATTGACATCTCCCACTGGATAGCTTAGGTAGCTCTCTGCCTTGCATGCTGGCTTTTGTGAATTGCCTCTCTCCACCCATTCATTGTATAGGAGTTTAGGTGCCTAACACAGGCTTTGTGGCTCATGGTGCTTTTCTAGGTGCCTACAACTTACTACATCCTGTGCATTCAGGCCTTAAATTTTCTCTGCCTCAGTTTCCAACTTGTAACATGGGAATAATAACACTTGCTCCCACCCTGTGTCTTGTCTGTTTTGACTATACCTTCTTTAGGGCAGGAACTATATCTCGCTACATGAATGTACAGTGCCTGCACAATGGGACCCTGATCAGAGTTGCGACTTCTATGTGTTACTGTGGTACAATGTTACTGTGGTACAAATAATAAATATTAATTATTTATGGCTAGATTCTGCCCTCCACCTCTGAGTGGCACCTTACTCCTTGAGTGGACCCTTACCTTACACTGTGAGCAGTCCTAATAAGTAAGTAAGCCACCTGAGTAAGCATGGCAGAGTTGGTTCTCCCTGGCTAGTTCAGTTTTCTCTGATGCATTTTTGACTACAACCTTTGGGGAGCTGGTCCAAGACAGAAGGAGGAAGAAATTATTATTTATGCTGGGGGAGGGGAGGGATTTTCTAAGGACACTTGGGGTGAAATCCTATCTCTGTTGAAATCAATGGCGCCAGGCTTTCATCCTCCTTATTCACACTTACACATCTTGCAAAAGAGCCATTGGGTCCAAAAGAAGAGCTTCATCTTGGTTAAACATTTAATTGGTGTCTCATGCAACCCAGCAACACTTGCTGTCTGAGTCTCTCAGTTTGATAGGAGCCTGAGCAAATGCTTAGAGGAGAAACAAACTTTTGACCTTCCGGTTCAGCAATGACAGCACAAGCCTTTTAAAATCCATTGTTTCTTTAAAAAAAACTCTCATGTATTTTTTTACTTTATGACAATGAAAGGCCATAATCATTTTATCTTTTACATTTTTCTTGTTCCAAAGAACATTCAGTAAGAACATGTGCAGTTTTGGCTGCATGCTCAGGGATAAATTATTGTTGTGTTTTCTAGTGAGATCACTACTTGCAAGCCATGGGATTAATATGCACTACCTAGCCAAAACTGAGCTAACTTTTATCATCTGTATTTCCTTATTATAAAGGGGGAGTGGGGGAACCCCTGCCTGCAGCATTTCCAGAGCAGTGTACTCTGCATACTCTAGAGTGAGATCAGCAGCAAGAGCCATAAGGGCCATAGGCCGGGGTTAGCCTAAAGCCAGTCAATTCCTATCTGTGTTCTTTACAACCACTACAAAAATCACTTCTGAAACAAAGCTCAAGAGAATATTGGCATAACTGATGTAACTCTCACGATCTCACTCAGTTTAGAATGCTGCCCATGGGATCCCATCACATCCTCCTCCTTTTGTCTGCCGACCAGTGGCCACATATTAGTATGGAGTTAAACAATTAGAGGAGTCCATCATCCGATAGTTGAACTTGCTGGTGTGTCAAACACATAACTATAGCCAAGGCATGAACTGGGACCTTCACAGGATGTAGGAAGACGCCAATGTTCTAGGTCTTTTGGCTAAGACTGGGTGTATCAACAGAATATCTAATATGACCTTCATTGGGGGTTATATCCTGCTCTGGCAGGGAGACTAGATAATCAAATAAGTTCATTTCTAACTATTCCAATCCTATGATCCTAGCTGAGCAGCTAGGAGTGGTGTTGAATTTGTTGCACAAGTCCTTCTTTCTGAAAGACTTACAATTCCTAGAATCACTAGGCTGGATTCATGAAACAATCAGAAAATTGTCATTGTTTACATTTTACATGTATATAAAGTACTATTCCTAAGTCTTTATCTTCTTTTGAATGTAAGTAACTAGTCATCAGTTTTGATATTTTTAGGCAATAATTTAGGCTACAGATTCCTGAATACACGTGTGATGGTATTGATGGTGGTAGGGCAGGGGCCGTAATGGACTAGATGCAAGGCCTGTGCAAAGAAGGGACAGAGCCATGAAGGTAATACTGTACATACAAGTGGATTGAACGTGGAGGGATTAATAACTCAACGCATTGCCTATCAGCATAGACTCCAGGACTGTCACTCTGCATGTCACCCTGAAGCTTAGAATGTCTGCGAGTCGGTGTGAAATGATGGAAACAGCTACAAGGATGTGTTGAGGTTTTTTGTTCAGAAAATCACTGGGTTTAATAATTACTGGTATTCGGGGTTTGTTACTACCCAATTTTTAAATTATCAGTCTTTTTTTGTGTGTGTCAAATTACACCCATACAGCAGCATGGGTTTTCACCTAATTTTGTCTATTAAAAATTCAAGCAAGGACAGGAATAATTCTGGGTATTTCTAATTCCTGTGTCTAATGTACCTTAATTTGGTAAGAAAATGAGCTACACATCAAGTATGTATTGGAAGAGTCCTTAGTTTAATTTCCACATGTAAACTTTAAAATCCTATTCATATAAACAGATAATTAAAGGCAAGATTTGCAATTCAAGGCACAGAAAGGCATCCTCCAGAACTGCAGGAGAGAGAAGCATGCTTTCCAGGGTGCCAAGTTTCTCATCCATTATGTGTTTGCATGTGACTTAATTTACATACTACAGTTAAGTCAACATGGTAACAGGAAAGTATTGCCAGGCAGTCAGCAGGTAGGCATAAAGGTAGTGGGAAGAGTATAGTTAATAGAAGTTCTTCCATTGAATTAACTGGCCTTTGGATCAGATCTCAAGTGTGGAGGAGAATACTAGCAAGGCATCAGGTGGACAATGCAATAGAACACTTACCACAACCCATATAAGTCTTGTTTTCTGGGTTTAGTTTGTTTTGTCTTTTTCTATTCCTCCAGATTATAAAATAGCATCGTGGAGTTAGTGACAAATGTGGCTACTCGATGAATAGCAAACTATTTGGGGAATAATACAAACTAGCCACAGGTACTAAGGAAACGGACATCGTTACAATTTTGAGCCCATTATCAACTATGTAAGAAAAGGTCAGATATTCAGTGCTAAAATAATTAATAGCAAATGAGAGTAATTCATTTTCCTCTCTCTCTCTCTCTCTCTCTCTCTAAATGAGGGTAGAAGACTTGTTGAGAGACAGGGTGAAAACTCCCAATGACTAGGCAGTGAAGTCAAGATTTCAACTATTGTATCCAGAATCTGGGTATCCTCTTCATGTCTTATCACACAGTCTGCATCAACAGTAATCTTTGAGTCTGGCGCATTTATCAAATGTTTGTATGGGAAAAGTTAGAGACTCAAGAGGAATTAACTTGTAAGACCGTCCCTTTTCTCCATAAAAGTCAGATTTAGACATATGAAATATACTGCTCTTTAGAGGTCTGTGGGTTGGAAAGGTTCCAACTTCTTGGTAGCCTGGTATTCTGCAAGAAACTCTGGAGATGGTGCAGCATTAGGTTGGTCCCCTTCAATATGTATCCATCTTTAGAGGACAATGAGACTAGAAAAATCATTCCTTCTCTTTCCCTGCCTTCTCTTTTTTCTTTTCGAGCTTCTATTTCCCCTGCTTCTCAGTTCACTTCTGCCATTGTCTTTTCCCTCATCACCTTGCTGTTTGAAATCCTCTTCCTCCTTTCATTTCTCCATTTACCTTCCATTCCTCTTTCTTTCCCCTGTAATCACCTCTCTTCTTCGCTCTTATTTTTTTTGCATGTTTTCACTATGTTTTGGTTGGAGGTATTAAGCAGCCTGTAAATATTTGGTGGGAGCACAGAGAGCATGCCTTTGTAATGGATTTCTTGTCCAGCTTTATTGTTCCATGAATTCTAGTAACAAGAGGATGGCAACTCATTAGAACTTGGAGAGGGCAAATGGAAAGTCAGCTTGCTGGATACACTGAAGGAGCAGATTAGTGAGGGAGTAATACATTTTTGAGACACAGCTTTAATTGCATTGTTTCCATTGTGTTCAGTGTGGTACTAGGATATAGTATCTCTGGCTTCCATACAGTTTTACATTGTTCTTTCCCATCATATCAAGTTTACATGCTCTTCCAGCCAGTGCAGAGCCTGTGTTTATGATCTCTGTCTGCAAGCAGAAAGAGTGGAGGTGCACACTCTTGTTTCCATTTGAAAGGACAAAATGCTCTGTGCTGAAGTTCATAACTATCAAATGTGCTGCGTTTTGAGACACCATGCTCAATGTGTGTAGGCTCATTAAAGCATCCCAACACGCTCTTACATTGTCCCATGGCTGCATCTGCTCTTGAGCTGTATTATCTCATAGCTGGGAACTTGACTCTACTGCTCCCACTCCATTCACTCAACCCTCTGGGGTTCTGATGTTACAGCCCCCATGACATTCTAATCTCAGAGAGGCGTGACATATATAAAAGCGTCACATGTGACTGGCATATGAGGTGGGGAGGTTAGGTTTAAAAAGAGCTTTGAAGAACAGGAAAGAGGGCAGATCTGGCATAGGACAAGTGATCTGTAAGATAGAGCTCCAATGTAGAATATTCATTTGGGGCCTGATCCAAAGTCCATCGAATTCAATGGGAGACTTTCCAGGGTTTCAGTATGTTTTGTGCCATGGCCTAATCCACGTATTACAAACTCTGTAGGGAATCTGTGCAGTTTATAAACTGCAGGTGTTCCACTGCCGACCTGCACTTCCTGAAACACACTATAGAATGTTCATCGTTGTTTAGTGCTCCCACATCAGTGTTTACGTAGAGGTGGGCGGGGGGGGGGAAGCTCTCTTTGGATACTAAGAAAATCCTCAAAGAAAAACATCACAATATAGTTAAGGATTTTAACTAGATCAAGACTTTGCAAAATGGGAGCTCCCAAAACATTAGGTTCCCAAACTTGGCCTTAGTTTTTGTTTAAAAAAAACAAATCAGATTTTCAAAAGTTCTGAGCACCCAGCAGCATCCACTGAAGTCAGTGGGAGCTGTTGGGTGCTTAACACTTTTCAAAATCAGGTGTCTTAGGCTCCTGAATTCAGATGTAGACAGCTCACTAACAGTAAGCTACCACTTATTAAAAAAACTCAGTCTTAGTTTAAAGTAACATTACCTGTCTCAAACATTAGACAGTCAGGAACTTCAATGTTAAAGGGAAAAACAAAACACAGGTTTGAAAGTCAGAAATTTAAAACATTGTACATCAGAAAGGTCTTGCCTTGGGAATGATGTAAAGATTGGAGAGTCTGAAAGAATCCATTATCTTATTCAGTTTGTTCCTAGTATGAACTCAGACAGAAAATGTGATTGTTGTGAAGGTGCAGTAGATTGTCTGACATGAATGGGTCCATTGCATTTTTGTTTGAGATACCTGTAGGCGTCTAGTAACCCATAAAATACTAGCTTACTAAATACAAAGGAGGATTATGTTCCTCTAGATACTGGACATACTTTATGCAAAAATAGACTTGTGTTCTGACATAATCTCTTAGATGTGGTGTAATCATAGGGTTGTGGTCACAGTTTAGTAGATTTGGATTGCTGCCCTAGCTGCACGAAAACAAAGTTAGCTTAGGTATCACAAATGCTACACTGTTTTCCAAACAATGATTGGCTTTCTATGCCTCCCACCTTGAAATGCTTGGAAATGTTGAGTGGCTTTGTATGTGTGTGTTTTTTAGGAGATGCCTACCCCAGCATACCACATCATTTAGTGTAGGACTTTTTTTAGTCTTTTCAGAAGTTAAAGCACATTATGTCACTTCCTGTCTGTTGTAATATGAGCCTTTTCTCCCCTTGGCCTCTGGTATTTATGTTTCTCTGGACAGTCATTGCTCTGCCTTTATGTTGGTCTCTAACAGTTGACTGGTTGTTTAAACTTTGAAGAGAATTTCAGTATAAACAACTATTGTATGTACTGGGCTAGATCTTCAACTGGTATAAATTGGTACAGCTCCACTGACTTCACTGAAGCGATGTAATTTTACTCCAGCTGAAGATCTGGCCTATAAAATGCCTTGAACGAGGTCTGACAAAATTCTTGGCTAGTTGTGTTTTGAAGAATTGCAAATTATAATGCTATATGTTATAATGCTGCTTCCTCTGTCTTGGCGGAGCAAGCCTATTGAAAAGAATGATATTTATGAGGATTTATTCCCTGGAGCAGAGAAGAGTTTTAATGATGTACAAGTGATAGCAATGGAAATATCATCTAAGTTTGCCTAGATGGTCTTGAGCAAGACAAATGTGCAAACTGTACCAAGGCTGAAGTAAAACAAACACGCTAAGAAAAAGGCACAGATGTGGAGTTTTACTTGGCAGCTGTGAGACTTGTGTCTGTTCATAGTGTATGCACTGCATAAAGCCCTAACCAAGGGCTACCTGGTGTACATCTGCCTTGACCTTATTGCTACATGCTCTGTCTTCCAATATAAACGTAGAAAAATCTATTTCATGTCCTCCAGCATAGCACACAAAGTCCATTGCTCTTCAGAGTAGTTTTTAATAGGCACACTTGGCTTTGTTTGCTACATTTTTGCTTAAAATTTGCCTAACTATTGATTCATCCTTTCTACATGTGCTGTCGTCATAGCCCCGACTCAGCTCTTTCAGGGCAGGTAGTGTGCTGTTTAGATCTTTGAGATCAGATAATCAGGTTGGGTTAAAAGATTGCTGGCTTAACCCCATCAATTCCTTAACCCCATCAATCTATTTTGTGCTGCTTTGATTGTGACTCAGGGCCAGCTGAAATGGCTAACTGAGAATTCCTCTTGCTCTTCCAGGGGAATCCTCCAGTGGTGTGGAGATGGCTATACTGGCTACAAGCCCTCTCCACACTTACAGCCCTAGGAATAGTGGGGAAAGGTACCTATCCAGAGTGCTCAGCACTTGGCTACTGGAATTGACTCTTTGAGACTGTTGCAGCTGGTGCAATTTAGAACAATCCTGAGGTTCAGGGAGCAATCTTTGTGGCATTCTCCCTGCACAAGCCACTTTGCCCACCAAATGGCCAGCCCTGCGAATCTGTCCATGAATCTCTAAACACTGGCTCACATGGGTGATGTGTAGTCCCTGTCCCAAAGAATTTAGAATCTAAGCTCCCACTCTTGCAAGGATTTATGCAGATGTTTATCTCTACCACTGCAAACCGTTTCCTTGAAGTCAATTGGACTATTCACAGTGCATTAAATTAAGCACATACAAAGTCTTTGCAAGCATTAAGGCCCAAATGTCCAGAAGTCCAAATATGTATCCAAACTTCCTGGATTTTTGTCTTGAGAATTTGTCTGATAATTTTACAAATAGGCTTCTTTGTGATTTTTGGGTAGGCTGGAAGTGGAAAGGGCAGAATTGGTTTTTTTTTAAAAGGGAAAACTGTTAACAATACACTTCAAAACTTCCAATGTAGTTTGGCTTGGCTGTGGAAAAGAGTTAAGGTTCTCAATGTTGGGCTGTTTTCTTTGGTCTTTTCTGAAGGTCATTATTTCTATACTGACACACACGGGGAAAACTACTGAACTCAGGAGAACTACTTGGGTGAGTAAGGCAAGAGGGGGAGGCAGGAAAAGAATATCCGAATAGCAGATGCAGTCCTATCAGTTCAGCACTGTTGTACCTATAGTGTAAGATTCATCTGCTGTTTGAACAATATCACTCTTAGGCCTGGAAATGAAATCCCAATCTACTCTCCAAATGTATTCTTTTCATATCCCTCTGGTGAGCGCTGGGGAAAGCCAATCTTTTCTTTTGAAGTTAAAATTTATAATTTGATTATTTCACAAACCAAACAAAACCCCTTACTTTTTTCCTGATTCTTCATTCATCCTCCCGTGTGGCTAATGATAAGGAATTACTTTATGTAGCTCTCCAGTTGACCTATTAAAACACTGCCTCCCTATGTGTTGTTATTACATGAAATTAGTTTTCTAGATGATCGCAGATGAAGAATAAATTGATTGGGGGGGGGGGGTGACCATTCTATAGTTCCTTGATAATATTCACACTAGCAGGGCTTTTGTTTTCTTATTGCAAGAATGAGAGTTTAATTACCCTTTGAAATTCCAAAAATGTCATATCGACTACAGTATTTTTTTAAACAACATCACATGTGCCGAAGTTATTTTAGGATAATGAGCAATTTTAATCTTGCTTAATAAAAGCTTTTCACAGGGCACTTTAGGGGATCTGCATATAAGTGGTTTTACTAAATCACTTTTTTTTTTTTTTTTTTTTTTGGCCTTCATTCAAGAGTATGCAAATCCCACTAGCTGGCAGCTAAATAGAGAAGTCAGAAGGGCACAGCCATGGACTTAATTATGTAGTAACTTTTCCTTTAAAAAAAAAGTGATTAAAAGAAAATAAAATTGAATTCCACAGGTCTTCTTTGCACTAATTTGAAACAGGGACAAGAGGGAGTGTGTTGAATTCATCATAGGTTTACTGTCCCTGGGCAAATGCTTACTTTCATCCGTCTCCAACAGTTTGAACCCATTTGAATTATTGCACTTGATATAACAACAAAAGCAATTTGGAAAAATATATATTTAATTTTGATTGGTTTTCTTCTTGGAAGGTAAATAGGAGTTGGAAAATATTAGCACAATACACTGTAGATCAAATTAAGCTGATTTTGAAAAGCAGAATTGTAAATATTGAGGACTGTATCAAATTACATTGCCTGTAAAGCTTCAAAAAGGGCCATGCAAATCAGGGGTCTGATCCTAGTCCCATTCAAGTTGATGGAAGTTCTGACATTAATTAAATGGAAGAAGGAACAGGTCCAAGTTAACCAAAGCTAAACTGGACCTTGGTAGGTATAGTACCTCTTGATTTTCTGCCTTAGTAAGGGCATGGACTGAACCTCATGGAAGTAAATTGGACTGGTTCCATTTACTTGAATGGTCTTTGGATTAGGCCCATCTAGACGTTGGGTAAAACACCTCAAAAGGTTAGGATAAACTTTAAAAAGGTGGGGTTTCTAATCTTCCATGATTTCCAGGACTACTTGGTTTTGGCATAGCCAGGATGCTTCAATGACAGCCAATATTAGACAGGGTTAAGCGGTACTGAGGGGATCCGTGCTGTTTCCAGTGAAGTGAATGGCAAAACCTGAATGGATTTGAACTGTACAATATGGGCTTAATTCTGTGATGTGCCCAGTGCTTTCAAACCCCAGACTCCATTGGGAATTGAGGGTACACTGCATTAACCAGATCAGTCCCTCAGTGAATGAGTGGGGGTCCTGTGAGATGCTAAGCAGCTCATGTGTGGTCCTAACTCTGGCCTCCAATATCTATGGGAGATGAGTGGAGTTGGAGGTTTCTGACAAAGTGCAGGAGGGGCTCTAGGATCTAGGCACAGATGCTCAAAATAGCCCAATAGATATGGAAATCAAGCTTTGTACCATTTACTTGTGGCATTCCTAGCCATTACCATGTCACACAAAACAGCTAAGTTTTGCCAGCTGACCAGAATTTAACATTTCGGACTTAATAGAGCTGAGTAGCAGGTTGTCCAAAGATTCTAACGTAAAATCTCCAACATACTTTTAAAAATAAACCTGCCTGTGTGCTATTTTATATTATTGGTGTTAGAAACATGAACACTAAAGGATTCAAGGCCATGGCTAATCAAATAAGTATTACTTTATTTTGCATCAAGAATGAAGCTTGCTATCCACTCTTTAGATGTAGATTTTTACAGCTAGCTAAAGATTATTTACCGCTTTCTCTTTTTCAGGTGATTGCACTAAAGTTGCATGGATTTCATTATAAAGGTGGTAAGTAATTTTCTCTTTTTATAATTAATTTGAGGTTTAAGTTACAGCTAACTTTCACTGAGATGTACGAATGGCCTCGTCTCCTCAGCCATCGGATTTGGTGGTCTGAGTCTTCCAGTCTATCATGGATATGTTTCCATATGTTCATTCAGTACCATTTCTCTGTCTTCTGTATTTTTTTAACCTGATTACTTCTGGCTGAAGAGCTTCTCCTTCCTCCAGGTAATTTCTAGAGCGTCTGGCTAAGTATTTTACAGTTTCCGGTACATATTATGCCATCACTTTAGGGCCTGGGTAGGGGATTGCTGTTTCCGATTCAGACCTGGAATTATTTTCCTGAAATGGTTGAATTAATAGGGTGTTTTAGCATTGTCATGTTTAAAATCTTTCTTACACATTCTTTTTTTTTTTTTTTTGGTAATGTGGGTTTTCTGCTGCAGAAATAGCTTTCTTATTGGCATGTATACAGTACTCAGGAGAAGTAATCTCAAATGTGTTAGTTTCTTGGACAGCAATATCTTTTTTTAATCTGTGTCCCCTGAACCCTCATGGTCTGGAACTCTTTCAGACACTCGCTGAGCATACACTTTGCTTTTTTAACTGCTGATCTAAAGGAATCTTAGTGTTACATGGGTTGTCTGGCTTTCTCATTCTGGTCTTGCATGCTTCACTTTAGGCTTCTAAATTAACTGACACTTTAGCCTCTATGTAGATTTTACATTCTACTGCAGGACAGAGAAATCAAGCAGTCCTATTGCCTTTCCAGTCTGCCATAAAATGGAAAATATCACCATTTCCCTTCCCAAAACTAACCCAGTTAAACTTTTGAATGTAAAGTTATTTCCAGGCTATAGAAATATATGGCTTTTTTATAATTGAGAGAGAAAGCTAGCCACTTTATGAATTAGCAAAATAAATCTTCAGATGCAGTGTGGTTTTAGTAAGATCTTTTATCTGAAGTGGTTCACCCATTCCTAGTAGGAGCATGCCACTGCCAACACCTCAGTCTCAAGAATTTACTGTTTGTAGATTGAAATGTGTTACTGCTTCCTGAATTGTGACATGGGAATATCATTTTTATGTGGGCGTTTGAGGGAGTGCCACGGAGCTATATAAATATTAATTTAGTAAGTGTCAAAACACCCTTGTGAAGTAGGCAGGGCAGTAGTAACAGTATCTCATTTTACAGACAGGTAAGGCATATTTTAGTAAAGCAAATCAGTCGTATCTATTTTTTTCTAATTAGGCTTATCAAAAAGTTTCGGAGTTAAGTGAGGGTGGCTATGGGGCCTCTGTATACTTTGTGTGTACAATGCTGACCTCCCATAGTAAGGCATTTGGGCTGAATCATGCAGCCCTTACTAAAGGCCTGGCCCAGTGCCTTGTAAAGTCAATGGAAAGACTCCCACTGATTTTAATTGACATTGGATCAAGCCCACTGAAATCAATTGAAGGATTGCCTAAATAAGGATTTACAGTATTTGTCCCTTTAGGACACCTACTACAGTAAGAGCATTTGGACTTTCAGAAGGCCTTCAAAAAATCCCTAACAAGAAGTTACTGAAGAAACTAAGTAGTTACAATGTGAGAAGAAAAATATCATCCTGGGTGGGGTGCCATAAGGACTGGTGAGATTATATATATTAGGGCTGTTGATTAATTGCAGGTAACTCATGCAGTTAACTCAAATTTGTCATGATTAATGTATTTGGATGTTTCCTACATGTTCATATATATTGTATTCTGTGTTGTAATTGAAATAGCGTATATTTTTATTATAATATTTGCATAGTAAAAATGATAAAAGAAATAATATTTTTAATTCACCTCATACAAGTACTGTAATGCAATCTTTGTCATGAAAGTGCAACTTACAAATGTAGTTTTGTTACATAACTGCACTCAAAAAATAAAACAATGTAAAATTTCAGAGCCTACAAGTCCACTCAGTCCTACTTCTTGTTCAGCCAATCGCTCAGACAAACAAGTTTGTTTACATTTTCAGGGGATAATGCTGCCTACTTCTTGTTTATAATGTCACCTGAAAGTGAGAATAGGCATTCTCTTGGCACTGTTGTAGCTGGCGTTGCAAGATATTTATATGCCAGATGTGCTAAAGAGTCATATATAAATCAGTGTTACACCTTCGTGTGGTATACTGTGTCCAGTCTACCCATTTCAAAAAAGAAATTTAGTAGAAATAGTGGGGATTGGAAAACAAGCAACAAGAATGACTAAGAACATGGGGAAAGATTCATGTGCAGAGAGTGTGTCAAGATTTGGACCAACTACTATAGCTGTCTGGAACTTTTCAAGAAAATTCTGATTCATTAAAACCAAGACTTTTTTTGTGTGGAATCATATCATTTTTGACTAAATTTTCATTAGGAAGGTGTCTCGGGTCCAAAATGGAATTTTCTGTGTGGGCAGGGGGGTTGGGGGGGAGACCTCAGAATAGCTCACTCACCTGGAGTGTGGACAACTCAGGTTACAGTCCCTGGTCCAAATCAGGCTTGCATCTGACTCACACATCCTAGGTGAGTGCCTCACTACTGGGCTATAGTCAGTCTCTCTCTCCTCCCACCCCCCATGAATATTTTATTATGTACACAGTGGAACAGCTCCAAGAAATATTAACTATTGGCTATTCTTGGATGGAACTGGCAAATTTTAAATTTGAACTCTGTAGATTTTTCATGAATTCCCTGTTTTCCAGCCAGCCCTACTGACTGCTTTAGAGAGGAGATGAATGAGGCAATATGTTAAAAGCATAAAAAAATGGATGATATTAAGAACAGAACTGGGGACATTAAGAGAGGGATTTCTTTTTTGCTGAAAAATACAGATTTGGGTTGACTGAAACATTTTGTGAAATTGTGTCCATTTTGTCAAATAGTTTGGGCCTTAGAAAAGGGAAAAAATTGGAAGTGTCAAAAGTGCTTATTTTTGACTGACTTTTTCAGGTTAGCTTCAGAAGGGGACTTAATCACCATTCAGAAAATGGCAGTGGTGGTGTTTCTGACCCTCGCCTATACTTAATATCCCACTCACCAGGGATGTGTGAGACTCCGGGTTCAAATCCCTAGTCTGGGGCAGGGACTCGAACACCCATCCCATAGCTCTCAGATGAGTTCTCTAACCACTGGGCTATTAACACCTGCACCACCTCCTTGGTTATTATGAATGGGACATAAGTCCCTGTGTGAATTTAGCCCTTTACTTCCAAATTTCCTTTGCTTTTACTTACAAAAACAGTTTAATGATGTCTGAAATCATCATGTTTTGTTCAACCTCAAACTAATTTTTTTCCTGACTTTTTTCAATTTGTCAAACTAGAAAAAATATTGTTTTGGGTCAACTTGAAATCAAAACATTTCTGAATTTCTAGAATGGTCGCTAATCCAAAAAATCCATTATTTGCACTGCTGTAATAGAGAGAGAAGATCAGCAACTTCTATTTTCCCTGTCTCGTAACACAAAAACAGACACATTCACATAAATTTAAAGTGGGCAAATTTAAAACCAACAAATGGAAATATTTTTTTCACACAATGTACAAGTATCCTGTGCAATTCATTGTTACAAGATGTCATTGAGGCCAAGAGTTTAGTAAGATTAAAAAAAAGTATCGCACATTTAGATGGATAAGAGTGGTGCCTAAACTTTCCCTGTCATGCCCCCCTCCCTTACCAGTAATGGAATCTGTCCACACACCCTCCATTACTGCACAGTTGGCTTAGCAGAGGAGCTCGGGCTGAAGATGGAGTTGGGGACTGAACTGGAGACAGTGGAGAAGCTAGGTCCAGAGGCAGAGCTGGGATGGAGCAGGGGGTGGAGTGAAGCTGGGGCCAGCCGGCATAGGCTTTTCCTCCCCACCCCTCCGAGTGGGCTGGCCCAGGCCCTGCCATGCGCCCTCTTGACCACTGGGATAACAAGAATATCCAGAGTTTTAGTAAATAGAAAATAAATACATGAATAAGATCTTTGGAAGGGATAAACCCTTCTGCTTGGGGCACAAGCCAACCTCTAATTATTTGGGGGCAGGAGGAAATTTTCCCTGGGAGTAGGTTGTCCCATTACCACTTACTACATGTTGTGTTTCAGCTGTCTGTGGATCAGCTAGGACTGCCCACTGTTGGAGACAGGATACTGGGCTATATGGACCATTAGTCTGATCCAGTTTGGAAATTCCTATGTTTCTAAGGAGCAAGCAGAGAAAACTGAAAGAAATATGGCTTGGGAAGCTCTGGAAGAAGGTGTGGACTGGGGAACGATACTGTAAATAAAGAAATCCCCATCACATAAATTAAGCTTCTGGTTTGAGAACATCTGTTAACAAACTTCTATATTTTTCATAAGTTGCCTTCTCACCCCTGCCTGTTTTCTTTTTTCAAGAAACCTTTTTATTGGTAATTCACTGTGCCTCCTGTAGAACTTTGGTATGCATTCAAAACAAAGCCTTGACAGGCCCCATGTAAATCAGGTACAGCTGTTTCCTAAATCCAATCATTCTTGCCTTCTTGTTTTCCAGTAATTACCTTGTCTACAAGAAACACTGTACTCCCCTGTTGTGCCCCTGAGCATAGTGAGAAAGTGTTTTTAGTAGCTTGCTTACTGCTGATAGGTCTGTGGAGTTTTACATCTTCCTTACATCCTAAATAAATACTCTCGGAGTTCCATTTACTTTACTCAAGGTCATCGATATTCCCAGTGCTTTGAAGGAAGTTTTAAATGAATATATCCGGTAAAGGTCTCTCTTGCCATTTGCCTTCAGAATGCTGAGAGCAGGGATCATTCTCTTAGGCCCTAGAGTCTTGTCAGTA